>CAWUFW010006557.1:0-600000 GCA_963921515.1 Calotriton arnoldi
TCGCCATTTATCCTTCATTATCCTGAGTAAATTAGAGATGCTGATCCGGGATCGACAGAGGTCTGTAAGTCCCTGCAATCAACTACTAACAATAACTGCACACTGTAACCCGTAGCACCCGGGCGAAACGAAGAAGTCGGGGCGGCCGTAAATCGGGCCCGAAGACAACATGGCGGCACTGCAGGGACCCGTGATGGGGGCTTGGGAGCCTACGTGACGGGCGCCTGTTCCCAGCTTCACCGGGGACAGCTCTCCGATCCACACGGGACCGCACACAGACCTGATCGGGGCACGGGCTGCGCTCCACACGCCCACAGAGGAGGTAAGAAGGTGCGACGCCTGGAGAGTTTGGGGCACTGCATGCAGGCCGAGGGAATTCAGACCCTGGCGTCGGCGTCGGCTGGGCCCAACATAGTGAACCTCTCCTGAGGCCTTACAGTCATCGGCAATCGCCACACGCGCTTGCGCCCCCTGCCCCTCCCCCTGCTGCCGCTGGTTGCTGACCTGGCAGGGGCGCGGAGTGTCGCAGTGGATCACTGAGGGCGGTGGCGGCCCCGAGGGCGAGCTGGGATCTCTGGCGGCGGAGACAACATGGCGGCACTGCAGCGACCCGTAATGGAGGCTCGGGGGTCTGCGTGACGGGCGCTTGCTCCCAGCTTCCCACCAGGGACAGCTCTCCGGATCCCCACGGGACCGCACATGGACTTGACCGGGGCGCGAGGCTGCGCTCCCACACGCCACAGAGGTAAGAGTGCGGCGCTGGAGGCGGGAGTGCACGCGGCGGCACATTGAGACCCTGGCATCGGCAGCCTTGCTAGGCCCAACAGCGTAGTGAACCTCTCCTGAGGCCCCTACGGCCACCGGCAATCACCCAGTGGCAGCCAGTGGCCCCGCGTCGCCCTCCCCTCTGCTGCCGCGGATTGCTGACCTGGCGGGCCCAGAGTGCCGGGGCGGATCCTGAGGGCGGTGGCGGCCCCCGAAGGGCGCTGGGATCTCCTCTGGCCGCCGCAGAGAAAAGGGCTAGCCACCTCCGGCTGTGACAAGAATAGAAGCGACAGCGGCGTTGTGGGAGCCCTTGAAGGCCCGGGTGCGGGGGAGCCCAGGTGCGGGTGAGGGGCGTGAGCGCATCGGGCTCCTTTGGCTCTCACACGAATCAGGAGGCGGACTGGTAACTTCCATGTGCAGTGCCCGAAGGAGGGCGGGCGACGAAGGCGGCGTAAAGCGCCTTGGATGTGCAGACACACTCTCCGCCCAAACATCCACTGAGCCCGGCCGGGAGTGAAGAGGCGGACAGGCGTCAAGACAAGTCACCCCTATCCGAAAGCGCATCCGGGGGGGACCCGGCGGTGGAGTCTGCCCGGCCCGTGGACGGAGGAGCTGAAGCCCAAGGACAGCAGTAGGGGGGCATGTGACCACGGAGGTGGAGACAAAAGTGTAAACCATAAGGCTGAATGGCTTATACGGACAGCGTGGAGATCGGGTGCCTTCCCGTCCAGGCCCGATAGGCGAGAGAGCCGCCTGACATAAGACTGAACATAAAGTGGACTCCTATCCTCAATGTGCTGGGACCTTGGATGAGCGGCGGGAGACGCCTGGAAAGAGAGCGATTTAAGAGAGGCCAGTCCCAGGGAAACCCGACCAGGCCGCCGATGAGACTGCCATCCTCGCTGGGCAGGCACGCAGCGAATGCCGGGACTGCTCTCAGAAGAGACGTCAACCTCAACGTGCTGCGACGCCGACCATGGCAACTGGCAAGGGGACCAAAGTAAATGCCCACAACAAACTGGCCAAATTTTGCCTGGAATAAGCCGGGGGAAGAATGAGAACAACCACAGGCGGAGGTCTAGATACACAGAACAATCCTCAACAACAAGCGTGACCTTACACTCCACGGCATCATCTGTAGCCATAAGTGGAGTGGCACCTCCCCTAGAGGCCCGCATAGACTCAGTCAACATAGAGGTGTCCCTCCTACGGGCGAGACTTTACCGCAAGATGGACGAAAAAGTAAAAGACCTTGGAGAAGTGAGCGGCTTCATTACAAACGGATACATCTCAACCCAGAAACAAGTGGTTGAACTTCCAAAATCAACAAGCTCTGATGACAAAGCAACTGGATGAGCATGAGAGGAAGGGCTCAAAAGAAACAACATACGCATAGCAGGGTGTCCAGAGCGGGCTGAGGGGGGCGGCAGCCGACTCTCTATGTAGGAGACTTGATATTGAAACATCTACAGCCCAAGAGACTATCTAGCTACTTCTCCGCCCGAAAGGGCCCACGAGTACCAGGGGACGCCCAAAACCAGTGAGCTCCCCCACGTCCACTTATAGCCTGTGTTTTCAATTACAGGGACAGGGACACAATCCTCCAAGCGGCACAATCCAATCCTCCACTCAAATTGGATAATAACGTGATCACATTCTTCCCGGACTTTACAGCCAAGGTCCAGGCCCAGCGGCGTAGCGTCCAGACAGTAAAAGGAGCTTCGAGACCGTGAGGTGAAGTATGCCATGCTATTTCCAGCGAAACTTAGGAGTGAAATCGGAGAGGCAAGACCGTAGTTCTTCACTTCGCCGGAGGGCGCATGGGACTGGCTGGAGGGCTGGCGCAGAGTGGGAGGTCAACGCAGGGACCGGGGTGGAGGACAACGATCACACAGGTCCAGAATCACTGGGACTGAGCCGGGCAGCGGAAACTCTGCCACGGCTGCTGTGGGTGAGACAAACGCCAACGAATAGCTGAGAGGACTACATCTTGGGACTCATGACTTGCCCTGTGGTGTACACAGATAAGTGACCAATGGGAGTGGGTGGGATGATTCTTAAGAGGTTTATTTGGTTTGAGGACGATTGCAGACTCGATTTAAGGACTGAGACTACCACCACTTGCCAGCGGTGGGGGTCGTAACAGTGGACCTCTGAGAGGCTGGTCCGTGAGCCTACAAAGAGCTGAAGCGAAGTAAAATGGGTATGAGCGAGGGTGGGAGGGCTGCCAGCCCGCACCTTTCAGTATTCTAGGGGGGGAAAGAGGCACTCTGCCTAGCTGAGGAGTGGGTAGTTCTAAATCCACGGGCAGGGGGGCAGGGAGGGGTGGGGTGGGGGGGAGGAGTTTGTAACTTCAAGGTTTGTTGAGTTTTACAAGTCAAAGTTCGCAGGAGTGTCAGTGTACATGTTTCAGTTGCAGAAAACAGTCACAGGGGGAGACAGTAATCCACGATCTGGGCTGGTGCGGGTGACTATGCCTGCATCGTACAAAAGGGCCACTGCAAACCACATATACAGATCGGGGGATACTGGGCCGGAGAAATTTTAGAATGTCTCAAGCAAATCATCTGTCCTTACTTCGGATGATGGGGGTAGAATGGGAGAGCGTCACTCTCCGTGCTTACTTGGAATGTAAAATGGGAATGGGGGGACAAAATTAAATGGGGAATAGTCCAACAATATCTTAAACGCCAGGCACCCGATGTGGTGCTACTTACAGGAGACGCATATGGTTGGGACCAAAAGTAAGGCCCTGCCAAGGTGGGGTTACAACCTCCTGATACATGCCGAATATACCTTGGGATCTCGAGGGACAGGCATTCTAGTTAAAAAAAGAACCTGGCACTCATAGTGAGGCGTGCAGTGGGCAGGACCCGGGGGGGAAGATTTGCGTGTCCTAGAGGCACGATGGGAGGGGAGGGCGCTGAATGTTATTTCACCATTCCTTCCTCCAGCACTGGGCAAGGAGGCACTGGCAGACTTGGGTAAGATAATTAACAGACCTTCCGTGAGGCACTCTGATCCTGGGGGCGATTTCTTCCTGACCATGGATGATCGAAGAGACAGAAGCACCCCCAAAAGGCCGGGGGCGAGACCGTAATGTGTTAATGGAAGAGTTCACCACAGCTATGGGACTGACCGGCGTGTGGCGTACGCTGCAGCCGGACGGAGCCCAATACACTTACTTTTCTTAACACACACAAGAGCTCACATCCCGCATTGACTACTTTCCTAACATATACGGCTTCAATTGGCCACTTCCCGCAATCCCCACGCCCCTGCCAAGGGGTATTTCTGATCACTCCGGCAAGGGTCGAATTCACACACTGTGACTACCAACCGCGGGCACCACGATCACTGTAATCCCTGGCTCTTAAAAATCCCTGACATTAAAGAGGAACTATATACGCAGACCATCAACTATTTTAAAAGAAAACGTAAGGTTCCGTTTGATTCGGCAGCTGTCCATATGGGAAGCTTTTAAAGTGGTCCTAGCGGGGACAGGCATTGTCTCTCAAGGCCAGGATACACCAATATGAGACGCATCAGTAGCTGCAGTCCAAATGGAAAGCGAACTCCAGCAATTGGAAGTCGAAAGTATCAATGCGCCTTCAGAGGACGCTCTCCACCGCCTCACACTTAAACAGGAGGAATATAAGATTAGGGCTAGGGAACAAATGATGGCCAAACACCTCCGTACTCAGCATAGAGTATAGAACTGGGGACAGGGCAGGTAAAACCCTGGCCTGGTTAGAGAAAAGAGATCAAGGTGAAAGATGGGTGCCAGGACTGACTCCTCAACGACGGCACGCCAAATCCACACATCCAAAAGACATAGCAGAAGCCTTTTGCAAATCGCCCAGAGCAAATCTACTCCCCTACACACTACATATACGGCCGGTAAGACTCTCGTAGCCAATTCCTTTCTGATAGTGACATACCGACGGCTCTCTGGACACCGACAAGGACACTCTGAGCCCGAGGACTTAACGGACGAGGAAGATCCAGAAGACCATAAGTCATATCCAGTCAGGGAAGAGAGGCGTATGGGACCCAAACGGGACTCCCATCGACTTCTAAAAAGGTTGCCTCCCAGAGTAGCCCCACACTTACGGGCCATGTACGATGAGAGTCTACGAAAAGGGGATCCTGCCGGAGGATCAACGCTTAGCATCCATAGTTGTGATTCATTAAGCCCGGGAAGCCCAGGCTGATAACTGCGGCTCTTTATGAGACCGATTTCGCTGATTAATGGTAGAAGCTAAGATTTCCGAGCGAAAGTACTTGCCTCACCGAGATAGTCCGCGATCGTCTCCTCTTTGGTCCACCCAGACCAATCTGGCTTTGGTGCCAGGAAGGAATACTGGCGTTAAATATCTAGAAGCGTCTCCACAATGTACTTTCGCGCGCTCGAGAATTTATAGAGGAAGACGCAGTGGTGTTGTCCCTAGATGCCTCCATGGCGTTTGATTCTGGCTTTGAGAGTGGCCGTACCTATTTGAAGTCCTGAGGCGGATGGGCTTCGGCGGTCTCTGGGCTGGGGTGTGGAAACTACTCTACACGGATATGCTGGGCCAGTCACGAGTAAACAACTATACGTCTCGAACATTCTCATTAAAAAGGGGCACTTTCACGACAGGGTTGTCCTCTTTCCCCTTGATTTTTCCCTCATGTTGGAACCGCTGGCTGCTTGGGTGCGGCGGGATGTAATGCGTGAGGGGCTTGAAGTAGGCGGAGGGGGCATGGCGACCGAATGTCCCTATACGCCGACGACATCCTGCTCTACCTTGCACTCCCCA
The DNA here is from genome assembly GCA_963921515.1 of Calotriton arnoldi. Lineage (NCBI taxonomy): Eukaryota > Metazoa > Chordata > Amphibia > Caudata > Salamandridae > Calotriton > Calotriton arnoldi. Next base: position 5,565 of record CAWUFW010006557.1, read on the forward strand.
TATAGATCTATTCATAGGGTGCTAAATATCTTCACAAACTTTGGGAAGTACTCCGGATATGCCATCAACTGGGAGCAAGTCGGTGTTGCCTGTGTCTCCGGGGTCCGGCTCCCTCGGCTCCCTGCGGGGTTGCAGTGTAGAGGTGGCCACGGATGGCTTCCGATTATCTGGGAATATATATAACTCCAAATCCCCACCTTGCTCATAACCGCAATCTTGCACTCCCACTGGCCCAACTGCGGGTGGATGTTAAGCATTGAGAGTCCCTACCTCTTTCTCTTTGGTAGTGCCGAGCTGCCCTTTTTAAGATACACTGGCCCTCTCGCGCTTCTCTACATCCTTCAGAAACTGCTGTCCACACCGGGTCCCAGATGCCTATTTTTCAGGAGTAGAGAGAAGTCCAGACACTGCTATGGGGATCGGTGGATCTCCTCAGTATTGCGATGAGAAAGCTGTGAAGGGGTGGTATAGGACAGGGGTCATTGCCCTCCCAGACATTAGGCTCTATTATTGGGCGTACGCAATTAATGGTAGTAAATCACTTGGATATATCGCTCCCCTATAGATCCAGCGTATTTACCTGGGACAAGTACCAAACTGGAGCCCGAGCGGGATATTTGGGGGCTTTGTACTCAAAAAGTTAGTAAGGGGCGATATTTTGGGCCCCACATCTCACACTATCGCAATCTGGCATCAGTCGAACTCCCCGTCTAGGCATGGTCAAATGTCCTCACAAAAGCGCGCGCCCTGTGGTATACACGAGAAACTGGGACACCTGTGTCACCAACCTGGGCTTTTGACAAGTGGGGACACTATAGGGATTTCCACTGTAGGGGATTTGATTAAAAGGGCTCGATCCTTAGGTTTTGCAGAGATCAGGAGAGAAATACGACATGGCCCAAGGGAGGTATTCAGGTATCTGCCAATTTGTGGCACGCCCTTACCACAGCTTTACCACGAGTCTTGCGGGGACATGCCGGGAGTCATCACCGCTGGAAGACCGACTGCTTGACGGCCCGCTGCGCTCAAAAGCAATATCACTGACCTACAAAAAACTATGCAACAACCTACACAGCCGACCACGATTCCACAAACTCCAAGAGCAGTGGCAGAGAGACCTGGACCAACTGACGATGAGGACTGGCAAGCTGCACTAATGTCCCCTAGGAAGCAGCCATCAACCTCCGGCTTGGGATTGATACAACTCAAAATCTTACATAGGTCTTACTTAACAGGGGTTACTCTGGCTGAAGATAGTGCGCTAGACTAGATTCGCTCTGCCTCAGGGGATGCCAATAGGAATGCAACCTTCTTTCACACGATTTGGGAATGCCCTGCGGTGCAGCAAATATGGGAGGGAGCCATCGACCCATATCCAGAGTGCCCTGGGAAAAGAGTTAATACTTACACCGAGGACTAGGCCTTCTTAACATATGGGAGCCGACTGACCTCACGGAGGTGGAACAACAACTGACCACACTGGGCTATGCGCCTTGTCAAGCGTGAGATTGCGAAGCGGATGGGGGCGGCAGGTGAGCCTTCTCCCCGATTGTGGGCAAAGAGTTCGATAAGTGTATGATTGCAGAAACGGAGAGTATTTAAATCACGAGGATGTCCGAGGAAATGGGATAGGAAATGGGGCAAATGGAATATACACTGTGGCCAGCATGTGTATATCCCCATCGGTGGGAAATGGGAAAGGCAGCACGTGGGAGAGCCGAGGTATTAGGCGTATTATGATTGTAATCATTTTCTCCTCAATCCATTGCGATGAAACAGTGTACGAACTACCTCGAAATGTGATAAATGGAAAATGTATGTGACTTTAATGTTGTAAAATTAATAAAAAGATTTATTTAAAAAAAAAGACTGATAAACAGCCCAAAATATCGTTTGAATCTCACCGCTCGAGCCGGCCAGCAGGCACACACTCGGACACGGAGTTGGAGCAGCCTCAATCACATTCCACCACACTAGAGGCTACGCTACAGGCTATGCAACAGAGCCTACATACAGGCCATCGATAGTAAAATAGACAATTTGTCCCTCAGGATGGGCAAAATGGCGGCCACTTTGGATAAGCAGGGCGAAAGACTCACAACAGCAGAACAACGCATCTCAGCCATGGAGGATGAGTCACACTTTACGACGGGCAAGTGCTAGGAAATGGAGAAACTGCTGGAGGTCATCAGGGCCAAAAACGAGGACCTGGATGCGTGTTCTCGGCGGTGCAACTTACGAATAACGGGTGTTCCCAAGAGCACAAATACTGCCCGCCTTGAGGAGTATGTAGAGGGCATGCTGAAGGATCTGTTCGGAGCGGAGCATCTATCGCAGGTACTGATTGTGGAACGTGCGCATCGATCGTTGGCACCCAGGCCACCTCCGGGTGCGCCGCCGCGCCCTATTGTAGCAAAGATCTTAAACTACAGAGATCGGGACACGGTCCTTAGACTAGCGAGAGAAAAGCAAAGCACGTGCTACCAGGGCAACATGGTGTCCTTTTTCCCTTACTTCACTATGGCGGTGCTGATGGCCCGCAGGGAATACACGGAGGTGAAGAAGAAACTACGTGCATTGGAGATACCATACGCCATGTTATACCCAGCCAGACTAAAGATCACGGTAGACGGCAAGGTGAAGATCTTTCAATCTCCTAGGGCAGCGCAGGACTTCCTGAAGCAAATTCACACTAAACGGAAAGCAGCGAGGAGAAATGCGTCCCCTACACAGTGAGAGAGACGGATACGGAGGACTAAATGTTGTCTGCTGTCCTCGAAGCACCTCATAACGACTTCTGGAAGGTGGTAAGGTAAATTTTCGCAATATGGAGTCTCTGACCAGTGGGGAACTCCTGAAGGCAGTCCGAAGAGTGCGGGGGTATCACCTGCGCTGGTAAAATGGTTGTTTCAAAAGACTGCTCAGGGTGGTGCTAACGCCTAGTTAAGAACTTTTACACTGTTTAGATGTCATGTCCTGAGGGAAAGTATAGTAACAAAAGTTTCCTTCACTTCAGTATTTTGTCTTTTTTTTAAATGGTGCTCCTGTTTTAGAGATGGGTTCTTGTAACAGTATGCTATCTATGGGGGGGTCTCCTATTATTTGCAGATGGAGGGGGTACTTCACGTAATTGGAGTCGATGTACATTTGGGACCCCATTAGGGTGGTCAAAAGAGTGCAGGGATTTCACTTACTATGGCCAACTGATTGTTCCAAAGGGCTGTAAGTAATTTTGGTCTTACCATCTGTTTGGTAAATGGACTCATGGACAGTGTTGATGGAGGTTGAACAAATATGTGCCTTGTTTCTTTAGGCTCGGGGTGTCGCTGACACTCAGTTGGGAATTTGTGCACTACTTAAACGGCAGGACCTGAGGGCGGGTATAGTAACACATGTCTCATTCATGCCAGTATTGTGTTATATTTAATGATGGTGGTCCTGTTTCAGGGATTAGTTCTTGTAATGGTACGCTATGTGTGGGTGGGGTCTCCTAATATTTGCAGACTGAGTGGGTCTGCGAGAGACGTACGATGTGAGACGGCTGGTTCAAGGAGATAATGTCCGGCCACACCTGTTCTGCGGGTGGGTCATGGGTACATGGCTGCCCCCCATGTGGGTATTTCCCAAGATGCTTGCTATGTATTTTGCAATGTTATTTGGGGCATGTCTTTGGCATGATTGGGATGCTGAAGTGGGTGGGGGTGTATGGGGTTTGTTATATTTTTTTAGAAGTGTGACGCAAACGGTACAACAGGATAATATGGTTCAGTGGCCCGCCGAGCACTGGGCAGTGCATGCACGACAAACTATTTCCACAAAATATGGAGCTGACAGAGGGTGACATTCGTCTGTTGACATGGAATGTGAGGGGACTCAATAACCCTAAGAAGATCAGGCAGGTGTTTGCATATCTTGACAGACATCGGGTGCAACTGGCACTATTGCAGGAGACACACCTGACACGGGTAGGGGAAGGCAGGATTGGTGGTCGCTGGGCGATGGTAAAAGCAGCCGCCTCATACTCCAACTATGCTAGAGGGGTAATGATACTGGTAAAAAAGGGGACTCTCGACGGAATCGGATCATTTAGGGTGCTTCAGATTGGTACTGGGGAATCTGGCGGGAACAGTGCTCACGATTATCAACACATATGGCCCAAATGTCAATGATCCCGACTTTTATCAACGCATTAAAACAAAAATATTTCAGTTGCACTCCGATCTGGTGATATGGGGGGGCGACATGTACACGTATTTAGATCCAGACACAGATAGAAGCGCTACCACTCCATGCCAGGGGAAGCGATCGACCAAAGTGATACATGATATTATGCATACATTTCACATGAGAGACATTTGGAGGGACAGACATCCGAACACTAGAGAGGGCACTTTCATGTCGGCAGTACATAAATCGTGGTACAGGCTGGATTACTGGATCCTCTCGGAGTCCATGGCGTCTTGGGTTACCGGGGTAAGGCATATGCCACGAACGCTCTCGGATCACGCCCCAGTAGTGTTGGATATCAATATTCCGACTAGGCATCATCAACCATTTCAGTGGCATTTGCAGCAGTCTTCTCTTTTAGATCCTGTATTTAAGGAAGGGGTACATCAGGTTATCGAATTGTTCTTCGAGAAGAACGTAGGCACAGTAGAGGACGCGGGCACGCTTTGGGAAGTCTTTAAGGCGACCATCAGGGGGACCTGTATAGGGCTTCAGGCTGGGGTACTAAAGACATTACGGTCGCAATGCAACATTTAGAGAAGGAGATAACGCGGCATGAAAGGGAATACGCCAATACGTTGTACATACATAAGTTGGCAGAGATCAGGACACTATTTGCAGAATACAATGAGATAGCAGAGCAGGAAATACAACATATGTCTAGACGCTGGAAGGCTAGGGCGTACGGTGAGGGTGGTCGTCCGGGTTGCACACTGGCAGCCAAAATCAAAGGGGTGAGGACTCAGGAATATGTCACCGAAATAGAGGGGCCGAATGGAACGATGTATCATAACTCCCCAGATATCGTTGACTGCTTCCGGGACTATTACGCCTCCCTGTATGGTTCCGGGGACGAAGCTGACAGTGAGGAGATATGGGATTTCTTTGAGGAAATAGCATTAGCCTGGCTTTCAAATGGCCAACGGGAGTACCTAATGCAACCCCTCACGTTAGAAGACGTGAAAGAGGCCATACGGACGTTACCATCTGGTAAAGCTGCGGGCATGGATGGACTGCCGGGGGAATTCTACAAGGCGTTCGTTGACCTGCTAGCTCCACACATGGTGAATATGTATGGCGAAGCCTACGACAAAGGTTTGCTCCCTCCCCACCCTTAGGGAAGCATTAGTAGCTACTTTGTTAAAGCCAGGGAAACGGGCAGACAGTTGTGAGTCGTATCGCCCTCTCTCTTTGTTGAATATTGACACAAAAATAATTGCTAAAATCTTTGCTACCAAATTACGTCCGCTGTTGCCCGCCTTGGTCCTCCCGGATCAGTTGGGATTTGTACAGCCCCGGTCTACGTCTCATAATCTGCACACTTTATTTGCGGTCTTACACCAACTTAATGGAATGCAGAGCAGTAGTGGTGTTACTCGACGGCGCGAAGGCTTTTGATTCGGTTATATGGGGGTATATGTTTGACACTTTAAGGAGGATGGGTCTGCCATTCCCATTCATACGACGGATAGAGATTCTCTATACAGCACCGATGGTGAGGGTGCGAATCAACAATTGTCACTCTAAACCTTTTAAAATACACAAAGGGACAAGGCAGGGGTGTCCATTCTCCCCTATCCTTTTTGCCATCGTGATGGAGCCTCTGGCCTGTGTTGTGCGACAGAGATACGCGAGAGCGGCCCTACAGTTCAGTCAACGCCCCCTGATAATCTCCATGTATGCGGATGACATGGTTGTGTATATCCGAAATCCGGAGGAGAACCTGCATTCGCTTATCCGGGACCACATTAAATACGAACACTTATCGGGGCTAAGAATTAACTGGGGTAAATCTTCTGTCTTTCCACTCACATCTAGTACGTTGCAGTTCCAAATGGAATACCCACTCGAATGGTCGACGGGCCCTGTCAAGTATCTGGGGGTGTGGGTACACTCGGATCCCGAGATAGTGTTGAGAGAAAACTTTGGCAGAGCCGTGACCTCCACGGAAGAACAGGTGAATAGATGGATTGGCCTGCCTCTCTCCCTAGCAGATAGAATAGCAGTAATAAAAATGGTCATTTTTCCTCGGTTTCTGTACCTCTTCACTAATGTCCCTATCAAATTAAAGAGGGTTTTCTTCTCACGACTGCGTTCGATATTAATACGCCTGGTCTGGGCAAGCAAGAAATTCAGGTGTAGCTGGGGTTCTCTTACAAGGCCGTATTCACGGGGGGGGTTCGCTGCACCTGATCTGTATTTGTACTATTTATGTGCGCAGGCCCAATTTGCACACTACTAGTTCTCCCCCCCCCCCCCCCTTTATTCCACACGTGGCAGTGGAGGCGGACGATATGGCCCCTGGTCATTTAGTGGCATTAATTTACAAGGCAAACTCTACCTATCCGTTCAGTGATATGTGCTCTGCGGACTGTACGGCACAGGCATGGCGTGCCATGGCGAAACGTGCAGGCAGACAAATTGTATATGCCCTGGCTCGTCCAATAGCACACCATCCTAAACTTTCGGTGACCCAGGACAAAAGGGCGTTGGAGATACTGGGTATAGCTACAATGGGCGATGTGTACCCAGAGGGCACCTTCATCTTGATGGAGGAGGTACGCGACCGACATCACTGTGCGCTAATGTCAGTTTTCACGTATTACAGGCTACGGGAGACGGTCCAGGCCTTTAATGACAGACACTCCACTGAACCAGTCACCCTGAGCTTATTACAGACATTGTTGGCAGGCCCATCGCGGGGTAGGTTGGTCACCCGACTGTACAACACCATGAAATTTCAGCCAGGCTCGAGAGCGATGGGAACAGGCACTAGGTAACGCTCTTAGCGAGGAGGAATGGGAGTTCAGCTGCTCCATGACCAGACGTCTGACGGCTAATTGTAATTTACGCATAATTCACTTTAAATACTTACAGCAGATATATTACACTCCCCTCCAATTGCATAGGTATGGCCTGAGAGAGACGGCTAGATGCAAACGATGTGGGACACAGGAGGCTGATTTCATTCATCTTGCATGGGATTGTCTCAGGGTTAATGAATTCTGGGTGTTGGTTACACAAGCCTTAACAGTCATGGTGTTGGAGAAAGTGGACTGCTCCCCACGGATTTGCTTGCTGGGGCTGGTGAAGCGCTTAAAACCAGAGAATAGGCGATTGGTGCTGTTTGCATTACTACTGGCCAAGAGAAAAGTAGCACAAACATGGGACAGTAAAAAGGCACCGAACTTTAAAAACTGGATACAAGACTTGGTGTTTTGCAGAGATCAACTGGCATACTATGCCGAAGAACTTCCAGCGCCTTCTAGGCCTAAAGATGTTTGGTCCCCACTAACGGCCTATTTACTGTCTAGCCCTCAGGATGTCACAGGTGACACGGGTTCACCCTAGAAGCCTTTGTGGTGTAGTGTACGACGGTGTGGGTTAATGTAATGAATCTGGTTGTACGATGATATACTGTAAAATCAATGTATCCTGTTGCCACACGGGGGGGTCGTTGTTGTGTACAATACGCATAAGTTGTATGTTTTGGAAATGCAAAAATAAAATAAAAAATATATATATATAATGTATATATGGCACATTACCTCTCCTTTTCTCTCAACCCTCACCAACGCACCTTTACCCTGAGCACTTTACTTTTTTTTTTTTTTTTTTCACCCTGAGCAACACTCTCATAAGTAGTTAGACAATTGTGATGTCTTCAACAATTGATTTTGACGGTTTTGAGAATAAAAAGGCATTGACTGCACACCTATGACTAGGTCTTTGTGAATGCTTTCTCCTTTTTTATGTGTACTTTTAAGTTTTGATTGCTATTGTGACCATTTCTCTATTGAACTGTTGTGCTTAATCCAGGTTCTTCTCCAGGCCTGTGGGCATCAAAGATACCCGAAGGGATCTACCTTGGAGTGAAGGAGTCACTCCCCAGCATCTACAGGCAGCGCAAACAAGCTGACCGGTCTTCTGCTCCTGACATTCTCCTGGTCACTGTCCACTCTGCTTGCAGGTACCTCTCTTCAAGAATCCATCCTTGGATTCCACCGGACTCTTTCACCTTCTTCGCCAGCGGCATCTTTTCTGAAGTCCTCCTTTGTGGTATACGGCAGTTTCCGACCTTACTTCGCACCTATGCACCCGGCTTTCCTGGTGTAGGTATCCTGGTTCCTAGGGTATCCACAGGTGGGGTAACTCTACAACCTCGTGCCTTCCACTGGGTTTCTTCAGGTTCCACTGGGAAGGGTCCTTCTTCTTGAAAACTGCAACCGCGACTTCCCCATTGACTTGTATTGAGTATGTGGATGTTTCAACTCTGCACATAGCCTCAGTGGAGATCCTGGGTACTTAACTTGGGTGGTTCCTTGTGTTCCCAGCTTTTTTGAATCTTCTGGTCCACGTCTCAACTTCAGTCGCAGTTCGCATTCCACTTCTTTAGTATATGGTTTGGTCTACCCCTGGAGACCACTGTGTATTTGTGTTTACTTCCCTGTTTACCTTTGAAGTATTGTGTGTATTGTGTTGATATCTCCGGGTAGAGAATATACCTATGTGTTAGTGAGTGTGTATAATAAATATAACTATTTTTATAACTACACTGTGTGTTTCTTTTTCGTTTGACCTACACTATATGATTAGTTCTGGTAAAACAAGCTGCTTAACACTCCTTCAGGACTAAGTCTGAAGGCTGCTCTCCACAGCTACCAATTACAGAGCTTTCTATGCTTGTCTAAGACCACTAAAATCACCGTAAGGGTTGTCTGGATTAGTGCAAGGTGCTTCATTTAAATAAGTGTGCACCATATACTAAGCCAGCCTCTTAAAAATGGCAACATAGTCTGCAAGGTATCCCACAAAGCATGTGAAAACCGTCTAAGAACACAAGGCGTGCTGGTGGACCTTAACGCAGAACTAGCAGAAGCAAAGATGTATCTGCCACATGCATCTTGACTCCTAGATTCCTTATTTAATGGAGTCTTAGGTGCAGAATACACATCCTGTGAGGCTGTAGCAGCCTAATCTACCAGGCTACGAGTGGTATGATGCCTGAGGAAACAAACTGGGTCTCCTGGAGCAAGTAGGTGCCTGCGAGATATAGCACAGTCCACATAGACCCCTGAATCAGGCTTGGCCCATGTTCCTAACAATATGTCAAATAGGGCCTCACTGTATGGAAGAACAGGCTCTTCTCCTGAATGTCCTTGGTAAAGGACAACAATCAGAGGGTCGGTGGACTTCTCCACCATAGGCAGTGGCAAGTCCAAAACTGCAACCACTTTCCTCAACACATCTGTGAAGGAGGCACTTGCTTCAGGACTAGGAGCAGAAAGTAGCTCCGAGGCTGGAGAGTACTGCAGCCCACTAGCCTCACCAAGAGTAGATATTGTTGTGTAGTTCCTATAAATCCATATAGGATCTGCGCGTTTAGACAACATAAACTGTGAGATCGGTGTCCAGACTGGTTCCAGACACCCCCACCGGATATGTTCGCCTGTATACCAGCTACCTCACAGTGCCACTATGAACTCCTCTTACCAAGGAGCAAATAGTTTCTGGCAACTATCGAACATGACAACCCTGACCCTCAGGGATCGTGGAAACAGTACAGTACTTTTCGCTCAGTCACTCGTGCTCACCTTGTCTCAGAGAGATACACAGAATAAACGTTGGGGACATTTTCAATAAGCATTTAGGGCCAGATGTACGACCCGTTTTTGCATGCGCAAACGGGTTTGCGAACCCGTTTGCACATGCAAAAACATCATGGGCCATGTACAAAGCCTATTTAGCGAGTCACAATTTATTTGCGACTCGCTAAATAGGTTTTGCGACTCGCTATTTGGAAGGGGCGTTCCCTTCCAAATAGCGAGTCTCAAAACCATGTACTAATGTTTTGCCACCGCAATTGCGGTCGCAAAACACTTGCAATTACCACCTACTTCAAGTAGGTGGTAATGCATTCACAAGCGAAAATATTTTTTAAGGGCAGGCAGTGGTCCCAAGGACCACTGCCTGCCCTTAAAAAATTAAACGAAAACGTTTCATTTTTTTTTTTTAAATGCAGCCCGTTTTTCTGCAATAAAAAATAAAAAAACTGCTTTAGTTAAAAGCAGTCCCAGACATGGTGGTCTGCTGAGCCCATATAAATGCATGACAGTAATAATGCGCACTCCTACGATGCTAACCCTACCTAGATGTACCTAAGTGTTCCTAGCATGTATGTAAGTGTATAGCCAAGAATACCCCTAGGAAAGAGCCAACCCCATTACCTGATGTGACAGAATGAAGGACCCCGTCTTGGTCTCGAGTTGGCCCCCCCGCAAGGGATGTCAGACCACTGCGTGCTTGAGTATCTGCTTGCAGGGACCTCAGCGTCTCGTGTCAGCAAGGAAGTCTTTCTCCTCTGCCTGCCCCAGAAAAGATATGGTGCTTATGTACCCAAAAGGTACCCTCAGGGGTTCTACCTTGCTGTGTCATGTCGGCCGAGGATGACGATAGGGATGACCCTTATACATAGTTATTATGCAGAAGATGCGGAAGATGGTAGTCCTGCTGCGATTCTGAGAATCCTCATGCATAATAAATCAGGCTAGTTTTCAGAGAAAACCACACAACATTTATGCAGCACCTACATGGTAGAAGGTCAGCACAGAACCTGTTATGTAGTACAATGGCAGGGTAAATGTAGGTGAAAGGTTAGGTAACTAACCAGGCCTATATTGGGGTACATTGGGAATCATAACAATATCCAACTCACCTCCACTTGAGATGGAATAATCTCAGAAATGGTATGAAAGAGCCCAGACCTCCTTACATCACCCGTTAAAAGGAGACTCTCTGGATTCTCACCTGAGAAGGAAGTGAAAATGCCACATTCCCCCAGTTTGCTCTACCGACTCCGCACCCGACCAACGCCGAGAAGGCACCGCTTCGACGTCGATAGGAGGAGGAGGAGAGACTTTAATCAGCGCCGCCGACGTCAATGCCTGAGTCGGCTGATCAACAACGGACACCGAAGGTGGAGTCACCAAAGGGCTGTATACCGGCTCCATAACAGAGTCAGCTGACGTCGACCGGCACCAACCTAAAGACTCAAATGGCCCAACCACCTTGGATGACGCATCCACCTGCGTGGTTGCACTCACCTCCTTGGGGCCCGTGGGAGCTCCAGTGGAAGGTGGAGGACCAAAGAAGAGGTGTAGAGAGTTATAATACTGCATCATCTGGGCAATCGATGCCCTGGCTCCCGGAAAGATGGAGAGATGCAAGGTGGAGTCACAAACGGCCTCCTCAACCAGTACACAGGAGGGGCAGTGGGAGCCAGAGTCTCCACACAGCAAAGTCGGGGTGCCGCGTCTTCAAATGCCTGCGCTTACCCTTGGACGTTTGTGATGTACGACGTCCTGGAGAACGGCCTTGCGAACTGACCTCCGCAGGAGAAGAAGACGAGGCCGCAATGTCTCCGAGGACAGCAACAGACGTGCCACCAGCAACTTCATATGGCGTTCCTTGAGCGCTTTTGGTTTCAGTCTCTGGCAGGAGCCACAATCCTCTGAGTCGTGGTGTTCCCCCAAACACTACATACAAGCGGTATGCGGGTCTGTAACCAACATCTGTCGAGTACAGGTCCCACAAAGCTAAAAGCCCGACGACATAGGAGAAAGGCGCACTGTTCCACTGCCAAAAGCTGTCAAAATAGGCCAGCAAAAAAGGGCCTGAGAAACCACTTTTCCGGATCAGCTTTGCAGCGTGGAAAAGAAGAAACTGACATCCGCGTGCCGGAGGGGACTTATATAGCTCCACTGATGTCACAACCGGAGTCGACGTCATCACGGAGCCGTACAGCACTGTCCCCCGGAGCGCAGAGGGACTGCTGAAAAATTTCCAGATCCAGATTGACGCCTGGGGAGAATTCAAAAGTTAAGGAATCTGCGACTAGATGTCTCTATCAGATGTTCTCAGCCAGACATTGCGCCGCAAGGCCACCATCGTCGACACCGCTCTGCCCAACGTGTCAGTCATATCCAGACCACACCTAATGGTGAAAATCGCTGCATATATCCCATCTTTCACTACTTGGGAGAGGATGGGCCGGGCCTCCTCCAGGACCCATGGCAGCACTTGCGCAACTTTTTCCCATAGGGTATGAGAGTAATAGCCTAAAAGGCATGCGATGTTCACCAATTGCAATACGATGGCTGGCGGAAGGAAAAAACTTCATCCAAAGTGTGCCCAGCCTTTTGAATTCCCTGTCCGGGGGTGTGACAGGGCATGCACCATGGAAAGTCGAGGCTTGGACTACCAAGCTCTCAGGGTTGGGTTGTTGGCTGAGGAAACTAGGATTACCCGGGGCAGGGCGATGGCAGCGGGCAATTGTCCTATTCACAGGAGCCCCTGTGTTAGGCTTGGACCAATTTCCTAGAAGGACATCAGTCAGTGCTTCATTAAAGGTCAACAGGGGTTCAGATGAGGTAGCCTCAGGCTGAAGCACTTCAAGCAAGAGGTTAGTCTTGACTGCCAACGAGGGAAGTTAAAGTCAAGGACCTCCGCTGCCCTCTTCACCACCACTGCATAAGATGCCCCCTCCTCAGTAGCCACTGTAGGTGAAGATAGCATGCTAGTATCTGGAGAGGTGTCCAGTCCACTGGCCTCTCCTAGCTCCTCATACCAGTACAAAGTCTCATACGGGGTGTACAACTGGTGTTCAAAAGGGTCTTATAACCCCTCACACTCTTACCCCATGGATGTATGCTCCACAACAAGCTCAGGCAACGAGCTAGAGCCACTCTGAGCCGTCAGGAATAAGAATGGGGCTGGCAAAGCTGATGAGCGCTGGCGTTGCCTGCAGCATCGACGTCAGGACCATCACTGAAGGTCGCGTTGGCACAAATGCGCCGATACAAATCTGTAATCGGATCCAGGAGACCCCACTGGAGCAGAGGCCAGAGCTGTCGGTGCAGAATCGGATGGGGCCTCCCCTGATCGCGCAGGACAAGCCTGCTCAAATACTGGGCACATGGCCTTGTAAAACCTCTTAATTTGAGCAGGGGTTGCTCTGGCTCCCGGAAACGGTGGGGGAGGCGCGGAATGGGCCCTGACAATGGCTCTGCAGAACTGTGTCTGGGATGTCGATGTTCCCCACTTGTCTCACCAACCTTCGAGAGAAGAGGTGAAGTTGAAGTCCGTTTGGACTTCTTCTTCTTCTTGTGCCTCTTCATCTAGTATTCCGAGGACCTCAAGTGCGACGAAGAGAACTTGGGGCTCCTGTAGCGGTCCAGCGACCTTCTTCTCAATTGGGACTGACACCTCCAAGGAGCTGCGCTAGATGGTGTCGACTGCCGGGGTGCAAGGAGCTGCAGGAACCGCTACCTCAAAGACTTCGGTGCCATGGCCCGGCAGTCCGAGCACGACTTCGAGTCGTTGTCACGCTCGAGACACCATAAGCACACAAGGTGAGGTTTGGTAACTGATATGACACGGTGACAGGCACCACATGGCTTAAACCCTTCCTTCCTAGAAGATGACATCTCGACACACAAGACAAAACGTCGAAAAAAGTCTGTCAAAAAGAGATAGAAGGGTAGTTCTTCTCCGGATCAGCGCTAACTGGTGCGGAAAGAAAAGAACTGACATCTGCGCACCTGGGTGGCACCTATAAAGGTGACCATGATGTTGTTTCCGGTGCCAACGACGCACAGAACCAAACTGAGCCACCTAACGGTGCGAAGGGGTACTGCTCACACAAAAGCTTCCAGATCCAGTCTGACGCCAGGGAAATTTCAAGGTAAGGAATCAGCAGCTAGAAGTCTCAATCAGATACATAATGTATGTCAGTAAAATGTCCAACTGGACATGATGGCACAGGTTTTCCAAACCAAGCAAATACTTCTGTCTCTACCTGGGGCTCATGCAGCATTCAGAACCTGATGGTCTGGGATTGTTCTGATTTACAGCCCCCTGAGGAGGCCCCAGACAGCAAGTGCCTTGCAATAAGATCTTGATTAGGACAGCTGGACAATTTATTTCACTCACTCACTGGCATGCTCATTTACATGACAGTCTTATTACAATGTCATTATCCTTTACACCACAGTCAAAATGGTGACTCAGCCAAATTCTTGTAATAAATTGAAAGGATTTTAATTGTATATATTAGTCTTTTATGCATGCATAGCGTTGGTGTATGGAGGTCTTACCTGAAGGTGATGAAACCAGTGCAAATTAAAGGGAAAAACACCATGCAGATGAGAACCCGAATCAAGGAGTTGTCGTCGGCTAGCTTCCCCCACCAGATCGTGGTCAGAAATGTCTGCAATAAGAGAGACAGCCAAACGGTAGCAGCTATGATCATGCTATTACTGAAAATAGATGAACAGTACATGAAAACGAAGGTACAACATAAAGGCTTGAGTGGATAAAGCCTAAGGCATGATATGGAGGCTGCCAAATATTTCCCATAGTGTATCTAATCGCCAATGTGAAGTTACGAAATGTGTTGTGTGGCTAACATGGGACACGAGGACATCTCTAGAAGATAACCCAAGATTTAAGTTAAGGAAGATTGAGAATGTTTCAGCAGGTCCCAATGATAGTTAGTGTAGGAAAATAGGATCTGCTTTCATGGTTACTTTCACTTTTTGCTGGTGTCAGTATTTTTTTTTTACTAGCCTGGCTGGGATCCTGCAAATAAGGACCCAAGCCACTGTGCTTACTCCCTGAATTTGACATGGTAAGTACTTTGGTATCTCCGCAACTGGCGTACCCTTGTAGGTCCCTAGGATATGGTACTAAGGTACTGTAGGAAAGTAGGATCTGCTTTCATGGTCACCCCCACTTTTTGCTGGTGTCATTCTGTTTTTCTGACTAGTCTGACTGGGATCCTGCTAATCAGGACCCCAGTCACTGTGGTCTCTCCCTAAATTAGACTATGGTAAGTACATTGGTACCTTCCTAATTGGCTACTGGAGTACCCTGATAAGTCCCTAGTATATGGTGCTAAGGTACCCAGGGCATAGGTTCACCAGGGGTCTCCCATGGGCTGCAGCATGTATTATGCCACCCATGAGAGACCACTCAGCCTGTAACTACAGGTCTGCCATTGCAGCCTGTGTGAGCTGGTGCTAGCACCACTCACAACAGATATAAGTTTCCTTATATCTCAGGTCACTGCACTTAAAACATATAAGTCACCCCTAAGGTAGGCCTTTTAATCCGGAAGGTAGGGTGCCTGGTTATAAGTGTAAGGGTGCCCTGCATGAGCAGGACACCCCCTACAAACCTAGGAGTCGATACTCCCGACTTTATAAGTGTGGTCAGCCATTTTATACATATAGTGGACATCAAGTCAATTACGAGTTGTCTAACTATATATTGGCTGCACCAAAACTGGTCATGTTTGGTATCAAACATGTTGGAGTCCTACCCCAGCACAGATTCCAGTGTTGGATGTAGGATTCCATGTACTGGGGGGTCCCCTAAGGAGCACCCCTGTATTCCCGGTACCAGCCTTTCAGGGTCTAACAGCAAGCTAGTGTTGCTGCCGACCAGACATGATTCTGCCCTCCTGCTGCTGAAACACGCTCGAGCAGTGGAAGGTAGAACAATAGGTTTCCTGTCACAGGGAGATGTCACGACCTCCCAGACAGGACAAACAGGCACATGCATCAACCACTTTTGCAAGCACAAACGGTGCGATTCGCAAAAATCGGCCGTTTGCGCCCGCAAAAAGGGCATTTGCAATGCATCAAGGTTCAAGGCACTCGCAATTTGAGAATTCGCAATTAATTGCAATTTCTCAAATTGCGACTGCATTTAAGGAATCGCAATTTGCGATTCCTTAAATGCAATGCAAGAACCACTTCAGAATAGCGATTTTGCTACTAGGGGGCGCAAATTACCATCAAGTTGGACTTGATGGTAATTTTGCTAAACTTTAAAAATGCACTAAAGTGCATTTTTCAAAGTTATGAGTTACAACACACATGCCCTTGGGGCATGTGTGTTCACTGTATGTGTGCACTGAGCAATTTCAGGGGTGCAACAGGGTGTCCTTTTGACACCCTTGCACCATGAAGTACATGCGCAATTTGCGAGTACCTATTGGTACTCGCAAATTGCGCATGCTATCTCCTTTTCATTCCTATGGAGCCTGTAGGCCCATAGGAATGAATGGAAGGCATTCCTTAATTGCGACTCTCAATTTGCGAGTCGCAATTAAGAATGTTTGAAATACGCTAATTTTATAAGCGATTCCTTCATGCATAGGCTTTTGCAATTCCTTAATTGCTATTCCTTAATAATCGCAACTAAGGAATCGCAAAAGCCTACATTGATGCATGTGCCCGTTAGTGTATTGGGCTTGGGTGGGGGCACTTGCCAGCGCCACCAGACTGCTTTGAAGGGCACAGTTGATGCCCTCCTTCCATACTCGAGTTGGAACCAGTTCAGGGAGCCGTTGGCTCCTGCTCTGGTGCGAAACTGGACAAAGGACATGGGAGTATCCTCCCCTCTGCCCAGCCCCTCCTCTGGGAGGAACCCCTGAATTGTCCCAAGCCTTTCCTTTTGGTACTTAAGGGTTTACCTATGGGTGGCTCTTCAGATTCGTTGTGGGACAAGATTCAGATCCGAAACCACCTCATCCTCAACCGTCTGGGCACGTTGGACATCGTTGGACTTCGCTTTGAGAACGGAGACTGCATCTGGAATACTCCTGCTGCTCCTGGTCGCATCATTCTGTCAGTCTTCTGCGTCGTCTGTGCCTGTGCTGCAGGCCTGTGGGCATCAAAAACACCCAAAGGAATCTCCCTTGGAGTGAAGGAGTCACTCGCCTGCATCTGCAGGCACCTCAACTAAGCTAACAGTCTGCTGCTCCTGACATCCCACGGATGCCGAGAGGCTCAGCAACACTGGTAGTGGTTCTGCAACTCCCTCGAGGCCTGCACTGTCTTCTCAGCAAGTTTGAAGTCAGCATCTCTCGTCGGAACAGCTGGAGCAGTACCCCTGTGCACAGCATTGACTCACCGTTGCCAAGGCTTGTTGACTCTCTTCTTCAGAGATCTTCGGGATCCAAGAAGCTCCAGACTCCAGCTTCTCCTGCTACTAAGATCTTCATTGTCATCGCATCCTCTACACCGTGGGCCTGCATCATTGGTGAGCGGCTCGAGGTCCTCTTGCGACTCCTGTGCTTTTGGCCTGTGGGTCCTCTTGAGGGTCTTCTTTGGCTCCAGTGGGCTCCCCCGCTTGCTCGGGGCCTGCTCTGACTCTCCTGTGCTTGGTGAGTTCCTTGGACCTTGTTGGTCCCGACACTGCACCTCCTTTGTTTTCCTTGTCTGTTGCTGTTGACAAGGCTTGTCCTGCTGGACACCGACCATCTGGCTCCCGACTGACGACGTGGGACAGCTCGTGCACGGCTCCTGGTCTTCCAGAGTTGCCTGGTCGTCACAGCTGCAGTGATAAGGTCACCGTCAACTCTCCCTCATTTTCCTTCATCGGTGGTCATTGGTCTTCCGTGCCTTCTGGTCACTCCCGAGTGACATAGACTCTGTCCCCTCTGCTTGCAGGTTCTTCTCTTCAAGAATCCATCCTTTGATTCCACCGGACTCTTTCACCTTCTTTGCCAGCAGCATCTTTCCTGAAGTCCTCCATTGTGGTCTACAGTGGCTTCTGACATCCCTTCGCACCTATGCACCCTGCTTCCCTGATGTAGGTATCCTGGTTCCTGGAGTATCCAAGGGTGGAGTGACTCTCAAACCTTCTGTCTTCCATAGGGTTTCTTCAGGGTCCACTGGGAAGGGTCCTTCTTCTTGAAAACTGCAACAGCGACAGTCCCATTGACTTGCATTGAGTATGGGGCTGTGTTTCCACTCTGCACACAGCCGATGTGGGGTTCCTGGGTACTTACCTCGGGTGGTTCCTTGGGTCCCCAGCTCTTGTAAGTCTCCCGGTACCAGCCTTCCAGGGTCTAACAGCAACTTAGTGCTGCTGCCGACCACAGACACGATTCTGCCCTCCTGCTGCTGAGCTGAGCAGGGGAAGGAAGAACAATGGGTTTCCTGTCACAGGGAGATGTATTGGGCTGGAGTGGGGGCGCTTGCCAGCGCCACCAGACTGCTTTGAAGAGCACATTTGGTGCCCTCCTTGCATACTCCAGTTTGAGAACCGTTGGCTTCCGCTCTGGCGTGAAACTGGACAAAGGGCCTAGGAGTATCCTCCCCTCTGTCCAGCCCCTCCTCTGGGAGGGACCCCTGAATCGTCCCAACCCTTTCCTTTGGGTACTTAAGGGCTTACCTGTGGGTGGCTCTTCAGATTCATCGTGGGACAACATTCAAACCTGAAACCACTTCAACTTCTACCGTCTGGGCACTTTGGACTTTGCTGGACTTTGCCTAGGAACCGAGACTGCATCAAGGAAGACTCGTGCTGCTCCTGGTCTCGTCGTCCTGTCAGTCTTCTGTGTCATCTGTGCCTGTGATTCATCCAAGTTCTTCTCCAGGCCAGTGGGCATCAAAGACACCCAAAGGAATCTCCCTTGGAGTGAAGAAGCCACTGCTCAGCATCTGCAGGCACAGCAACCAAGCTGACCGGTCATCTGCTCCTGACGTCCTCCTGGTCACTTCCGAGTGGCATAGACTCTGTCCCCTCTGCTTGCAGGTACCTCTCTTCAAGAAGCCATCCTTGGATACCATCGGACTCTTTCGCCTTCTTCGCCAGCGGCATCTTTTCTGTAGTCCTCCATTGTGGTCTACAGCAGTTTCCGACATCACTTCGCACCTATGCACCCAGGTGCATAGGTGTAAAGTGACGTCCGAAACTGCCTGGTGTAGGTATCCTGGTTTCTGGAATATCCACAGGTGGGGTGACTCTCTAACCTTCTGTCGTCCATGGGGTGTCTTCAGAGTCCACTGGGAAGGGTCCTTCTTCTTGAAAACTGCAACTGCGACTTCCCCATTGACTTGTATTGAGTACACAGCTGTGTTTCCACTATGCTCACAGCCTCCGTGGGGGTTCCTGGGTACTTACCTTGGGTGGTTCCTTGTG
Organism: Calotriton arnoldi; assembly: GCA_963921515.1. NCBI lineage: Eukaryota > Metazoa > Chordata > Amphibia > Caudata > Salamandridae > Calotriton > Calotriton arnoldi. The sequence continues at coordinate 24,786 of CAWUFW010006557.1, forward strand.
TTTCCAGCTATTCTGAGTCTTCTGGTCCAAGTCCCGACTTCGGTTGCAGTTTGCATTCCACTTCTTTAGTATATGATTTGGTCTCGCCCTGGAGACATCTGTGTATTTGTGCTTACTTACCTGTTTATATTTGAAATATTGTGTGTATTTTATTGATATCTCAGGGTAGGAGATACAGAAATGTGTTAGTGAGTGTGTATAATAAATATAATTATTTTTATAGCTACACTGTGTGGTTCTTTTTCTTTTAACCCTACACTGTATGATTAGTTCTGGTAAAACAAACAACTTAACACTCCTTCTGGACTAAGCCTGAAGGCTGCTCTCCACAGCTACCACTTAGAGAGCTTCTAAGGTTGTCTAAGACCACTAAAATCACCATAATGGTTGCCTGGATTAATGCAAGGTGCTTCACTTAAATAAGTGTGCACCATATACTAAGCCAGCCTCCTACATTGGTGTGCAGCGGTTGGGATTTAAGCCTGCACTGTTTTACCAGCTAATCTAGGTGTGGATTAAATGAAAAACCATCACTAGCATTAGACACATATAAAATATTTTTGTAACAGTAAGTTCTACTGAACTTTTAGATTGGTTATTAAGGGCCTAGCACAACCCTTTCTCCAATCTTTGGAAGTTTAGTTTTCATTAGGGTAAGTAGGTGCAACACCACACTACACCTAGTCACCATGTCCTTGATTGTGGATCTCAATGGGTCCCTGTCCTCTAGGTCCAGTGATCTTAAGTTCCAGGAACAAAGGACCCTGTGTGCCTCTAGAAGACTAAAGTAACGTAGCAACCCTAACAGTAAGCAACTCTTATGGGTGCTTCTGCTAGATGACCTCCAGAATCTGATAAGTCAGATGGGCAGGACAAAGTGGGTGGGGATGCTCCAGAAGATAGGTCAGGAGGTCCCCATGGTGACCTTAATTCTGAGCATGACAGGGAGGAGTCTAATGACTACACTGGTGAACTCTGATCCCCCAAGGAATAGTACAGATGGTACAGAGGGAGTCCCTAGAGGTAGGTCCACCTTTGTTCCTCCTGGGAGGGTTCAGAGAATGCAGGGGAGGTCTAAGACCTCCTCTATCAATTCCAATGCTTCTAACAATTCCTTAGAGACCTCAATCTCTAGGAAGGACTACTTAGAGAGGGTGTGCCACCTACACAAACTTGAAAGAGCAAAGCTCAAGCTCAAGCAAGAGCCGCTGGCCCTTGACAACGAGACCCTGGAAGATCAAAGGGGTAGGAAGAATTTAGGTCTAGAGTCCCATAGTGGCAGCACTAGTGTACGTCGAGTCAGGGAACCTTCCTTTGATACTAGGAACCTGAGCAGGATAGTCCCTCCTTACCAGGAGGGGGATGATATCCATAATTGGATCACTGCCTTGGAAAGGGCCTGTAAGGTTCAGAAGGTTCCCCAAGGGCAGTGGGCAGCTATCCTGTGGCTCTCCTTCGCTAACAAAGGTAGAGACAAGCTCCTCACTGTTAGAGAATAGGATGTAGATAAATACTCAGTCTTGAAGAGTGCCCTCATAGATGGGTTTGGTTTAACCACTGAAAAGTTTAGGGTTAAGATTAGGGACACACAGAAGGCACACACCCAAGACTGGTTTGATTTTATTGACAATATTATTAAGGCTCATGAAGGCTGGCTTCATCGAAGCAAGGTAGTGGACTATGAGGGATTGTACAATTTGTTGATGAGGGAGCACATCCTTAATATTTGTCAAACACAGTAGCTACACCAATACCTGGTGGACTCTGATCTGACCTCTCCCCAAGAATTGAGAAAGAAGGCAGACAAATGGGTTCAAACCAGGGTCAAGCAGAAAGCAAGATTCTTCAAAAGCCCAAGAGAAGGGTGGGGAGAAGGGTAAAGACAAAAATGGGTAATCACAAGGTCCCCAAAAACCTGCCTCTGGGGGTGGGTCCCAATCATCCACTTCCTCTGGAAAGAAACCTTGGTGTTACCTGTGTAAGGAGAAAGGTCATAGGTCAAGGGATACTAATTGTCCTAAGGCCAACACCAAGGAAGCTACTACCACTACTCCTAAAGCAACTAGCTCCCCTAGCACCAGTACAAGTGATAGTACAGCCCCCAAGGGATTAGTAGGTTTAACCTTGGGTTCTGAAGTGGGTTCTGGCCTAGTCAGAACACCCACTCAGGCTGTCCTTATCTGTGACAGTGGCATGGACCTTGCCACGTTACTTGTAAGTATCACTAACTTGGGCCAGTGCAGACAACAGCCTTTGATCAATGGTCAAGAAGCTATGGCTTAAAGGGACACGGGCCAGTGTCACAATGGTGACAGAAACGTGTGTCCCCTGAACAGATCCTACTTGGTCAACTTTACCAAGTGACCATCACCAGCAATGTCAGGACTGATCACTCCTTGGCAGTTGTTAATCTCAGTTGGGGAGGGGTAGTTGGCCCTGAAAGAGTTCTAGTTTCCCCAGACCTACCTGTAGATTTTCTGTTGGGCAATGATTTGGAAACTTCAACCTAGTTTAAAGTGGAGTTCAGGACACATGCAGAGATGATGGGAATCTCTGACAGTGCATTTGTTGTCACCAGGGCTCGGGCCACAAAGCTAAGCACTGAGGGAGCACTGGATCCTGGACAAAATGGACCAACTGGCTCCTAAGAGAAGGGGCAGGAAGGGTAAGGAACTATCCTCCCCCCAAACTCCAAGTGAGCGTCAGTCTCCTTAGGGAGATGACCTCAGCTCCTGTGAAGGAACTGTCCTAGAGGAACTTGGGCCTGACCAGGCAGAGTTCTTGGGGACAGGGGACCCTTCCAGGACAGGTTTGAGTTTGGAGCAGAAATTCTACCCCTCTCTTGAACAGCTCAGACAGCAAGCTGGTGCTGAGGAAGCAGGGAATGTCAGTGGGTCCCATAGGATCTATTGAGAAGATGGGTGTAGGAAAGTGCCCCTTCTTTGCATGGTCCCCCGCCATTTTTGCCTGACATCTGATGCAACCCGACTTGATGTGCCCTGGGTCCCTGTCAATCAGGTTCCCAGGGCCTGTGTTTTTTCCCAAAATGGTACCTTTTTATCCACAATTGGCACATCTCTGGCCACAGGCAAGCCCCTTGTAAAAGGTACCTAGGGTACCAAGGGCTCTGTGACCAAGGAAGGCCTCTGAGGTCTGCAGCACCTATTGTGCCACACTTAGAGGCCCTGCACCTTAACCCACACACAGTGCCACAGCAGGCTGCGTGTTTTGGTGCAGAGAAAAGCCAAGAGTTGACATGGCACAAACCCCTGCGTGCCATGCCTGCAATCCACTGCCTAAGGCCTAGGTAAGTCACCCCTCTAGCAGGGTGCACTAGTCCTAAGGTGAGGGTACAGAGGCATGAGCCCTGTACCCCTACAGTGTCTAAGTCCATTCGTAGACATTGTAAGTGTAGTAAAGCCATAAACAGTATATCTTCTGGGAGCTGGTCACTACAAACTCCACACCTCCATAATGGCTTTACTGAAACCTGGGAAGTTTGGTAGCAAACTTCTCAGCACATTAAACCCACAATGATGCCAGTGTGGGATTTAATGCAAAATGCACTCAGAGGGCATCTTAGAGATGCCCCCTGAACAAAGACCAGCAATGGTGTGGTTCCTCAATGGCTGCCCGCCATTTGCCACCACCAGTCAGGTTTCTGGACCCATGAGTAGAGGGCCTCTGCTCTCTGGGTCCAGAAACAAAGCCATCCTGGGAAGAGGTGTCATGCCTCCTCCCTCAGGATGGGCTGGGTCAATGAAGTGGAAGCTTCAAAGGCCGGCCACCTTTGTAAGCTGTCCCTGCCTTTTGCTGCCCCCAGGAACTGGCTCCCACCATTTCTGAGCCCCATTTTAGGGGGGGGGGGTGGGAGAATTGGTGGGAAAACCAAGCTAGGAGGAGGGGTGTGCCCACCTTAGCCAACCCCACCTCTCAGGTGGGGGAGGCTAGGTGAAGCATACATCTCAGTCTCCTCCATCTTGAAGATGAGGGGACCCAGCCATTTAGAGGGAGGTTCATGCCCCCGCCTCATGGGACCATCCAGTCTGTACACTTTGTCCAAGGCTAAGCACACAGAACGTGATACCTCAAGTATTGTGATTGTCCATGGAGGCAGCTCCTCACTCGCAGACATATGATAGCGACCAGCCTGCATCTCTGATAGGCAGAAAAGAGTTTGGGGCAGGGAACCAGTTTGTCTGGGAAGAACTCGGTGTATGGAGGTTGTTCAGAGCTCACCCTCCTGGCTGATCTGATGGCCACCAAGAAGACTGTCTTGATCGTCAGATGTCTGAGAGGGCAACTATCCATAGGTTCAAAGGGAGAACACATCAAATAGGTTAAACCAAATTATGATCCCATTGGAACATAATGAAAGGTTTGGGAGGAAACGTGCAGACAAAACAAACAGCAACACTTCGGACAAAGGTGCAGATAGAGGTTCAATATGTTTTTCAGTGCACCACGCCACAAACTTGTTCCAACTGCAGGCGCATATAGTCTTTCTGAATGGATGCTTGGCTGCCAAATTGACTTCACAGACTTCAGGAGGGAGGTCGAAGACTTTCAATTGCTGCTGCTCAATCTCCATGCATGAAGGTGGAGTGTGCGCAGGTTCGAGCAGAAAAACCCTGCCTTGCTGATGCGACGGGATCCTCCCAAAGGGGCAGCCTGATGGGAGGACCGATTATCATGCTCAGGAGTTTGGAATACCATACTCTCCATGCCTAGTCTGGAGTCACAAGGATGACTTGGGCCCGGCCCGTTTTGATCTTCTTCAGAACTCGCGGAAGGAATGGTATCGGCAGGATTGTGTACAACAGCCCTGAGCCCAATTCAAGAAGAAATGCATCTCTGAGCAAGAGCCGCATTGGAGACTCCAGCGCACAGTATTGCTGACATTGCACATTCTCAGAGGTGGCGAGAATATCCAACCTATGTTCGCCCCCAATCATGGAAGAAACCTTGCACCATCTCTGGGTGAAGACACAATTTGTGATCTGCAAGGCATTAATGGCTGAGTTTGTTCGCTCTGGCGTTGAGAGATTCTGCCAGGTGTTGTACAACTAGGAAAATGTTCTGATCCTCAAGCCATGTCCAGAGGAGCAGGGCATCCTGGCACAGGGTTCAAGACCCCACCCGCCCTGCTTCTTGCAGTACCACATGGTGGCAGTGTTGTCCGTGAACGCCTGAACCAGCCTACCAATGATGGATGGAAGGAAGGCTTTCAATGCCTAGCCAATCACCCTCATCTCCAACAGGTTGATGTGGAGCTGAGATTTGCTGGAGACCAGAGTCCCCTGATCTCTACCTCTCACAAATGGCCACCCTAGCCCAGAAGAGATACATCAATCACCATTGTGAGATCTAGGTGAGGAAGGAAGCTTGGTCTACTTCTGCCCCAATCTTGGTTCTTTAGCGTCTTTTACAGTTCCCTCTGGTATGTGGAGGAGGATGGTTAGATTCCCTGAAGCTGTGTTCACTGGCCATTCAGGTTCCACTGCAGAGCCCGCATATGTCAGTGGGCATTCTTTACCAGCAGGATGCAGGGGGACAGGAGACCCAGCAGCCTCAAAGTCAGTCTCACTGAAATCCAGATAGAGGCTGAAACATCACAATCACAGCCTGAATACCCTGGACACACCACTCCGGAGGATATGCATGGAATTGCACTGTGTCCAGAATGGCTCCTATGAAATGTAAGGTCTGACAGGGGTCAGGTGTGCCTTCGGGAACATTTACAGGGAATCCCAGTAAATGCAGGAGGTCCGCCGTGGTCTGGAGGTGGCCTACAACTGCAGGTGGAGAGCACGCCTTGAACAGGCGATAGTGGATCAAGGAAGGGGAAGAATGGAAACCCTGACCTCCCCATATGGGCTGCAACCACAGCTATCACTTTCATAAACACCTGGGGTGCAGTGGTAAGGCCAAAGGGGAGCACAGCAAACAAAGTAGTCATGGCCTACTGTTAACCACAGGTAACATCTGTGGGTAGTAAAAATGCGTCCAGGAATCCCTTCCAGTCTTCAGGGTCCATGGCAGACAGACCTAAGCCAACATGAGCATTTTGAATTTCTCCTTTTTGAGAAACTATTTGAGAGGATTTAAGTCTATCATAGGGCTGAGGCCTATGTCCTTCTTCAGAACCAGGAAGTAGCAGGACTAGCAATCACAACATTTCTGATGTCGGTACCCTCTCAAGGGCACCTTTGGCCAAAGGAGCATGCACTTGCTGTTACAGCAGCGAGAGATGATCCTCTGTCAGCCAGTCTGAGAAAGGTGGCATGGGCGGCGGGGTTTCCATGAACGAAAGGGTGTAACGCCGCCGAACAATCTGGAGCACCCACTTGCCTGAAGTTATGGACTGACAGTGGGGCAGGTGGTGCCTGATCCTGCCGCTAACCGGTTGCCCGTTTTGCTGCAAGAACATGTTAAAGAGGTTTGATGGCTTCAGCTGCCAGGGAGGTAGCAGACTGGGCCGAACTCTGGCTTTGGGTCCCATGGAGCTTGTGGGAGTCACACCGTCAGCCACGAAAGGACTGGGGAGCATGGTGGCCGTGGTGACTGGGTAGAAAAGGACATGACTGATAGCCCCTACCCTAGCTACAGAAGGAGCGGAAGGCAGAATGTGGCCGGAATGGGGCCATGGGTAGTTCCGAAGTTTGGGTGGTGGTCGTACTGTTCCCGAAGCACTTGAGGGCTGAATGTACCTTGTCGCCGAACATGCAAGTGCTGTCGAAGGGCATATCCATAAGGGATGCCTGAACATCCCCCCAAGAAGCCAGTTGACAACAGTCAGGCGTAGCTACGAAGCACCACTGATTAAGCAATTGCTTTACCCCACGAGTCTGTTGTGTTCAGTCCGCAGCGCATCATGAACTTTGCGGCATCAGGATGGCTCATTCCTCTTCCGAGACCAAGAGCAGCACTTGTGTAACCGAGTCCAACACTGTGTGGGTATACCAGCCCAAGAGGTATGCAGCGATCGCTACCCATAGTGCAAGACTGGTGGAAAAGAAAATCCTCCTGCCAATGGTGTTCAGTCTCTTGGATTTCCTATCTAGTGGGAACACGCCTGTGGTTAACCTTGGACATGTGGTGCACATGACCAGGCTCTCAGGGGTGGGGTACTGGGTGAGGAAAGCTGGATACCTAGGAGTGGGTTGGTGGTGGGCAATCGTCCTGTGCACAGGAGCACCTGTGCAGGGCTTGGCCCAGGCTATGTGAAGAACATCCATTGGGGGCTTCATTGCAGGGGAAGAGAGGTTGTGTGTGTGATACCCTGGGGTGAAGCACCTCTGTCAAGATACTGGTTTTGGCCTCTACCATGGGCCACATAAGGTCCAGGGCCTCAGCCCCCCCTCTGCACCACCAAGACAAAGGAAACCAGTTCCTCTGCAACCACACTAGGAGGAGAAACCAGGCAAATGTCTTGGGAGGTTCCAGACCACTGGCATCAGCCAGTTCCTAATACCAGTTATCCTCGGCCAAAGGTTCCTCGAGAGGGTCAGGATAACCATAAGGATCCTCATATCCATCCTAATATTACTCACAGGGCTTGTCTAAAAATGGAGGCACTGTGTCACACCTAGAGGGCCTAGATCTGCTTGGCGCTGGAGTTGACATCGGACGATGCCGGTTCGCTTTCGCATCGGAGTGGGCAATGATGATTGGGTCGGCGCCAGAAACAGAGCCACTGGGTTGAACCTTGGTGAAGATTGTGGGTTCATGACTAGAGTCAGTCCAGATAAAGGGATGAATCTAATGGGTCCAAATTGATCTGGAGTGAACTTTCTGGAGGAAATCCAGCCAGGGGCATAGGCTCATAAGATTCTTGCAATTGGGCAATGGTCGCTCCAGGAAATTTAGGGAGGCGCGGAGTGGACCGAGACTCAGGCACTTCGGGGAGAGGAGCCCAGACTTCTGGTGTCGTTTCCGCGCCTCGTTTGATGATATGGAATGCCACAGTGAAGTCAAAGAACGATTCAACCTCTTGGCCTTCTTCTTTTTGTGGAACGTACCCGACAAAGATTTTGCCTCAACAACGAAAAATGGGAATGACTCCAAGAGCGGGCCCGGAACCTGGAGCACTGTGGAATTGTCCGGTGTTGAGCAACCAGGAGCTTCAATGAACGCTTCCGAACCACTTTGGGATTCATGGCACAGTAGTGAGCGCAGGCCTTGGAGTAGTAGTCTGGCTTCAGGCACCATAAGCAAACCAGGTGAGGGTCTGTCACAGACATCTGCCATTTGACCTGCTCCACAGAGTTTAAAACCTACAGGTTCATTGGAGCCATCTCCAAGGCACACTGGGAGTGAAAGCTCAGAAAAGAATTGATAAAAAGTCAAATAAGTAGTAAAATAAATGACTGAAGTTGCTCTTCTGCATCTGCTCTGACAGCGCAGAAAGAAAACAACTGATGTCAGCGTGCAGGGATGGTGCCAATCTAGGCACCACATACGTCACATCCTATGACGAGGAGCTGATCAGCAGCACATACCGGTGTGTAGAGGTACTGCTCAAGATTCTCCAGATCCAGTCTGGCACCTGGGGAATATTCGAAGGTACAGAAGGAATCTGCAGCTAAAATTCACTATCAGATATATGGTAACAGTGGCTCAATTGAAGTTGGACCTGGTTGAAGAATTTCAGTCAATAAATTGCATTTTTTACAGAAAAGGCAATTGTAATTGTAGCATTTCTGCTGCTCTCTGCACTACTATGCAGACTAGGCTTTCTTCCATTGGTGGCAAGTACAGTTCTTTTCTGGCGAGGTATCTAGCCTCATTCTCCCCCGTCATCAGTGTAATGATGGGGGAGCAGATCGACTGCGGCTGAAGTTTTGTTGCACAACTTCTGGTTTCACCTTAGTTATTTTGTAGCACAACATAGGGCTGGTGCAAACTGATGTCTATTTGGGGTCAGAAACTGTCACCACAACTGGATCCAGTCCCAAAGCTGGCAGAGGCAGCATCAACCCCTTCACCTTAGTAATGTAGGCGTGGGCCCTAGGGCCGGAGTTAGTATCAGGAGACAGGCATTGGTAGGTGCCTGAGAATGGGTGCCAAGGGGTCAGTCGCTGCAGAAGAAGGACCCCCTGGCCGAGGTCGAACTGCAAGGCCTGCGACTCTGAGGAAGGACCCAAAGGTATGCCAAAGCGAGCCAGTAGTGTCTGGAAATTTTGCAGCATGGCCTGCATGAAGGTCACTATTTGCTGCAGGGTGGACGATCGACTGTGAAATTTGGGACTAGCCGGCACCATATGCGGGACAAGCGCGGAGTCAGAAGACACTGGCCCTTCAAGTGAAAACTGTCAATTTATCACCAGACTTTGAGTGGTGGGATGCGCATGAGTCCCACTTAGCTTTTTTGTGCTTATGGAACATTTCCAACTTTGACTTCCTGGAAGTCGAAATTCTGGGTATCCCTACTAATCCATCTCTGCTGCTCCCAAATTGTAGAACGACATTAGTAACTAACTGAATGAATCATGTAGAAGCACTAAGCCACAACATGCACTTTGGGAACCTCGAGTCAAAGAACTTCCACCCCTCTAGAATGTGCAGTTATAGGTCTCCCTATCTCTCATTGAGACAGTATATGAGAGCAGCTCTTTCTTCATTGCAATACAAGGTAATACATTTAAAATTAAAAATGGGAGTGGGAACAGAGGATTTTCTCATCCTTTGCCAGCCTTGTTGAATGTAATTATTGTCTGACAGCACCGCTTCCGTTGGAAGGCTGCCATACACCATTCCACTTTTCATTATAAAATACAGCCCCATGGTACTCATGATCTCTTCCCAATTTCAGGGACATGTTTGATCTCTAGTTCTCGAGAGGTCTTCATCTATAGTCACCTATAAAAATATCAACACACATAGTCAGGTCTATAGTGCGGACTGAAGAGGAACGCTGAACAGCAATGGAGGATAGGGAGACAATTCAACATTGTGCACATCAAGCTAAGTGCCTATACATTGCATAACTTTGTACAAATATGCATATTGAACAACAAACTCTCGCACATTTTTAGACACTTGCAGACTTAGGGCCTCATTACGAGTTTGTGTTATTTAACTCACCTGATAACTAGTCCGCGTCTTTGCTCAGATCACAGACTACGGGCCGCAGCAGCAGAGCAGTAGAGCGGAGCAGGAGAGGACGCCGAAAACCCTGCTCCCGAATCGCCGCTAAGGCCAAGATTAAACCATTAGTGGCACCAGCACTGGCATCAGCCCCCCAGTCGGCCCCCCAGTCGGCCGCACCGGTGATTTTTACCGCTACTGACAGCACTGACAGCACGACGGGGCATCCGCTTGAACGCTCTTGAATGTTCTTGCCCATGATCACGACCACGACCTAGTGCTCCGGCTGTCTCCTGTCATTACCCGGGGGGGGGTACCCCCTGGGCACCGCCGTCGCCCAGCTCTGCGCTCAGCACTGCGCCAGTTGCGCCCCGCAGGAGACTGAGAAGTGCTTGACAACAGGAGGCAGGTAGGCGGGCAAGCAAAGCAAAGCGCAAGCTAACTCTAAGCCAAGGTGAGCCAGGCGAAGGGCCATAGAATTCAGCTTAATCTGGCTCCCGAAGCGCTATCGCCACCAACTGCTACCCACTGAAAGACTCTGTTGGATAGCCTTTCTCTCCTGCCACGTGGTCCGACATTGAAGCGCAGCAGCGCAGCATAAGTGCATAAGTACAGCACAGCACGCTAAGTATAGCCATCACAGCTTCGGCAGTCACTAACACAGCCGCCTCCACATTGCCCCCGCGCTACCGAAAAAGAAAAAAGAGAAGGAAAAGGGGGGCGCAATGAGATCCGGGAGGTCAAGGGATCCACCGGCACCTTTGAACCCTACTAAAAGAGCCAGGAGAGCAAACAAGGGCAACCAGAAACTTAGTAAGGACCCCAAGGATACCAGCAAAGGCGACCTGAAGAAAGCGGAGATGGAAGAGGAAGGAGAAGGCGACGCGCATCTGATCTCCCTGACCCCCCTACCCCTATGCCTCTCAAGCTCAAAACCCTTATCAAACCTAAAGGGGAGAGGGGAAGTAAGCAGCACAGTAGGCACAGCTGCAAGCACATTCACATCGAGCAAGCCCAGTTACCAACCGAAAATTTACACAAAGTTTTCATTTATCAAGCATGCCGGCTCAGTTCTCTGCTTGAACAGCCGGAATGCAAACAATCTGCCTACTCCGCTGCAGCCCAGAACCTACTCACTGGAACAAAAACCACAGTTGGAGCCGATGAAAGAGCTGATGAGAGGGTTGAAGAGAGAGCTTGCCGGAGATGAGACAGATGATGAAGCTAGCGACGGGAGGGTTGGCGCCGAAGGTCCCGATGTCACAACGATAGAAGAGTGTAGAGAGGACCACAGCAGGGCGACTTCAACGAATATTAGAATGTGGGATTCGGATTTGGACCTGGACCTGGACCTTGACCCGATGCCAAAGACAAAGTCAATGGCAAACAAGAGTGAGCACCAAGACCCCACCCAGAGCGCCCTGAGTGCCCTGAACACCGGAACCATAATAAACTGGAACATGAAGAGCATCCCAAAATCAACAACCATTGGAGTGGAAGTTCTCTGAGAGGATAGACAAGGTCCAGCCGGAAACACAGAGGGAAACACAGAGAGACAAGAGGCACCCAAGGCACCTGTCGCACCCGAAGTACCTGAGGCACCTGAGACACCAGCATCAGCATCCAGCGCACCAAGTAATCTTAATACGCGGAACATGGGCCCCAAAATAATGGCAGGACAGGGGGCCCCCCGATCACAACAGGAACTTGTGTGCGAGAAAAATACATTCTTAACACAAGACCTCAGGCAGGAGCGACCAGAGCTCAATAAGGGACAAGTGAGTCTACCGGACAGGGAGACAAAACAAAGGGACAGCCTCCAGATACTTCTACTGCAATGCAAACCACAGCGCAGGATCGGCCCGCACACCATGCAAATGCCCAACAATCGGAGCATTCCGGGCTAACCCTAGAACCCTCCCGAAGCCTTACAGCGGTCCTAGCTAACTCAGCCTCTAACCCATCGAAGGCCACGGACCCAGAAGCCTTGTATCTCACTCAAGAGTGGGAAGAATTGGTTGCTTCCTACACAGCAGCCTCTCACGAGGCCCCTCAAGAGGAACTAACAGGTCCGAACAACGATGCCTCACATCCTATCCCCAGCAAGGCAACACCGCAAGTCAAAGAAGACATTTGGGTATCTCTCCTGCATACAATGCAAATGTCCGTTAATGCCATCCAATATCAATCGGACAAGATGGACCTCCAGCTGTCAGTTCTAAACTCACTCTCAATCTTCGTCGCCAACATTGATGACACGCTAGCTGAGCTGAACAGTCTGGTCAGAAGGGCACAAGAAGAGACAAAATTTACACAATCTAACTGCACTTGTATAACAATCGTGGATAAGCTGGCCACACTCCCAACAGCAATGGATAATCTTCTCTCAGATATCAGGGAGGCCGTAAAAAACTGTCCATCAGCTGGACTAGCCGAGAGGAAAAACAAAGTACGGCAGACAAATAACGAGGGAACCCTGACATCAATCCAAGGGGCCTCAATCCAAGTACAAGAAACACAGTGGATGAGGGAAATCGAGAATACAACATTGCCAGGATCAAACGGTCATCCGAGGGACGGAGAATGCCAAATGCCGCCAAACAGTAACACAACAGCATCAGGAGAATCCCTGCAAAAAGAGGAACTGCCGGAATATCGCCGTTCCTTAAAGCAGGGGAGAAAGCAGAGAAGGAAGGGCCGCAAGCAAAAGTTAAACATCTTCGTAGCGCCTAAGGGCAAGAACAACCAATCTAGGAATTTGTCACCGGAACCAATACACGATATGTCAGTCGAATTGGGTTGTGAAACTGATACGGATCAGGACTCGAGAGCCACCTCGAATCAGGAAAAGTGGCACAAGATCCAAAGGAAAACCAATCGAAAAAGAAAAACTTTCACCAGGGTTATTCCCAAAAATGAAGCCGGCCCCTCCCAGATGAGCAACGAAGTAGCCACAACACCTAATGCCAGCGAAAGCTTGAACAAGAATGAGAGGCAAAACATCAAACTGAGCACCATCAGAAATAGAAAACCTGCCTCCAGCCCAAATATGAAAGAAACAGGCCACTCCCCAGGGGTCATAACAATAGCAAGTACCGCAGGTCAGGAGTTAACGCGAGAAGAAGAATACAGGGCCCAGGATCAGAGAACGAGAGCAGAGGAATCTATTGGGCTAGAGAATGCCCCAACAACCTCACAGAATAGTCTAAGCACCAAAAAGGGACATCTAGGTAACCCCACAATCACTCTCATTCCAGAATACACATCTAGGGGCGCTTTCAACATCCTAAATAGGGGGAACATACTACGCCTGCTGAACTCCATCAACAGCCTAAAAAATATATCTACCAACGATCTGGAGTCAGTGGAATTCATAGTCTCGCCGGAACATCCAGGGGTAGAAGCCACAAAAACAGTATGGGCCACAGCGGAACTAGCTGAGAGAGTGTTCAAAGAACAAGCTAAGCTTAATAGCTGGGGCATAAGGCTCCGACCATTTGCAAAATCTAGATATCCAGACCCTCTGGCATCCGATTGCCAACAACGGAATGTATATAATCGGGACAACTCAGACTCTCAATCGCTTTCTGTACTGCGAGGGGCTCGCAGCAATACCCCTGACAACGCAGATCGAAAAGAGCAAGGCATCAGAAGGCAATATGTTACGAAAGATGCGACCCATATAGATTGGAGGTGGCTGTCCAGGACCATAAACAACAAATCGGAAAAACATTGACAAAGCAGGCCCGGTGCCGGGAAAACCTCTAACACTCTCAAATTGTGCTCCTGGAATATTAACGGCCTAGGAGATAAGCTCACGGATATGGGACTAAACCTGTACATGCAAAGATTCGACCTTATTGTACTGCAAGAAACATGGACCGACTCACCACCAGGACTTCCAGGCTATAACCTGAATTTTATCCCTCCTACACAGAGCGCAATATTTGGTCACAAAAAGGGAGGCCTTGCCACATATAGCTCAATAAGAAGTATATATGCAGTAGTGCCTCTGGCACACAAATTAGATCCACCGAATGTAATGCAAGCACTACGAATTTCCATTTGGGAACAGGTTAAAAAAGGAGATAATTCTGATAAATCTTTACTTACACCCCCGAGGAAAGAATCGAGGGGCCCAACAGGTGAAAGAAGAACTCACAAAATTACTAACCACTGAGAAAACAAACAGTCTGATCATCAGCGGTGACTTCAACCTGAACATGCTCAACAACCCATTCACAGAAATCACCGCAGATGAGGACCCATTCGCATGGGAATCAAGCCCCCAAGATAACACGTCCGGAGGCAGAAGCACAAAAATAGCACAGCGACTCCTAGCGACACTAGAAGAACTGGGCCTCCGAGCACTTAACGGAAGATTCCCAGGGGACCGCCCCCAAGTGGCAACGTTCCATAGTACAAAGACCAGTTCCACAATTGACTTCACCTTCCTCTCTGGCAACCTGTTCCAATTGGCAAGAGACTTTCACATCGGCTCACTAGATTTCAGTGATCACTTACCTCAAGAAGTCACGATAGAGGCCTTCACAACCCTAAACCCCTTACTAGCCAAGGGGCACAGCTCAGTCTATGCCGCGAACGATAGGCGGATAAAATGCAGAACAGACGACCCTCAGCGCCTTCTACTCCATGCTAAGCAAGCATTCAGCGAAGCTCAAAATGCAACAACAGACCTAATCGAGAGCTGGGAGGAGTTTGTAGAAACACTACGCAACAATATGGGAACAAAACAGGGAAACATCCGGCCTGAAGGAGCTGGTAAACCCGAGAAGCACACGGGGTACCATAACTTTAGAAACAACGTTCATCTAAAAAACCTAAAGACCCTCATCAACCGAGCACTACAAAGTCTGAGGGTAGATCCTGCCGCCAAAGAAGAGCTGAGGCGGCTAAAGCGCGACCGCAGGAGGCTGATCTGGCGACTTAAGCGAGAAGCAGATGAGTCTCTCTCGGCCAAACTCTTGCACGATGCCAAAACTAGCAACAGCGCACAAATTTGGCAAAAGATCAACAATCTGACCAAGGAGCGGAGTCAGGGCATTAACTCTTATGTCACAGAAGATGACTGGACAACCTTTCTTAGTATGCATTTTAATGAAACTGACACAAACAGTCAAAGAATATTCAATCCCATAAAGGACACTGAGGGGCGACTACTGCTGTGTTGCGAACACCATGAATCTCAACAGCCAGATCAGGAAATCGTAATCACGAGTGCACTGATTAGCAAAAGAATCTCAAAGGGAAGACGCGAGGGGGCGCCTGGACCAAATAGTATTCCCCCTATACTGTTCAAGCAAGAGCCGGAATATTGGGCCGCCGCACTCAAACCAATGTTTGAAAAAATCCTACAGACATCAATAATTCCATCATCATGGAGGGGAGCTATCATCTCACCTATCTACAAAAAAGGAAACAGAAACGACCCGCCGCACTCAAACCAATGTTTGAAAAAATCCTACAGACATCAATAATTCCATCATCATGGAGGGGAGCTATCATCTCACCTATCTACAAAAAAGGAAACAGAAACGACCCAAGAAGCTATCGGCTAGTGGCCTTCCTTGACAATGAGGCCAAATACTTTGCGGGCCTCTTACTTGAGGAATTGACATCGTGGGCAGCTGAGGTCTCAGCAATTCCATACAATCAAACAGGCTTCTGTAAAAGCCTGGGGACTACCACCAACATACTAGCTCTTTCACTATTAATCGATGCTGCCCTCGAAGCAAAGCAACCCCTATATCTATCTGTGCTACATTGACTACAGGTCTGCATTTGACCACGTCAATAGAAACCTTCTGTGGGAAAAATTAAAAAAGCTGAACATCCCCCGCTGCTCTTAAACCAACTAATTCTCCTGCACAGCGAGACATGGATGCAAGTCAAACTAGGCTCTGGTGAATATCTAACAAGGAAGATCTCAACAAGCATAGGGGTAAAACAAGGCTGCGTACTCGCTCCAATACTTTTTAATCTTTTTATGGGAGAGCTATCAACGCTGCTAAATGAAAGTAACTCGCATGCACCAAAGTTAGGGGGCACCCAGCTGTCGAACCTCTTCTACGCAGACGTCCTGGTACTTATTAGCCGGACCCCTGTAGGCTTACAGCGGCTACGAGATACTCTGCAGCTAATAGGCTTAGCATAAAATCAAGAAAAATCTAAAGTTATGTGCATTAATCTCCCCAAAAAAGAAAATAACACGGAATTGGCTCTTGGCATCAAGGAAGCTGGAAGCGGTCTGTGAATATAGATATTTGGGGGTCATCATAGACTGCAAGGGCAACTTCAAGCCACAATGTGACGCCATAAAAATGAGAGGGCTAATGGTTGCGGTAGCACTTAGAAACCTAAAAAACGAGTTCCCTGGACCAAGTCTATTATCCCTCATAAAGGTGATCCAGGCAAAATTAATCCCAGCCATCACTTACGGCAGTGAAGCTATGAGGGGGAGGGATGCTGCTTCAGTAGATGGAACGGTAGCAAAGGCGCTAAGCATGATCTTTGGCCTTTCTAGGTACACATCGCCCGCACAGATGAGGCTAGAATTCGGGCTGCCAAAAGAAGAGCTGGCACACAAAGGAACATACATAAAAAGCTGGCACAAAGTAAGCAGGGGAGATCCGAAAACACTAAATGCACTCCTGTGGAAGGAACTTCAAGACAAAGAAACTTGCCCGGCAAGGCTGTACTTGGAGGCCGCAATTAATCAGCTTGGTTTACGGCAACTATGGGAACTCCCAGGCTCTCCAGCAGGTTTTAAAAAGGTGGTTAACAACATAGTCCGAAAAGAATCATTGTTGCAGGACAAAGCCGCCTTTACAGAGCATGCCCATGGCTGGCTTACAGTTCAATCTTATATCAAACCCTCGCCCCAAGAATACCTACAGACAGGCTTTTCCCAAAAAACAAAGGAGAAGTTCCTGAAATTTCGCCTAGGGTTATTGCCGTCCGCGAACCACCTACCCCCGTGGTTACGCCCCCAGCTACCAACAAAATGCCGTCTTTGCGGGAACGGCAAAGAAAACATTGTACATTTCATCGCCATTTGTAGCGAACTTATACAAGAACACTGCTCCCTCTCGAGACCGCTTCTTAATAACCGCAGGATACGGACCTGCAGGCAAGCGGTGCTGGCTTGCTTCCAAGGCGACGACATCCAACTGAGCTGCCGAATGGTAAAATTCCTTGAAGTGGCGGAAATCCGCTTTAAAATCCTGAAAGATAGCCAAAAATCTAGTAGCAAAGCGAAGGACGAGAGGAACAATTCACTCTAATCCTCAAAGAGAAAGCACCAGCTTGCGCTAGCAAAGAAACAGGTGGCACAATGTGGGCACGAGGTGCGTCCATTGCTCCCAAGAGACCACAAACCAACTTTATGAGAGTGTGGCCCTGGCAGGGAAACTGACAGGCACCAACGTTTACTGCTTTAACCATCAGGAAAGACAACAGTAGTACCCTTACCGAGAGAGTGGAACAAACTAGCAGCTCACTTATGATACCAGCGGGCAGGGGCCCAACAGATGGGTCAAGCAGATTCCATCAAACCATCTGCTGAGAATGTCCAGGAACACCGCACCGCACTTAATCGCATCAGCCCCTTGAGTATCGAGATTCTAAGCGTGCTTGCACCAAGCTCGGGCTTGCACCAACCAATGATTGCTTTTATACAGCACTAGCACCGCTCCAGACATTTGGTGAGGACAAATAACATGCTGCTTTTTCTGGACCTATTCAATCAGATGGGCCATAATCAATGCCCCCGAATTTTATCCAAATTGCATGTCGCCACCATCTAAGCCCTTGAAATATACTGGATAACACTAACCACATCATAGGGATATCTCGAACTGCTAACTTGACTAATCACCTTTTTTAACGTAAATATGTTCTTATCGTACTGGCATTTTCTCAACTCATAAATGCTCTTATTGCACTGGCACTTTATTAGATTACCACTCTGCTGGTAACAAGGATCAACTTACTGCACATCTTACTCTGTAAAATTGGCCGTCTAACTGTACTCGTACTTTATTTTAACTCTGAGGCTGCTACCTTAGTATGCTTTTTACTGCTGGATTTATTGTCCTAACATGTATGAACTTGACCACTGTTTTATTAATTGAATCCTTTTTTATCAAATCAAATCATGGAACATTTGTAAAGCGCTCATATCACCCGAAGGTCTCATGGCGCTTACAGGCATCTCCAACTAAAACAGCTGATAGAGGAAAAACAGGGTGGTCAGTTGTCAAAAGACCATGTTTTTAGTTCCCTACGAAAACGGTGGTAATCAGCTGTAGCGCGGAGGTGTAGTGGCAATTTATTCCAAAGAGTGGGGGCTAAGAATGAAAAAGATCTTCCTCCATTACGAGTTGTGCGAATTCTGATGGAGGCAAGAAGGTGCTGATTGCTGGATCTGAGGGGCCGGCTTGGTTGATGCCAGTTCAACTTCTTTTTCCAGTAGCAAGGGCCACTGCCATACATATTTTTGTGTGCCAAACAAAGAATCTTAAAACGCGTTCTCTTTCTCACAGGCAGCCAGTGAAGCTGTCTCAGGTTTGGGGCCGAGGGAGAACCTGACGGAAGATATAAGACCAACCAAGCTGCAGTGTTTTGCAAAACCTGCAGCCTGGATAAAAGATCCTCATTTATAGCTGACAGTAGGGCATTACCATAGTCCATGCGATTGATGATCAATCCCTGGACCAATGGTTTCCTTGCTTCCATGGGGATCCATCTAAAGACGTTACGCAAATTGAGCATAGTACCAAAACAGGACCTAATTATGTGGTTCACCTGGTTTTTCATCGATAAATTATTATCGGTTTGGACCCCTAGATTTCGAACCGATTGTTTGGGTATTGGACTGGGACCCAGGGTAGCCGGCCACCAATCATTAGTCCAGTGTTTTTGTGCGTTCCCAAAGAAAACTATCTCAGTTTTATCACTGTTTAGTTGTAGATGGTTTTCATTCATCCACCTGTTAACGTGGATCATACAGTCCCTGAAGCGGGCCTTGGTGTCTATGGGGTTTTGACCAAGGGTGACTAGAATTTGAGTGTCATCAGCATATGACATTACGTCAAAGTCATACAATCTAATCACCCTGGCCAGTGGTGTTACGTAGAGATTGAAAAGTGTTGGGCTCAGAATAGAGCCCTGTGGTACTCCCATCGTGACTGGCCTACTACAGGAACTGATGTCGCCAACTTGGACAGTGGTAACTCGATCCATCAGATAGCTCTTAAACCATCCCAGGGTTTTCCTCTGACACCAATCTCCCCTAGCCGTTGTATTAAAATGCTGTGGGAGATGGTGTCGAAAGCTGCTGACAGGTCTAGTAGAATGAGAATAGAGGATTGTCCTCTATCCAGTGATAGTCTGATAATGTCCACTACCTCTACCAGCGCTGTCTCAGTGCTGTGGGCGGCCCTGAAACCAGACTGTGAGGGGTCCAATAGATGGTTACTCTCAAGATGATGAACAAGTTGTCTGTTGACCATGGATTCGAGTACTTTCCCAAAGTATGGGAGCAATGAGATCGGACGGTAGTTGACTAGGAGATTAGGGTCTGCACTCGGTTTCTTCAGAATGGGTCTGACTCTAGCGGTTTTCCATATTTTGGGAACTGTTTCCTGGACTAATGAATAATTGAATAAGTCGATGACGCTTTCAAGGAGAATGGGGGCTATCATTAATAAGAAACGTGGTGGGACAGGGTCAACTGGTGAACCATATTTTATTTTTAACATGGCATCTGTCACTTCAGTGGATTCAAATTGGGAAAATTCCTCTAGGACAGGAGACTGACATATTTGTAAGACCGGGTTAGTTTCCAAGTTTTTAATTGGAGCTTCTTGAGGTGGGAAGGAGTTGTGTATTACATTAATTTTATCATCGAAGAATTTGGAGAGGGAATCTATATATATATATATATATATATATTGTAAAGGTTTTAAATAACCGTGTACAATAAAGCATTACCTTACCTCACCGGATAACTATACCGCAGAGAACGTTAAGTATAGCTGCGATCAATATCACCGATCATGAGTTTGTGGGGAATAACATGCAGATTTTGGCGTTTAACGCACCAAAATCCGCATGATACAGTAACTACTGTATACTTTTTCCCCCGTTACATTTCTTATGGGTCAGAATTAACTGACCCACTTGTCATCAGGCCCGAAGTGTTTTGCAAAAAGAAATGTTGGTCAGTTACAAAAACCAGAACTAGAATCAAACTCTCTATGTCCCATAGTGAGCAATTTATTTACAAAATTTGTGTAGTACACTTCCCATGCAAAAGAAAATAGGCTTTTCATTCTAACATGCTTACATGTGCACATGCACCTGTGGGACAGGGGCTGAATATAGGCCCCCACCCGGATGGTGGACATTTAATATCTCCTGTGGAAGAAGGAATGAAGGGTACCAAGGGCTCTGTGGGACACCCACCATGAAGGACTGTATTAAAAAGCCATCTGACCTTTGTGAGAAGGGTCCTGGCCGCCTCATATATGAAAATGTAAAGGTTTAAAACAAAAATGGGAATTGAGCACAGAGAACAGCTGACTGTCACAGCACCCCCCCTCCAACATTTGTGAGTGCTACAAAATTACTTAATTAATTGTGCTGGTTTGCAATAGTCTGCGCCCTGCACATTTTACCTGAAGGCGATGCAATATCGCCTAATGAAGGCATTTTTAACCACCCATAACATCTGACAACATGAAGCTTCCCCAAACATCATCAACCGTCACAGACTCCATCACCCCCTGCACCCATATACTTTTGTTCGGTCTCTGCAATGTCATTGAACTCAGGCTTGGAATGGTAGTAGTGGATGTCAATTCTGAGGCTTGTGATCGGTTTATCTCATACCAGCTAGATGGTGCATGTAGGAGGCTGGCTTAGTATGGGGTGCACACTTATTTAAGTGATGCACCTTGCACTAATCCAGACAACCCTTATAGTGATTTTAGTGATCTTTGATAACCATAGAAAGCTCTCAATGTGGCAGCTGTGGAGAGCAGCCTTCAGGCTTATCTTGAAGGAGTGTTAAGCAACTTGCTTTACCGCTTAATCATGCAGTGTAGGTTAACCCCTTGTATGGTCATGACGGCTCCCGGCCGTCATGCGTTACGGTTGGCGTGTGTTCACGACGGCCGGGAGCCGTCAAAATCCCCGCCCGCTAAGGCAAACCCCCGCACAGCGCGAAAATTCGCGCCACATGGAAGGGGTTAAACGAAAAATATATCTATTTATTACACAACACTCACTAACACATTGGTATATCTCCAACCCGGAGATATCAACACAAATACACAACAATACTTCAATTGCAAATAAGGTAAGCAGCACAAAATACTGTGGTCTCCAGGGGGAGACCAAACCATATACCAAAAAAGTGGAATGCGAACTGCGACTGAAGTCGGGACTTAGGCCAGGAGACTCAGAGGAGTTGGGGACACAAGGAACCACCCAAGTTAAGTACCCAGGAACCCCATGGAGGCTGTGTGCAGAGTGGAAACACAGCTGAGTGCCCAATAGAAGTCAACTGGAAAGTAGTGGTTGAAGTTTTAAAGAAGAAGGACCCTTCCCAGTGGACCCTGAAGAAACCCCTTGAAGACAGAAGGTTGGAGAGTTACCCCCACCCGCGGATACCCCAGGATACCTACACCAGGGAAGCCGGGTGCATAAGTGGGAAGTGATGTCGGAAACCGCAATGGAGGACTTTGAAAAAGATTCCGCTGTTCAAGACTGTGCAAGCGTCTGCTGGAATCCACGGGTGGATTCTTGAAGAGGAGAACCTGTAAGCAGAGGGCACAGAGTCTATGCCACACGGAGATGACCAGGAGGCACAGAAAAGCAATACCCACCGATGTTGGAATGCTCAGAATTGTTGACTGTGACCATGTCGCTACAGCTGTGAGGAATAGGTGACGCTGAGGAAGACCAGGAGCCGTGCACGAGCTGTCCCATGTTGAAAGTCGAGGACCAGGGCTGAGGAAGACCAGGAGCCAAGCACGAGCTGTCCAACGTCGGAAGTCGAGGACCAGGGAGTCAGTGTCCGTCGGGAGCACCAACAAGCCTTGGTAGCTGCAACCGGCGTGGAGAACAAAGAAGGAGCAACGTTGGGACCAGCAAGGTCCAAGGGACTCACCACAAGCAGGAGAGTCAGAGCAGGCCCGAGCAAGCAGGGGAGCCCACTGGAGCAGAAGAAGACCCCCAAGAGGACCCACATGCCAAAGGCACAGGAGTCACAAGAGGACCTCGAGCAGCTCATCATGAAGGAAGGCCCACGGTGCAGAGGATGCGGTGAGGACGCTGTACTTGGCAGGGAGAAATGCTGGAGGTTGGAGCTTCTTGTAGCCCTAAGATCTCTGGAGTGCAGAGCCAACAAGCCTTGGCAATGGCAAGTTGATGCGATGCACAGGGGTTCGGTCCCAGCAGTTCCAACGAGGGATACTTACCTCAAAATTGCAGAGAGGACAGGTCAGGCCAGGAGGCAGATGCAGAACCACCACCTGTATTGCTAAACCTTTCGAAGTCCATGGGACGTCAGGAGCAGCAGACAGGTCAGCTTCATTGCGGTGCCTGCGGATGCAGGGGAGTGACTCCTTCACTCCAAGGGAGATTACTTCGGGTATCCTTGATGCCCACAGGTCTGGTGAAGATCCTGGAAGAAGCACAGACACAGATGACACAGAAGACTTGCAGAACAGCGAGACCAGGAGCAGCAGGAGTCTTCCTTGGTGCAGTCTCGGTTCCAGGCGAAGTCCAGCGAAGTCCAAGTGTCCAGACGGTCTAAGAGTGACGTGGTTTCAGGCTTGAGTCTTATCCCTCGACGAAACCAAGGAACCACCCACAGGTAAGCCCTTAAGTACCCTAGGGAAAGGGTTGGAACGACTCAGGGGTCCCTCCCAGCGGAGGGCTGGACAGAGGGGAGGATACTCCCATGTCCTTTGTCCAGTTTCGCGCCAGAGGGAGAGCCAAGGGCTCCCTGAACTGTCTCAAACTGGAGTATGCAAGGAGGGCACCAAATCTGCCCTTCAAAGCAGTCTGGTGGTGGTGGCAAGCGCCCCCCAGCCCAACACACTAAGTCCTGTCTGGGAGGTGGTCACACCTCCTTGTGATAGGAAACCTATTGTTCTACCTTCCTTGTGATAGGAAACCTATTGTTCTACCTTTCCCTGCTCGAGCCTGACACAGCAGCAGGAGGGCAGAATCGTGTCTGTGGTCAGCAGCAGCACTAGCTGGCTGCCGGACCCTGAAAGACTGTTATCGGGAGTACAGGGGGGTATCCCAAGGGAGCCCCTCCAGTACATGGGATCATACATCCAACCCTGGAATCATTGTTGGGGTATGATTCCAACATGTTTGATACCAAACATGAAAGGGTTCGGTGCGGCCAATATATGGTTAGACATCCCGTAATGACTGATGTCCACTATATGTATTAAAATTGCTGACCGCACTTACAAAGACTGGCGAATCGACTCCAGGGTTTGTAGGGGTGTCCTGCTCATGCAAGGGCACCCTCACACTTATAACCTAGCACCCTGCCCCCAGGACTGAAGAGCCTGTCATAGGGTTGACTTATAGGTTTTAGGTGTAGTGCCTCAGATATAAGGAAACTTATATCTGTCATGAGAGCTGCAAGCACCAACTCACACAGGCTCCAATGGAAGGCCTGTAGTCACAGTTTAAGTGGACTCCCATGGGTGGCATAATACATGCTGCAGCCCATGGGAGACACCTGGTGTACCTATGCCCTGGGTACCTTAGTACCATATACTAGGGACTTACAGGGGTAAACTAGCAGCCAATTGTGGATGTACAGAAGAACTTACCATGGTCAATTTAGGGAGAAAGCACAGTGACTGGAGTCCTGATTAGCAGGATCCTAGTCAGACTTGTCAAAAACATACTGACACCAAGCAAAAAGTGGGGGTAACCATGGAAGTAGTTCCTACTTTCCTACAGTGCAGTATTATGTAGTGTAAGACCAGCAGAGGACAGACGCAGGCAGGGTATTAACACAACACCCAACTCAAATCTGTGAAACTCGAGACTTCATAGAAATAGACAGAGAAAGAGAGCTTGAAAAGGGTAAGCAGACAAGAAGAAGTGGTTATCTACCTCATCCTTTACCTATCTACACCACGGCCTCACATTACACTCATCTAGAAACACCTGCTGAACTGTACTAACTATTTATTGGTTCCATTAACCTCACCCTACCTGTTTACCTCTTGTGGCCATCTGCTCTGTTACTCATTTTAGCCTTATTCTCCTCCTATCACTTCTCTATACTTGGACACCATGTGTCTCCCACTCTCTCTCATCTCCCTGTGTACCTCTTATTTTTAATTGCAACTCTCTATGCCCCCTTCCCTTGCCCAATCTCATTTGTATTGTATACCCCTCTTTTCAACACCACTTTGTGACTTTGCAGCTAGGTTCACTCTATACACACACAAAGAGGCACCACAGATTTAAAGAGGCACCAGTGAACTGGATGCCCTCACCCACCTGCACACCTCCATTTGACATGAAACGCGCAGCATTAGCGTTCAGAGCCATCTGCAGGCAGGTGGTTTTTCCCCAGTCCAAGGACCTTCCAGTTAGGAGCTGCTCAGCACGCACTTCATCCTTTCTGTAGCACTCTGAGAAAACACCTAAAATCACCATAAAAACATTAAAAAAATGGAAATGTGGTCAAGCCAGTCCAAATAACACTGATATAAATGCTAACATTTGGAAATATCAAGCAAAAGGAGACAAACATTATAACAATATGTTAAACTGAAACAACAAACCTAACAGCAACCCCAATCTAGAACAAAACCAGAGACAATCAAAACACCTAAAGGATGCCTTAAACTCAACATAACACACACAGTGGTCCTATGTTAGAATTTACTAAGATGATATTTTATGGTAAATATGGTATGTTGGAGCTAAGGTTTTTCACGCTGCAGACTCAAGAGTTAACAGGTTTGCAGCTTACGATACCCAGATGGTGGTGGGACTAAAGGAGGGATACTCACGCAACCCTTAATGTCTCATCCAATTTTCACATTTGGATATCTACAAATAAAAGTTCCCTTTACGATTTTAAAACATAGAAGTTCCTTTTCCCTTTCCCATTTAAATGGCCAGAAATGATGTGAGCTCTACCATTGACCACCGCTAAACCAGGAAATCTGTGAGTGTGTCTATTTATATGCTGTGCTAACTTGTATTGGTTTGGTACATAACTGTCACTAGTGAGACTTCCCAGTGCTGGTGCCTTGACTGGCTGATGGTCAGTGTGAGAAGCTGGCTTAGTATATGGTGCACACTTATGTAAGTGGGCACCCTGCACTAATCCAGACATCCCTTATGGTGATTTTAGTGGTCTTAGACAACCTTAGAAAGCTCTCTAAGTGGTAGCTGTGGAGAGCAGCCTTCAGGCTTAGCCAGAAGGAGTGTAAAGTAGCTTGTTTTACCAGAACATAATCTTATAGGTATAGACGAAGTGAAAAAGAACCACACAGTGTATTTATAAAAATAGGTAATTATTACAAGACACTCACTAACAAACACATATCTCCTAGCTCGAGATATACACAATGCACACAATACCTTATAAATAGAAACAGGTAAGTAGCACGGATACACAGTGGTCACCAGGGGGAGACCAAACCATATACTAAAATAGTGGTATGCGAATCACGACTCGAGTCAAGACTATACCCAGAAGACACGTAGAAGTGCCAGGGACCCAAGGAACTACCCAAGGTAAGTAACCAGGAACCCCACGGAGGCCGTGTGCAGAGTGGGAACACGACCGCAGGCTGAATACAAGTCAATGGCTAAGTCGCTGTTGCAATTTTAAAGAAGAAAGACCCTTCCCAGTGGACCCTGAAGAAACCCCATGGAAGACAGATGGTTGGAGAGCCACCCCACCCGTGGATACCATAGGAACCAGGATACCTACACCAGGGAAGCCGGTGCATACTTGTGAAGTGGCATCTGAAACCGCCGTCAAACTCAATGGAGAACTTCAGTAAGTTGCCGCTGCTGGAAAAGGTGAAAGTGTCCGGTGGAACCCAAAGGTGGATTCAGGATGAGAAGTCCCTTCAAGCAGAGGGGACAGAGTCTATGCCACTCAGGATTGACCAGGAGGCACGGAAGACGAATGCCCACCAATGTCGAGTGTTGCAGGAGAGATGAAGGTGACCTTGTAGCTGCAGCTATAAGGACCAAGCGATGCTGTGGAAGACCAGGAGCCGTTCACGAGCTGTCCCACGTCGGATGTCGGGAGTTGAGGAGTCGGTATCTGTCGAGAGCACCAACAAGCCTTGGCAACTGCACACGTGGGAAGCAAAGAAGGTGCAGTGTCAGGACCAGCACGGTCCAGAAGACTCACCACAAGCAGGGGAGTCAGGGCAGGCCCCAAGCAATCAGGGGAGCCTGTAGTATTCAAAGATGACCCTCAAGAGGACCCACAGGCCAGAAGCACTGGAGTCCCAAGAGGACCTCGAGCAGCTCACCAAAGATGCAAGCCCAATATACAAGAGTTGCGGTGAGGACAAAGATCTTCGTCACTGGAGATGCTTGAGGTTGGGGCTACTTGAAGCCCAAAGATCTTGGTGGAAGGAAGCCAACAAGCCTTTGCAACTGCAAGTCGATGCGGTGCACAGGGATTTGGTTCCTGCGGCTCCGACGAGGGATACTGGCCTCGAACGTGGCGAGAGGACAGGGCAGGCCTCGAGGGATGTGAAAAACCACCACCTGTGTTGCTGAGCCTTTCGGAGTCCGTGGGAGCCCAGGACCAGCAGACCAGTCAGCTTAGGTGCGGTGCCTGCAGATGTAGGGAAGTGACTCAGTCACTTCAAGGGAGATTCCTTCAGGTGTCTTGCATGCCCACAGGCCTTGGAAGGTTCCTGTATGGATCACAGGCATTGACGTTGCAGCAGACGAGCAGGGCGATGAGATCAGGAGCAGCCGGAGTCTTCCCAGTTGCAGCCTTGATGCCCAGAGCGAAGTCCAGAGTGCCCAGAGGGTCTAAGTAGAAGTGGTGTCTTGAAATAAATCTTGTCCCACGATGAATCTAGGGACCCACCCTCAGGTAAGCCCTTAAGTACCCTAAGGAAAGGGTTGGGACAATTCAGGGTTCCCTTCCAGGGGAGGGGTCGGATAGTGGGGAGGATACTACTGTGTCCTTTGTCCAGTTTCACGCCAGAGCAGGAGCCAACGGCTCCCTGAGCTTGTTTGAACTGGACTATGCATGGAGGGCACCAAGTGTGCCCTTCAAGCAGACTGAGTGGTGCTGGCAAGCCCTCCCACCTGGCCCTAATACACTAAAACCTGTCTGGGAAGTGGTCACCACCCTGTGACAGGATACCTATTGTTCTGCCTTCCCCTGCTTGAGCTTGGCTCAGCAGCAGGAGGGCAGAATTGTGTCTCTGGTCGGCAGCAGCCATGTTGTGCTGTCCGGGTCTATAAGACTAGTACCGGGAGCACTGAGGGCCTTTACAGCGCATTGAATCATACCTCCCACATCGTTTATGGTGTGGGGGTATGATTCCAACATGTTTGACACCAAACATGACAGGGCTTGTTACAGCCAGTTTAGAGATGGTCATCGCGTAATGATGCATGGCCACTTTATGTATCGCAATGACTGATGCACTTCCAACCCGGGAGAATGGACTCTGAAGGTTGTAGGGTTGTCCTGCTTATGCAGGGGCACTCTCACACCTAGAACCGAGCACCCTGCCTTCAGGATTGAAAGGCCTGCTTTAGGGATGACTTATAGGTTTTAAGTGCAGTGAACTCAGATATAGGGAAACCTATATCTGTCGTAAGTGGTGCTAGCACCAGCTTACACAGGCTGCAATGGCAGGCTTGTAGTTACAGTATGAGTGATCCCCCATTGGTGGCATAACACATGCTTCAGCCCATGGGGGACCCCTGGTGTACCTATGCCCTGGGTACCTCAGTACCATATACTAGGGACTGATAAAGGTACACCAGTGTCCAATCTGGGATGTACCTAAGTACTTACCATACCAATTTAGGGGAGAAAGCACAGGGACTGGGGTCCTGATTCCCATTGATCCCAGTCAGACTTGTCAGAAACAGCTTAGCATCAGGCAAAAAGTAGGGGTATCCATAAAAGCAGATCCTACTTTCCAACACAACCCCCCAAACGTAAGGAGATGAGACTAACCTTGCCCAGTTGAGTCTTCGTTTTCTAAGTGTAAATATCTGGAGAGTCCATCTGCATTGGCATGGTTACTCCCAGGTCTATGTTCGACTGTATAGTCCATCCCCTGTAGGGACATGGACCATCTCAAAAGTTTGGGGTTTTCACCCTTTATCTGTTTAAGCCATAAGAGGGGCTTGTGGTCTGTCTGAACAATGAAGTGAGTAGGTATGGCCTCAGCTTCTTCAAGGCCCAGACCACAGCAAAGGCTTACCTCTCAATGGCTGACCAATGTTTCTCCTTGGGGGTCAACCTTCTGCTGATATAAGCTACTGGTTGAACAAAGCAAACACAAGGAAATGATGGACGGAGCGCTGAAACTTTTCAGACACTCACCCCCAGTCACAGATCTGGGTTGAATCCATCATCATTCTTTAGCTCACTTCACCACCTAAGTTCAGACCCAGCTATATGCAAATCAGTCTTGACCCTGTGCCTCATGGGAACAGTCCAGCCCGAACTGCCAAGCCAGGTCTTCCCTGAACCAGAAACAAACATCCTGGGGACGGATTCTGGGTAAAACCCTTAATCAGCCAGGCTAGCTTGAATCCAGTGGCAAAGTGAGCAAGGGACCCACGTCTGGGGAGAGATTAGTTTCTGGCAACCTTAGATCATGACAACCCAAATTCCTCAGAATCGTGGAAACAATGTACTACCTTTTGCTCAGTCACTCGTGTTTACTTATTCGGTTTGTCTCAGAGAGTTACACAGAATAAACAGTTGGGCGTTTCAATAAGTATTTATTGAACAGTTGTTATTCTAGTGTAAAATATATGTGCTGCGTCAACCAGCAGACAATAGCAGAGATATATTATCAGCAGGACGATAAAAGCAAAGGGATAGAATAGTTCTACCATGATGCAATAATAATGAATACATACATGAATATAAAATGCATTAGGAAAGTGCGCGTACTCCTACGATGCCTAACTAGATGTACCTGAGTGTACCTAGCATATGTGTAGGTCTAAAAGCCTAAGAGCCAAGAATCCCTCTAGGATTTAGTCTAACCCCCATACCTGAATAGAGAGAGTGTGGGACCCCGTCCTGGTCTCAAGTTGGACACCCCATCAGGGCTGTGTCAGACCGCTGTCAGCTGGAGCGACTGCATGCAGGAGCCTCAGCGTCTCTGGTCACTGTGTCAGCATGGAAGTCTTGGTTCCCTCTGCCTTACTGGGGCAAGATGTGGTGTATTTATATCATAAAGAGTCTCGGTCCTCAGTATGGTTTGTATTGGTCTGTCGTTAGACATGAGGAAGACGTCAGGGGTGAACTTTGTACATACATATTATGCAGGTGGTGTATTCCTAGAGAGCCATGCATAATTGATGAGTACAGTGTGGGCCTGTGTTTGGGAAAAACCCTGCTGTATTCAAAACCACAGAATAGATAACGTTCAGCCCTCGGAGCACGTTGTGTACTAGCAAGGACCAAATGTAGGTGAAAGATCATGCCTATATAAGGAATCATGATTATAATAGGACATGTACAGTTATGACCATAATAGGACATGTACAGTTATGACCATAATTGGGCATATACGAATATGACCATATTAGGGTAAAGATGAATACGTCCATTTTAGGGCATGTACGAACGGGTCTATATTAGGGCCTCTATACGGGACATAACAAAAGCAAACACAAGGAAATGATGGACGGAGCGCTGAAACTTTTCAGACACTCACCCCCAGTCACAGATCTGGGTTGAATCCATCATCATTCTTTAGCTCACTTCGCCACCTCAGTTCAGACCCAGCTATGTGCAAATCAGTCTTGACCTTGTGCCTCATGGGAACAGTCCAGCCCGAACTGCCAAGCCAGGTCTTCCCTGAACAGGAAACAAGCATCCTGGGACCGGTTTCTGGGTAACACCCTTCATCAGCCAGGCTAACTTGAATCCAGTGGCAAAGTGAGCAAGGGACTGGTTGATCCTGGCCCTCTGCATTAAGTTGTGATAACACAGCCCTTAACCTTATCTCAGCTGCATCTGTCTGGACAATGAAAGTTTTGGAGTAGTCGGGACTTTGCAGAATGGGAGCAGTGCACATGGCCTGCTTTAGGTCATCAAATGCCTTTTGACAGCTAGAAGTAAGATCATTCAGGGGAGTCACTATGTCTTTAGTTGGGGATACCAGTCTACCTTAGTCTGCTAAGTACAGTGGTCTAAAGTTCCAGAAACTAAGTACCCTGTGTAGCCTTAGAAAGATAAAGACAGGTGGCAATCCCACCATTAAGCTGCTCTTAGAGCTGCTGTATCAGGATGATACCCGTCCTGTAAGGGCAGAAGAACAGGAACATGTGGGTGGGAATACTCCTGAAGAGGGAGCATCAGGGGCTCTCCCTGATGATCTCAATTCTGAATATGGGCAGGAGGACTCAAATGATTCCAACCTACCAAACTCTGACCACTCAGGGAATTGTGCAGATGGAACAGAGGAGACACCCTTTGTTCCTCCTGGGAGGGTCCAGAGTAGACCAAGGAGGTCTATATCCTCCTCTAGAGAATCCAATACTTCAGGACATTCCATAGGGACCTCCATTTCTATTAAGAGGGACAGCTCTTTGGACAGGGAATACCAAATGCTTGTAATTGAGAAAGCAAGGCTTAGGCGAGATCAGTTGGCCCTTGACAAAGAGTCCTCGGAAGTACAGAAGGCTAGGACGAAACTGGGACTAGAGTCCCATGGTGGCAGCAACAGTGTCCCTAAAATCAGAGAAACCTCTTTTGACAATAGGAACCTGAGCAGGATAGTCCCTCCTTACCAGGAAGGGGATGATATCCATAAATGGATCACTGCTTTGGAGAGGGCCTGTAAAGTTCAGAGGGTCCCTCAAGAGCAGTGGGCAGCTATCCCGTGGCTCTCCTCTGCTAACAAAGGTAGAGATAAGCTCCTCGCTGTTAGAGAAGAGGATGCTGACAATTACTCAGTACTGAACTGTGCTGTCATAGATGGGTTTGGCTTCATCACTGAACAGTATAGGATTAAGTTCAGAGACACCCAGAAAGCACACACCCAGGACCGGGTAGATTTTATATACAGTGCTGTTAAGGCTCTGGAAGGCTGGCTTCATGGAAGCAAGGTACAGGACTATGAAGGATTATACAATTTGATTATGAGGGAGCACATCCTTAATAACTGTCAGATCCAACTTTTGCATCAGTACCTGGTGGACTCTGATCTGACCTCTCCCCAAGAATTGGGCAAGAAGGCAGACAAATGGGTCCGCGCCAGGGTTAAGCAGAAAAACCATGGTAATGGAGGTGACCAGAAAAAGCAAGATTCTTCTAAATCCCAGGATAAGGGTCGGGTCAAGGGTAAAGATAAAAAAGAGTCTTCACAAGGGCTCCAAAAACCTTCATCTGGGGGTGAGTCCCAAAATTCAAAGAAAGGCAAAAAGAAACCTTGGTGCTACCTTTGTAAGGTGAAGACACATTGGACAATGAATGCTGATTGTCCAAAGGCCAAGGAAACGCCTGCTACCACTGCCCCTAAGGCACCTGCTCCCCCTAGCACAAGTACAAGTGATAGTACAACAACCAAGGGATTAGTGGGGTTAACCCAGGGTTCTGTGATGGGTTCTGACCTAGTCAGGACTCCAGCTCAGGCTGTTCTAATCTTTGTTGGTGGCATAGATCTTGCCACCTTACTGATAAGTCCCACTAAACTGGGCAAGTACAGACAACAGCCTTTGATTAATCTAAAGGAAACCATTGCTTACAGGGACACATGGGCCAGTGTCACTATGGTGACAGAGAATCTTGTGTCCCCTGATCAGATCATACTTGGACAAATGTACCAAGTCACCAACACTAGCAATGTCAGGACTGACCATTTCTTGGCAGCTGTGAACCTCAGCATGGGAGGGGTAACTGGACCTAAAAAGGTTGTGGTATCTCCAGACCTACCTGTAGATTGTCTGTTGGGCAATGATCTAGAAACTTCAGCCTGGGCTGAAGTGGCGTTCAGGACTCATGCAGAGATTATGGGCATCTCTGCCAGTGTATTTTCTGTCACCAGGGCTCAGGCCAAACAGCTAAGCACTGACAAGGCACTGGATCCTGGAACAATGGAACAGGTGCCTCCCAAGAGAAGGAGCAGGAAGGGTAAGGCTTTATCCTCTTCACAAACTCCCAGTGAAGATCAGTCTCCTGAGGGAGATGATCGTAGCCCCTGTGAAGGTACTATCCCAGAGGAACTTGGGCCTGACCATGCATAGTTCTTGGGGGCAGGGGGCCCTTCCAAGGCAGACTTGAGTTTGGAGCAGCAGACCTGCCCATCTCTTGAACCCCTCAGACAACAAGCTGCTGCTGAGGAAGCAGGGAATATCAGTGGGTCCCATAGGATTTATTGGGAAGATGGGCTTCTGTAGTCTGAAGGTAGAGACCCCAAGCGTGGTGCCACCAGGAGGTTGGTAATACCCCAGAAGTTCTGACGTTTCCTTCTCTCCCTGGCACATGATATTCCTCTTGCAGGACACTTAGAGCAAAACAAGACTTGGGACAGGCTTGTCCCTCACTTTCACTGGCCCCATATGTCTGAAGACACAAGGGAGTTTTGTCGCTCCTGTGCCACTTGCCAAGCCAGTGGTAAGTCATGTGGCACCACAAAGGCACCCTCAATCCCACTTCCAGTGGTTGGGGTCCCCTTTGAAAGGTTAGGGAGTGACATTGTTGGTCCTTTGAACCCTCCAACTGCATCTTGGCACAGTTATATACTAGTGGTGGTGGAGCATGCCACTAGATACCCAGAGGCCATTCCCCTTAGAACCACTACAGCTCCTGTAGTGGCCAGGGCCCTCCTGGGAATCTTTTCCAGAGTGGGCTTCCCTAAGGAGGTCTTAACAGACAGAGGTACAAACTTCAAGTCAAGTTATATCACTGCCATATGGAAAGAGTATGGCGTAAACTATAGTTTATCACACCCTACCATCCACGGTGCAATTGGCTTGTTGAAAGGTTCAACAAGACCCTAAAGGGTATGGTTATGGGACTCAGAAAAGCTTAGGCAAAAATGGGATGTCTTAGTACCCTGTCTTCTCTTTGTCTACAGAGAGGTTCCTCAGAAGGAGGTTGGCTACAGCCCATTTGAGCTTCTGTTTGGACATTCATTTAGGGGTCCATTGTGTCTAGTGAAGGAAGGGTGGGAGCAACCTTTCAAACCCCCTAAACAGGACGTTGTGGACTATGTCCTTGGCCTGCGTTCACTCATGGCTGAGTACATGAAGAAGGCCAGCAAAATCCTTGAGGCCAACCAAGAACTTCAAAAAGCTTGGTATGACCAAAAGGCTGTCTTGACTGTTTACCAGCCATGGCAGAAAGTGTGGGTGTTGGAGCCTGTGGCCCCAGCAGCTCTCCAAGACAAGTGGAGCGGCCCCCACACTATCCTTGACCAAAAGGTGAGGTTACCTACTTGGTGTACCTAAGCACTCCCAGAAGTCCCTATGGGGTACTTCATGTGAACCGCCTAAAACCTTTTGTGGACAGGGCTGACATGGGCTTGCTCATGGCAACTGATGAGGGACAGGAAGAAGTGAGTGATCCTCTCCCTGATCTCCTCTGTCAGAACCCTGATGATGGGTCAGTGGATGGAGTAGCCTTGGCAAGCAGCCTCACTGACCAACAGCAAGCTGATTGTAGGCAGGTCCTCAATCAGTACAGACACATGTTCTCTCTGACACCCAGTCAATCCACCCGTGTGTACCCATGAAGTGAACACAGGTGACAGCCTGCCTGTTAAGAGTAAAATTTACAGACAGCCTGACCATGTCAGGGATTGCATTAGGACAGAAGTCCAAAAGATGCTGGAATTGGGGGTCATTAAGCCTTCAGATAGCTCCTGGGCTAGTCCAGTAGTCCTTGTGCCAAATCCTCACACCAAGGGTGGAAAAAGAGAGATGAGGTTTTGTGTGGACTACAGAGGCCTCAATGCAGTCACTAGGACTGATGTCCATCCTATTCCAGGGGCAGATGAACTTATAGATACTTTGGCCTCAGACAAGTTTCTGAGTACATTTGTCCTGACTGCTGGCTACTGGCAAATCAGGCTAGCTGAGGATGCAAAGCCAAAAACAGCATTCTCAACCCCCAGTGGGCATTATCAATTTATTGGTATTCCCTTGGCTTTGAAAAATGCACCTGCCACATTTCAGAGGTTGGTGAACAAAGTCCTAACAGGTCTGGAAGCCTCTAGTGCAGCATATCTAGATGATATAGCTGTCTTTAGCTCCACCTGGGAGGATCACCTGGTCCACCTCAGAAATGTTCTGGAGGACCTGCAAAAGGCAGGCCTCACTATCAAGGCCACTAAGTGCCAGATATGGCAGAGTAAGTTTGTGTACTTGGGCTACCTGGTAGGTGGAGGCCAGGTTCAACCACTGGAGAACAAAATCCAGACCATTGTGAATTAGATTGCTCCCACTACCCAGACTCAGGTCAGAGCTTTCTTGGGCCTGACTGGGTACTCCAGAAGATTTGTCAAGGGATATGGGTCCATAGTGACATCTGACAGCTTACTGAAGTGTGCCCTTCAAGCAGACTGAGTGGCACTGGCAAGCCCTCCCACCTGGCCCCAATACACTAAACCCTGTCGGAGAGTTGGTCACACCTCCCTGTGACAGGATACCAATTGCTCTGCCTTCCCCTGCTCGAGCTTGGCCCAGTAGCATGAGGGCAGAATCGTGTCTCTGGTTGGCAGCAGCCATGTTGTGCTGTCCGGGTCTAAAAGACTGGCACTGGGAGCACTGAGGTCCTCCCGGAGGACCGTTACAGTGCATGGAATCATACCTCCCACACCGTTTATAGTGTGGGGGTATGATTCCAACATGACAGGGTTCATTACAGCCAGTTTAGAGATGGTCATCGAGTAATGATGCATGGCCACTCTATGTATCGTAATGGCTGATGCACTTACAACACGGGAGCATGGACTCCGAAGGTTGTAGGGGTGTCCTGCTTATGCAGGGGCACCCTCACACTTAGAACCGAGCACCCTGCCTTCAGGATTGAAAGGCCTGCTTTAGGGGTGACTTATAGGTTTTAAGTGCAGTGACCTCAGATATAGGAAAACCTATATCTGTCATAAGTGGTGCTAGCACCAGCTTACACAGGCTGCAATGGCAGGCCTGCAGTTACAGTTAGGGGTGGGCGGAATTTGCGGAGTTGCGTTCCGCAAAATTCCGCGAAACGGCAAGAAATCTCCGCGAGCACGCAAAATTTCCCGTGCTCGCGGAGATTTTGCTGCGCCTGTGTTGTTCATTCTGGGACGATGCTCGTCTGCCCCTGAGAGTGATCCTGCATAGATTACAACTTGTAATCTATGCAGGGTCACTCTTAGGGGCAGACGAGCATCGTCCTAGAATGAATCCTGCCCTGCATATTTATCCACGAAGATGCCACCGTTTTGTGCAATACCTCTACTCAACTGGACTACTTTCTACTGGCTAATCAGTAAGTGCTACCTCGTTGGGTAAATGTATAGTGCCTTTCCTACACTGCAGCTGCGTAAAGGACCAGAAGAATTGACCCCAGTGACCTAAGTGTCTGTAACTTTGCCACCGCACCGGAAAAGGCGCCGGGGTCCTTTGAGTAAGCTGTCCATCATAGTGGGGAAAGGGCGGGAAGACGTTGCATACCACTAGTGTATGCGGGGCAAAACGGACGGGGCTTCCATGCGAGTTCACATGCATCTTGTTTATAAAGGGTCAGAGCACGATCTGAGCAGCAGATGAGGAGAAAGGACCTCCTGGCCACTGGACCTACACGGGGATTGCGCTCGAGAAAATCAAGGATGCAAAGACCTCCATCAAGGATTACAGCTAACTTTTCACGTTGGAAATGGAGAGAAGGCACATCTGCTTAACAACGCTCACGAATTCTACACGAGGATTGCGCTCGAGAAAATCAAGGATGCAAAGACCTCCATCAAGGATTACAGCTAACTTTTCACGTTGGAAATGGAGAGGAGGCACATCTGCTTAACAACGCTCACGAACTCTACACGAGGATTGCGCTCGAGAAAATCAAGGATGCAAAGACCTCCATCAAGGATTACAGCTAACTTTTCACGTTGGAAATGGAGAGAAGGCACATCGGCTTAACAACGCTCACGAATTCTACACGAGGATTGCGCTCGAGAAAATCAAGGATGCAAAGACCTCCATCAAGGATTACAGCTAACTTTTCACGTTGGAAATGGAGAGAAGGCACATCTGCTTAACAACGCTCACGAATTCTGCACACCTGCCCTGCATATTTATCCAAGAAGATGCCTCCGTTTTGTGCAATACCTCTACTCAACTGGAGTACTTTCTACTGGCTAATCAGTAAGTGCTACCTCGTTGGGTAAATGTATAGTGCCTTTCCTACACTACAGCTGCGTAAAGGTCCAGAAGAATTGACCCCAGTGACCTGTGTGTCTGTAACTTTGCCACCGCGCCGAAAGCGCCGGGGTCCTTTGATTAAGCTGTCCATCATAGTGGGGAAAGGGCGGGAAGACGTTGCATACCACTAGTGTATGCGGGGCAAAACGGACGGGGCTTCCATGCGAGTTCACATGCATCTTGTTTATAAAGGGTCAGAGCACGATCTGAGCAGCAGATGAGGAGAAAGGACCTCCTGGCCACTGGACCTACACGGGGATTGCGCTCGAGAAAATCAAGGATGCAAAGACCTCCATCAAGGATTACAACTAATGTTTGACGGTAGATCTGGGCAGAAAGCACTCCTGCTTAGCCTCGACCTTGTTCACGAATTTTTTGTGCTGATTAATGCGTTACAGAATTTGAACTTCAACTCGGGCACCTGCTTTATTTATATCTGGAAGTGCTTCCATGCCCCCGAATTCCGTTCCGCCGCGGATCGCGGAAGTTTCGACATTTCCGCGTTCCGCGCGGAATGCGGAAATGCCGAAATTTCGCAAGTTCCGCGAGCGGAACGGAATTTGCCGCCCACCCTTAGTTACAGTACGAGTGATCCCCCATTGGTGGCATAATACATGCTTCAGCCCTTGGGGGACCCCTAGTGTACCTATGCCCTGGGTACCTCAGTACCATATACTATGGACTGATAAGGGTACACCAGTGTCCAATCTAGGATGTACCTAACTACTTACCATACCAATTTAGGGGAGAGAACAGAGACTGAGGTCCTGATTAGCAGGATCCCAGTCGGACTAGTCAGAAACAGCATAGCATCAGGCAAAAAGTGGGGTAACCAAAAAAGCAGATCCTACTTTCCTATAGTCAGCCAGAACAAACAAGAGTGGTTAGAAGTGCCA
This sequence comes from Calotriton arnoldi, assembly GCA_963921515.1. NCBI lineage: Eukaryota > Metazoa > Chordata > Amphibia > Caudata > Salamandridae > Calotriton > Calotriton arnoldi. Next base: position 62,444 of record CAWUFW010006557.1, read on the forward strand.
GTGGATGAAAGGTGTCCTAAAGGAAGAGTTGTGCATGAAGACCAGAGGTAATACATACATAACATGAAACTGGATACTTCTTAGTACTAATCCTAGTACTAGGTCAACTGTCTCCTCTCAACACCAATTTTATGGTACTAGGTGATTTTAATTTGCACATGGATGACCCAAATGTGAGAAGTTGGCCTGGTATATGCTGTCCACTAATTATAGTGGGCACCTTCCACCAGTCCAAACAACCCCTTATTGGAGATAGGTTAAAGACAACCTTTATTGAAAGCTATCCTAGTGGTAGCTATGGAGAGCAGCCTTCAGGCTAAGTCTTGAAGGAATGTAAAGCAGCTTGTTTTACCAGTCTATAATCTCTTGAGTGACCAAATGAAAGAGGACCACACCAGGTATATATTTAAAATATATGTATTTAGTCTTAAACACACCCCTCTAGTCTCTTTATGAGGCTAGAGTTCAAAGTACATAAGTTACAAGTCGAATATCAACAGTAATAGCACAAATACACGTTTGAGCCCTAGGGGCGTACCAAACCATATACCAATAAAATGGTATAAGTACCATGACTGAACTAGACACAAGGCCTAGAGCCTGTAGAAGTGCTTCGCCTTTAAGGAACCACCCAAGGTAGTGACACAGGTGACCCACGGGGGACGCGTGCAGTGTGAGAACACAGCCGCGAGCTGCCGTTGACTTCTATGGGGAATGTCGCGGTTGGAGTTTTAAAGAAAAAGGACACTTAGAGGAGGACTTGGAGCAAACCCCTTTAGAACTAGGTGGTTCTAGAGTCTATACCCACGGGAGCACCGGAGTACTCGAGTTACCTCACCCAGGGGAGCCGGGTGCATAGGTGTCTTTCGGGGTCGGGTTTCGTCGTCGTTTTCAATGGCGATCTGCTGCAAAGTGCTGCTGGCGAGCAAGTCGAAAGTGTCCGGGTGGATCCAAGGGTGGATCGAAGATCTGAAGAACCTGAAAGCAGACGGGACAGAGTCTGGGTCACTAGCCAGTGACCAGGAAGGCGATGAGCGGATGCCCACCGATGTCGGGTGCTTCAGGTAGGTTGACGGTCGTCTTGACTCTTCAGCCACGAGGTCCAGGAGGCGTCGACGACAACCAGGAGCTGGATTCGAGCTGTCCCACGACGTCTGTTGATTGCTGCGGTGTCGGTGACCGTATTGGACCCAACAAGCCTTGGCAACGGCAAGTCTCGAAGAAACAAAGAAAGGACGATGTTGCAGACCAGCAAGGTCTGGGGGACTCACCCAGCGAGGGTAAGTCAGGGCACCTCTGGAGCAACCAGGAAAGCCCAAGCAGAAGAAGAGTTGCCTTCGGGAGGGCCCACTAGCCAACGGACTAGCGACCGCGAAGGAGCCTCGAGTGGACGCACTTGGAACTGGCTCACGGGACACTCGTGGAGTGGAGGCCAGTGATCTTCGGTGCAGTCGGTGCTGGAGGCGGGGGCTACTCAGAGCCCAAAGCACAACTTCGAGGGAGCCCAGGAAGATGATGCACTTGCAAATGTGCTCGGTGTCCAGGGGTCACGGTTCCACGTTACCCACGACAGCTACGGGCCTCAGCTTTGCTGGGGACTCAGGGCAGCCTCGGGGAAGTCTGGAAATTCACCTCTGGTGATGCAAAGACTTCGGCGTCCGGCGGGAGCTTCGGCGATGCAGACCGGACAATTGCTTCTTTGGTGCCTGCCAAGCAGGGGAGTCACTCCTTGACCCCAAGGGAGATTCTTCAGTCCTCTAATCTTAAAGTAGAGCGTCGAAGGTCCAGGATTCGGTTTCAGAGTTTCATCCAGGGTAATCTAAAGTCCTAAGGACTGGGGTCCCATACTTATACTAAGGTAGGGGGTTGGACATACTCTGGGGACCCACCTATGGGAGGGTCAGGGAAGAGGGGTGGTTACACCCATTCCCTTTGTCCAGTTTCGCGCCAGAGCAGGGGCAGGTAGCCCCTGCAACCGGTTTGAACTGGCATATGCACAGGCACACCAAGTGTGCCCCCAGTGCAGGACTTCAAAGCACCAGAGAGTGCTCCCGACCAGCCCCAATACACGTTGTCCTGTCTGGGGAGGTGGTTACACCTCCCTGTGACAGGAAACTTATTGTCCAGGCCTCCCCTGCCGGAGTTTCAGTCAGCAGCAGGAGGCCAGACCCGTGTCTGTGGCAGCAGCATCCATTTTGTGATGCCAGGGCTCTGGAAGGAAGTTACCGGGTAGCCCGGTGTACATGTCTCTCCCTCTAGAAGGGCGGAATGCTACCCCCGCCGCCAGGACTGGCGGGGGGGGGGGGGGGGTAGTATTCCAAGATGTTTGACACCAAACACAACATGTTTTGGTGCAGCCAGTCCAACGTTAGCATTGTACCGCGAGGATATAATGCACTTAAGAGTATATGGTCAGGCTGTACCACAAACAGCATCTGAGGAGGTACTCCGAACGCTGCAGAGGGGCTCTGCTGATGCAGGGGCACCCTCTCACATAAAAACCAAGCACTCTGCCTTTAGGATTGTAAAGGCCTGCCATAGGAGTGACTTATAGGTTTATGTGTGTGTGCAATGGTAGTGATATAGGTAGCCTATATCACAGTAAGGTGTGCATGCACCACCTTACCCAGGCTGCAGTAGCAGACCTGTGGTGTCATTTTGGCTGGCCTTCCAGGGGTGGCATAATACATGCTTCAGCCCCTGGCCCCTGAGGTACCTATGCCCTGGGTACATAGTATACCATATACTAGGGACTTATAAGGGCACTCCAGATTCCAATCAAAGATGTACCTAAGGTACATGGAAACCATTTTAGAGAGGAAGCAGCTAGGCTGGGGTCCTGATTAGCAGGGCCCCAGCCAGACTAAAGTCGAAAAACAGTGAAGCATCAGCAAAAAGTGGGGGTACCCAAGAGAAGCAGATCCTACTCTCCTACACAACCCCCCCAAACGTAGGGACATTAAACTAACCTTGACCAGTTGAGTCTTCATGTTCTAAGTGGAAGTACCTAGAGAGTCCATCTGCATTGTCATGGTTACTCCCAGGTTTATGTTCCACTGTAAAGTCCATCCCCTGTAGGGAAATGGACCACCTAAGCAGTTTGGGGTTTTCACCCTTCATTTGTTTTAGCCATAAGAGTGGCTTGTGGTCTGTTTGAACAAGGAAGTGAGTACCAAACAAGTATGGCCTCAACTTCTTCAGAGCCCAAACCACAGCAAAGGCCTCCCTCTCTACGGCTGACCAACGTTTCTCTCTAGGGGTCAGCCTTCTGCTAATAAAAGCTACTGGCTGATCCTGACCTTCATCATTCAATTGTGACAGTACAGCCCCTACCCCCAATTCAGATGCATCTGTCTGGACAATGAACTTCTTGGAGTAATCAGGACTCTGGAGAATGGGAGCAGTGCACATGGCCTGCTTCAGGTCATCAAATGCCTTTTGACAGTTAGCTGTCCACTGAACCTTTTTGGGCATTTTCTTGGAAGTTAAGTCATTCAGGGGTGTCACTATTGATCCATACCCCTTGACAAATCTCCTATAGTACCCAGTCAGGCCTAAGAAGGCTCTCACCTGAGTCTGGGTAGTTGGAGCAACCCAGTCCATGATGGTCTGGATCTTGCTCTGCAATGGTTGTACCTGGCCTCCACCCACAAGGTGGCCCAGGTACACAACCTGACTCTGCCCTATCTGGCACTTGGTGGCCTTGATAGTGAGGCCTGCCTTTTGCAGGGCCTCCAAAACATTTCTGAGGTGGACCAGGTGATCCTCCCAGGTGGAGCTAAAGACAGCAATATCATCTAGATATGCTGCACTATAGGCTTCCAGGCCTGTAAGGACTGTATTCACCAACCTCTGAAAAGTGGCAGGTGCATTCTTCAGACCAAAGGGCATTACCACAAATTGATAATGCCCACTAGGGGTTGAGAATGCTGTTTTGGGCTTTGCATCATCAGCTAGTCTGAGCTGCCAGTAGCCAGCTGTCAGGTCAAATGTGCTTAGACACTTGGCTGAGGCCAAAGTGTCTATTAGCTCATCTGCCCTTGGTATTGGATGGGCATCAGTCCTAGTGACTGCATTGAGACCCCTGTAGTCCACACAAAACCTCATCTCTCTTTTCCCACCACTGGTGTGAGGTTTTGGTACAAGGACCACTGGACTAGCCCAAGGGCTATCTGAGGGTTCAATAACTCCCAAATCCAACGTTTTCTGGAGTTCTGTCCTGATACAGTCCCTGACATGGTCAGGTTGCCTATAAATCTTATTTTTAATAGGCAGACTGTCCCCAGTGTCCACTTCATGAGTGCACCAGGTGGTCTGACTTGGAGTCAGAGAGAACATATGTCTGAACTGATTGAGCACCTATCTGCAATCAGTTTGCTGCTGAGCAGTGAGGCTGCCTGCCAAGGCTACACCATCCACTGACCCATCATCAAGGTTCTGTGAGAGCAGGTCAGGGAGTGGGTCACTCTCTTCCTCCTGTCCCTCATCATTAGCCATGAGTAAGCCCATGTCTGCCCTGTCCACATATGGTTTCAATCTGTTGACATGGAGAACCCTGTGGGGACTCCTGGGTGTTCCTTGGTCTACTAAATAGGTAACCTCACCCTTCTGTTCAACAATGGTATGGGGTTCACTCCACTTGTCTTGGAGAGCTGCTGGGGCCACTGGCTCCAGCACCCACACCTTCTGTCCTGGCTGGTAAACAGTCAGTTCAGCCTTTTGGTCATGCCAGGCTTTTTGCAGTTCCTGGCTAGCCTCAAGGTTTTTAGTTGCCTTTTTCATGTACTCAGCCACCCGGGAGCGGAGACCAAGTACATAGTCCACTATGTCTTGCTTTGGGGGCTTGAGAGGTAACTCCCATCCTTCCTTCACTAAGCACAATGGACCCCTGACAGGGTGACCAAACAAAAGTTCAAAAGGGCTATAGCCAACCCCCTTTTGAGGCACCTCCCTGTATGCAAACAAAAGGCAGGGCAAGAGTATGTCCCATCTTCACCTAAGCTTTTCTGGGAGCTCTTTAATCATGCCCTTTAAGGTTTTGTTGAATCTCTCAACTAAACCATTGCATTGTGGGTGATAGGGTGTGGTGAACTTGTAAGTCATTCCACACTCCTTCCAAATTGCCTTTAAGTATCCAGACATAAAGTTTGCATCTCTGTCTGATACAACCTCCTTAGGGAAGCCCACTCTTGAGAAAATTCCCAGGAGGGCTCTTACCACCACAGGTGCTGTAGTGGTCCTAAGGGGTATAGCCTCTGGGTACCTAGTGGCATGGTCCACCACCACCAGGATAAACCTGTGCCCAGATGCTGTTTGGGGATCCATGGGACCAACAATATCAATCCCCACTCTTTCAAAGGGAACCCCCACCACAGGTAGTGGTATCAGGGGGGCCTTTGTGGTGCCACCTGCCTTCCCACTGGCTTGGCAGGTTACACAGGAGCGACAAAACTCCTTGGTGTCTTCAGACATGTGGGGCCAGTGGAAGTGAGGGACAATTCTGTCCCAAGTCTTGTTCTGGCCCAGGTGACCTGCTAGGGGAATGTCATGGGCTAGGGTCAATAGGAAGCCCCTGAACTTCAGAGGTATGACCAACCTCCTGGTGGCACCAGGCGTGGGGTCTCTACACTTTGAGTACAAGAGTCCATCATCCCAATATACTTTATGGGGACCACTAGCATTCCCAGCAGCCTCAGCAGCAGCTTGCTGTCTGAGGGGTTCAAGAGAGGGGCAGCTCTGCTGCTCCTGGCTCAGATCTGCCCTGGAAGGGCTCCCTGTCCCCAAGAACTCTACCTGATCAGGCTCAAGCTCCTCTGGGACAGTTCCTTCCTCAGGACTGAGATCATCTCCCTCAAGAGACTGATCTTCCTTCTGAGCCAAGGGGGAAGGCACTGCCTTAACCCTACTACTCCTCCTCTTGGATGGCACTTGGTCCATTGTTCCAGGATCCAAGGCCTGTTCAGTGTTAGACATTTTGCTCTGTGACCTGGTCACAGCAAACACATCTGCAGGGATCCCCAGCATTTCTGCATGGGTCCTGAGCTCCACTTCTGCCCAAGCTGAAGTTTCAAGATCATTGCCAAGCAAGCATTCAACTGGTAGGTCTGCACTTACCACAACCTTCTTAAGGCCAGTTACCCCTCCCCAGGAGAAGTTAACAACTGCCAGAGTATGGTCTGTTCTGACATTGCTAGCATTGGTCACTTGGTACATCTCACCAAGTAAAATCTGCCCAGGATCCACAAGGTCTTGTGTCACCATAGTGACACTTGCCCCTGTGTCCCTGAATGCCAAAGCCTCTTTTCCATTAATCAATGGCTGTTGCCTGTACTTGCCCAGATTACTGGGACTCACAGAGGAGGTCACATCCATGCCTCCATCACAGACTAGGACAGCCTGAGTGAGTTCTCTGACTAGGCTAGAGCTCATCTCATTACCCAGGGTCAACCCTACTAAACCCTTAGCTTGAGTACTTCCACCACCATTTGTAACTGTACTAGGGGGAACAGGTGCCTTAGGGGCAGTGGTAGTGGCTGGAATAGAGTCTTTGGACTTGGTGCAATCACTGGTCCAGTGTGTCTTTTGCTTACAGACTTTGCACCATGGTTTCATTTGGCCTTTCCCTTTGTTAGACTGTGAATCCCCACCTGAAGAAGACTTTTGGGGGCCTTGTGAAGACTTCTGGTCTTTACCCTTCTCCCCACCCTTATCAGAGTTTTTAGAATCTTGCTTCTTAGGGTCACCACCTTGGTTCTGTACCTTCTGCCTCACCCTGGTTCTGACCCATTTGTCTGCCTTCTTTCCCAATTCTTGGGGAGAGGTCAGATCAGAGTCCACCAGGTACTGATGCAACAGCTGATTTTGACAGTTATTAAGAATCTGTTCCCTCATGATAAGATTGTACAATCCTGTGAAGTCACATACCTTACTGCCCATCAACCAACCTTCCAGAGCCTTAGCAGAACAATCAACAAAGTCCACCCAGTCTTGAGTCTGTGCTTTTTGGGTATCTCTGAACTTTAACCTGTATTGTTCAGTGGTTAGGCCAAACCCATCAATTAATGCACTCTTCAAGACTTTGTAATTGTCAGCATCCTCTTCTCTAACAGAGAGGAGCTTATCTCTACCTTTGTCTGCAAAGGAGAGCCACAAGATTGCTGCCCACTGCTCCTGAGGGACCCTCTATACTTTACAGGCCCTCTCTAGAGCAGTTATCCATTTGTGGATGTCATCCCCACTCTGGTAGGGAGGGACAATCTTGCTCAGGTTTCTATGGTCATAAGACCTTTCCCTATCTCTGGGGAAATGGCTGCCACCATGGGACTCCAGTCCCAACTTTTGTCTTTGTCTAAAAACATCTAGGGACTCCCTGTCTATAGCCAGCTGCTGTTTTCTGAGCTCAAGCTGGGCTTGTTCATACTGAAGCAGTCTCTTTTTCCTCTCATGAGAGGATTCCCTCCTATGAGAAGAAACAGAGGTCCCTACTGAGGTGTCAGAGTGGTTAGACTCCTGAGAAGGAGATCTGGACCTTCTGGGCACACTCACACTTCCTGGGGGGACAAAGGGGAGGTCATTCTGAGCCTTCTCCTCATTCTCAGGAGTAGCTACATTGTCCAGGTCAGGATCATTGTCATCCCCCTGGCCAGTTTCAGAGGTCAGGTCCTGGGCATCTTCATCCCTGGTCCTTCCCTCCTCTTCTGCCCCACCCTCTCTGCCTACCCTTGCTGACCCTATGGGTCTTCTAAGATCATCAAGCAGAAGCATCTCCAGGAGACGTTGGGTGTTGGCACTTTTGCCTGTCTTCAACTTCCTGACCTTGCACAACTCTCTCAATTCCAAGAATGTGAGGTTGTCATATCTGGATGGCAGGAGCCCACTGGTTCCTGGCAGTGAAGACATTACTAGTGTGGTGTGGTGTATGCACTATCTACACTAGTGTGGCCTACCAAACTCTCTTGAGTTGTAGAAAGGGTGTGCTATCCTTTGACACACAACTCTAAGTTCAGTAGAACTTACTGTATACTAAGCTTGTTATTATATGTACCTAAGGTACCCTTAGTGGTTTACAGTTGATCAATTCAATTGAGATTATCTGGTAAAACAATAGCAAGCTGGAATCCCACACGCTGCACACCAATGTGAGAAGTTGGCCTGGTATATGCTGTTCACTAATTATAGTGGGCACCTTGCACCAGTCCAAACAACCCCTTATTGGAGATAGGTTAAAGACAACCTTTATTGAAAGCTATCCTAGTGGTAGCTATGGAGAGCAAGAAGACAAAAGAGGTACGGTGTTCCTGGGTGGCAAGTTGGCCACCTGGTTAGTACAGAGTGGTGGGGAGGTGGGGAATACCTCCTTTCGGAACTAGGACCCTCACACACCCAGCAAGCTAGGTGTCATGCTTCATCATATGGGTCTGCTCCTCGTCGAGCCGGCGCTGCAATGCTCGACGGGCACCCATACAGGATTGAACAAAGGTGGGTGTTCCGTCTTGACTTAGCAAATGACGGCCTGAACGATGCCATACCCTGGAGCACCCTTAATTAATCTGATATATACAACCATTATCCGCAACTTTAACAAATTAATATATCAGCTTAAGACTCCACGCTAGTCTCTCACCTCTTTATACATCTGTGCCACATGATATCGACATCAGGCTAGTCAGATATGGAGATTAGGCTATGTTAGGACGATATATCTAACAACTAACAATAGAGTACAATACTACACTCTAAGATGGCCGACATACGAATCACCCAATCGGCAGTCGCCAGCAACTTATGCACAAATTTGGCGCAGTGACGTGAGCACTTTTGCACTGTATAAATTCTTGTTCACATTGTTGATAAAACCGCTCCACTCAATGCCAATTTGAAGCCCTTGATGCGCGTCCACATCAAGGTAATAGCCAGAACTATAGACCTTCACCACATTCAAAGATGGCCTCCATGGTTACACTGTAGATGATGTCATGCCGACACCATCACACCACACACCAGGTGCGGCTGATTTACCGTGCTTAATGGCACCAGGAGAGGGTATTTAAGACAGGAACCGACAACCTGTCTTTTCCTTCCTGATGCAGCAGAGCGGGTAGGTGAGCCGGACTGCTCTGAGCGGGAGCAGGTGAGTATGGATTACACGTTGAGACTATGCCTGGTCACAAGCTTTTAAGAGCGGTAAGAGGTGCTGGGAATTGCTGACAAGTTACCGCTGGTCTTTGGGAAGGGTACGCTGACTCTGATGTTCTGTAGAGCTCTGCACTAAGACATAGCTTGGGCGCTGTAGGCGCTCTTAACACACCGCACGATTGGCATAATGTCGGAGCGCATGGTGAAGGCGCCAGCAGCTACGCAGGCAGGTCTGGGGCACTTTTGAGTCTGTTGAATAACCTTGTCAATGATACCAATTTCACGACTATGGGCTTACTTTAACCTGAACCATGCCCACTTTCACTTTTAATGCTCTAGAGTCATGGCCTTAGCAACTAAACGTTGTGCCTACAAGCCCACACCCAACATATTTTGTTGTTTGTTTTTTCCTTTTAATAAACAACGACACTACGTTGAGTGTCCATATACTCCGCTGGGGTCTGTTGAAGCAGCACTTGAATCCTTAAGAGGTGAGCTGATACTCACTCACCATGTTGTTCAATTACTCTAACTGGTTACACAGAGGTTTTATATTCTAAATACAAATGAAGGCACACGTAGAATGTGATATGCATGAAATCACGTTGTTTTTATCACTTGTATAGATTCAAAGAGGTTGTGTACGGTGAAACACACCCACTTGAATCAATAGGACCATGTACCAATATTTGCATTTGGTTTTTTGATCCTTTTTGTTTGTACTCTAGGTTGGCTGCTTTTCTCCTGCGCAACGTCCTACCAAGAGAAGAAGTGGTATGTAGAACCACACCACACACTGTAGATAGTTTTCATTTAGTCACTAGGTCCTGAGGAATCGCCAACTGATCTATTAGAGACATTTTATAGGCGAGAAACATGTTGACCACTAAGGGGTAGAGCATAATTTTTGTCAGATTAAAACAAAATAGTCGCCCTCCTTCTTTTTACTTTTTATTCAGGTTGTGACCTCTCCAGAATAAAAATAATTATAGAGGATTCCCTTACCTGTTTTAACCCACACACCACATCTACATCTTACCAGGCCCCTCACACCCACGGCACCTATACGGCAAGGAACAAAAGATCTCCGATAAAGAGCCCCTTTATGGGTGCCCGTCGAGCATTGCAGCGCCGGCTCGACGAGGAGCAGACCCATATGATGAAGCATGACACCTAGCTTGCTGGGTGTGTGAGGGTCCTAGTTCCGAAAGGAGGTATTCCCAACCTCCCCACCACTCTGAGTACTAACCAGGTGGCCAACTTGCCACCCAGGAACACCGTACCTCTTTTGTCTTCTAGTTCTACCCAGGGCAAGTACGGTGGACCTTCATCAAGCCCTCATTGTCCCCCTTGTTGTTTACTAAGCTATGGAGAGCAGCCTTCAGGCTAAGTCTTGAAGGAATGTAAAGCAGCTTGTTTTACCAGTCTATAATCTCTTGAGTGACCAAATGAAAGAGGACCACACCAGGTATATATTTAAAATATATCTATTTAGTCTTAAACACACCCCTCTAGTCTCTTTATGAGGCTAGAGTTCGAAGTACATAAGTTACAAGTCGAATATCAACAGTAATAGCACAAATACACGTTTGAGCCCTAGGGGCGTACCAAACCATATACCAATAAAATGGTATAAGAACCATGACTGATCTAGACACAAGGCCTAGAGCCTGTACAAGTGCTTGGCCCTCAAGGAACCACCCAAGGTAGTGACACAGGGGACCCACGGGGGACGCGTGCAGTGTGAGAACACAGCCGCGAGCCGCCGTTGACTTCTATGGGGAATGTCGCGGTTGGAGTTTTAAAGAAAAAGGACACTTAGAGGAGGACTTGGAGCAAACCCCTTTAGAACTAGGTGGTTCTAGAGTCTATACCCACGGGAGCACCGGAGTACTCGAGTTACCTCACCCAGGGGAGCCGGGTGCATAGGTGTCTTTCGGGGTCGGGTTTCGTCGTCGTTTTCAATGGCGATCTGCTGCAAAGTGCTGCTGGCGACCAAGTCGAAAGTGTCCGGGTGGATCCAAGGGTGGATCGAAGATCTGAAGAACCTGAAAGCAGTGGGGACAGAGTCTGGGTCACTAGCCAGTGACCAGGAAGGCGATGAGCAGATGCCCACCGATGTCGGGTGCTTCAGGTAGGTTGACGGTCGTCTTGACTCTTCAGCCACGAGGTCCAGGAGGCGTCGATGACAACCAGGAGCTGGATTCGAGCTGTCCCACGACGTCTGTCGATTGCTGCGGTGTCGGCAACCGTATTGGATCCAACAAGCCTTGGCAACGGCAAGTCTCGAAGAAACAAAGAAAGGACGATGTTGCAGACCAGCAAGGTCTGGGGGACTCACCCAGCGAGGGTAAGTCAGGGCACCTCTGGAGCAACCAGGAAAGCCCAAACAGAAGAAGAGTTGCCTTCGGGAGGGCCCACTAGCGAACGGACTAGCGACCGCGAAGGAGCCTCGAGTGGACGCACTTGGAGCTGGCTCACGGGACACTCGTGGAGTGGAGGCCAGTGATCTTCGGTGCAGTCTGTGCTGGAGGCGGGAGCTACTCGGAGCCCAAAGCACAACTTCGAGGGAGCCCAGGAAGATGATGCACTTGCAAATGTGCTCGGTGTCCAGGGGTCACGGTTCCACGTTACCCACGACAGCTAAGGGCCTCAGCTTTGCTGGGGACTCAGGGCAGCCTCGGGGAAGTCTGGAAATCCACCTCTGGTGATGCAAAGACTTCGGCGTCCGGCGGGAGCTTCGGCGATGCAGACCGGACAATTGCTTCTTTGGTGCCTGCCAAGCAGGGGAGTCACTCCTTGACCCCAAGGGAGATTCTTCAGTCCTCTAATCTTAAAGTAGAGCGTCGAAGGTCCAGGATTCGGTTTCAGAGTTTCGTCCAGGGTAATCTAAAGTCCTAAGGACTGGGGTCCCATACTTATACTAAGGTAGGGGGTTGGACATACTCTGGGGACCCACCTATGGGAGGGTCAGGGAAGAGGGGTGGTTACACCCATTCCCTTTGTCCAGTTTCGCGCCAGAGCAGGGGCAGGTAGCCCCTGCAACCGGTTTGAACTGGCATATGCACACGGACACCAAGTGTGCCCCCAGTGCAGGACTTCAAAGCACCAGAGAGTGCTCCCGCCCAGCCCCAATACACATTGTCCTGTCTGGGGAGGTGGTTACACCTCCCTGTGACAGGAAACCTATTGTCCAGGCCTCCCCTGCCGGAGTTTCAGTCAGCAGCAGGAGGCCAGACCCGTGTCTGTGGCAGCAGCATCCATTTTGTGATGCCAGGGCTCTGGAAGGAAGTTACCGGGTAGCCCGGTGTGTACATGTCTCTCCCTCTAGAAGGGTGGAATGCTACCGCCGCCAGGACTGGCGGGGGGGTAGTATTCCAAGATGTTTGACACCAAACACAACATATTTTGGTGCAGCCAGTCCAAAGTTAGCATTGTACCGCGAGGATATAATGCGCTTAAGAGTATATGGTCAGGCTGTACCACAAACAGCATCAGAGGAGGTACTCCGAACGCTGCAGAGGGGCTCTGCTCATGCAGGGGCACCCTCTCACATAAAAACCAAGCACTCTGCCTTTAGGATTGTAAAGGCCTGCCATAGGAGTGACTTATAGGTTTATATGTGTGTGCAATGGTAGTGATATAGGTAGCCTATATCACAGTAAGGGGTGCATGCACCACCTTACCCAGGCTGCAGTAGCAGACCTGTGGTGTCATTTTGGCTGGCCTTCCAGGGGTGGCATAATACATGCTTCAGCCCCTGGCAGGCCTCTGAGGTACCTATGCCCTGGGTACATAGTATACCATATACTAGGGACTTATAAGGGCACTCCAGATTCCAATCAAAGATGTACCTAAGGTACATGGAAACCATTTTAGAGAGGAAGCAGCTAGGCTGGGGTCCTGATTAGCAGGGCCCCAGCCAGACTAAAGTCGAAAAACAGTGAAGCATCAGCAAAAAGTGGGGGTACCCATGAGAAGCAGATCCTACTCTCCTACACCAAATAATAGACTTGCTCAGCAATTTCGCTCCTCAATGGAAGGCTAAAATCTTGAACAGATGGTATAGGAGCCCACACATAAAACAGGTCACACTCTTGACCTCATTTCTGCGAACCCCAATTCCATCCTGATCAAACCTGCTGTAGGAGGCTGGCTTAGTATATGGTGCAAATGTATTCAAGGATGCACCCTTATGAAGATTTTAGTGGTCTTTGATAACCATTGAAAGCTTTCAAAGTAGTAGCTGTTGAGAGCAGCCTTCAGACTTATCTTGGAGTGTTAGCAGCTTGTTTTACCAGTTTAATCATGTAGTGTAGCTTAAACGAAAAAGCACACCTCGTTTATATAAAACTACTTCTATTTATTACACAACACTCAATAACACTATAAAACTACTTCTATTTATTACACTAACACATTGATATATCACCTACCTGGAGATATTAACACAACACACCAAAAATACTTCAATTCCAATAAGGTAAGTAGCACAATATACAGTGGTCTCCAGGGGGAGACCAAATCATATATTAAGACAGTGGAATGCGAACTGCAAAGGGGAACAGGACTTGAACCAGAAGACCCAGAGGAGCCAGGACACAAGGACCCCCCTCCCCCCAAGGTAAGTACCCAGGAACCCCACGGAGGCTGGGTGCAGAGTGGGAACACAGCTGTGTGCCCAATGAAAGTCAATGGAGAAGTCGAAGTTGCAGTTTGGCAGAAGAAGGACACTTCCCAGAGGACCCCGAAGAACTCCCTTTGAGAACGGAAGGTTGGAGAGCCACCTCACCATGGATGCCCCGGAGACCAGGTTACCTACACCAGGGAAGCCAGGTGCACAGGGGTGAAGAGACGTCTGAAACCTCTGTAGACTACAATGGAAGACTTGGAGAAAAGTGCCTCTGGAGAAGAAGGTGTAGAAGTCCAGTGGAATCCAAGGGTGGATTCTGGAAGTGACAAACCTGCAAGCAGAGGGGACAGAGTCTATGCCACTCAGGAGTGACCAGGAGGCACAGAACAGAAATGCCCACCAATGTCGGACGGTTCAGATGAGTTGATGGTGTCTTTGTCGCTGCAGCTGTGAGGCCCAGGCGACACAGAGGAAGATCAGGAGCCGTGCACGATCTGTCCCATGTCGGATGATTAGGTGGTCAGTGTCCGGCAGGAGCAGCAACAAGCCTTGGTTGCCGCAACTGGTGTGGAGAACGAAAAAGGAGCAACTTTGGGACTATCAAGATCCAAGGGACTCACCACAAGCAGGAGAGTCAGAGCAGGCCAGAGCAAGCAGGGGAACCCACTGAAGCAGGAGAAGACCATCAGAAGGACCCACAGGCTGAAGGCACAGGAGTCGCAAGAGGAGCTCGAGCAGGTCACCAAGAAGGAAGGCCCATGGTACAGAGGATACAGTAAGGACGCTTTACTTCACAGGAAGAGATGATGGAGGCTGGATCTTCTTGTAGCCCGAAGATCTCTGGAGTGCAGAGCCAACAAGCCTCGGCAACAGCAAGTCGACGCGATGCACAGGGGTTCAGTCCCAGCAGTTCCGACAAGGGATGCTGGCCTCAGAATTGCAGAGAGGACAGGTCGGGCCTCGAGGGAGTTACAGAACCACCACCTGTGTTGCTGAGCCTCTGGATGTCCGTAGGAGGACAGGAGCCCCAGACCGGTCTGCTTCGTTGCAGAGTCTGCAGATGCAGGGGAGTGACTCCTTCACTCAACGGAGGTTATTTCAAGTGCCCTTGATGCCCAAAGGGCTATTGGAGATCCTGGAAGAAGCACAGACAACAAACAAGACTTGCAGAACAGCGAGACCAGGAGCAGCAGTCTTCCTTGATGCAGTCTCGGTTCCAGGAGAAGTCCAGCAAAGTCCAAGTGTCCAGACGGTCATAGAGAGACATGGTTTCAGGCTTGAGTCTTGTCCCACAATGAATCGAAGGAAGCACCCACAGGTAAGCCCTTAAGTTCCCTAGGGTAAGGGTGGGAACGACTCAGGGGTCCCTCCCAGAGGAGGGGCTGGACAAAGGGGAGGATACTCCCATGTACTTTGTCCAGTTTCGCGCCAGAGCGGGAGCCAAGGGCTCCCTCAACTGGCTCAAACTGGAGTATGCAAGTAGGGCATCAAATTTGCCCTTCAAAGCAATCTGGTGGTGCTGGCAAGCACCCCCACCCCAGCCCGATACACTAAGTCCTGTCTGGGAGGTGATCACATCTCCTTGTGGCTGGAAAACTATTGTTCTACCTTCCCCTGCTCGAGCCTGGCTCAACAGCAGGAGGGTAGAAACATGTCGGCAGCAGCACTAGCTTGCTGTCAGACCCTGAAAGGCTGTTACAGAGAGTACAGGGGGGTACCCCAAGGGAGCCCCCCAGTACATGGGATTGTACATCCAACACTGGAATTGGTGTTGGGTTATGATTCCAACATGTTTCATACCAAACATGACCAGTTGCGATGCAGCTACTATATAGTTAGACATCTCGTATATACTGCTGCCCACTATATATATTAAAAGGGCTGACTGCACTTACTAAGCCTGGAGAATCGACTCCAGGGTTTGTAGGGGTGTCCCGCTAGTGCAAGGGCACCCTCATACTTATAACCAAGCACCCTGCCCTCAGGACTGAAGAGCCTGCCATAGGGGTGACTTATAGGTTTTAAGTACAGTGACCTCCGAAATAAGAAAACATATCTTTTGTGAGAGGTGCAAGCATCAACTCACACAGGCTGCAATGACAGGTCAGTAGTCACAGTTTAAGTGGAATCCCATGGGTAGCATAATACATGCTGCAGCCCAAGGGAGACACCTGGTATACCTGTTCCCTGGGTACCTTAGTACCATTTACTAGGGACTTTCAAGGGTATACCAGCAGCCAATTTTGCATATACAAAAGTATTTACCAGGGTCAATTTAGAGAGAAAGCACAGTTACTGGGGTTTTGATTAGCAGGATCCCAGTCAGACTAGTCAAAAACATACTGACATCAAGCAAAAGTGGGGTTAATCATGAAAGCAGATCCTACTTTCCTACACCTGCACTTAAACTTACATGGTCGGCCCAATTTCTGATCCCCTTTAATGTTATTTCTACTATGACTTGCTGCTCACAAGGACTGTCTGGTAAAATGTCCAGACCTTGTCATAAAATCTCGGATGATCAGTTGAAAGAGACAATACAGTCTACCTTCTTTAATTTGGGGGGAACCCTAGATCAGTACTTGGCTTGCTTCAATAACTGGCATTTCAATGCCCTGGATATGCTTGCCCCCAAAAAATCCACCACCTCTAAAAGAGCCAAACCATCTGCCCCATGGTTTTTGGAGGTACTAAAAGTACCTTTTCAAAAAACTAGAGCAGAGGTGGAGATCCTCCTATGAGAAGGAGGCAGCCCTGAAAAGTTATCACATTTCAATTTGCAAAGCCCTAAAATCTTTCTTTGCTACCTCCATTTTTGAAGCATCTAATAAACCCCAAGAAATATTTTAAGTTGTCAACCCCTTCCTCTCTCCTAAAGCAACTAAGAATGTTCTTTCCCGGCAGCGTGGATTAGACAGGACCCGGTGGTGACAGGGATCGATCTAGGGGGAGGTTGGGAAGAGCGGATTTTGCTTTATGCGGATGATATCCTTCTCTACGCGCACCGACCCCACCAAACATTCCTTAGGCTCATTCATATCATTAGATCCTTTGGTTCTTACTCTGGCTACCGTATCAACTGGGACAAGTCCTTGGTCTTCTCTCTAGCTGGAGACCCCCCGGTCTTGACGTCCGCATGTGCGGAGATGGCGCTCCAGGAAAAATTCAAATACCTGGGCATTTGGATCACTAAGACTGACGGGGAATTTCAACAGCTGAATCTCCAGGTGCAGGCCAGACTGCGGGAGGACGCAGCACATTGGAGGGGGCTCCCTATTTCCCTTATGGGGCGGGCAGTCCTCTTCAAGATGATGGCCCTTCCGCGCTTATTGTATGTCGTCCAAAATACTCCTTATCACATCCCGGACTCCTTCTTTCAGGCGATCGAGTCCGAGCTCCGTCTGTTACTGGGGGGGGAGGGGGGGCGGGGGGGGTGGAGGGTAGTCCCAGGATTGCGCTCAAGAAACTACAGACGGGGTGTACGAAGGGGGGCTTGCGGTCCCAGATCTTATGAAATACTACTGGGCTGCCCATCTTATTAATGTTAACGGCTGGGTCTATCCCCACTTGAGGAACCAGCCTACAGAGTGGACAGGTTGGCATTGGGTCCGGGCAGTCACCTGAGGGAATTATATCGCAGGGGCGGGGGCTCCGCACATTTGCCACCACATACTAAAACGGCGGTTGACATTTGGTATAGAGCAACTAGAATGACGGGGTGGGAGCGGAAGCTCACTGAACAGACCCCATTATGGGAGGGGGACTTCCTGAAGGAAGTGCAGAGACTGCAGGGTTTCCAGAAGTGGAGCCTCATAGTTATGACGTGCTTGGTGATGTCTGGAAAGGCGGAAAAATGGTAACTTTTGAGAGACTGCGTGAGGGTCTCCAGTTGGGTGAAGGGGCAACTGCGCTCGGCACTTCACTGCCACGTGAAAGAAGGGTCGGTGCTCCCAGAATATTCCCCATTGGAAGATAGGCTTCTTTTAGACCCCATGATTCAGAAGGCGGTGTCCCTAACGTACAAAAAACTTGTAAACAATACTCCTGACTGTCTGGATCCTTTGCGGGTGGCCTGGGAAACAGATGTGGGCCTACTGGAAGTGGATCATTGGGTGGAGGTCCTCCAGTGCCCTAGGGAAATCGTCATCAGAGCGCGCTTTCGACTGGTCCAGCTTCGCATCCTTCACAGATCATATGCCTCGAGAATGGTGCAGGTCCATATTAGGGGTGGAGGCTCTGAGGAATGCGCCAGGGGGTGTGGCGAGAGGAGGTCGTTATTTCATATCCTGTGGGCTTGCCCCAAGCTTCAGAAATATTGGAAGGGTATCGCCTGTGTGATGGAGGCGGTAGTGGGTGCACAGGTCCTGCTAGAACCCCGGTGGCACATCCTTGGCGTTACTGGTGAGCTCACGTGGCCGAAGTGGTCCAAATTATGGCTAGCGTTGGCAGGGGGGGTGGCTAAGAGGAACATTGCGTGTGTATGGGGAGCAACGGAACCTCCGACAGTGGCTGCATGGCTATGCGACATGGACTGGTGTCATGGTGCAGAGCGGGAGGTATATCAAAGCCGGGGATGCCCTCGCAAGTGGGAGAAAATATGAGGGCCATGGACATTGTATAGGGGTCTGTGAGGGGTTTCACGGGATACATTGATAGGCTTCCTGGGTGGGTTTAGAGACGTATACTGATGGGGGGTGGGGGATCCACGTCCATTCTCCCTGTAAGCTGATGTGCGATATTGTTTGAGTAGTGTCAAGTCTGGGAAATGCTTTCTGTAATTGTACTGTCAATTGCTTATATCTGAAGCTTGTTTTTGAGTTAATAAAAAGAATTTAAAAAAAAAGAATGTTCTTTCCCCTTCAATGGAGCTCTGAGAAGATCTCTTCAATTTCTTTTTAAGAAAATTCAGGCTATTTATGAGCAATTACCCATGTAATCTCCAAGGAGCAGGAGGCGGAATCTCTTTCTCATTCTGGCCTTTACTTACAAAATGTAACCACATTTCCTTAAAGAAATCAGCAACAGAATTGAGAAATGTAAATCAAGTTCCCCTTTTGACCCCTGCCCTCATTTAAAATATGACTCTCCCATTGTAAACCCCCTTATAAACAAAGTTCTGAATGACTCTATGGACTAGGCCGTTGTCCCCAAATGTTGGAAACAAGCCATTTTAATCCCTCGGTTAAAAAACCCTCCTCTGATCCTAAAGTACTTAGCAATTTTGGACACATCTCTCGCCTGCCCATGTTAGCTAAACTCTTGCAGAAATGTGTGAATAGGCAGCTATCTCACTTTCTTGAATCCAATTCTTCTGCTGCATGATTGCCAGTCGGGCTTCCGCATGGGTTGCAGTCTGGAGTCTGACCTACTAGAAGTTTCCCAATTTCGTGAAGGAAAAACCTTGATTTAAATTCAGCTGTCATAGTAATGCTACTTGATCTATTTTCAGCATTCAATACCGTTCCCCACTTCATCCTACCTGACAGACGTATGGGAATTGGCATCAGAGACCAGGCCCTTGGGTGGCTAAAGTCTTTTACCAAGGATCGCTCACAGGCAGTCTTCCTACCCCCTTTCACTTCCTCCTCTAAACTACTTGTTGATGTGTACCTCAGGGTTCTGCGCTTAGCACCACCCTTTTTAATATCTATCTTGAACCACTAGTGAAACTCGTGGAGGCATGAGGCATGTGAGTGGTCTCCTATGCGGTTGACACTCAGCTCCTCCTTGCCTTTCAGGAGGACTTGCTTGTGAAGTTGAGTTCTTTTAATCTGTGCCTGAAGGCAGTAGTCGAATGGATGAATGAAAGCAGCCTCAAGCTTAATTCTGAAAAAAACGAAATTCTCTTCTTTGGCAACAAGACAACTCCAGTTCCTAGCAACTGGCTGCCGGTAGAACTGGGTGCTCCCCCTCGTCCAGCCCCTACTGGTAGAAACTTTGGAGTGAAACTCAACTCCAGCCTTTCCTTTCAACCCTATATCAAGGCAATTTCTGACTTATGTTTTGCAACATTGAAGTCACTTAGGAGGATGCTCCACCTTATTCCGGTGGACGCTCAGAAGACAATCGTTCATGCACTGGTCACTGCCAAACTTGACTATGTGAACAGTTTGTATTTAGGCCTCCCTGCCTACCTAATACAGTGTCTTCAAACTGTGCAGAACTCTGCTGCACGCTTAATCCAAAAGATTCCCCTGTGAGCCTCTGCGTCTAAACATCTTCGCCTACTTGCAGGAAGCTTCCTCTTTTTTGCATGGTTACCCCCCACTTTTTGCCTGAACAAGTTACTTACCTTCGGTAACGCATTATCTGGTAGAGACTCTATCTAGCTGCAGATTCCTTACGTTTGAATTTCCCAGGCGTCATTGCTGAGCAATACCCCTTGCGCGCGACGTCGGGTGGCTCCATTGGGCTCCGCGTGACTTCATCGGTAGCGCCGGTTATGACATCGCGGTGCCTATATAGGCCCCACCCAGGCACGCGGACATCAGTACTTTTCGTATTTTCCACACCAGAAGCGCAGAACCACGAAGTAACTGATGTAGTCGTGTGCAAAAACTAGGGCCCTGAAAGGAGAAACAACGCTAGTCCTACTACATCAGTCCGCAAAGCGGGGAAGCATGGGCGGGGCTGTAAGGAATCTGCAGCTAGATAGAGTCTCTACCAGATAATGCGTTACCGAAGGTAAGTAACTTGTTCATCTGATAGAGACTTCTAGCTGCAGATTCCTTACCTTTGAATCAGATACCCGAGCCATACCAACCCGGCGGTGGGTTGCGGACTCATGACCTAGACTAAGAAGTCTTGCAGGACTGTACGGGCAAAGTGCCTGTCCCTGCGCACTTGACCATCAAGACAATAATGTTTTGCGAACGTGTGCAATGATGCCCACGTTGCTGCCTCACAGATGTCTTGGACTGGGACACCCCGAGCCAAGGCCATAGTCGCAGCCTTTCCCCTGGTGGAGTGAGCCCTTAATCCCTCAGGGGGCTGCTTCTTCGCCAAGGCGTAACAGATTTTAATGCAGAGAACGACCCAGCGAGAGATGGTCCTTTTCTGCACTGCCCTTCCCTTCTTCGCTCCCACATACCCCACAAAGAGTTGGTCATCCACCCGGAACTCTTTTGTGTGGTCAAGGTAGAACGACAACACTTTTTTTGGGTCCAGTCGGTGGAGACGCTCCTCTTCCTTAGAGGGATGTGGAGGAGAGAAGAAGGTGGGCAAAGTGATGGACTGACCCAGATGAAATGGGGTCACAACCTTGGCAAAAAAGATGCCCTGGTGCGAAGTACCACCTTGTCCGGAAAGGACATAAGATCAGGAGGCGGGCTGGATAATGCCTGCAATTCACTCAACCTCCGGGCCGATGTAATCGCCACCAAGAAGGCTGTTTTGATGGTCAACAGCCAGAGGGGACAATTGTGCAAAGGCTGAAAGGGAGGAGACATCAGGTAAGTGAGGACCAAATTAAGGTCCCACTGTGGCATAACAAAGGGCGTGGGTGGAAACAAGTGAGCCAGCCCTTTTAGAAATCTATTTACAATAGGAGACTTGAAGAGAGAGGGCTGGTCTGGCAGCCGCAAAAAAGCAGGCAGAGCAGAAAGGTATAACCCTTGAGAGTTCCCAAGGCAGAGCCCTGCTGGGCAAGGCATAGAATCAATAAAAAGACAGTAGAAAGAGAAGCAAAAAGAGGGTCACTAGACCTTTCTGTACAGTATAAAACAAATTTCTGCCAACGGCAGGCGTATACCGTCTTAGTGGAGGGACGCCTGCCCGCCAGAATAACATTACAGACTTCAGGAGAAAGGTCAAAATCTATCAACTGTCGCCACTCAATCTCCACGCATGGAGGCGCAGAGTTGACAGGTTCGGGTGGAGAACCCTCCCCTGTTGCTGTGACAGAAGATCCTCCCGAAGGGGCAGCCTGATCGGAGGATCGACACTCATGCTCAGAAGCTCTGGATACCAGACTCTCCTTGCTCAGTCCGGTGCCACAAGAATGACTTGGGCCTGGTCGCTCCTGATCTTCTTCAGAACCCTGGGCATGAGTGGTATGGGCGGAAAGGCGTACAACAGGCCTGAGCTCCACTCGCGACGAAACGTGTCAACGAGCGATAGCCGCCTTGGAAACTCCAGCGCGCAGTACGGCTGACATTGCACGTTCTCTTCGGAGGCGGACAAATCTAACCAAGGTTCTCCCCACTGCTGAAAGAGACCTTGCGCCACCTCCGACTGGAGACGCCATTCGTGATCCTGAAGGCATCGACGGGTGAGATCGTCCGCCCTGGCGTTCAGAGAACCTGCCAGGTGTTGAACCACCAGGGATATGCCCTGCTGTTCCAGCCATGTCCAGAGATGCAGGGCCTCTCGACCCCACCCCGCCCTGCTTGTTGCAGTACCACATGGCGGTGCTGTTGTCCGTGAACACCTGCACCAGCTTCCCCTTGACAGAGGGAAGAAATCCTTTCAATGCCAACCGAATCGCTAGGAGCTCCAACAAATTTATGTGGAACCCCGCCTCCGCCGGAGACCAGTGACCCCTGATCTCCACCTCTCCCATGTGGCCGCTCCATCCCAGAAGTGACGCATCCGTCACAACTGTGAAATCTGGTTGGGGAAGGGAGAGAGGTCTGCGGCAGACCCAATCGCGGTTCGTTAACCACCACTGCAGATCTTTCGCAGTTCCTTCCGAGATCTGAACCACGTCGGTGAGATTTCCCCGATGCTGTGCCCATTGGAACTTCAAGTCCCACTGCAGAGCCCGCATACGCCACCTGGCATGTCTTACCAACAGGAGGCCATGAGACCCAACAGCCTCAGATTCAACCTCACCGAAATCCAGGATAGAGGCTGAAATATCGGAATCATAACCTGAATATCCTGAACTCGCAGCTCGGGAGGATAAGCCCGAAACTGCACTGTGTCCAGAACAGCTCAGATGAAAGGAAGCGTCTGAGAAGGAGTCAGGTGTGACTTCGGCACGTTTATAGAGAACCCCAGCGAATGCAGGAGGTTCGCCGTAGTCTGAAGGTGGGAAATGACTGCCTGGGGCGAAGACGCCTTCAACAGCCAGTCGTCGAGGTAGGGGAAGACTGATACCCCTAATCTGCGCAGATGAGCTGCAACCACCGCCAACCCCTTGGTGAACACCCATGGGGCAGTGGTAAGACCGAAGGGGAGCACAGTAAACTGAAAGTGCTCACGGCCTACCTTGAACCGCAGGTAACGCCTGTGGCCCGGCAGGATGGGGATATGAAAATACGCATCCTGCAGGTCCAACGCCACCATCCAGGCTCCGTGGTCTAGGGCAGACAAGACCTGAGCCAAAGTGAACATTTTGAATTTCTCCTTTTTGAGGAAGAGATTGACGGTCCGAAGATCCAAAATGGGACGAAGCCCCTTGTTCTTCTTCGGAATCAGAAAGTAGCGGGAATAACAGCCACTGCCTACTTCTGAAGCTGGGACCCTTTCTTTAGCTCCTTTGGCCAAAAGAGCTGTAACTTCCTCTTGGAGCAACTTCAAATGATCCTCCGCCAGCCGTTCCTGACTTGGCAGAATAGGAGGAGGAAAAGAAAGGAAAGGAAGAGAATAGCCCTCCTGGACGATCTGCAAGACCCACTTGTCTGTTATAGATCTCCAGCAGGGGAGATGATGACAAATTCTCCCACCCACTGGAGTAGTGTGGTCCTGCAGAATCAGCCTAGGAGTGCTTGGAGGCTGCGGCTGCCGGGGGCAGTGTGGTAGACTACTTTTGGCCTCCATTCCGAGGACGGAATGTACCGCGTCCACGTCCACGCACGGCTTGGGTAGTCTGAGCGGAACGGTGGCTAGGATAGGGCTGACACAGCTGGAAACCCTTTCCGTTGCCACAAAAGGGGCGAAAGGAAGACGAGCCACGAGGAGTGAAGGAGAGGCCCAAGGATCTGGCAGTAGCTCGAGAGTCCTTAAACCTGACCAGGGCCGAGTCTGCCTTTTCCCCAAAAAGACGGGTTCCATCAAAGGGCATGTCCAGCAAATTGGCTTGGACATCCCCCGAGAAGCCAGTTATACGAAGCCAGGCGTCGCGTCTCAAGGCCACCGTCGTTGAAATCGACCTGCCTAGCGAATCGGTCGTATCTAATCCACACCGTATGGCGAATTTTGCTGCATCCCTCCCGTCCTTGACAGCTTGGGAGAGCACAGCCCGGGCCTCCTCCGGGACCTGTGGCAGCACCTGCGCAACCGTCTCCCAATGAGAGTGGGAGAAACGGCCCAATAAGCACGCGGTATTCACCGAACGGAATGCCCGACTGGAGGAAGAAAACATCTTCTTCCCAAAGGAGTCCAATCTCTTGGATTACCTATCCGGAGGGGCGGAAGGGAATGCGCCTTGGGACATAGAGGCCTGCACCCCCAAACTGCGGTGGGGTATTGGCTGAGGAACTTTGGGTCGCCCGGAGCTGGGCGATGGTGGCGTGCAATCATCCTTTTCACAGGAGCCCCTGTGCTAGGCTTGGACCATGTTCCTAGAAGGAGGTCCGTAAGTGCCTCATTAAAGGGCAATAGGGGTTCAGAAGTGGAAGCCTCAGGCTGAAGCACTTCGGTCAGGAGATTAGTCCTGACCTGCACTGAGGGCATCTCCAGTCCTAGGACCTCAGCTGCCCTCTTAACCACCATGGAATAGGACGCACCCTCCTCCGTAGCCACTGTAGGCGGAGAGAGCATGCCAGTGTCTGGGGAAGTATCCAGACCACTGGCTTCCCCAAGTTCCCCATACCAGTCCATTGTCTCCTCAGAGACATCCTGGTTCTCAAGAGGGTCTCCAGACTCCTCCCATTCCTCTACTGAGCCCAGCATGTCCACCAGTCGCGGTCCGTGTAGGAGTGCCGGCCGGGCGGTGACGTGGGGCGGGGGAGGGGCAGGGTGGGGGGTAGCAAAGTACGGATTACGGACCTATACAGGTACGTAAGCATTTAAATCAATGAAACGAATTTCATTGCGTGCACTGCCAAATGCGATGCAGTGCACGCAACGAAATTCGTTTCATTGATTTAAATGCTTACTTACCTGTATAGGTCCGTAATCCGTACTTTGCTACCCCCCACCCTGCCCCTCCCCCGCCCCACGTCACCGCCCGGCCGGCACTCCTACACGGACCGCGACTGATGTCCACAAAGTGCTCAGGCGACAACATAGAACCCCTGGGTTCTGTCGACGTCGGAATCGGCATCGCCGACGCAGTTCCGGCTCCGTGTCGTCAGGGATGAGAATGGGGCTTGCGCCACCGACAGGCAGCGGCGAAGTCGTAGGCACCGACTTTGGATTAGACGCCGGGGAAGGTCGCATTGGCACCACCGGTGTCAATCTGGATCCGGGATCGGATACCTGAGGCCCCGCTGTGGCCGGAGCCGATGGCGTCGAACCTGATTGGGCCCCCTCTGACCCCACGGGCCCAAGGGCTCACCAACGGGGTCGTTCCGCTCAAATACGCGGCGCATGCCCTCGTAAAACTCTTTAATTTGAGCAGGAGTCGCTCCGGCTCCCGGAAAGGGTGGGAGGCGCGAAGTCGACTCAGGCTCTGGCTCCGCAGGACCGTGCCTAGAGCGTTGGTGCTCCTTACCTCTCTCGACGACGGACGCCAGTTGAGGTGAAGTCGAAGTCCGCTTGGCCTTCTTCTTGTTCTTGTGCCTCTTCCCTGAGTGTCCAGAAGACCTCGAATGGGAGGAAGAGGACTTAGGCCTCCGTGAGAGGTCCTGCGAACTCCTCTTCTTCGAACGGGACCGTGACCTCCTAGGAGTCTCGCTTGACGGTCTCACTGCCGGGCCGCAAGCAACTTCATCGCTCGCTCCCTCAACGTCTTCGGGGCCATCGCCCGACAGTCTGAGTACGACTTCGAATTGTGGTCGTGTTCAAGACACCACAGACATACGCGGTGGGGATCGGTGACCAACATCATGTGGGAACAAGTCCTGCATGGTTTGAAACCTGTCTTTCTCGAAGACATCCCTTGCACACGAAGTCGAATCCAAAAATATCGACAAAAGTCAAGAAAAAGCCTGCCAAAAAGTGTCAGAGGGGTAGCTCTTCCCGGATCGACGCTTAACTGGGGCAGAAAGAAAAGAACTGACGTCCGCGCGCCTGCGTGGCACCTATATAGGCACCGCGACATCATAACCAACGCCGCCGACGTCACGCAGAGCCGAATGGAGCCACCCGACGTCGCCCGCAAGGGGTATTGCTCAGCAAAAGTTTCCAGATCCAGCCTGACGCCTGGGAAATTTAAAGGTAAGGAATCTGCAGCTAGAAGTCTCTATCAGATATCGGATGCAACTTGACTTGATGTGCCCTGGATCCCTGCCAATCAGGTTCCCAGGGCTTGTGTTCTTTCCCAAAACTGTACCTGTGTACCCACAATTGGCACATCTTGGGCGACAGGTAAGCCCCTTGTAAAAGGTACCATTTTTACCAAGGGCACTGTGACCGGGGAAAACCTCTAATGGCTGCAGCACCTATTGTGCCACACTTAGAGGACCTGCACCTTAACACCCACATACCGCCATTGCAGGCTGCGTGTCTTGGTACAGAGAAAAGTGAAGAGTCGACATGGCAAACTGCCTGGGGTCTAGGTAAGTCACCCTTTTAGCAGAGGGCACTAGCCCACAGGTGAGGGTACAGTGGCATGAGCCCTGTACCCCTACAGTGTCTAAGTCCATCCTTACACATTGTAAATGCAGTCAAGCCATAAAGAGCATATATGGTCTGGGAGTTGGTCATCAAACTCCACAGTTCCATAATGGCTTTACTGAAACCTGGGAAGTTTGCTAGCAAACTTCTCAGCACATTAAACCCACACTAATGCCAGTATGGGTTTTAATGTAAAATGCACTCAGAAGACATCTTAGAGATGCCCCCTGAAAAACGACCAGCCCAGGTGTAGTTCCTGAATGGATGCCCACCATTTGCCACTACCAGACAGGTTTCTGGACCCTGGGTAGAGAGCTTCCTCTCTCTGGGTCCAGAAACAAAGCCCATCCTTGGCGGACGCGCTATCTTGGTGAGGCGCTAGCTATGCTTGTTACTTATTTGTTGAAATATCGCCTAGCAGCACTGTTGCTTTTAAAATTTTACAGCATATTGTTTTTAAATAACACTGCATCATTTTTAACCTCACTATTCGCCAGTTCCCTGACCTACCTGGTAGTTGCAGCGTTCTTCCCCGCCCTGCCACGCCGCATTTCTCTGGTCATTGCCCCGGTCCACCACGGCTCGTGCGATTGAGTGGAGGGCGTTTTCCTGACCAATTGCTCAGACCAATTGCTCTGCCCCCTTGCCAGTGACGCACTTCCGGGGGACGGCAGAGGTAGGACCTTCTCCCGCAAACACTATTTCAGGTGTATGTCGGCCCAGACGCGCGGCGGATGCGCGCAGCGGGCGCGCCAAAGGCGCGCCAAAGGCGCGCCTTAGACAAGCCCCTCTGCGCCCGTCCGCGACCGGCCCGCGACCAGCGCCAGCCACGTTGCCCGTTCCCAATCAGACACAAGAATTATGTTGTCTAGGGAGCAAATCATGGAACTTAACTCAAAAGTCTGCCCTTGGCCGACCTGTTTTGATCCCAGCATATTGGATCATGAGCTTTACAACCTAGGAGTATGCTGTAAGTCCTGTTCTTTTAAGCTTACTAAAGAGGTTTTGGGAAGAAAATGTAAAGCCTTTGAAGAGGCCATCCCCTCAGAGCTATGGACCGCCAGTAATAGGTCAACTATTAAAATGAAAGCCTGTCTTATCAACTGCAGATCTCTTCCAAAGCACGCAGATAACATTTGGTTATTGTTAGAATCAAAAACTTGGGATCTCATCTTCCTCACGGAAACTTGGCTGAGAGAGAGCTCTAACCCTGACATTTCGATAGCTATCCCAAAAGGATACAAAATAGTTTCAGTAAACCGAGAGGGTAATAGAGTGGGGGTGGACTTGAGGTGATCATCAGAAATGATTTGGAGATTTTACATAAAAGGATCGAACACATTGACCTGATAGAAGCACTGTCCTTTAACATCACAATCTCCCCTACTCTCACCATTGCGGGAATATTGGTCTACAGACCTCCAGCATCTAAGCCCGCTGAGCTATGGGTAATTTGCGACCTGATTGCAACTTTCTCATTAAAATATACCAACTTCGTAGTATTGGGAGACTTTAATGTTCACATGGACAATGATCTATGCCCCTTGGCCACCCAATTAGCAGAGACACTAACAGGATTGAACCTTAAACAACTCGTCTACAAGCCCACACACGTGGCTGGCCACACTTTGGACCTCATTTTCACCAATATCCCCACCCTAACAACTGAAGATCCAATCCCCCTCACATGGTCAGACCACAGTCTTATTCCTTTTCACCTAACCATCCCTACGAACCATAACTCTAGGAAGCCCGAACACGAAGCCAGAAGAGATTGGAGGAAAGTTAACCCCGAATCACTAGGCCCGATATTAACAAACACCCCTCTGATACTGACCGGAGACCCGAACAGCGACACCGCAACTTTTAACCACTGGGTCAGTTCAGCCCTAGACCAAATAGCTCCCACGAAAATAATGAAACAGGCCAGAAACAAACCTTCTGCCCCCTGGTTCACACCAGAATTACGATTAGAAAAAAGCCACTGCAAGAAACTTGAGCGGGTCTGGCGCCAAGCCTACGATCCTGAAGCAAAAATAGTTACAGAAAGGAAATAAAGCAATTTCACAAATTAAAACGCAATACTATTAAGAACCACATCGCTAATCAAATAAAGTCAGCCGACAATTCCATTAAGGAAGTCTTTAAAATTATTCAAGGGTTCCTTAAACCAGAGACAATGAAAAGTAACGTTGTCTCCTCTGCCACACTCTGTGAGGATCTCTCGGTCTTCTTCCAGGAGAAGATCCAAGACATCTATGCAGCATTTCCTGAGACGGAACTATCAAACACATCACCGTCCCTCCTCTTTCCAACAAAAACATGGTCTGAATTCAGCCCTCTTGACTTGGATACGTCCCTTAAGCAGTTGGAAAAAACTAAATCCAAGTCCCCACTTGACCCTTGTTCGGCCAGGTTCTACAAAATTTTAGCACCAATGCTTAACCCTGCCCTAAACCAGCTCTGGAACACCTCGTTGGGAAATGGGCATTTATCCATCTAGTTGGAAAATTGCTGTTGTTCAACCGATTCTCAAGAAGGAGAATGCAGATCCTGCAATATTGAAAAATTTCAGACCTATCTCCCTTCTACCAGCACCTGCTAAGATCCTTGAAAAAGTAGTGCAGAAACAATTATCCATGTTTCTTGAAACCAATAAACTACTCCATGACTCTCAGTCTGGATTCAGAGCAGGATATAGCACTGAGACAGCATTACTCGAAGTGGCAGAAACTATCCGGGAGACAATGGATAAGGGGAACTGTGCAATGCTGGTTGCTATTGGACCTGTCGGCGGCATTCGACACAGTTTCACATAAGATCCTCTTAGACCGGCTCAGACAGTTGGGAGTGATGGGGACTACCCTACCTTGGTTCAGATCCTTCTTAGAAGGCCGCTCCCAGAGAATCCGGCTGCACCCGTACACCTCCAACTCTCGCCCTCTGATCTGTGGAGTACCTCAGGGTTCGGCCCTCAGCCCGACCCTTTTTAATGTCTATCTCGCTCCCCTCGCCTCATTGATAAAGCAACACGTTGTCGATGTTGTCTCATATGCGGATGACACGCAGCTCGTGTTTTCTTTCCAAGATCACTCCGAGGCGGCATTTTCAAACTTTAGGCAGTGTCTTATGGATATCTCCATATGGATGACTGCTAACTGCCTAAAGTTGAACACAGATAAAACGGAGGTACTTTTCTTTAATCAGCCTCCCCCTCCTTTACCCGACCTTTGGTGGCCCGCAGAACTCAATCCCTCTTCCCTCCCTGTCTCATCCGCCAGGAACCTGGGTTTCAAACTGGACACTACCTTGTCATGCAAGACACAGATTGGCCATGTCTCCTCATCCTGCTTTTGGAAGATGAAGGCCCTACGGAGATTCCTTCACTTCCTGCCAATGGACTGCAGAAAAACAATAGTCCATGCGGTGATTACGTCACAGCTCGACTATGCAAACAGTTTGTACCTGGGGCTGCCAGCATACCTGTTCAGGAAACTGCAAACGGTGCAAAACGCGGCAGCCAGGCTTATTAGAAATGTCCCACTAAGGCATCACATCTCCCCGCATCTGCGCAGCCTTCATTGGCTGCCCGTCAAGAGGAGAACCGAGTTTAAAACACTTGCCCTGGCCTACAGAGCACTCAACGATATTGGCCCGCAATACCTCAAGAAGAGAGTCCGCAAATATCATCAGTCAAGGACCCTTAGATCCAACCACCTTGAGCGCCTTGTCATCCCCCGTTTTTCTAAATCCAGAATAGGAGGAGGGTCCTTTTCCGTTAAAACCGCAACCTTGTGGAACTCCATGCCGGACCACATCAGGAAAGCTAAGTCGGAACTTATCTTTCGGAAGGCTTTGAAGACTTGGCTCTTCAGCCTCCCTTAGCACACAGTGATTCGACATCTTTAGCTTCCCCTCACCTTGATCTGTATCCGCTAGCGCCGGGACACCTCCGTTGGGGGTAGCTGCGCGCTTTATAAGCATAAAAAATAAAAAAAATTAAGAAAATGTCTCCTCCCAGGATGGGCTGGGTCCACAAAGGGGAAGCTTCAAAGGCCTGCCGTCTTTGTAAGCTGTCCCTGCCTTTTGCTGCCCCTAGAAACTGACTCCCACCGGTTCTGACCCCCACTTCAGGCAGAAGAATCGGCAGGAATACCAGGAGAGATGTCTCCCTGCCTTTGCCAACCCCACCCATCAGGTGGGGGAGGCGAGGTGAAGCACACATCAGGAAAGCTGAGGTACTTTTCTTTAATCAGCCTCCCCCTCCTTTACCCGACCTTTGGTGGCCCGCAGAACTCAATCCCTCTTCCCTCCCCGTCTCATCCGCCAGGAACCTGGGTTTCAAACTGGACACTACCTTGTCATGCAAGACACAGATTGGCCATGTCTCCTCATCCTGCTTTTGGAAGATGAAGGCCCTACGGAGATTCCTTCACTTCCTGCCAATGGACTGCAGAAAAACAATAGTCCATGCGGTGATTACGTCACAGCTCGACTATGCAAACAGTTTGTACCTGGGGCTGCCAGCATACCTGTTCAGGAAACTGCAAACGGTGCAAAACGCGGCAGCCAGGCTTATTAGAAATGTCCCGCTAAGGCATCACATCTCCCCGCATCTGCGCAGCCTTCATTGGCTGCCCGTCAAGAGGAGAACCGAGTTTAAAACACTTGCCCTGGCCTACAGAGCACTCAACGATATTGGCCCGCAATACCTCAAGAAGAGAGTCCGCAAATATCATCAGTCAAGGACCCTTAGATCCAACCACCTTGAGCGCCTTGTCATCCCCCGTTTTTCTAAATCCAGAATAGGAGGAGGGTCCTTTTCCGTTAAAACCGCAACCTTGTGGAACTCCATGCCGGACCACATCAGGAAAGCTAAGTCGGAACTTATCTTTCGGAAGGTTTTGAAGACTTGGCTCTTCAGCCTCCCTTAGCACACAGTGATTCGACATCTTTAGCTTCCCCTCACCTTGATCTGTATCCGCTAGCGCCGGGACACCTCCGTTGGGGGTAGCTGCGCGCTTTATAAGCATAAAAAATAAAAAAAATTAAGAAAATGTCTCCTCCCCCAGGATGGGCTGGGTCCACAAAGGGGAAGCTTCAAAGGCCTGCCGTCTTTGTAAGCTGTCCCTGCCTTTTGCTGCCCCTAGAAACTGACTCCCACCGGTTCTGACCCCCACTTCAGGCAGAAGAATCGGCAGGAATACCAGGAGAGATGTCTCCCTGCCTTTGCCAACCCCACCCATCAGGTGGGGGAGGCGAGGTGAAGCACACATCTCAGTCCCCTCCATCTTGAAGATGAGAGGATCCAGCCAATTAGGGAGAGGCTCATGCCCCCTCCCACTGCAGGATGGCATAATAGAGGGTGTACCCACCCCAAGGAAGGGTCCCATTGCTCCTGACCTGCACACCCCTTTAACGCCCCTAAATTTAGTATCTAGGGGCAACCCTGAACCTTGCCTCTTCAGATTCGAGGAAGAAAGAAGAAGGACCGAAGAGACGTGCTGACCCAGGTAAAAGAAGACACCACCTGCTTTGGCCCCAGCCCTACCAGCCTATCCTGACTCCAACCTGCCTACATCGGAAACCTCAACATGTCCAGCAACCAGCAGCCCCCCAGAGCCTGGAGGACCTGCCCTGTACTCACCTTACAGACTGTTTCCTGTGAGCACCAGATTTGCTCAAAAAAGACTTCAACCACAGAATCCGTATCCAGGCGGCTCTGCGATTCTGCACCACTCTGCACTCGACACCCACGGCCTGAGTTCGAGTGACCCAACACCATGAGGAGGTCTCCCCAGCGATGCTGACCTGGGATCTGGTGAACCCCGACCTCCCTCAAGCTTCAAGCCAACACCTGCAGCCTCAAACTGCAGGGTACCCCGACTGCGACCGGAGCTGGTAAGAAGATCCAATGCCAAAAGACACCCCTGCACCCGAAGCCCCACGGCCTTGGGTGGCCCAACTGACAGTGTCCAGGCATCCCCGAAGAACCCAACTTACCTCTCCAGCCTGTGGTCGCCTTCAGGAAGCCTCCCTCACCGAGCCAGCAGCATATTTTCCAAACCAGAGATCTCTATTGCGAATCACAGGGCTCCCAACGTCTTCTTTGCACTCTGCATCTGGCTGCCTCCGTGCCACTGGTGGTGCAGCTCCTGTGCTGATTGCTGGCCCCTGCAGTGCTGATCCTAACCTCAGGAGCTTTGCTCCCACACCAGAGTGGCCTGCTCGTAAGCAGCCCCTGACCAAAGGCCCCCTTAGCCCCATTGGCTAACATTGGGCCCCTGCACTGTACACCCGGCCCCTCCAGTGCCGCTGGCGGTGCAACTTGAGTGCCCAACTGAATCTTGGGGAACCTTGGTTGTAACCCCCAAAAACTATTGTTGCAGGTCCTTTACTTACCTGTAAACCGATAACCTTCTTTTTCCCATAGGAACCAATATTACGAGTTTTGTTCCTAAAAATGTTCTGTTGCAATGTTTTGTATGAAAGAAAAGTAACTGTACTTTAACTGAAGAATTGTCATACTTACCTGTAAGTTGCAAGCTCCAGTGTGTTATATTTCGGCATATCACCACAGATACTCCAAGTAACTGAAAAGTAATCCAAAAGTAATCCAAAGTAATTTCTATGTATTCTAAACTTTTTAAAAGCCTATACAAACCTGCAATGAAGCCAATTCCATTCACCATTGCATTGCCTTGTAAGGTTTTGCATTTAAAAGTATATTTTACCTACCTGTGCCAAGTCCTGCTTGGTTCTAGAAATAAAACATAAGTATACCTTTTTTTATACTTGCCTAATTGGTCTGGATTCTGTCTGTGAGTTTGTGCCATTAGCCTTGATTGAGTGAATACAATAGATGCTTAACACACCCTCCTGATAAGCCTAACTGCTCGACCACACTACCACAAAGAAAGCTGTTAGTGATTGTCTAATTTAGCCTCTGCTATACCTCTCGGGAGCCCCTGGACTCTGCCCACACCATACCTTACTTGTTATGTTACTTAGCATTTCTAAAGCGCAAGTTCACCAACCGGTCTCTTGGAGCTGGAATGCTAATACAGCCTAAGTCCCTGATTATTGGTAAGCCTGTTTGAACAACCATGTTTTCAGAAGTTGTCTGAATCTAGTGTAGTTTACAGTGGACCTAAGGTCTACTGGCAAAGTGTTCCAGTTTCGCGTACCAATAACGGAGAACCTACGACCTCCCGTTCGTTGTTTTTTACACGGTGGGACCACCAAGTAATGTAGATGGCTAGATCTCAGTTATCTGGTAGGACAATACTTGTTGATACGTGACTTCACGAAGGCAGGACAGTTCAGATACAGGGCCTTAACCCCTTGACCGCGATCGGAATTACGCTCGTGTGCTGGACATTCCGATCGCGGGTGGGGTAGTGACGAGCTCAGCTCGTCATGCGCACAGCGCTACCGCGCAGCATGACGAGCTGAGCTCGTCATGAGCATCGAAGGGGTTAAAGACCATGCAGCACACCTTTGGTATTGTATATACAGAGCCAGCTTCCTACACTACTCCACTGGCTTCCAGAAACTAAAAGAATCCAATTGAAGGCTCTTGTTTTTGCTTTCAGGGCCTATATGCAAAAGGGCCCAATCTATCTTCGGAAGAGGTACTAGCCACATTGTCAAGTCGGATCCTTGAGATCGAATAATCTCAAGCTTTTCCAGCTACCTCGCATCCACAAGGCTAGAAGAGGTGGTAGATCCCTGGTCTTCCTTGCCTCCAAGCTGTAGAACACTCTACCCCTCCACTTGCACTGCAGCCCTTTGTTTTTTTTTCATGTGCTGCTAGCGCTGGAATGGCTTTTTGGAGGCAGCTGTGCGCTATACAAATTTCTTGCATTGTACTGTATTGTATCAGTGCTGGAATTGGTGTTGATGAGTAAGGTCCTTTTCATGAAGTCTGCGGTACTGCTGATATTTAGAGAGTGGCATTACCCAGTGCAGTTTTACCTCCCGATTCAGAGTTCCTTCAGTCAGAATAGGGACTACCACAGGAATACTGAACGTTTTCCACCTGTATGAGTTGCAAAACACAGAACTGTGTGGGGATAAAAGGGGAAAGGAAGGAACTCACTGGTTATACGAGGAGGAGAATAAGGAAGTATGGTGGTGAACAAGTGGAGAGATTCAAGAAAAGATTTACAGAGAGAAAGGATTTAGGCATGGGGCAAAGAGGGCAAATGAAGGCGAAGTTGTGGGAGGGGTTTTAATGGCCTTGCTACTTTGTTGCGCAATCCTTGTAGAAGACAGGAGTAAGTGATATGGTTTGATTTGGTGGCTTTTATTTAGTGATAAAGAAAGCAGGTCACAAAAGTCATGAGCATGGTTAAGGCAGACAGTTAACAGCAAGGCTGTGAGTACAGCAGCGGGCTTTGATATTGCTGAAAAAATATGAAATCCCCACAGATTAGAGCTGTGAGGCTAAGCTTCCTGGAATTTCTAGATCATTTCTGAAGCAAATAAGAGAGGGAAAAGCAGGAGAGTTGGAGGGTATAGCAAAGTGTACTGGAGTCAGATGAGGGTCCAAGAAGACGGGAGTTGCAATAGTCAAAGCAAGAGAAGATGAACGACTATGAAAAGGGGTATGCTGAGTTTACAGAGTGAAAATATTGGGTAGGATACAGATCCAGTAAAAGGGTGAGAATTGAAATGTGGGAAGAGAAAGAGAGGTGGGTGATGGATGACACCCTGATCAAAGACAGGGGGACCAAAGGTGCCAGTTAAATCATAGGTAGAAAAGAAAAGAGAATAAGGAAATGTTACCTCCTTGTCATCCTGGTTCTTCTCCATGGGTATAGAAACCAAATTCACATATGGTTAAATATCTCCACACATGCAAGATCCAGGAACACCATTTTTTTTATGACAAGGGCATTGCCTATTTGGGGCTGTTGAAGCCAGAAGGCCTTTGCACCAGAACCCCTCTTCAACTCAAAATTACAATGTAAGATATAATCATGTGTCTCACCCAGCACGCCAAACTGCCAATCTCTGAGATCACTCCCAGACCTAGATGACCCAAACACTTGCAGAGCAATTGCACAACACAGACACAGCCTCATAAGCATCCCTTTAACTACCACACACCCTTAAACTACAGAACACACATTTTAGCGCATGCTCATTAATGCTCACTCTGCAGTAGAGCAAGCATCAGGCATTGCAAACCTTATCACCTATCTTAAGCTCCCAGACAAAAGAAGCACAAAGAAAGCATGAGGCACCATCTTGAACCTCATTTATACACTGAATGTGGTTCAGCATGTCACACAACCAAGAAACACCAAAGGCCACATCCTCGACCTTGTCTTCTCAACATCACCAACATTCCAGTGCAAACCACCCATACCCCTGGACTGGACCAACCAATTCACCATACCTATCTCCCTCCTCAGCGCTCTACCAACGAGCCAAGGTCAACCTAAAAGAGAAGACCAAACCTTCAGATCCTTAAAAGACTTCTCTATTGACAGTCTAACGGTGTTTGGAGAAAATACTGAGTTTTAAATATCAAGATACCGATATTTTGGAAAACAAATATCATGATGCAAACCTATTGTGATGCCGAAATATCGTTGACAAGAATATCGATTTTTTATGTAAGTAATGTTGTTTTTAAGAATATCTGTGTTGTTAATATCGTTTTCTATAATATAGTTATAACAAATATTGTTTTTTAATTATCTTTGTGTTTTAGTTCATATATGAACTTTATATGTTAAATATTGATTGTAAAATTGTTGACAATATTTTTAAATATAGTTTGAAATTTTAAGTGATTTATCATTTTTAACTTAATTTTTAATAGCAATTTATAGTTTTATAGCAGAATGTGAGGTT
This sequence comes from Calotriton arnoldi, assembly GCA_963921515.1. Classification (NCBI taxonomy): domain Eukaryota; kingdom Metazoa; phylum Chordata; class Amphibia; order Caudata; family Salamandridae; genus Calotriton; species Calotriton arnoldi. The sequence goes on from CAWUFW010006557.1 coordinate 98,742, forward strand.
TGTAAGGGTACAGGGTGGGAATTTAATTAAACATAATTAAAAAACAATTAATTATTAATTATTTAATTGATTAATAATGCTGTAAATTGTGTAGTTATTATATTTTTTAGGTACATATACAGAATTGATTATCAATGCCCAACACTGTAAATAGTCTCTGTTTAAAGTAGTAAATGATCTGTCTGCAGCTAGCACGTTCACACCGCCCCCCTCCCTCTCTCAACAACAGTGACGAGCTTCCCTCCTTTTCTTAGCAAGGTAGAGCTAATTCACCGGCAATTAGAAGCAGATGCTCCCATGTTAGTGACACCGTCAATCACTGACACCCAATAGCTTGTGTCATTGGACCCACATCACTTTGACTGTCAGCTCACAGTTAAGTCAGACAAGCCCTTGGAAATCGGGGCCTGGCCCCTTTTGGACTTAGCACTACTGCAAACTCTACTGGCTACCATCAAGTCTGGCTCTCAGCTTGATCCCCTCCCACCATCAAAACTTAGATTGTTGGATGAGGCTGCCCTCACAGTGGTTCTGGATCTCCTTAATTCCTCCTTGACCATGGGTGAGGTACCTCAGAATTGGAAGCATGCCTTGGTACTCCCTCTGCTCAAGAAGAATGACCTTAAACCCTTATTGTTGGTCAAACTTTAGGCCAATTTCTCTCCTTTCTGTTTTTTCCCAAAATTTTGGAAAAACACGTTAACACTCACCTCTCCTCCTTCGGCACTGCTCATAATCTGCTGCATCCGTCCCAGTCTGGGTTTAGGGCAGGCCACAGCACCGAATCCACCCTACTAGGAGTCACAGAACTCCTTAGGCAAGAACTCGATTCTGGTGGGACCACTGTCCTTATCCTTCTGGATCTAAGTGCGGCTTTCGATATGGTCTCACACTCCATTCTTCTGGACAGATTGGAGGCATCAGGCATTGTTGGCATTGCCTTGAGGTGGCTATCGTCCTCTCTGAAAGATCGAACATTTCAGGTCTCATCAGCTAACAATACGACCCTAACACTGACCTCGGGGGTTCCACAGGGATCTATATTGATTCCCCTTCTTTTTAACATTTACCTTCGCCCCTTGATGGAAGTGATAGAAAAGTCTGACCTCACTGTATTTTCGTACGCGGATGACTCCCAGATTATTTTTTCACTATCTGATGCTCATAATCAAGATCCTTCCCCACTCAGACAAGGCCTGTCTAATGTCGCCCTTTGGATGAACAGAAATGCCCTAAAACTTAATGGCACTAAAACCGAAGTTCTGATCCTGGGAAACAATACCGAACTTTGGGGAGTTAACCACTGGCCCGTCACACTGGGGCCTTTACCCGTGCCAGTTAGGAAGGTTAAGAACCTTGGCGTCATCATTGATAAGAATCTTTCTCTTAAGGTGCAGGTCTCTAAGCTCACAGCCTCTTGCTTCTCCACTCTCAAATGGCTCAAGAAAATCCTCTGGCTGATTCCTCTAAGTGCCCAGAGAACAGTGCTACAGGCCCTGGTAACGTCCAGATTGGACTACGGGAATGTACTGAATCTGGGCGCTGATAAATCCTTGGTTCATCGCTTGCAGATTATCCAAAATGCGGCCGCCCGCCTTCTTTTCCGGCTGCCTAGATATGCTTCTGTCTCTCCCTTACTCCACAAATTACATTGGCTCAAGTTGACAAACGTATTAAATTCAAGGCCTTATGTTACATGTTTCGAGCTAGACACGGACTTGCTCCTTCTTACATCCAAGATCTGGTGTCTCCTTATGTCCCCACCCGATCGCTGAGATCAGCCAACCTCGCACTGTTTACCACGCCTAGGTGTCGTCAGGCTCGTGTTAAGGGGTTCTCCTTCTCCTTTTTAGGACCGAAACTCTGGAACTCTCTTCTGTTAGCTCTCAGGAACTGTAACTCGTTGCTTTCTTTCCGTAAGAACCTAAAAACCATGCTTTTCAATTGCCCTGACTGAGTTCGTGCCACCTGGTATGTTGCTGTGTCTCCAGTTTGCCTTAGTATCTTTGCTTACTGTCTGCCTCTAGAGCCGGGAGACCCCTTTGGGTAGCTGCACGCTCTATAAGCTTCTTAAATAAATACAAATAAAATATATTAGATGTTGGTTGCCGGCTTTGTAGGGGTATAGGGTGGGTAGTTATTAAAGTAATAGTTATTAACCGTTAATAATTTATTAATATTGTTTAATTTATTATGTAAATAGTGTAATTATTATATTCTTACGCTATATATTAGGTGAAAGTTGTTGGGTTTGTGGGAGTATAGGGTGGGTAGTTAAGTAATAACTATTAAGTATTCGTTTATTATTAATAATTTTATTGATTGTTAATTATGTAAATTGTGTAATAATTATATTTTTTAAATTATATTCTAGGTGTGGATTGTTGGGTTTGGAGGGGTAAAGGGTGGGAAGTTAGTTAAATGCTAATTAATTTTCATTATATATTAATTATTTATTGATTATTAATTATATAAATCGTGTAATTATTATATTTTTTTAGTTATATATTAGGTGTGGGCTGTTGTGTTTGTAGGGACATAGGTTGGGAAGCCATTAAGTAATAACTAATTAACAATTCAGTATTCATTTATTAATTATCATTTAATTGATTATTAAATATGTTAATTGTTTATACTTATTTATTATACTTATATTTCAAGTATAGGCAGCTCGGTTTGTGGGAGTATAGTGTGGGAATTTACTTAAATAATAAATTAACCTAATTTGTTAATTAATGCATTATTACAGTTTTTAATAATCATGTAAATTTGTTTCATTGCTTTTTCATTTTATATATACACAATTTTCCTAATAAGAATTTTATATTTCTGGTCAACTAATAGATTTATTGACATATATTATGCACCTTCCCTACAGTTTAAGACTGGAGTGAGAATAGTAAATGTAACCCCTCCGAAGTCCAACACTTTCCCCACTGTTGTACAAACTGGAGTGGGAATAGTAAATTTAACCCCTTCAAAGTCAAACACTTTCCCTTCTGTTGCACAGACTGGAGGGGGAATAGTAAATTTAACCCCTTCAAAGTCAAACACTTTCCCTTCTGTTGCACAGACTGGAGGGGGAATAGTAAATTTAACCCCTTCAAAGTCAAACACTTTCCCTTCTGTTGCACAGACTGGAGGGGGAATAGTAATGTTTACCCCTCCGAATGTCAACGCTTTCCCTACTGTTGCAGACTTGGGTGGGAATAGTACATTTTACTCCTACAAAGTATAATGCTTTCTCTACTGTGAATGGTGTATTATTGCCAGACCTTAATACCTTTTTAACATTGTTTGCATTTATGTAATATTATTATTTGTTTAATTTTATATTATTTAGATATACATTATATATACATATATATGTAATATTTTTAGTATATGTGTCTTTCTTAGTTTTAAGTTATTTGATGTTACATTTTTATGCTTTACATATATATATATATACACACACACATGTTTTTCATAGTAGTAAATTAAAACAAGCATTTGCAATGCATTAGGTCTCGGATTTACGAGAGTTTAAGCTATGCCTATTATTGTTGTTTTTTAAAACATAAATAAAAGGCATTGTTAATTACAATGCCAATGGCTTAAACTTGCGTAAATGTGAGACCTATTGCATTGCAAATGCTTGTTTCTCTTTGTATTTAGAACTTTTTCCTCCATCCAGAGGCTGCACTTTGGAATAGAAAAACGTCAGGGGAACAAATGAAAGGCAGGCGAGGAGAGGGTAAGGGTGATTTGTTGAAGGCGTGGTTTTCTGCAAGTGAGAAGAAGCTAGACAGAAAGAGGGAATAAGAGGAAACAACATTATCCATTTTAAAGCTAACGCACACAGAAAGACAACCAACATGGTCAGTGTAAACACCACATATCTCACAGCAAGTGTATAATATGGTTAACTCCTGCCATACAGTCATATCCACTTAATGACTTGTACAGTTAAAAATAATATTTATTTACACCTGACTAAAATAAGTGAAGTGTATCAGCATCTGTGCTCTTCATAAACAGTAAAGATTTTCAGAGTCACAAAGGTTTGACCCACAGGAGTTCAACAACGTTCCCAAATGTACAAAACGAGATTGACTGCAGAGTTCTCTTCAAATTAGGTCATGTTCATGCGCATTTGATCAACAGCAACCCAGAAACTGCATCAGCTTACTTCATCACAAAACATGTCTCAATATACCAACCATATTCCCAGATGCCCAACAATTAGCACCAATCATAAGCTTCAACTGTGGCAACCAACAATCATTAAAAGGCAAAAAATAAAATACTAGAACATAAAACAAGCAATGGCAAAGTCAATAGGCCGGTGGGTTAAGCACCTGCTGCGCAGTCCAGTATGGAAATTCACTTAATTGCAAAGAAGTAAAAAATGCTTTACTGAAAAGTATGTGCACTATAGTGGCTCAATGGGTTGAGCGCCTGCTGGGCAAGTTAGTGTGAAATTGTTAAAGCACAGACCTGTGTCTGCCAGAACTACCTATGTGGTTTATAGTTCTAACAGGTAAAATTAAAAAAGCATTGGCATAGCCAATACGTCTTGCATTTGGGACCTCATAAGTGCTTAGCTAGAGCTATTGGCTTTGGCAATGTTATTAAAGTATGTGGTAGAACAGCGTACTGTACTGAATAGTTATTAAGTCACTCACAGGAGGCCTGCGACTGAGCCCACTGAAATACTGTGGCGCCTCTGTTATCTGGTCTGATCACATCCATAGAGCAGTGCAGATAGCAGCAGGGACTCAGTCTTGGCAAGACTGTTATTCTTTTAGAGACAGAATATAACACAATGTTGGGGAGCGCTTTCTGTAAGGACCCTAACCAAGTGCTGGGGTAGCATTGGTTTGATATTTAAATAAAAACATTTAGACAAAAAAATACCACACAAGGAGTAGATAGATTTGGCCACTCTACTGTACTGTCTGCCCATTTATTGAGATCACAACAGATAATGGTATTGTTTCCAAAAATATTAAATAAACGACCCAAACATGCACGACCCAGGCGTCCTACAATTGGCCCAAAAGGTCACCAAAACAAACGCACACTAAAATAAAATGTGCAATGTTCTTACAATTTTCTTATCCCGTGCGCAGACTTGAGAGCGATGTCCACCAATCTCTGTGAAATACGTATACAAAACAACTGTCATCTGCTGTTTCACTGCCAAACCCAAAAGAAAAATACAGCCAAACCCAAATATAATTTTGATGAATTGCCAAGTGGGGTGTCACAAGTAAGCGAAGCAATGCAGTCAATTCGCCATTCTAGCCTGTAATTTTTTCAGGCGCAGTGAAGCTCCCAACTTTGCAGCATTTGGTAATGAGTCCCTTGAAATTATAATGCTGCTCTCCCTTTATCCATCCTTGAAAATAATTGAGCCAGAAACATTGTCTTGAGAATCAAAATGGCTTGTGAATTAAAGGCAGAAAATTCTGTTGAGAATTAATACACTTATAAACCACCCAATTGGTGGAAACAGACGGACCAGGGACTTAACGCAGGCCCCAGCAGCCCCTGCAGTACAGACCCCCTCCCCCCACCCGTCAGGGGACAACCCTTCAGGGGACCCCATTAAGTCCAAGGCCTGTGAGTTATGGGAGACAAAATGGCCCCTCTTCACATTTTGCAAGGGGGCAATCATTTTACACTACGCCACTGCCCGACGCCCGTACCTAGTTTGAAAACCGCATAATATGGTGTTTTACCCTCGATGTTACGTTGTGGCTATACTACACACAATGAACGGAAATGATTTCATAGCGCTGACTACAAATGGAATCGTCTCCGGGCGCTTCTTTGAAGATGGAAAGGAGATGTTGCCTCTTTCAAGACTAGGGAGCACGCGGTTCCTCATATGATAGATTCACATCTCCCTGCAGCGCGCAGCAGGATATGACACCTAGTGCGGGGGAGGTGGGAGTGTAAACTCAGCTGATGCGCTGTTGAGAGTGCTGCACTAGGTGGGAAGGATTCGAATCTATTCACAAGAGGAAAACATTCATTTTTTTAGCTTGAAAAAAAGTCGACAAGGACAAAACTGTTATTCTATATGCAAGAGGAAAATAGACTTTAAAGTGGCCACATTACACACTCACGGTACGCCTTCAGGGAGTTTTTCACCTGCATTCTCACGGGAGGGAAGCCAGCCAAATCAAGTTGACGCGCTGTACTCAGCACGAGGGTGGGCCCGCGAAACTCAGTGCCCCTGCCAACTTCTAAGACTTCAAACAGGGCAGGGCTCGTGCGCCCTCTTTTTTGTTCTGCCGGGATTGTGGTGCGCTCGTGCAGGGGCGGAAAAAACTCATGCACTGGAAACCCAAAACGGGTCTAATACCTACCCGCTGAGTGCGTCCTGCTGCCCCTGTCTCCGGACCCGGCTGGCAGCGGCTCCCCCATCCTGTGACTCTAGGACGCTTGACTTTCCTTCTCTGGTGAACTGGGGCTGCTGCCCGGTGGCCCCCAGCAGCCTGAGAGACGAGAGGCCAGACTCCCGCGGGGGCATGGCTGGAGGAAGGGGAGCAGGCTATTCCTGCTGCTGTGTTCCGAGTGAGCACTATGCACAGCTGGATAGAGAGGGGAATAGAGACCGGGGTCCTCCGTGCACCTGGAGGCTGCAGCCCCCCAATGCAGGCTCTGCGCTGTTCGCCGGAAGGTGATACTCCGTGAATCCGATGCCCTCAGCCTGGCACAGAGGAGTGCAGATGCAGGAGTCCGGTGGCGAGCAGCGGCCTCGGAGTACAGTGCGACGCCTGTGAGAGCAAGCAGTGGAAGCAGGCAGCGTGCCGGAGCGGGGCAGTGCCAGAGCCGCAGCGGGGTGGACTTATGAGGCCACTACTGGGGCTCGGGCTGCAGCTCCAGCACACGGTGGCGGGGAAGGGACGATTCACGCAACCTCCTCCCAAACCTCCCTCCCATCAAATTGTATGCAGTCATCTCTTAGCAGCGGTTGAAGTGTATATAAACAAGCACGCAAGCTTCCTTACCTCTTGTGACAGTGCTCAGTCACTCGGGAATCCCGCCTCTGCCATCGGGCGTGCTTTCTGTCTCCATTAGCAGCGTGCTTCTTAATCTCTTCCGGCTCTCCTGGTAAACACCTTCGTCTTCATGCGCAGGAGCGTTTGTTTAGCGGCTGCTGGACGACGCATGCGCAACATAGCCGTCTGGACAGGTCAGGCAAAAGAAAGTGCGAATGCAGGCAACCAATGATGTGAAAAAAAGCATTTACAAATGCAATAGGACTCGTATTTACGCAAGTCCTATTGCACTGTAAACAAAAATGCGGGCGCCGAAGAAGGCAGGAACGGGGGTTGGTGGGTGGGTGGTGTTGGCCAGAGAAGTCACAGACTGCGGGAGGGAGCACGGGGAGGCAGGGGAACAAAAGAGTTGCTGAAGTAAAGGGGCTGATAGCCATGGAAGGATAAAGATAACGTCATGGCAGTAAGGAGGCGGGACTAATACGACGGCAACCAATCAGAATGCAGCATTTCAGTTTTGAGCCAATCAGAAGCATGGGCAGAAAGTGGGCGGAGCTTCCCCCACAATACTGTATACAGCATCTCTCGACGAGACAGCGCATGCGCTGCCTAGCCGAGACCTAAAAAGGACAAAATGTAATATGTAAAATATTTTTTTTTTAAATAATAGTGGTATATTATATATCTATACATAAACATACACACATGTATTGATGTGTGTATGTTTATATAAGAGTATATATATATATTTTTTTTATTATTGTATTTACCTTTTTCTGTTCATACAACAAAAAACAAAAATCATATACAAAAACAATATCTTTACAGAAGACAAAAAATGAAATTATGCAACACCACAACACAGAGTCTAATGCAAATGAAATATGACGAGCAATGAAGGTAAAATCTGAGGTTATACATGAGCAGTCTGTTAGCGTGATCAATAGGACATTTACAAAGGAAAGAGAAACCAGTAATATCATACAGACAGTTTAATATCAGGAGTGCATCGTCTCAAGTCCAGGCCTCAGCCCCATCCCAAGTTCCCTGGAACCGTCAGAGAATGCACTGATTAGTCTGTCCCCCCCATGGTGGTAAGTGGGGGGGGATGCACGGGCTCGAGTCGCCATATATGTAGTATACAAACTCCAAAAGTTCTTAGGGCGATTCCTAGGGGGTAACAATTCACTATACGCTTCTGTTTGGGTATTACAATACAACATGTCTCTAGACCATTGTGACAGGGTGGGAGGAGGACCTCGCATCCAGTGTATTGCAAGGACGCGCTTAGCAATTAAGAAGGCCATATCAACTATACGTCTGATGGGCTTCTGTAGGTTCTTGGAATAGCCAAGTAGAGCCAACAGCGGGTCAGGTCTAAGCGTTTCCTGTGTGACTGCGCTTAACTCAGCGAAGATTTGCAGCCAGAAAGCCGCAATGATAGGGCACAACCAGGCAAGGTGTATAAAGTCAGCCTCACTCGCCCCACATCTCTCATAGTTAGCCGTCTCACGCAACCCGAACCCTCGCAACCTCACCGGTGTGTGATGAATCCTGTTGAGGAACTTGAACTGTACCAGGCGGTGCCGGCCATTCAGCGAGATTCGCTTGGTGGCCTCGCAACAATATGTCCACATGCTGTCATCTATCAAAATCTCCAAGTCGGACTGCCATGCCAGCCTTGCCTTAGTATATGTGTATCGCCGCAGCTCCAGAGTTCTAGAGTAAATCAGGGAGACCATGCGCTTCGGGGAGCTAGCTTGTATCAGGGCAGTGAAGGAGCGTACCCCTGGGGGCTCCTGTAAATCCTCTCCAAGCAGCTCTCTCAATGCACTGCGGGCCCGGAAGTACTGGAATGTAGTCAATACTGATGGCGGGGGCTCAACCCGTAGCAAACCGTCGCCGTCCCTACCCACCCCGTCCTCAAAAAAGTCGCCAATAGTTTCCAGCCCCAGTGAGTGAAGTGCTGCTGTTACTTCTGGTGCAGTAAGGGTTGGGAGCCATTCACACCAAGCAATAGGAGTGGCTGGGGAATATAGTATGGAGAGCGTTTGTCGGTTGAGCAAGTTATGCCAAGCATGCGTAGTGGCATTTATCGAGTCTAAGACCCCTGAAGTGCGCCGCGGAGGACGGGACAGTGTTGTCGCCAAGTGAGCAGGGGCAGGCGACAGTCGCTCTATGAGCAAATGCGGAGGGGGCAACTGTTGATGTAACCAGTAATATGCGTGTGAGGCCTGAGCTGCCCGATAGTATAATTCAAAATCAGGGGCACTAAGCCCTCCCATAGAGTATGGTAAAGTGAGGGTCAGCCAACTCGCCCGCGGCGGTTTATGAGCCCAAGCTAGGCCAATCAGCAGAGTCCGTAGAGTCTTAAAGAACTGTGCAGGTAGTACCATCGGAATATTAAGAAAAAGAAATAAAAACCTAGGGAGAACAACCATTTTCATAAGGGAGACTCTGCCCAAGAGGGAGAGGGGGAGACGGACCCACCTCGCAATATCGTCCTCTAGCGTAGCGATGGCACGGCCATAATTTTCCCGGAACACTCGATCAGGGTCCGTGTGAACCTGCACACCCAGATATCGCACCGGGTCCGTGACCCACTGTAGGGGAAAGTCCAATTCGTCAGGGGTCGTCGCCGGGGTGAGTGGGAATATGACTGACTTCTCCCAATTAATTTTCAAACCAGAGAATTCACCGAATCTCACCACCTCGCGGAGAACAGGAGAGACGTTTTGGGCTGGGTCCCGAATGTAAAGCAAGGTATCATCTGCATACACCGATATAATGAGATTATACCCTGGAAACCTAATCCCTCTGTGACTATGGTATTCGCGCATTGCACAGGCAAGGGGCTCCGCCACCAGTGCATATAGCAGCGGGGAGAGTGGGCATCCCTGTCTGGTGCCTCGAGATATCTGCAGGGGGTTAGTGACTACATCTCCCACCCGCACCCGGGCCTTCGGGTCCGTGTATAGCGTGCTGATCAGACGTATAAATACCCCCCCTAGCCCCATTCTTTCCAGGGTCAGCAACATGAAGTTCCACTCTACAGAATCAAATGCTTTTTCAGCATCTAAAAAAATCGCAGAGGCCTGAATGTCTGGTTTAGTATGTTGAATGGTACCAAAAACTGTACGTAGATTGTATGTAAGCGTACGTCCCGGTATGAAACCGGCCTGCTCAGCGCCCACAAGGGTCGGCATTAGGGGGTTCAATCTATTTGCTAGTATTTTAGCAAAGATTTTTGTGTCCACGTTTAAAAGGGAGAGCGGCCGATAAGAGGAACAATGGTGCGGGGGCTTCCCAGGCTTCAGTAGTACAACCAGGAGCGCCTCTCTCATCGAGGGGGGCATGATGCCCTCCTCGGCCATTTCCTCAAACAGAGTGAGTAAGTGGGGGAGCAGGAGATCCCTGAATTCTTTGTAGAAACTCACAGTGAGCCCGTCCTGTCCCGGTGTACTACCCGAACGCATGGTGGACAAGGCGGTATGTATTTCCCACGCTTCAAGAGGGCGCATCAGGTACTCTCTGTGAGAGTCCAGCAGTCTGGGTAACTGAATATATTCTAAGTACTCTTGCATGTCGGAGGATGTCGAGTGCGATCGGGTTTTGTATAGATCAGTGTAATACTGCAGGAATTGGTCTGCTACCCCATCGGGATCTACAATAGTCTCCCCACCTTCTGAACTTAGCTGTATAGGTTGTGTAGTGTCACGGCGTCCCCTCATGAGATTCGCCAAAGTCGTGCCAGGTCGTTCACCTTTTCCATACACTCTAGCCACTGCATATTTGCCCATCAGTTTGAGTTCCCGGTCAGCCTCCGCGTGATACTCCTCAAGTGTTTCCTTCAGTGTCGCCCGCAACAAAGGGTCATTGGAGTCATACAGGTCTCTCTCTAGCTCCAAGAGTTTTTGCTCCAAGAGAGTTAGCCTTCCTCTAATTGATTTTAACACCCCTGAATGTTTGGATATGGCCACTCCGCGGACATACACCTTGAAGGTCTCCCAGATTGTAGCAAAGTGCGGAACCGAGCCTAAGTTGGTCGTAAAAAAGGTCTCCATTGCTTCAAGCATTTCTGCCTTGAAGGCCTCGTCTAGTAGCGCGTAAGGGGGAAAGCGCCATGTAAATGGAGGGGGCCGCTTGGCGGAGGTAGCCAGTGTGAAGAGCAGGGGGGAATGGTCTGAATAGGTATGTGGGAGGACCTCACAGTCACGTATTTGTTGTCTAAGAGAACCAGCCAGAAACCAGTAATCTATCCGGGTATGGAGGTCATGGGGCGCAGAGTAATGAGTGAAGCCACCTGTTGTCCCCGACCGGACGCGCCAAACATCAGCTAGATGCAATTCCGTCAGGGCATCCAGGAGAGCCTCCGCTGCCTGTGAGCGGCGCCTCGCTGGGCCTCCCGACCGGTCCAGGTCCGGGTTAAGGGTACAATTAAAGTCCCCTCCCCATATCTGAGGGATATCCGGCAGTTGCCGTGCCAGGGTTAGTAAGTCGCGAAAGAACTGAGGGCAGTCGTGATTGGGACCGTACACATTAACCAGGATGCAGTCCAGACCCTTCCCCCTACATCTAGTCATCACATACCTGCCGTTAGTGTCTGTGTGTAGTTCTTCAAGCGTAAGGCGAGATTTGGGGTTGACCCATGTAAGGACCCCCCGTGCATGCGAGGTGAAGCCCGCAGCGTGTATTACACCACGGATTTTGCCTCTGGCCTGCGAGAGATGTGTCAATGGGAGGTGTGTTTCCTGTAAGAGAGCGATGTCTATAGAGTGTCTAGTGAGATACGACATCACCTTCCGCGTTTTACGTTGGTCGTTGAGACCTCTAACATTCCAGGTCAAAAATCTTAATTTAGTCTCCATCGTCCAGGGTAGCGTAGTGTAAAGGAAGCTGTCTAGGAGCGCCCAGAGGCGTTGAGTCAGTAATCCAACCTTATAAAGGCTGCTTCATGTATACCATTACATATGTGTCGCAATAAACAATACCAAGCACAAAAAATATACAAAGGTACAAAAAACACAAGTAACCATGTGCAACCCATCCCCCCTCCCACGCCATGTCACCCCAATCGTGGCACTGACTATTCAAGCCCGCCCTCCCCCCCCCCTCTAAAGAAATATGGCGGCTAGCCATATAGTGTGTAACACGCAGGGGCGGATGTTACCAAAGCGCTACGAGTAACCATCGGCTTCTAGCCACATAAGATTATGCATAGAACGGCAATCAATTATTATTAAGGAGCCACCGCATCAGACTGGGTTGTCAGGTGCAATGCATTAAGCAATACTTTCAGAGAAATAAAGCATCCAACGGAAGCGGATTATCCTCTACAGGATACATGAACAAGAAGGAGGGTACCATACGCCAGCAAAGAAATCAACGTTAGCTATCTAGGACATCATGCATATAACTGTAACTTACTCAATGGGCAACATGCGATTCTAGCGGGCAGGACGCCCGGGAGCCCAGCTACACATTCGAAAAGCAGACTAACCATCTCAACAGGGCAACAGAGCCAGAAATACTGACATGAGAAAATTGAAAAGCAATACTATACAGGATGAAGACGTCTGCCACCCGTCTAGTCATTGTTCTCAAGGGAACCTCCTGTTGCGCCCTCCAATGACTCAGCCATGCGCTCCGGGGCAGTCTCTTGTCTAGTTTTCTTGAGTATGTCTTTCATGGCTTTCTGCAAAGATTTCGGATCCATGAAGATGCGGGATGAGCCATCCAGGTTGACCTTCAGCTTCGCCGGATACAGCATGGAGTAGGAGACGTTATGGTCCCGGAGTTGCCTCTTGAGTGGGTTGAAAAGTCTGCGTGCTTCCTGGACCTTAGCCGTAAAATCCGGGTAGAGTGAAATCGCCGAGCCTTCGTACTGAAGCTCCCCTAATTCCCTGGCCCGTCGTAGGGCAGAGTCGCGGTCGCGATAATTCAGGAGCTTGGCTATCACTGGGCGTGGTGGTGCGCCCGGAGGGGGACGCGGGCCCAGCGACTGGTGCGCTCTTTCGATCACAACAAGATCCGAAAATATTTCGCGGCCAAGTAGAGAGATTATCAATTTTTCGGTGAATTGTTCAGCGTTGCCCATTAGCGTGGACTCTGGCAGGCCCGTTATGCGGATGTTGCTGCGACGGGAGCGAGCCTCCAAATCCTCCGCTCTGTCCTGAAGCACAGCAAGGGTTTTAGCCATTTGTTTTTGCACCTGGTCCGATTCGGTCTGGGCCTCCTCCACGTCGGAGATCCTGCGCTCGGCCATGTCTGTGCGTTCCGCCTGCTTATCAATGCGCTCAGACATTCTGTCTATTCGATACACCAAAGAGTCAATCTTCCCATCCATTGCTAGCACGTTTTTTTGGATAGTGGCGAACATTTGTTTTACCTCGGTGGGGTCGTCTTCTGAGTGGCCTGCGCCTGAGTCTCAGAGCGCGCCCTCTCCGCCTCTTTAGATCTAGTGTCCTTGGCATTGAACTGGAGACGAGATTGCGTTTTATCCACCCTGCCCATATTGAAGACTCCGGGGCAAGCAGGAGGGTGTGGAGTAGGTACTGGAAGCTCCGACGAGCTGAGCGTTGCAACACAGCTAGCAGCACCCGGGGTCAGCAGCTGCTCAAGTGTCCAGGTACCAGGCGGTCTAGTCCCTCGGGGGGTCCACAGCGCCGAGACGCCTCACAGTCCAGAAGCGGAGAGGATACGGGGCACCCGCCCCAGCCAGGGCGCTCTCCACGCACGAGTCCCAACCCCCTCCGCAGCCCCCCGCACCACGGGGCACTCGGCCGGGCGCAGCAGTGGAGTCAGCTGCCAACGTAGGCCCGTGCAGTGTCGGGAGGCAGCCGATCGCCAAACGCCAGCCTCCGTATCCCAATGGTGGTCCCCGGTGGCTCTCAGGGAGTAGCGGGCCGATACGCCGATCCGCGGGTCTTGTAGCTCCGCGCCAGTTGGTGCCCCCACCAGGCCGCAGGCCACGCAGCGCAACCAGGCCCCAGTAGCGTCGGGTCCCGCACCGGGGGCGGCCGCGACAGCCCAGACGCCCGGACCAGCCGCAGTAGGCGTACGGGAGCTCCGGAGGGGTCTCGGGTTCCCCCCGATCAGGCAGGAGCGCGGGCGCGGGCACCGGGCGGCCCTACCGCTTCAGTGCACAGCACGGTCGCGCGGCCTCCGGGCCAGCCCCTTACTGCAGCCCGCGAGGGTCCCTGCGCCTCCGGTCCCGTCTAGGAGGCGTCGATCGATGCTCCAGGTCTAGCGGACCCCCTTCAGTTGTGTGGATGTTAATTCCGCGTTCAGATTGCCAGGATAATAGCTTTGTGGCGCCGATGGCTCGCGGAGCTCTTCTTCTACGCGGCCATCTTGCGCTGCAGCAAGCTCCGCCCCCCTATATAACAGTATATTTATATTTAGTATTAAATGTTACTTAAATTTAATATACATTATATTATAGTAATGTGTTAAGATATGTAAGCTTTACGATTTACTATTTTAAACTCTATATATATGTTGAAAAACAAAATATTTTATATTTTTTATGATATTAGTGTAAAAGATATATTTTTTTGAGATGTTTAAACGTATCAATATAAGTATAGGGAAACGATATTTGTGTAATCAATATTTCTGACACGATATTTGAGTGTCACAAAATTATTCTATTTGATATTATGTCAGTGATCCCGGTCTAACACTTGTACTCATCTCTCAGCCTGTCAACTCCACATCCAACACCCACACTGTTCTAAACAACATTAACAGATTAATTTGGAAAACTATGTGAACATCAATACCACAATTACAGCATGCAAATGCAAGCTGGAACTTTTTGCTTTCTAAAGACGTTGCTGACAGTAAACCATCCATCTGCAGACAGGACAGAAAATGGAAGATAAATAGAAATCCTAATGACCACATGATACTGAAATCCTTCCATATAGCACACAAACAGCTCATCAAATCAGCTACAGCAAAGGTCTAAACCAATGCTATCAATAAAGCCACCAACAGAAGCAGAGCTCTTTTCAAAAGAATCAAGAACTTTATCAAATCCCTGGCAAACCTACCTATTCCTCACTCCCCAGAAGAATGCAATCCATCAACGTCTTTTTCAGTGAAAAAAATACAGAAGACCCGCAAGCACATCGACAACAACAGGCTGCTTCATCAATTACGCCCCGCCCATTTCCATAGATTCCTGCAATGGTCATCCTTCAGAGCCCTATCTCTCACAGATCTCACTAACATACTTATCTCTCTCAAAGCCACTTCTTATGAAGATGATCTTTTACACTTGTACTTCAGCAAAGCTCTCTCCGGGGATACTCTCTTATCCCTACTCACCAATGCCAATGCCTCCTTTACCAAAGGAATTTTCTCAGAAGCTCTCAAGACAGGCCAGATATTCCAACTCCTAAAGAAACCTACAGTAGACCCTGATGACCTTGCCAACTACAGGCCCATCATTCACTTATCATTTGCTGGCAAAATCACTGAAAAGCAGTCTATAATCAACACTAACACCATGTTAATGCTACACTTTATCTGCCAGTCTGACTTGAGGGAAGTGGGCGGGGCTTTTATGAATAGAGATGGAATACTCATGTTGATGAACTAGGACTACACCTAAGTACTTTCTTTTTTCACCACTGGCTTCCCTCTGATACTCCGAAAAGATAGCATAGAGTAACAAGCTAATTGAACCTTAAAAGCTTGATATGGGCCACACATTTGAAGCCTTAGACAAAAAGTTAAGAAGAGAAGCCTTACCCACGAATGTATCCAAATAATAGTGCTTTGCGAAGATATACACTGATGTCCAAGTGGCTCACTTACATTATATGGTAGAGCTGCAGTAGCTGGTTCTCCAGTGGAGTAATGGGTCCTAGGATGTTAGACAGCATCACTATAGACAAAAGAGCTATTTGACCGTAAGAATCTCTTTAGTCTAGTCCACATAATATCAAAATGCCCTCTTTGACATAATGGTATGTAACAACATCTCTGCTGGGGACGACGGGTTAGAGAAAAAAGGGCAGTGAAATAATTTGATTAATTTGAAAATCAGAAACCACTTGTGGCAGAAAAGAAGGATGTGTTTTTATTGAAAATGTGTTATGATCTAATATAGTATGTGTTTCATCAGTACACAGAGATTAAAGTTAACTCCCCCAGCCCAAATACAGCTGCCACTAATAAGGCAACCTTCCATTAAAGATGTTGCAAGAGTGCCTAAGCTTGGGTTCAAGTGGAGACCCCATCAATTTGGAGAATACCACATTCAATTCCAAAGATGGAAACTGGCCTAAACACCTTCTTAAGACTCTCCAGGAAATCCTATCTCACTGGACTAGAGAAAACATATCCCTAAGAAGGAGCCATATAGCAGGCAACAGTGATGGCAGCCAAATACACTAAAGAAGAAGAAAAATGTACACTGTACTTTGCCTGATAAAGAAGATAAGGCAATACTGCTGCAAATGTTTTTTTAATGTGTACATTTTGTGTGACAAATTATTTGTGTGAATTTCTAATTTTCAGGTTGCATGTGGTCCTAACAGGTTAACTGTTTATATTGCACTTTACAGAATAAGGAAATATAGCTCAGAAATGTTTTCAAATAAAATGTAGTCAAGTCATGTTTTCAAGTGAGACACCATTTTTTTAGAATTTACTGCTGTTTTCTTCTCTTCTCGTTTATCCTACTCCCACTCATTCCCCTCCCAATCAAAGAGCTGCTATAACCCTTTGCTACTCATAGTTTCTAAGGACCTTAGCAGGTATGTTCCTTATGTATCATTTTGAAGGACTTCCGCTGAACGTTCCGATGTGCCTGCTAAAGGCGTGAAATGTAAATCTGTTTGCTTAGAAAATGTTTCATATAGTATCATCGCATCTTTGGACTATAGTTGCTAAAGGAGGGAGGGGAGATTTACCTTATCTTAATAAATGTTGTAACACTGTTTATCCTGATTTGCCCGAAGTGAGCTAACCATGATCATACCATGCTGAATCTGCAGTTTTGTTCTTTGTTATGGATACATTGCATATAAAAATCCATGCTTTTGAAGGTTCTGGGGCGACTCCTCATTTCACTCCTGAAACTCTGTCTGATTTTAAAAAGATTGTTTCCTTACATAGAATGCTGTCAGAATTCTTTATGAGTTTGACTTCTACACCTGGGGAATAGATTTTACTGAACCCTTATCCACTGATGTTGATTTTGTATTTCTGTATTTGAGACTTTATGACATTTTGTAAGTATTTTCTGTAATAAATTCTTTACATTTATGTTTGATGTAGAACTCAGTTACTGAGTGTTCCCAGTCACTATTTGATCGTATTTATTATAATCTGCTAATTTGATGGGGATAAGGAAAGAGGGTGATAACTCTATCTGCTAGATCAAGTGGAGATGTGGTGCTGAATAATCGAGGTGAATTTTTGGGGTATATGAAATTACAGGCGTTCACTTGATTACTGGGATTTCGCACTCACACTATCCTATTCTAGCATGTTATTGGGTCCGCTTGCCTTTGATATAGCATATACATAACTTCTTCGATTTGCATGAATACACTTTGTCTGCCCAGGGCAACTCAAATATTGTTTTATTAATGCAAAGAAAAGACTAACTGCTTACACACAGCATATCTGAATTCATATTTAAGAGCAGAGATAATACACAAACAACAAGCTACTTACCTTTGGTAAGGCTATTTCCTGTGAATACTCTAACACCAGATTCCTCACCTCAGAATATCTCCAGGCACTAGACTGGATTTGGAGTTTTTTGTAGCACTGTCCCTGTGTGCATATAGGTGGCAGCTCAGCACTGACTCCATACAGCCCTGGAAGTCATGGTACAGACTGGTTCACTGACAGAATATCGACCTCAAAAATATAGATGTAAAAACATATCGAGGTAAAAATATAGAATGCAAAAATTTCGACTCCCTATACTTCAACAGGTAAGTACAAAAATATTGAAAGAAAATATCGAAAAAATATATAGTAGTACAAAATATCAATTTTTATTTATATAAAATAAAAATAATAAATATCAAATATATTAAATAATAAAATTAATTTAAAGAAAATAAATTAGATTTAATATACATTTTAACAAATTTAACAAATAAACTTAATTTAAAAAAGGTACACATACATAATAATTAATATATATATAAATTTACTTTAAAACAATTAATAAACTATTAATTTTAATTTATTTTATAATTTTAGAATTATATAAAAAATTACAAATAAATATATATATATACACACAAATCAATAACATAAAATCTAATTAAAAAACACATTCTATTAAAAATTAAAACATTAAACTATTTAAATATCTTTAAACTTAAATTTCCCACTACAGTCAGTGCAACAGTAGGGAAAGTGTTGGATAGCGAAAGGGGTAAAAATTACTATTCCCACTCCAATGAGTGCAACAGTAGGGAAGCGTAGGGGTAAAAATTACTATTCCCACTCCAGTGAGTGCAACAGTAGGGAAAGTGTTGGATAGTGGCGGGATAAAATTTACTATTCCCACGCCAATTTTCAATTAAAAAACTAATAGTATTTAAAAACTAATTATAAAGTAAGTAAAATTAATTTACTCCCCACCCTTCACCCCTATAAAAGTAAAACCCACACAAAAAAAAACAATTACCCTAATTAAATATCAATTAATTAATATTAATGATCAACTAATTATTAATTAATTAAACATAAAATACGTCCCACCCTTTACCCCTATAAACTCCACAACCCACACCTAAAATTAATTACACAATGTCCATATTTAATTTTCAATTAATTAATTAATATTAATTAACAACTAATTATTAATTAATTAAACATAAATTACTTCCCACCCTTTACCCCTATAAACCCCACAACCCGCAACTAAAACTAATTACACAATTTTCATAATTATCAATAAATGTAATATCAATTAACAACTAATTATTAATTAATTAAAAATAAATTACTTCCCACCCTTTACCCCATAAACCCCACAACCCGCACCTAAAATTAATCACACAATTACCATAATTAATTACCAATTAATTAATTATTATTAATTAACAACCAATTAATAATTAATTAATTATAAATTAATCCCCACAATTAACACTATAAAATCGCAATTAAATAAATATTAATAAATAAAAAATAATCATTAATTTGTTATAATTAAATTACTTCCCACCCTATTCCCCTATAAACCCACAACCCGCTACGGAACTAAAGAACAAGTTACTTACCTTCGGTAACGATATATCTGTAAGAAACATTAGTTAGTTATAGATTCCTTACCTTAGAATTACCCCCAGGCGTCAGACTGGATCCGGAAAGTTTTTTCGTCAGCAGTACCTCTGCGTGTGGGAAGGTGGCGTTGGTCGGCTCCGCGTCCGTCGTTGGCGTCGTGGTCGCCGAGATGACGTTGCGGCAGCTACTTAGACGCCGCCCTCGCGCGCTGACGTCAGTTCTGTACACGACTTTCCACGCCAGAAACACAGAGCCATGCAAGACACTGACCACTGGTGCACAAAACTAGGGCCCTGAAAGGATAACCTTAACCCTAGAAATCAGTTCGCAGAACGTGGAGGATGGGTGGGGCGGTAAGGAATATATAACTAATGTTTCTTACAGATATATCGTTACAGAAGGTAAGTAACTTGTTCATCTGAAAGAAACACGTTAGTTATAGATTCCTTACCTTAGAATAGATACCCCAGCAATACCAACCCCGGAGGTGGGTCTGCGAACTAATATTACACCAGCAGGTCCTGGTGAACAGAACGGCCAAAGAAGCCGTCTCTCCGGACCTGGCTGTCCAGACAGTAGTGTTTTGTAAATGTGTGCAGTGATGCCCACGTAGCTGCCTGACAGATGTCATTCAGAGGAACTCCTCGCCCCAAAGCAGTAGTGGCTGCCGTCGCCCTGGTGGAATGGGCGCGCAGCCCCACTGGAGGCTCCTTTTTAGCCAGAGAATAGCATGCCTTAATACACAAAACGACCCATCAGGATATGGTTCGCTTGTGTACGGCCAGACCTTTTTTGGAGCCCATGTAGCCAACAACTCGGTAAAGATGCAGCTGGGGAAAAAGGTGAAAGAGCCCGGTGAAATCTAAGGATGGATTCTTGAAAAGGAGTACCTGCAAGCAGAGGGGACACAGTCTATGCCACTCGGAAGTGATCAGGATGCACGGAAGACAAATGACCACCGATGATGGAAGATGCAGGAGTGATGACAGTGACCTTGTCACTGCAGCTGTGAGGACTAGGTGACGCTGTGGAATACCAGGAGCTGTTAAAGAGCTGTCCCAAGTCGGAAGTTAAGAACCAGGGGGTCGGTGCCCAGGGGAAGCACCAACAAGCCTTGGCAGCTGCAACAGATGTGGCAGATGAAAAAGGTGTAGAGTTAGGACCAGCAAGGTCCAAGGGACTCACCAAGTGCAGGAGAGTCAGAGCAGCCCCGAGCAAGCGGGGAGCCCACTGAAGCCAATGAAGACCTTCAAGAGGACCCAGAGGCCGAAGGCCCAGGAGTCGCAAAAGGACCTCGTGTAGCTCACCAATGATGCAGGCCCACAATGCAGAGGATGCAGGGAGGACGAAGATCTTGGCAGGAAAACATGCTGGAGGGTGGAGCTTCTTGTGGCCCGAAGATCTCTAGAGGACAGAGTCAACAAGCCTTGACAACAGCAAGTCAACGCGGTGCACAGGCTTCTGTTGTTTGTTTGTTTATATAGCGCCTGAATCACCCTCGAAGGGGTATCTCTGCGCTTGTGGACAGACATGAGGGTGCTGGTACTATGTGAGGCGTCTAGAACAAAAATGTTTTCAGGGACTTTCTAAAATGAAGATGGTCTGGGCACTGCCTCAGTGTAATAGGGAGCGAATTCCAGTTCCGAGGGGCGAGATACGAGAAAGCTTTCCCCCCTGTCCTAGACTTATTAATCGGGGAACTTTGAGAAGGGATTTAGAGCTAGATTGAAGGTCTCTAAGGGGAGTATATTGGCTAAATTTATCCGCGAGATATGCTGGACCATTGCCAAACACCGCCTTGTGAACGATGCAGCAAACCTTGAATTTTATTTGTTTGTGCACCGGAAGCCAATGAAGCTGCCGTAACAGCGGACTTGAAGATGATCTGTAGGGGGCGTTCAGTACCAGCCGTGCCGCTGTATTTTGGACTACCTGTAGGCGATCTAATGAGGCCTCGTTAGCCGAGATCAATAAAGCATTACAGTAGTCAAATCGACTCATACCTAACGTCTGAATAAGAGTCTTCCGTGTATGGTCTGGGAGGAAAGGAAATACTCGTCTCAGCAGGCTTAACACATGAAAACATGAGCTCACCATATGGGTCACCTGCTCCTTCATGTTCAGACTCTGCTCAATGCGAACCCCCAAGTTTTTTACTGATGTCTTTGGGGCGGGAGAGACACCCAGCTCCCCTGGCCACCACTCTGGTGTCCACAACAATGCAGCCTCTCCAAAGAGCATAATCTCTGTCTTCCCTGCATTTAATTGGAGAAAATTATCACACATCTACTGAGATATTGCTAGCATGCCGGAAGAGAAGGTGGTCTGAGCTGTAGTGGAGGATTTGTCAAAAGAGAAGGTAAGCTGGGTATCATCCGCATATGATATTGGTACAAACCCATAAGTCCTCAGAAGATCGGCAAAGGGAGCAACATAGATATTAAATAGGGAAGGGCTTAGACAAGGTCCCTGAGGTACTCCCTTGGTCAGCTTATTGGTCTTAGACGTGTACGGTCCCAGGTTAACTGTCTGGGAACGATCAGAGAGGAAGCTAGTCATCCACCGCATGTCCTCTCCCTTTATCCCAGATTCCTCTAGTCTCCTGAGCAAAATCTGGTGATCGACCGTGTCGAAAGCCGCCGAGAGATCTAACAACACCAGTAGAGTAGATTGCCCGCTGTCTAGTACTAGCCTGATGGTGTCCGTGACAGCCACTAGGGCTGTCTCCGTACTATGTTTAGGCCTGTAGCCTAATTGCGACACATCCAGACTACCTGACGCTTCGACATGAGCTGACAGATGTTTATTAGTATGCTTTTCCAAGATTTTGCTCAGGAGCGGTAGGAGGGATGTTGGTCGCAAATTCGAAAGACCTTTCATAGAGGCCATGGTGTTTTTGGTAGTGGGATGACCTGTGCTGCCTTCCATTCAGTTGGTAAATGACCTTCTTTTAACGACGCATTCAAGAGGGAGCAAATGGGATCAGACAGTTGTTTTGCAAGGCCCGCTGATATTTTTGCTGGTATGACATCGAGTGGGGAACCTGATTTTACAGTATGTAATAAGGTTTCTAACTCTTCACCAGTCAGGGGGGGAAAGCTCATCAAGGGCTTTCCCCTCTTGCAGGGAAGGAGGTCATAGGTCATGATTGACTTCGTGTTACCAGCTGTAATGATCTTATTATAAATCAGATTGATTTTCTGCTCAAAATATTCCGCTATAGTACCGCATAAGGCTTGAGATGGAGGTTCTTCCAGATCACACGCTTTGGGGTTCGTAAAAGATTTAAGGATCTGGTATAATGCTTTTGGAGCATTCCCTGCCTGGGTTAACTGCTGAGTAATAAAAGCTTTCCTGGCTATTTTTATATTTTTATGATACTGGGCAAGAGATGTCTTATATTTTTCTTTGTCCCTTGTATCATGGGTCCATCTCCACCGCCTTTCAAGATTTTTGCAATGGCCTTTCCCAATGCGTAGTTCAATGGTAAACCAAGCTGCTTGGACCTGCCCTGGCTTACCCGTGGAGGTTTTTGGATGCTCATATCCAATATCAAAATAATTCTACAAAGAGCTGCAGTTCCACTAGTCGTTACTAGATGTCCCTCACGAGTCAAATGCAAAAGCTTCATGAAAGGTTTTCAATACTTTTGCATTTGACTCGTGAGGGACATCTTGTAACGACTAGTGGAACTGCAGCTTGATGTATTAATAATTTCAATGCTTTTGCATTTGACTCGTGAGGGACACCTAGTAACGACTAGTTGAACTGCAGCTCTTTGTAGAATTATTTTGATATTGGACACTATAATATTCACTGCCCACTGCTAATCTCGTCCCATAATGCTTTGCAGGGCCTTTGGCTGGGATTGTATTTTTGCCCATAACTGTGCTTGGGGTGGACCTAGGAGGAAGGGACCACCATTGAATCGTTCACATGATATGCTTTTTGTGTTCAAGGCATCTGCTTGGTCCTCCCCCTAGGTTAGGGGGGACTCCAAAATCATCACCTCTCTCATTGCTTGATATTTTATTGTCAAAGTTCATTTTTGTGAATTGGTTATATGCTTTTTAGCATAGAAAATTGCTTTATCAAAGCATTTGAAGGTGTTTATTTTACTGCTGCTACGCTACGTCAATTAACACAGTTATTCACTCTGCTACGTGCAATTTGTGTAGTGCGTAGTAGCACAAACTTTGCATGCTCCGTGTGCGTAGCGAAGTATTATGCCCAGGGTTACTCTTGTCTGGGAGATGTGTGGGTTTTACTTGACTTCCGTCCGGTCTTTTTAAGGGCGGAGGTGGTCTCTATAGCTATTTCGGCATGGCCAAGTGTAAGGTAACCACCCAACTAGAAAGACTCAAGATCCATGTCGATGCTCTGAAACCTGCTTGCTCGGCATGTGAAAGGACCCTCTGGATAGCTGAAGCTCTCCACTCGTTTGTGAAGATTGCATCTGAATTATAAGTGCCTTCTTAGCTTTAACAGGTCACTACTAGTATAGACTATCTTGGTGCCTACTTCTTGCTCTGGGATCAAAAGGGCAGGGTTCCAGGCTCCTGGCGACGGGAGGGCGCGGACGGGCGCAGACGGGCTTGCCTTTGGCACGCCGATGGCGCGCCCGCTGCGCGCGTCCGCTGCGTGTTCCGTTCTACATCCGGTTTCGTAGGAGAGGCTGGTCGACTTGACTGCCAACCTCACTACAACCGGAAGTAGCCTACTCCCTCCAATCAATCGGGATAATCCTGCATTGGACCGGGGAGGGCTACCACCAACTAAAATGCTGACTCTGTTTGCCGAAATGCCCACAAAAGATAAGGCCTATGCGTTGCAGGCTACGTAAATTATATTTTAAAATATGCGCCAACACAAAATTTAAACTTGTAAAAATGCAAGATGTTTTTTTAAAAGTTTTAAGAGTTCAGAAAATGTACATAGCATACATAGTCACAAAGCAGCAGCTCACTCACGCGCGTCCGCTGCGCGTTCCGCTCTGCATCCGGTTTTGCAGCAGTTAAGATGAAGGGTACTGGCCTCAATTTAGCTGAGAGGATAGGTCAAGTCTCGAGGGAGTTGCAGAATCACCACCTGTGTTGCTGAGCCGTTCGGAGTCCGTGGGACGTCAGGAGCAGCAGATCGGTCAGCTTTGTTGCAGTGCCTGCAGATGCAGGGGAATGACTCCTTCACTCCAAGGGAGATTCCTTTGGGTGTCTTTGATGCCCACAGGCCTGGAGAGGAACCTGGATGAAGCACAGGCACAGATGACAAAGAAGACTTGCAGAACAGTGAGACCAGAAGCAGCAGGAGTCTTCTTTGGTGCAGTCTCGGTTCCAGGCGAAGTCCAGAGAAGTCCAAGGTGCCCAGATGGTTGAAGTGTACAGGGTTTGGAGTTTGAATCTTGTCCCATGTCGAATCTGAAGAGCAACCCACAGGTAAGCCCTTAAGTACCCTAGGAAAAGGGGTGGGATGATTCAAGGGTCCGTCTCAGAGGAGGGGCTCGACAGAGGGGAGGACACTCCCATGTCCTTTGTCCAGTTTTGCGCCAGAGCAGGAGCCAAGGGCTCCCTGAACTGGCTCAAACCGGAGTAGGCAAGGAGGGCACCAAATGTGCCCTTCAAAGCAGTTTGGTTGCGCTGGCAAGGGCCCAACCCCAACCCAATGCACTAAGTCCACTCTGGGAGGTGGTCACACCTCCCTATGACAGGAAACCTATTGGTCTACCTTCCTGTGCTCGAGCTAGCTCAGCAGCTGGAGGGCAGAATCGTGTCTGGGGTGGGCAGCAGCACTAGCTTGATGGCAGATCCTGGAAGGCTGTTACCGGGAGCACTGAGGGCTTCCTGGAGGAGCCCCCTGGTGCATAGAATCATACCCCAATACTGGTAACGGTGTTGTGGTATGATTCAAACATGTTTGATACCAAACATGCCCAGGTTCAGCACAGCCAATATATAGTTAGCCATTGCGTAATTACGCATGGCCAATATATGTATCAAAATGGCTGACCACACTTACAAAACCTGGAGAATCGACTCCGGCGTTTGTAGGATGTGTGCCGCTCATGCAGGGCCCCCTCGAACTTGTAACCTAGCACCCTGCCTTCAGCATTGAAAGGCATGCTTTAGGGGTGGCTTATAGGTTATAGGGTGCAGTGACCTCAGATATAAGGAAACCTATATCTGTCGTAAGTGGTGCTAGCACCTGCTTACACAGGCTGCAATGGCAGGCCTATAGTCACAGTTTGAGTCTCATGGGTGGCATAATACATGCTGCAGCCCATGGGAGAACCCTGGTGTACATATGCCCCGGGTACCTTAGTACCATATACTAGGGACTTACATGGGTACACCAGTAGCGAATGGGGAAGGTACCAAAGTACTTACCATAGTCAAATTTAGGGAGGAAGCACAGTGACTGGGGTCCTGATTAGCAGTATCCCAGTCAGACTAGTCAGAAAACAGAATAACACCAGCAAAAAGTGGGGGTAACCATGAAAGCAGATCCTACTTTCCTACACAGACCCTTTAATAAGCATAAGCCCTGTGCAATTGTGTAAGATTTTAGTGTATTCCCTTTCTGCACCCTCAGATGAGGAGCAAGAACAAAGGTTGGTAATAATGTGGTGATCGCTAACTAGGGACCTTTTTACATATTACACCTCAACTTTGGTAAAATGTTCAGAAGCCCGCTCCACAGAACAGGGAAGTGGAAGGCCACTGAGGAATCTATGGCTAGATAGAGTATCCACCAGTAAAAGCGATACAGAAGGTAAGTGAGATTGCTCTTGTAATTGATATTTCTAAACACAGATCCAAGGTGTGGGGTTCTATGGAGAAGGTTCAGACGAAAAGTGAAGTGTCTTTCCCACCAGACCTGGCTGTCAAAGCAGTATTGTTTTATGAATGTATGCATTGATGCCCACAATGAAGCCACGCAGATATCACAAATAGGCACCTGCTGTGCCAATGCAGTGGTAACATAACATAACACTTGTATTTGTAAAGCGCACTTATCACCCATGGGTCTCAAGGCGCTGAATAACAGATGTTTATTGATACCCAACTCAATGGTACTCATTTTATCGACCTCAAATGGATGAAAGGCTGAGCGGACCCACCGGGATTTGAACCTGTGACCATGAGGTCGAACACAGGCCCCTGCAGTGGATGCATTAGTCCACTAAGCCACCAGACCCGGTAGTGGCTGTGGCCATGGTAGAATGGGCCCATCAGACGGTCTGGGGCTGGTTCTTAGCCGGTGAGCGGCAGTTCTAAACACAGAGGACTCTCCACCTCCATAGGGTCATCTCCTGCACATCCTTTTTTGTTCCGTGGAACCCCACAAATAGTCCACTCAATGGTCGTTGGTATGATCTATGTAACACCTTAATGCCCTCTTATGGTTCAACCAATGGTGCCTCTATTCAGGCTCCAGAGGATGAGGGGATGCAAAAAGATGCAATGACGAATCGCAATTGCAATGAGGAACACAGTCTTCAAAGTCAGATGATGTAGCAAGCATCTATGCATATGCGTCAAAAGCGTACACATGAGGACTGTAAAGACCAAGTTAAGCTCCCTCTATACCATATATAAGCACAAAAGGTGGGAGAGGCATTGAATCCTAGGCAAAATATCATAGGGTTTAAATCCCACACAAGAAGACTGCGATAACAGAAATAGTAGTCCTTTCACAATGATGCTGTTATAGGTTCTTTTTATTCAATATTTAAAATACAGCAGCCAACGCGTTTCACCCACACGGGCTTCATCAGGGCAAAAATATTGGACCACACAGTTCATAGAAGGAGTGGGGAGGTGACTCCCGGAGTTGTCCCAGGTCAATCCACACTGAACTAAAATTGTCATCAATGACACCAAAAAGCCTGAAAAGTATTCAATCAATGAGATATTCAATATATGAACTTCCGCGGTAACCGACCTCTTCAAGGACCAATGTAAATGTAATATAACACGGTCACTCGTGAGCCTGAAATGATTCGATCTACGGGCCACCGTAGTGGCTGTCCTCTTCACGGAGCAGTGTAAGTGCAGTGTAACTCGATTAATCGCAAGCCTTTTCAAACAGCCCTCCAAGAGAAACCTCGCACGTCGAGTGTTTGCCATGACGTGGGAGGTTTCTCTTGGAGGGCTGTTTGAAAAGGCTTGCGATTGATCGCATTACACTGCACTTACACTGCTCCGTGAAGAGGACAGCCACTACGGTGGCCCGTAGATCGAATCATTTCAGGCTCACGAGTGACCGTGTTATATTACATTTACATTGGTCCTTGAAGAGGTCGGTTACCGCGGAAGTTCATAGATTGAATATCTCATTGATTGAATACTTTTCAGGCTTTTTGGTGTCATTGATGACAATTTTAGTTCAGTGTGGATTGACCTGGGACAACTCCGGGAGGAACCTCCCCACTCCTTCTATGAACTGTGTGGTCCAATATTTTTGCCCTGAAGAAGCCTGTGTGGGTGAAACGCGTTGGCTGCTGTATTTTAAATATTGAATAAAAAGAACCTATAACAGCATGATTGTGAAAGGACTACAATTTCTGTCATCGCAATCTTCTTGCGTGGGATTTAAACCCTATGATATTTTGCCTAGGATTCAATGCCTCTCCCATCTTTTGTGCTTATATATTGTATTTGAAACCAATTGTGGGTGGCTGGTTTCGGGAGGTGGGCATTGACTATCTGCAAACTATATGCAACCTTGTTAGGACTGTAAAAACATTGGTAGTAGATGCAGCGAGATATACCCTGCCACCGTGTCTGTATGCAGTAGATCCCTCTATACCATCACATGGTTTGGGAGGGATTATATGCATCAATCTATTAATATATATATTCACAACTGGAGATTTGAACAAGGACGGCTGGTCCGGAAAAGTTGCAAGGCTGTAAGGGCTGTCAAATAACCTTTCAAAGTGCCCACTGAAAGACCTTCCTAAACTAAGGAGAAAACAAACTAAAGGACATCCAACAGCTTTGCCTGTATTGGGATTAGCATCCCAGGATTCACACTGGGTTATAAACTTTTCCAGCACTCAGCATAGATGGATTTCATGGAGGGGAATCTGGTGGCGAGGATGACATCTTCAACAACAGGTGGCAGATCGAATGCCACTGTTCAATCTCCTTGAATGGTGTGGCGGTTGCACAGATTTGAATAGGGAACTCCACCCTGCTGCTGGGACAGAAGGTCTTCCAAAAATGGTAACCTGATCGGAGGACCGATGCTCATGATGGATGTCTTCCATCATCAATCTACAAAGGTAGTGATATTACGGGACTTCCCATCATGCATCTGCACAGGAAGTGACATCACCGGATTTCACATCATCTATCTGCGCAAGAAGTGTCATCACAGGATTTCCCACTATCCATCTGCACAGGAAGTGACATCATTGGTTTCTCGCAAAAACAGTCTTTAAAAGAAGAAGCCAAACAAGACGACTCTTTTCCATCATTCACCTGCGCAGGAAGTGACATCACTGGATTTCCCATTATCCATCTGCAGAGGAAATTACATTACTGTATTTCCTACTATCCATCTGTTCAGGAAGTAACATCACTCCCATGACCTACCTAATGGCGGTCGCATCACAGGTGCACAGCAGACACTTGCAGCGAGCATACCTCTGGCATGCCAAAGGCAAGCGCTTCTGCACCCGCCCATGCCTGGACTGCGCCCAGAGCCAGGAAGTCTGGTCCTTACCTTCCTGCCACTACCCCACTGTGTCCCTCCACGCTCTCAACGCCGGCTGCTGCTCCACACACTGTCTCGTCACACCACACATTACTGACAGAGCGTTCTCCTGTAAGTTTTCATGCACTTACATTGCACCCACAATGATAGCACCCAACACACCACTCTCTCACACTCACTCAGTCCTTCAACTACCCACACAACACTGCGAACTCACATGCATGCTCCTTATCATCTGTTCCCTGACCTAAAATGCCACCAAGATCTGGGACCTGCTGCACGACGATGACCCAGACCCACTTTTTCACATTGAAACAGTTGAACCCTGCAACAGTCATTCCCAACTGGCTACAAGATTGCCAAGCAAGACAAACTTCATAAGTCCATAATGGAATCACCATTATAACCAAGGAAGCCATCAGCTGCATAACCTCCACAAACAAGTTAAACGCCAGCATGGGACATGTCATTAAAGCTCCACGTCACAGCCAACTTCACCGTAAGAGGCACTCTTTTCTACAGACAGACGGGATCGCGCACCAACTTCACCGACACCATCACAAATTTTGTTGCACCACTAGTCCTCGACGCTAGCAATTACACCCTACACAGAGACCTGAACTTTCACCTGGAAGACCATGCTGTCCCAACTCAAAAGCACTCATCAAAGACCCTGGAAGCCTGGGCCTCACCCTACAAGTAAAGGGACCGACCTACATCATGGGACACCTCCTGGATCCTATATTCACCAAATTTGACAATCTGAGTCAAAGAGCCCACACCAGTATACCGGACAGACCATGCCCATATCAAGTTCAGCATCCCAGCACACGCACCACTGCCAGAGCATCCCGGCGAAACTGGAACTGCACCAATGACTAGTACTGGAACACTGCTCTCAATTCTCACTGATCCGAACCCAGCAACACCCTCCCCAAAGACATCAAGACTTTCAACAATTGGATCCACTCCTGCGTCGTCTCCCTCGCCCCCTTCAAATACAGCAATACAAAAAGATCTAGATCCCAGGCCAGTTGATACATAGAAGAGCTCAGACTGATGAAAACCACTGCAAACAACTGGAGCGCAAAGGGAGAATGAGCCAGAGAAATGTAGATAGGAGCACGTTCAAATCCCCCATGAGGCACTACCACCAAATGATCCAGACTACCAAACGTGCCTCTCTGGTGGACCGCAAAATTGCCAGGACCAACAGAACCAAAGAAATCTTTGCCAATGTGAAGGATTTCACCTCACAGGCAGCTGCCTCCAACTCAATCACCCCCTTGAAGGAGCATGCAACAATCTCTCTCAATTCTTCCGCCATTTACAGTAAATTCAACCTGTAATCAGACCCAACAGACTTCGCCTAACACCTCCTGATCTTATCCAGAGAACCAATGATAACCACATACCCCATCATCACCCCAGAAAAAAACGCAGCCACCATGATATCCATCCACTCAGGGGCTCCATTGGGCCCCTGCCCACACTACACCTTCTCCAGAGGACTGGCGCAGCGGCCAGGGTAACTGACTCTAGAACCCGGGGGCTCACGGTTCGATCCCCGGTGCCGGTGGCAGATGAGCCCAGCACCATGTGACTCTGGGCAATAGCTCACTTAATCTTCCCGACGGCCCCCAGCGCCTTGACACCTTTGGGTAATTGTTCGCGCTTTACAAATACTGGACATAGCTTATCAGTGCCATGCTTGCACCCATTTTGAATGCCTCCACTTCTACCACGGCCTTCTCTGATGCTTGGAAATGCACAACTATTGTCTAATTGATGGAGAAACCACCTGCTGACTCTTCAATGCTCACCAACCACAAACTGATCTCCCTGCTACCATTTCCGGCCAAGATCTTAGAGAAAATCATCAACAGATGCCTCACTGCATACCTCAACAACCACCAACTCCTCAATATGACTCAGCCTTGCTTCAGACTAAGCCACTGCAGAGAAACGGTCATCACCCTCATGGAGGGCATCTGCATAACTTTCTACAGAGGCGACATGGCAGCCCTCAACCTACTAGACCTCTCTGCAGTGTTTGTCACGGTCTCCATTCCCCAGTCTCATCCAAAGCCTACATGACATGGAAATCCAAGGACACACACTCCAATGGCTCTGCTCTTTCCTGACTGGAAGGACCCAGCAGTCAGCTGGCACCATACACCTCAGACGCCTGCAACCTCGTCTGGAGAGTTCCACAAGGATCCTCCCTGAGTCTGCCCCTCTTCAATGCATACATGATCCCACTAGCCAGTATCATACACTAGCATGACATCAATGTCCTCCCCTAGGCCAACGGCATGCAACTCATTCTCTACCTCACTGACGAGAAGCCCATCACCCTGATCAAGCTCAATGCCTACAAGACTGAAAATTGCCCACTGGATGAATACCACCTGTCTGAAGCAGAACACTCTGCCCTGCTTGTTGGAGTAACACATGGTGCTGTTACTGTCTGGGAGAACGTGTACCAACCTCCCTTTAATGGATGGCAGGAAGGCCTTAAGGGCCAGATGATTGGCCCTTAGCTCTAGTAGGCCAATGTGATTCCAGCCAGCCTCAATTGGAGACTAGAGCCCTCAGATCACACCTCCTCCACAGGATTCCCTCACCCAGTAATGATGCATCCATCACTACTGTCAGCTCTGGGTGAGAAAAGGAGAGTGGCTGCCACAGTACAAGGCATGATCAGTCAGTTGCCATTGCAGATTTTAAGCCATCTCCTCTGACACTGGGATGAAGTCAGAAAGATGACCTTAATGAGGGGCTCACTGAGATTGCAGATTCCACTGCAGGCTCACATATACCACTGATGTGGTTTAAAAGTAGAATGGGTGAAGTTAAGAGACAGAGAAACCTCAGAGCCACACTCACATGGAAATAGCATTGAGCCTGAAACATCGGGATGATAGCTCAGTGACCTGGACTTGTCGTGTAGTTCCTAGGACCCCCCAGGACCTGCGCGATTTGGATTACCTAAACTGAGGGCTTGGTGTGCAGACAGACTCTGGGCACCCCCACCGGATGAGTCAGCAGTTAGACCTGCTAGCTCTACAGTGCCACTACCACCCCCCCTGTAGTATACAGTGTGGTAGGTAGTTTCTGGCAACCACTGAACATGGCAACCCTTATTCTTCAGGTATCGTGGAAACAATACGGTATCTTTCGCTCAGTCACTCGTGCTTGCTTTTCTCAGAATACATAGAATGACGATTGGAATGGTTTCAATAATTATTTATTGGTCAAGCATCAGTCTAGTATGAAACATGTTAGCTGCAACAATCAAAAGACAGGAGCAGACAAATGTAATCGCTAGTACCAATATCGTAAAAAGTAGATAATTTTCTACCATAGTGCTAAAAGGATGAATAAAAGCATATTACATAAGACAATAGAATTGGTGTACTCCTACTATGCATAGCCTACCTAACCGTGCCTAGCCTAGGGGTGTAGGTGAAGCATGTATGTGTAAGTGCTAGGATATGTCCTAATGGAACCTAATGGAGCCAAGAATTCCCTGGGGAAGTGCTAACCCCTCAGCTGATGGTTCTGAATTGTTGCAGGGATTCTGAACATATACAGATCTATGCGCAGGAAAACAGGACCTCTGTGTATAGTGGTGTACCAACCATACACCGTAGTACCCAAAATCCCAATCCGACTAGCTATAGTGTCATATTCGTTCTCCGCACTACAGCGAAGCTACCAATGATTAGACATCCCAGAACACGGACTCTTACAGGAATCGCGGGAGCAAGAACACTCTTTCATTAATCACTCATACTTGTCCACAACGTGCGTATTAAGAGACACAGTATAGTTTAAAATGTTTATTTCAACTATCGTGCTCTAAGACACAGTGCACGTGCCAGTACTAGCAGCATAATGCATAAAGATAAAACAGTAAGCATGGTTACAATTCCATAGAATACAAACGGGGACAGCATTTTATAAAGACAGTGGATATAGGACCAAAATGCCTGACTACCCTCCCCGTGCCAGTAACTAGTTTATTATACAAATAGAAGACCTCTAGGCTTTGTCAGGGGGACCCCCATACCTCAAGAACTAGATGCAAGGGTTGCATCATTGGACAAGCACAGCTCTTCTCCCTGGAAAGGCTTTTCTCCAAGTGCCTTCAACAGTGAGTTCACAATATTAAATGCACACGAATTTCTCCAGTGCAGCTGTATGTCATGTTATGTTATGTCTAAGTGCGAGGGGCTGACCAGAACAGCAAAAACAAGAGACGTTGTTTTTCAACCTTGTACATTGTGTGCAGACGAAAACCACAGAGAACAGGAGAAAAGGTGAAAGGCAAAAAGGTAGACAGTTCTAATGTGAACGGTCACAAGCAGAGTCTGGAAAAACAAAGTCACAGAAGAACGTGTTCAAAGAAGGCATCATGGCAGCGGGCCTAAGCTAACTTAGTAATGTCGACAATGAGGCCACAATCCACACTACAGAATGAAGGACCCCATCTCAGCGTTGAGGATGGCATCCCACAAGGGATGTCAGATCTCTGCTTGTCGAAGGATCAGCTGGCAGAGCCTCGTCTCAGCTTGGAAGGAATTCTCCTCTGTCTAGTAAGGGGGAGTGAGAGTCTGTTGTACTAAAATGGTCACTCCGGGGTTTTTCTAGAATCGATATGTTATTAAAACATTTGCTAATCCCCTGCTAATCTTTTTCTAAGCAAACATGATCATGCACAGCTGGCTGTTGGCCATGAATGAAAAAAGTGGTGACCCTTGTACAGAATAAATCTACCGTGCCTGGGGACATGTTTGTGTACGTCAGGTACAGGGATTAAGATATGGTACCAAGAGCCTGATGTCGGAGAGACAGAAGTAAGCTACTAGGTAAAAGGTCACCTGTGTAAGACCGTTATGTCATGTGGATGGGACACAATGTATGTAATTGGTATGCACATGATGGGACTAACCTAAAGGACATGATAGACTTGTTATTGCAGAACAAAAGCCGTGAACTGCATTGTGTCCTGGATCATCCCAATTGTGAGGGAATCGAGTGGGACTTTGGCTAATATGTGGTGAAACTTAAAGATGTTAAAAGTCCGGAGGTGGTCCACGACTAACTGCGGTGAACCTGCCTTTAGTAGCCAGTTGCCAAGATATGTAATACAAGAGCTCACGATCTCAGAAGATTGGCAGAAACCACCCCCAACCAGTGTGGATCTTGGGGCCAGTGTGGAAGTCTGTACTTGAGTCGTTACAAGCTCAGTAATGAGTCCACAGGGGACAGATGGTGCTGAGGAGGGTCCCACCAGCGATAACCCAACTTGAGACCCCTGCAGTTCCTTGGGGCCCAAAGGCATGCAAAAGGGAGCCAAAAGTGCTCTGAAAATTTGCAACATGGCCTCTTTGAAGACTTCAATGTGCTGGGAGCCAACAATGGCCCAGAAAACTTGAAGCGTGTCTGGATCAACTGAGGGATCAGCTCTGTGGCTGGTGACCTTGATGGAGTGTAACTGACCACTTTATGTCCTTGCGCCTTCTCTTTGGAGTCAGAGTGGCGGGATGAGTCATGACCCACTTTGATTTTTATGCTTGCATTTGGACTTACCAGGGGACTTATTGCATAAAGTGGCAATGTCACAGAAAACGGCCTTGAGACCAGGCCCAAGTCCTGTATTGGGATTTACATAAAGGCAACAACTTCTTGTATTCAGTGACATACAACTTCACCTCCTGGTCTCAAATCGGCTTTGGGTGCATGCGGACACACTTCTCAAACAATTTAAAAGTCGTGGCCTGAGCAAAGGCACCACATGCACAGTTCGTAAAGCTTATTTACTAATATCTGCTACATAAGGAACATCAAATTGTAGAAATATATTGGGGAAGCCAATCTGAAATTATCTTAATAGGCAAACCATGAAATCTAAAATTATCTGTGAAGAGCACCTCAGCCATTCCAGATACGGTAGGTATCTTAGTGCTGAAAAATCAACCACCTTCGAACATAATCCTACCGTGACCATAATAGTGTTAAAACCTTCTGAAAGAGGTAAATCATCTATAAAATAATTTGAAATAATTAATCTCCCATGGTATAGTACAGAATTCTAGATGAATGAATGAGGTACTTATAAAGTGTGCTGTCACTTCCAAGGAGCATCCTGGCGCTGAACGGTGATTAGAAATGCCTGCAACGCAAGGATCAACTAGGTAGAAGATCCGAGGATGAGTGAGTAACATAGTGAATTAGGGATTCCGAAAATCCATATTTTAAGTTGTTTTTCAAAAATGGGTTCTGATTCAATAAGTCTAAATTGTGTAGGGAGAGCATTCCAGGCCTTTGAGCCCAAGACTGTCCAAGATTTTCCGCCCTTCGTTTTAAGTCTTAATGTAGGGGGTTTGGGGAGGTTGTCATGTGACGACCTGAGTGTTCGTGATGGCGTATATTTAGTAAATCTAGCAATGAGGTATTTTAGGCCGGATTGCCTATATACTCTGAAAGTAAGTAGGAAAATTTTGAACAGAATCCTCTTATGGACAGGCAACCAATGGAGGGCTTTCAGAGCTTCTGACATAGAGGAATGGCGGGGGAGTTTCAATACTACTCTAGCAGCAGCATGTTGAACCACCTGTAGTCTCTAGATGGTCTGTTTTGATGAACCTGCATACAGACCTTTACAGTACTCAAGTCTGGATGTTATTAGAGAACGGGCCACTGTTTTCTTTGCCGCTAAAGGAAGATAATCAAATAACTTTTTAGTGACTTTATTAAACCAAAACAAGATCCTGCTACTGCAAGCACTTGTGGACGAAATGACAGAGAGGTGTCGAATTTTACTCTGAAATTTTTTACCACCTTTACTGTTGCTGGAGGAGGGGGAGTGGACTTAGGCCACCACAAAGCTGGATCAAACGAATTGGACGTCCCGAGCAACATAATCTCAGTTTTGTCAGTGTTACATTTTAAATTGTTGGATTGCATCTACTGAATTACTTCACCTAGGCAGTTTCTGAAAATGTGTTCTGATCCATTTGAAGCTCTATCTAACCACAAGATTAACTGTGTATCGTCGCCATAGGAAGGGGCTTCAATGCCAAAGGAGGTGATCAACTTAATATGGGGAGCTATATAAATGTTAAAAAGTGCCGGGCTGAGCCATGATCCCTGTGGTACCCCAGGGATAAAAAAAGATCCTAACATGACAATTTGTCCACGGTCAAAGAGAAAGGATCTAATCCACGACAATGCCAGATGGGAAATGGCACATCTCTCGATGTATTGCAAGAGGATATCATGAGAGATGGTGTCAAATGCAGCTGATAGATCTAATAGAATCAGCACTGCATTTTTTCTCTCATCCAGGGTGAGCTTTAATGTGTCAGCAACCTCTAACAGGGCGGATTCTGTGGAATGTCTTGGATGGAAGCCCGACTGCCGAGGGTGAAGGATGGCTGCCTCCTCCAGGAAAGTTGTCAGTTAGTTATTGACCAAATTTTCAATTATCTTACTCAAGATAAGGAGAAGAGAAATGGGATGGAGACTGGATCAGTTACCTGTTTTCTTGTAAATGTTTAACAACTGCTAGTTTCCACTCTTTAGGGACCCCAGCGTTGGACAGGACAGGAACTGTTCTTAATTTGTTTTCTGTTATCTTTCTACCTGCAACCTGCAACTAAATTAACTAAATTATCATGATATAACTCCATGAAAGATTGCTGAAGAGCTTTCAAAGGAATGCATAATATTCTGATAGAACAGTAATCCACAGTAATCCATTAATCCGTTTAAATCCAGATTGAATTTGCTTTGTCCATTTGAATTGTTATACATTTTTAGTTATTTCTCCTTCTTGATCTAGGAATATTGCAGTCATGGCTGCATATCTGAAGCTTCACTGTAGAAATACACTGGAGACTGTTGTTCTCTGTAGGCACTTTATTAGACAAGCGGTAGATGAATACAGAGAAGGTAGCATAAAGCCCCGCCAAGAACATGGACACACCCTGCTCAGCCCAGATCTTCACCAGCTCTCTCAACTGTCCTGGCCAGTGACCCCCATGACAACGGAACACTCGAGGTGGCACCATGCTCAACCAAGCATGGATGCAAGTGGCTAATGTATACATCCACACCCACAGCCAGAATAACACATACTCAGCCAGAATAACATATACACCGCACATTTCATCTCTTTATTTCAGCTATACAAACATGTCCGCTTTCTTCCACATTGGTAGACTCTTCCACCGTAAGGATCATGAGGTATACTACAACCAAGCACCCCCAAATTTGTCCTGAGACGCACACTTCTGATGTGTCTCCAATTTTTTACATGATTGTATCCCCTTCATGTACACCCCTATCGTGCCTCTGTTTTTAGGTCGGGCAGCAGTGCGCATGCACGTAAAACCTGTTGTAATCGTTATACCGAGTGAAATCCTTCCTGCTGCTTGCAATTGGTTCACTCCTCCGTCGCTTTAATTTCCTGGCTCCTTATTGGTTGGTGCTCCCCATAGATCACTTCCGGTTTTAGGTGAGGAGCACCGGCCAACTACAATTTTCTTGCACATCTATGTGTTATGTTGGGGACTACTTGTTTACTTTATTTACTGGTAGTGCTACTGTGCCTGTTCATAGTACCTTGCCCTGTTTATTTTTTTAACACAGAGCCCGCTTTACGGGCTGCCACATGCATACCTTGTATGTATTTGGGCGCCGCGCTTTATACTTAGCACAGCGCCTGCTTTTATGTTTTTGTTTATTTATTACTGTGGTTTCATTTCATGTCGGCACAAGATCTAGAATACAGGAAATGAAGCAAGCAGGGACCGTAAAATAAAACGCACACGTGCCCCTGGTGTTTCTAAGAAGAGATCTGCTGCAGACACATATGTAACTGGAGACAGCGACGGACGCTGCTGCTGAGTAGTGCCGTTGTGCGAAGAAATGCATGTCCTACACTAAATCTACTGATTACTATGGCCACCTCTCTTTGTACACCTTTCCTCCTTTCCTTCTGCCCACTTAGAAGACCGTCTTCTAGTGCCGGTGTCTTGCCCTGAGTTTCGATTTCAAGCGGTCTGACACTTACGTGCCTCCTCCCTCTGCTCCGGCTACAGCTCCTTCTCTCAGTCTGAGGCACACGAGGCACTCACAGACCTCAGCGCGCTGCCGGCCTAGGAAGGATGCACAGGAGTCTGGGTTTCTGCTGGCATCCCCGATGCACCGGTGCACTTCGTGGAGACCTTCATTTCATGCCCTCCTCCTTCCCTGTCTGCTCCTCTCAAAGCCCACCACTGTATCCTGCTGCCATGCCTTCGTCTTCCCGCAATGATGTGTGTATTCTTTTTTAGGTTGAGTCCGAGCCAGCACGCAAGCGCTGCTCTGCGAAGATCTGTGGTAGTTCAGTACAGAGAGAAGCTTCGGCCACTCCCCCGCCCTTATTTTTCATTGATTTGTGTGTTTGTCCTTTGTAAAT
Organism: Calotriton arnoldi; assembly: GCA_963921515.1. Classification (NCBI taxonomy): domain Eukaryota; kingdom Metazoa; phylum Chordata; class Amphibia; order Caudata; family Salamandridae; genus Calotriton; species Calotriton arnoldi. The sequence continues at coordinate 137,196 of CAWUFW010006557.1, forward strand.
GCTGTCTTCTGATTCATTATGAGGCTTGTTAGTCCCTCCTTAGTACAGCCATGTCATCATTTGTATCCTCCCATGGCTACTGGCCCCTTTACTTGGTTGTTACACAGGGCGTGTACTATTTCCTTTATTGAGTTTCTCTATTAGGCGGAATGACGTGCTTCGCTTCCATTTAGCGGGCCATGGCCGCTTTCACTTTTAAAACAGCTGGGATAATGGCTGCCGTTTGCTCGTTTCTCTTTACTGCTGGATTGACAACCTCCTCCGGCGCCTCTCTCCTTATTGGAACGCCTTTCTCTAGTTTTGCACGCCGCGGCGTGCTCCTTAAATCACTGTTTGCTTTTCCCTGCTTTGCCTTAAGAGCCCTCCCCCCACTTGGCACACACGCAACCTTCCCCTTAATGAGGCGGCAACGCCTCTTCAATACTCACTCCTCCTCCGCTGCATTTGCTGCTCTGGCCGACCGCCTCCCTCCGCCCCCGGGGGTCTTCCTGCTCCGCCAGGGCACAAATCCGCCTGCACTATGTAAGTAGCATTAACCACACTCAAATGTTACATAAATAAGGAACAATCAATATCTAAGAATGCAAGGCAAGGACGGTCTGACTTTCTTTTGCAAATGTAGCAGCAATAGTTTGAAAACTGCCTTTACGAGCAATGCATCTAATGACCAGAAACTTGTGATCATGTATCGCTTTTTGGCGTTTCCGATCTATAAATATTGTCTTGAACATATTTTTACTTTTAAGGCAGAGATCGACAAAATAGCATTTGTTACAGTGCAGTTGAGCCAACTTAGGAATTTACTAGCAAGTCGTTTTCCTCTGGTCCCACCCTGTAGACCTCTGTATTCGGACTTTCAGGTTTTAAATGTTCTGTCCATGATAATGAAGGTGTTGACAAACGTTTTTTGAAAGCATTGAAAATGTTTTGGAAACATCTGCCTTATCCACATTTTAAAAGTCGGGGTAGCAAGGCAAGAGAAAAAATGCTTTAAATAACTGCAGAGATGTTTGTATGGATTCGGTTGTATACTTTGGCGTTAAACCCTTCCGCTCCCCCTCTTTAAACGGTCGTTTGACCAGATCGGAGTAAATCAATTTGTTCAGCAGTTGTTGGCGCCTCATTAACATTTATTAACGATGTCCTTTCGGCGCACTGCTGCAAGTGTGGAACACACTCCCGTTCCCAGACCTGCAGTCGAGCTTCATAGGTGGGCTAGTTCTTGCTTTTCGGTTCCCCTACTCGGCATGCCTTCATCAAGTCTCTTCTGTGCTGCTTCTTTCTAGTGTTTTCCATAGCCCTTCTCCGCTGTGAACTTTCAACTCTTCTTGTTTGCCGGTGTCGCCCATCGTCCCTCCTTAGAGTTGCTTCTTCCCTTTTAAAGGAGCGCTCTTTCACTTGGGCCCCTTCTCCAGTTAGAGCTAGTGGGCTCTGGTGTGTTGCAGAACCCCTATAACTATGGTTGTCCACCCTTCTCGGGAGCTATTGGTGTGCGTCGATCCCTTTTGTTTTCCTAGAGAGGTGTCATCCCAATCCAACCCACATACATCCACTCCAAACAAAACAAGCATTTGCAATGCAATAGGTCTCGCATTTATGAGGGTTTGATTTCCAAAACACTCACATGTGACGGGTGATTTACTGCTCCTTCTGGCAAGTGTTACCTTCTGAACCAGAATACATCACAAGCCCTTTCTGACATGCTGATAATGCATAACAACCCCATTTTCCCTCCACAGGTCTGTGGAGGCGAGGATGAGAGGGAGACAACTACTCAAAAAGTAAAGATCTAAAACGTAACAAGCGGAGTAGCAGGGTTGTGGATGCTGCCCTACCTCATTAGTGCAGTGTAAGTTCCCCTCAAATATGGGTCTAAGTCTGCTAAATGGAGCAAATCTGTTTGCCAAGGTGACACTATGAAGAGGGTTCAAGGGTTCAAATGAAAAAGAAACAGTACATGTGCCGCTGCTGCTATCATTCTCATTGGAGGTTTATGTCCTTGACAGGTGCAACATTCCTTCCATGGCTATGAATGGGTCGCTATTAGAAACTGACTTACTGAACAAGTAAAACTTTGAAATTGTGGGATAGTTCTAAATAGCAAGGCTAAAGTGTTGGTTTACAGTGAGTAGAATGTAACATTTTCCATTTTAGCAAAGCGCCAGTCCCTGGCTTACAATAGGCTACTTTTTTAATCTGAGTCCATTTTACTCAGAGATTCTTCAAGCAGCGTCAAAGAGCCTCTCTTGCCTCCAGCGAGGCAGTCATGGACACTCTTGTGGCCACTTGCCCGAAGCCCTGGTCTGAACCTCCAGTCAGGTTTTCTGTGGCTTAGTGACACAAACCAGCCCTTGGCGACCTGGCATTTCTTATGCAATAGCTCACACCAGAAAATAATGTGGTGCAGGTGTTGACAAGTTTTATTTCTTTTATTTATTTGAAAGGTTTTATATAGCGCTGGCTAGACCTGGGGGTATCAGAGCGCTTTACATGAGCAGAAACAGTTCAGGAATAACAGTTGTTCAATAGCATAAACACAAACAGGCAAGACTAAAACAAATTAAGTTAAAAAGGGGCAAAAAAGCAATTTACAAGACTAGAGGCAATCAAGAAAAGCGATTTTACATGGTAAACAGAACGCAGGTACAGCTCACAATTAAGTAAAGAGGGGAACAAAAATTCTGGGCGGATTAGCGGGTAATGAGTTAGTAAGGTACAACGGGGTTTGTTAGTGAAGAGCTTTGTGCATAATGCATGCAGTCTTGTAGAAAGATCTTCCTTCAACGGGTAGCCAATTAAGGGCTTTAAGGGCTGGGGAGATGTGGTCAAAACGTTTACAGTCAGTGATGAGTCTGGCCGCTAGGCTGAGCACAGATCTAAGGGGGGCTAGGTGTACTTTGGGGGTTCCGGAGAGGATAGCGTTACCATAGTCAATTTTCGAGAGGACTAGTGATTGGACAACCCATTTGAAGTCGTCAGATGGAATGAAGGGTTTGATTTACTTGAGATGTTGGAGAGTGAAGAGAGCTCCTTTAGCCGAGTTTTTTATGTGGTCATTAAGGTTTTTGTCAATAGTGAAACCAAGTGATTTCACCGAGTTGGATAAGGAGAGCAAGCAATTGAGGGTATTAAGGTCCGAGATCTAGCCTTGGATGGGGAGCCGGTTGTTTTTTGGAGAGAAGAGAATGATTTCAGTTTTTTTAGGGTTTAGTTTGAGATGGTTGGAGTAGAACCAGGATTGGATCTTGCTCAGGGTATTGTTTAGATGAAGTACATCAGAGCGGGATCTAATCTTATAGTAAAGTTGGGTGTCATCAGCATAGAGGTGATAGTTGATTCCAGCTTGTTTCAGAATGAGGGTAAGGGGTTCCATAAAGAGGTTGAAGAGAGAGGGGGAGAGAATAGAGCCCTGAGGGACACCTAGGGAGACAGGTGTAGGATTAGAGAGGCAGTCATTGATTTTAATTTGTTGTGTTCTGTGTTGGAGATAAGCGGAGAACCATTTGAGGACCAGACCATTAAGAACAAAGCGAGCTTTAAGCGAGTTAAGTAAGGAAGAGTGGTTAACTGTATCAAAGGCAGCAGAGAGGTCGAGGAGTATAAGAAGGCAGCACTCACCATTGTCAAGGGAACAATGGATGTCATCCACTATGTTTAGCAGTTTCTGTACTGCAGCCTTTTCTGAAGCCGGATTGCATGGAGTCGAGTAAGTTGCAGTTGCCAATGTGTTTATCCAGTTGGAGCAGAGCACATTTTTCAAGGGCTTTAGAAAGAAGTGGGAGGTTAGAGATAGGGCGGAGATTGTTAGGGTCGTTAGGGTCCGCAGTGATGTTTTTAAGAATGGGAGTGATTTGTCCGAGTTGGAGGGAGTCGGGGACACATCCCGTGGCTAGGGAGGTATTAATGATAGTAGTCCAGTAAGGATAAGTTACTTAACTGTAATCCTAGTTCTCTTCCAGGGGTATCCTCATCAAAGTCATAAGCACATGAATATTTCCGCCCATGCGCGGGGACCCCGGAAAACATATAAAATATATGTGAAAAACATATATGTAGCTATATATATGTTAAACAAAGGCCTGAAAGCTTGGCAGGTCACTCAGCAGAAAGCCGTCCCTCAGGACTTCACTTTTCAGTCTCCTTGGCATCGCGGAAAATGGTGTGATCGGCTGACGCATTTCGATGTCTCTCACATCATGTTCACAGGCTTGCTGAAACGAGAAACAGAAGAAGCTCCCTTTTATTTTCATTTATTTGCATCAGCGCAGGAAGCCTTAAGTAAAGTGTTCTCCTGAAACATCACGGATCCTACCAAGGAAGAGAAAAGGCTTTAATATATGAAACAATAACAGAAACCTACGAAGGGAAGAGTAAATGCTCGAAGAGGGACTACAGGTCCCAAAATGCTTTGCAATAGACGATGTACTAAACCGAGCCCACTGTGGGTAATGAACTAATCAAATATGCAAATAAATGAAAATAAAAGAGAGCTTCTTCTGTTTCTCGTTTCAGCAAGCCTGTGAACAAGATGTTTGTTTAACATATATACATTTTTTTAAAGCTAGCGGTCATGGCTGCCTTAAAGGCACGGTGCCAGTTTCTTTGTGTTTCTATGGGTTAGCTTTTCAGCTTTCTTTACTACTGGAATTACAATGCAGCCTATGAGCTGACAGTGCCTGCTCTTCTCTTTGCAGGGCTATGGTTTCTACTGTGCATTAAAGCAGTTCAAATGCTCTTTGTTTTCCTGCTTTGTTTGTGTATGTGTGCAAAGTAGAATTTCACAGCATTGCTCAGCCTGTGGTGTATGGAAGGCTGCATTGATTGTTATTAAAAAAAAACAAAAAAAATTTTTTTAAGTATATATATATATATAGAGAGCTACATATATGTTTTTCACATATATTTTATATGTTTTCCAGGGTCCCGCGCATGGGCGGGAATATTCATGTGCTTATGACTATTGATGAGGATCCCCTGGAAGAGAAGGGGCAATGATGTGGCTAAGATCTTTGACAAGGTTAGAAGGGAGAGGATCTATGGTGTGTGATGTCGGTTTTAGTTTAGCAATAATGTTAAAGACTTCAAGCTCAGTCATAGGGTGGAAATTATGCCAGGAGGCATTATTTTTCAGCTGTAAGTTGGAAAGGATGACATCAGGAGAAGTAGGAACGGGTCGGTGAGAGGAAGGATTAGGTGGTAGGGGTGGAGTCGACAAGGGAGGTAAGTCTGTGGCAACGTCAACGGCAGATTGGGGGCTGGGCAGGACCTGAGTTAGATGGAAGGATTGATCTATTTTGGCGATTTTGTCAGAGAGAAAGTTAGCAATTTCCTCACATCTCTCTGTCGAGGCCGTCAGCTCTGGGGGGGCAGAAGATGTTTGTTTTCTAACAATGTTAAACAGTTCTCTGGGCCTATTTTTGGCACGATCAAGTTGTGCTCGGAAGAAGGTTGTCTTTTCATTGAAAATGTGTTTCTTTTAGGTTGATCTCGCGGATCTGAGGAGGGCGAGATGGGAGGGGTGTTGTCTCCATGTTCTTTCAGCTAGTCTAAGTGAACGTCTTTCGTTATTGAGATCTGAATTGAACCAAGATTTGGAAGGAATTTTTCTTTGTTGTTTTAGCTTAAGAGGGGCTATTTGGTCCAAGACATCTTTGACGGTCTTATTGAAATGTTCAGTGAGCTCATTGGCATTTTGGGTGAGAGGTGTGAGAAGAAGTTGTGCTTGGAGTTTAGACTCAAGTTCATCAGGGGGGATTTGTTTTAGGTTTCTGGTCCATTTCATGGGTTTGATATTTTTTGTAGGGGGGATTGGGGCACTGGTTGCGATCTTAAATAGAATGAGGTGATGGTCAGACCAGTCGATGGGGATGATGTTGGAAAGGGAGGCCAAGTCATTGTTGGAAATGATGCGTCGAGAGTGGCCCCTTTGGTATGGGTTGGATTATGACATAGTTGCTTCAGGTCGTGTATCTCTAGAAGGCTGATGAGGCGCATGACAGTGGGATCCTCAACATTATTCCAGTGGATGTTAAAATCTCCTAAGAAGAGATTTTTCAAGTCAGGAAGTGAGGATTGTGTAAGAAAGTCGGATAATTCTTCAGCGAAGAGAAGAGGTTCACCCGGAGGGTGGTAGATGTTATGTAGACAAATCGGGGAAGAGCCCTGCACAGTGAGTTCGGCGTCAAGGTATTCAAAGGTTAAGTGGTCCGTGTTCATTAAAAGGGTGAGTTGAAGTTCATTTTTATAGATTATAGCTAGTCCATCCCCATTTCTGTCAGGTCTGTCTTTCCTAATGATACAGTAACCTGGGGGGGTGAGTAAGTCAAGAATAGCCGTCGAGTGGTCATTGAGCCAGGTTTCAGTAAGGAAGGCGATGTCAATAGCTTCGCTGAGGATGATTTCTGATATTTCCATCGCATGTCGGACAGCCGATCAGCAGTTCACAAGCATGCAGGAGAGGGGATTTGGGTTATCTTTGGTGGGTTTGCAAGAGTGGAAGGTGGTAAGTTGAGGTGGGGGTCTAGGGGAGATGGGTCAGGAAGGGATTCTGTTAGTGCCCACTATCACTGGGATGCTGGCGTAAAGGAGGGGATGATCAGTAATTAAAGGTTTAGGTAGGTAGGAGTTGCATAGGTCGATTATGTCAGAAGTGGAGAGGTAGCTCACAGTACGGCGTGGCCTTTGTGCTCGGCTGCACAGGGGTGTAGTTCTCCATTGGTTGTGTTGGGAGATGTTTTGGAAGCAAGAATAAAAGGAACCAGTGTGATTTGGGAAGGTCCTGGAGTTGAGGGCGTTGTAATCTTCTCTGAGTCGTGTAAGTTTAGTAGTCATGGTTGAGATATTATATTCTATGTTAGTTAGTGTCTGAGTTATAAGATTGAGGGGGAACTCAGTTGCAAAGGAGGTGGGTTCCGTGTTGATCGGGGAAGGAAGTCTGATGTGCGGAGGGTGGGTGAGGCCAGGAGGGGAAGTCTGAACAGTGTTCCGGCTGAGGGAAGAAGTATAATGCGTAGAGAAGGACGGGTCAGACATAGAGTCAGGCCATGTGGTCACTTCGGGTTGAGGGGGAAGAATGCTGGTAGGAGAGGGAGAGATTGGCGCAGGGGGGGTACAGTAGGAGATTCCAGGTGTGGGGGCCAGGAAGTAGGAGTGAGGTTAGAGGTAGAGAGAGGGGTTGGAGGGAAACGGTCGTTAGAGAGAGTGATAATTGGCATGACGGTGTGTGCGGTTGTGATGTATAGGGGAGGGAGGGTCAGAACCGGGGGGGGGGTGGGAGACAACATGTGGGCGTCGGGCAGTTGGGTTGAAGAAGGGTTAGGAACTAGTTTGGAGAGTTAGTAGGACAAGGTAATGAAATGGTTATCAAAGATGTTGAGGTGGAGTTCAGAGGCTTGAATGAGGATATTACCAGTTTTGAATATGGAAATGTCAATTTCACCGAGAAAAGCTGGAGATGGGGTGGTAGACATTTTGAATCCATATGGAATTTTACTTGATTTAGTGACAGTAAGGTGGAGAAGGAAAGTGTTTTTCCATTTGGAGTAGAAAATGAAGTTTGTTTTCATAGGAGAGGAGAGGCTGTGGTAGGTATCAACTATGAAAGTTTCAGGGTGACGAATCAATAATTTATGTTTAAAATTTTTCTTGCCGTTTTTGGAAAGATTGGACGAGCATAAGATGTTCCATGAGTTAGGGCCATGTCTGGAGAGAGCAGGGTCCGGAGCAGTGAGGAGGGGACTTGGGGGGGGGGGGGAGACATGTTCGGTCGTAAGATGAAGACTGAGGGGAAAGAAAGAGGAGGAGAGATATAAAGAAATAAGAAGAAGGGGAGTGAAAACTGGAAAGGTAAATAGTAAGAGAGAGAGGAGAGTCAGTGGTGGGGGGGAAGAGAGGTGAGTTAGTCAGAGAAATAAACAGTTAAGAATATTACAATGAGAAAACATCAACATTGCGAAACCAGGACATATTCGGACGCTTGTTGGGGCAGGGGGTAAAGAAGAAGGTGAAAGGATAGAAGATATAAGAAAGGGGGGGGGGTGAATACTGTACGGTGAATTACTTAGGGAGAGAGGAGAGTCAATGTTAGGAGGAAAGAGGGATAATGGGTCAGTATGATAGACAGTAAAGAGTAACAAAATAAAAAAATTAAAAAAATTGCAATACTAGAGTAACTTTAGAGTTCACTAGAGCATCCGTAGTAGTTGCAAGAAAGATAACTGTGATTAATTGCCTGGAAGCTGTTTAACATAGGACATGGTAAGTCGGATGGTTAATAGGGATAGACTTCATGAGGGCAATGATACCCTCTGGAGTACTCGTACAGTAATTGTTTTATAGTCTCGGGTATTGCTGTGAGGTGTGATATTAGACTTAAGCGCGATTCTACAAGCAGTATAAGCAGTGGTGAATTCACCAGGTCAGCATTGGTTATCACTGGAGTGCATTATTAATTTAAGCTGGGGGGCTTCTGATGAGCCTCGGGGGGCAGCAGCCAGACCAATGGATCTGTAAAATGGCCTCATGAGTCTGTTTCAGTTCCAGACCGGATTTGGAGGACCAATGGCCCAGAGAAACAACAAAAGTTCAACCTCCCAGGAGGTCTGGTGGGGAGCGGGAGCGAGCACAGTCACAAACCTCGGCGATGGTTGTATGGCCGAGGCCGCTTGACATCGACCAGATGGATCTTCAGGGCTCCTACTTAGCGGCCATCTTAGGGCACAGGTCTAGTGTTTTATGGGGGGCTCAGGGAGAGCCCAGAACGGGGCCGTCAATGTTGCCACAAGGAACGTGGTCAGAAGTTTGCGGCGGGACCATATACGGCCCGAGAGCCACCACAGTGAGGGGAAAACAAGTCTGGAGGGTGAGGCAATGTCGTCACAAGAAAAGCGGTCATAAGTCTGCAGCTGGACCATATACGGCCCGAGTGCCACCACAGTGAGGGAAAAACAAGTCTGGAGGGTGAAGCAGGGAGACGCAGTATCAGGGCAGTGCCGGCACCAGGATTGGAAATGCCACTTAGAAGGTCAGATCGAGCACGGCCAAAGAGGACTACGATATAGAGGCTGCGGGGTGATTCATGCAGGGCCTCACCATTTCAAGGAGAATTTGGTGGGAGGCACATCAGTAGGGCAAAGCGGCAGCCGGTGCAGTCTGTGGGTTGCGCGGTGCGGATACGGTTCTGGTAATCCCGAGGCAGCTCAAGCACATGAGGGTGCCCTGAACAGCCGGATTAGCTGTGGTCAGCCACCTCACTGGGGGAACCAGGAGCAATCAGCGGGAAAGATTCGTCGTCTGGGAGAGGGTAGCCGCCAGGGAACCATTCAAGGCTGCTGGGAATACAGAGACAGAGGCACGGACCTGGTTTCCGGGGTCCGGATGAAGTTGGAACAGAGGGCCCCAACACGGACCGAACAAACGTTGTATAGGTTGCAGGCAGTACAGAGTCAGAGCACGGACCCGGTTCCCCGGGTCTGAAAAACAGGTGGTACAGAGGGCCACAACACAGCCCGAGCAAACGATAGACAGGCTGCGGGCAGTACAGAGACCAGGCATAGACCCGATTCTTGGGGTCCGGATGTAGCTGGAAACAGAAGGCCCCAGTACGGTCCGAGTAAACGGTAGACTGTGGCCACACTGGGGGGTCAGGTCGTCACCATCTTGAGGGGTATTCAGCATGGAGGATCGTTGGTCGGGTGACTCAACGGGAGGAACGTCGGTCGGGCAACTCAGCGGGATGATCGTCGGTCAGGGTGACACAGTAACCACTCACCGTGAACTAACTGGGGGACCCAGTCGTTCGCCATCTTGAGGAGCAATTTTTCAGAGAGGAAACGTCAGGCCACTCCGCGGGATGAACGTCGGGCGGATGACACAGTGACCACTCACCGTGGCCTCACTGGGGGACCCAGTCGTTCGCCATCTTGAAGAGCAATTTTTTCGGAGCGGATCATCAATCGGGCAACGAGGCAACCAGAGGACCACAGAGGCTGAGGGCTGCGCGGTGGCAGGGCGCAGATCCGGCTTCAGAGCTCTGGCGGCAACTCGAATGGAGGACTCCCCAAACGGCAAGCCAACACCAGTTAGTAGCCCCAACAGGGGGGACCAGGGCAACACCACTTTGGGCCCATTCAGCGTTGGCGTTGTGGAGGAAAAGGAGACTAGGTGAAGCACGCCCACCCCAGAGAGAATCCGTCCAGCTGGAGCGCAGCGAGTCCGATGGTGGAAGAACACAGCATCGATACGTCTGGGGGTGGAGGAGTCGTCGTACGTCCGGCTCAGAGGGCTCGATCCTGGTGAAGAGCGGCGAGGCGGGGAGCGGCGAATCCTTGGAGATCACCCCAGCAGGTAAGCCACATTAAAATAGTAAATCCGGTGTCAAAGGGAGTTAGATGAAAGGTGGATGGGAGGCGGATGGCTGAGTAAACAGGGGGATATCAACCGATTTGGTAATCCCCAACCCGGGAGCTCCAGGTAAGAGCTCCGACTCGGCGGCCATCTTGACTCGATTTCAAAAAAAGTAAAGTGAATTTACGTACTTTCCTTCCAACCCTCTGGGTAGAGAATACAAGCGCATTGGTACTTCCAGGAAAACTACCTTCTACTCAGCCAGCCTGTTCTATGCTCTGTAAACCTTGTGTGCCTCCTGTGGAGCTACACCCACACATTGTGGGATATGGGCAGTAAGAGCTTGTCGTCCATCCCAGTGGGCCGTGGGGTGACATATGCCCAGACGATTCATCATGGTCTGGATGCAGCTAAATATGTATTACGAACTGTCCTCGATATCACTGAATATGTAGGCCGTGTTGTAGGCACCAGCATAATACTCAGACAATATGCTTGGACGAGCGCAATGCATTTTTCGGGGCATTTCCTGGCGGCCCTGAGAGCTCTAGGCATTTCAGAGAAAAGGCAAATGCGGTGCTCGAACGATTTAAAGATTGCCACGCTGCAGCCTGCTAGAACTGCTGTCACCAGCCCTTCAAATCCCTCAACAGTATATGCAGGAGTTATGCCTTTTATGAAAGACCAGCACTAGCAGAAACTCCCACCCCTAAAAAAATGAACAGAAGTGCTCAGCTGCTCATGTGGCTGCAGCCCAAACTACACAACTAAACAATACATCGAGAATCACACAGTTTCTGTGCCTGTCGCAGAACAGTAATCCTCATTTTATTTTTTGAACGATCTACTAAATAGCAAACCGCAGGGGAAACAGCCATTACAACGCGGGCATCACATCGCATGCCATTACAACGCAAGTTTTACAAAGCAAACCATTACATCGCATTGCGCTGGGGGGCGCCACAGGACAAGGAATAGTTTAATTTACTATCCAACACCTTCCCTACAGTACGTAGGCTGGAGTTGGAATAGTAAATTAAACTACTCCTGTGTCCAGCGCCCCCCAGCGCAATGCGATGTAATGGTATGCGTTGTAAAACCTGCGTTGTAATAGCATGCGATGTAAAAGCATGCGTTGTAATGTCATACATTCAAACCGCAGATCTCCCTTTTGTGACTTGGGATCGAGTTCGGACATCGGTAGGGAGGGGTGGGAAGAAGACACGGACAACGGGAGGGCGGGCGGGGAGGGAGGAGAGAAGGCACGGACAATGGGAGGGAGGGTGGGGAGGGGAAAAGAAGGCACGGACAACAGGAGGGAGGGGGGGAAGAAGGCACAACAACGGGAGGGGGGTAGAAGGCACCAAAACACACATTTACCTGGTCCGTCTCCTGTGGCGGGCTCCGGCTCCAAAAGGAAATAGTACACGCCCTGTGTAACAACCAAGTAAAGGGGCCAGTAGCCATGGGAGGATACAAATGACGACATGGCTGTACTAAGGAGGGACTAACAAGCCTCATAATGAATCAGAAGACAGCATTTACAAAGGACAAACAACACAAGTCAATGAAAAATAAGGGCGGGGGAATGGGCGAAGCTTCTCGCCGTAGTGAACTACCACAGCTCTTCGCAGAGCAGCGCTTGCGCGCTGGCTCACGCTTGACCTAATGAAAGTCCGAAATGAAAACGAGATGCACTCGTTATGCACATGTTATTGATGTGGGGTTCGACAGTTGTGACTGTGTTCAGATTGTTTGCAGTTTACATGTGGGGAGGGGGGCAGCCGGCGGTCATCTTTTATAGCACCATAAAGCATTGTAGTAAGAAAAATAAAAAGGGTACAAGAAGTTAAGGTATCAGGTAACCGTCGCCACCTATCTAGCCATTAATGCCACACCAAGATGGATTCATGCTGTTTGTTCACTTCTGGGATTAGGAGTTTCTGCTGGGGTTATGGTTGGCTCTGTTTTATTGGGAAATCCTAACAATGGAGCGAAAGGTTGCTAATGTCTGTTCTGTTCTTACACTCTCACTTTAGATGGACTCAATATAATTTTCTTTCCTCAAGTTTCTGCTACCCGTTCGGACTTTTAAAACCACCCTGGTGAGTTCTTTACTTGAAATGTGGAAATATGCAACTCCGCCCTTCTATTGCACCTGGCTGTCTGTTAGGGAACCTACAAAAAATTATGTTCTTCTGTAAGCCACTTGAAACTTAGAAAAACTGTTCATTCCAGACTGGTTGAATTTGCAGAGTGTTTGGCGACTGAATTGTGATTGCTGCCTCTCCATGAGACAGCACTTGTTTTCATAATTGTTAGACCTGGCACCATTGGCGTGGGTCTCCCTTCCATTTTTTCGCTGTTGCCTCCTATGTTTTTGCTGGTCTAGATGCTTTGGGCACTTTGCCACTGCTGTTCAGTGCCAAAGTGCAAGTGCTCCCTATTGTAAATTGTTGTAATGGATTAGTGACGCCATAATTGGCTTATTTGATTTACTTGCCAGACCCTAGTACAGTGCACCATGAGTGCCCAGGGCCTGTAAATCAAATGCTGCTGGTGGGCGTGCAGCACTGATTGTGCCACCCACAGAAGCAGCTTGTAAAATATGGCTCAGGCCTGCCATTGCAGAGCCTGTGTGCAGTCTGGGACTGCCATGTCGACTTGGCAAGTGCACCCACTTGCCAGTCCCTAAACCTTCCCTTTTCTGCATGCTAGTCACCCCTAAGGTAGGCCCAAGGTAACCCTGTGGGCAGGGTGCATTGTATGTGAAAGGTAGGACATGCCCTGGTGTGTGTGGCATGTCCTGATAGTGAAATACTGCCAATTTAGTTTTTCACTATTGCAAGGCTATCTGTTTCCATAGGCCAGAATGGGCAGTTTGATTATAACATCTTATAAGCAAGACTAACCCTAGGAACAAGATGAAAAATAAAGTTTGGAATGCCTGAACTCAGAATGTTAAAATACATCTTTTAGTGTGGGTGATTTTTACATTCTGTGTTTGAAAATACCATTTTTAGAAAGAAGGTATTTTCTTGCCTAACCATCCAGTATGCCTCTGCTAGGTTTGTGTATTACATGTCTGGTTTGTGAGTGACAGGGGTCTGGAGAGGGCTTTGGCTCCAGCAGTCTGATGAGTCAGGGCTGGGCTGAAAAGGACCTGGGTTGAATAGAGAGTAGGGGGAGGAGATTTCCTTTCACTTGCCTGAGCCTACATAGAATAGAGAGTAGGGGGAGGAGATTTCCTTTCACTTGCCTGAGCCTACATAGAATAGAGAGTAGGGGGAGGAGATTTCTTTTCAGCTACCTGGTCCAGGTCTGCTTTCAACAATGCTGTCTCCACCTCCTGCCAGGAAGCTGCACCAGGGAGGACAGAACTGGTTTGGGCTGGGTACAGACACTCTCTGCCTTCAGAGAACAAAGGATTTTGGAGTATAAATATTGGGGCCCAGAACTTTAGATCACTTCTGGGAATCAAGACAAACCTTTGCCAAGGAGAGAAACCAAGGAAGCTGAAGGAGGAGACTGCCCCTGCGCAGGTTACTGTTTGGGGTTGGCCTGCAGTGGTTACTTATTGCCAAGGAAAGGAGAAAAGGAACTTTGTGTGTACTTTAATCATCTTGAGGAAGATCTCCAAGGGCTTGAAGCTGAGCTTGCCTCCTGTTCTGAAGTCTCAGGGACACAAAGACTTCACCCCCAGCTCCCCCCTGAATTTCCTTGCTGGGAATTCTACATGCATAGAGGTGCCTGCTGTTGGTTTGGGCCCTCTAGAGACTGCGTGTCACTGGGAGCTGGAAGCGCGACGCAACGAGGAAGAAGCGTGTCACCACCGCAGCTGTTGCCGTCGCATCGCCGAAGAAGTGTGCCGCCGCCGCAGCTGTTTGCCGTCGCATCACCGAAGAAGCGCGGCGCATCGCCGGAGAAGCGTGCCGCCGCCGCAGAGGTTGCCGTTGCATCACCAGAGAAGTGCGTCGCAGGGCCTGTCGCGGCTCAAGAAACCACTGATTTCGCCGCACCGCCATCGGGCGTGCACGCATCACATCCAAGTTGTTGCATTGCAACAAAGATGCCATTTTGTCGCATCGCACTGGATCGTCGCATCGCATCGAGGCGCCATCTTGTCGCATCGTAACCAAAACGAAGTAAGAAACAAACGCTTCGCCTCCTCTCCGGTAAGGAACAGACGCATTGCCTCCCCTGCGCTGCAGTAAGGAACAGGTGCGCCGCCTCCCCCGAAGCAAGGAACTGACGCATCGCCTTCCCTGCAACCCTTTTGTTTATATTGCGTTATGCATCCAAGGTACTTTGAGAGTAAAGTGTTGCATTTACCAGCTACATTGCACTAAGCTATTTCTACCATTTGAAAGTCATATTTTTGAATACTGTATTGTGGATTTTTGTCGTTTGGTCTTGTGTTAAATCTAGATAAAGATTACTTATTTTTCTAAACTGGTGTGGTGTCCATTTGTAGTGTTTTCACTGTATTACTGTATGAGTTCACAAATGCTTTACACACTGCCTCTGAGATAAGCCTATCTGCTCGTGCCAAGCTACCAAGGGGGTGAGCAGGGGTTATTGTAGGAGTGTAGCCCCCTTACCCTGACTAGAAGCAAGGGCCCCTACTTGGTCAAAGGTACCTACCTCTGCCATCTAGAGACCCCCATTTCTAACATTGGTGGTCAGTGGTGAGGATTTGTACTTGCATTTGTGACTCATATACAGTGATTGGTGTACACTACTAGTGAGTGCAGACCATAACGCGACCACATACATTTTGGTAGAATTTTTTTCCTTGGGACTTCTATTTTTGCTAAAAACTGCCAATCCGTGTTACCATAAGCAAAGCAGCATCCAACGCATCTATGTTTCTACAATTTGAAGAAGAGAGGGTTGATACCTACACTGTGCCACAGCTTAAAACCCTCTGTAAAAGATGTAAAATCTCTGTGAAAGGCATCACCAAGAAGGAGGAATTCCAAAAGGCGCTGAAGGCCTGGTTGGAAGCTAGAAATACTCCTCAGCATCCTGAAGAGCCTAGGGAGGAGGCAGAGAATACAGATGGGCAGCTAGATGGGCCATTGGGCCTGACCGGGGAGAAAGCTCCTTCCAGGGCAGGCAGCAGTGTTTCTTCAAAGGGCCTGTCCCCAGGAGAGCTGGAGGACAGGGAGAGGGATAGGATGCATAAGATGGAGCTAGCCAAGCTCAAACTGGATGGTCAGATGGAATCAGAAAGCAAGAAGTTAGCCGTGAAAGAAAAGAGAATGCATTTAGAGCATGAGAGAATGTTGAGGGAATTGGAGCTGAAAGCCAAGAGCTTAGACATTACTCCCTCTGGTGGCAGCACACCATCCATGCCTGTAGAAGCAAGAGTATTTATCCCCAAAGATGCAACTAAGGAGTTCCACAAGCATGAAGATATTGGGCAATGGTTTAAGGCCTATGAAGTGGCCATGTCCTCCCACCGGGTCCCTGAGAAGGATTGGGGAGCGGGGTTGTGGGGCTGCTTTTAATGTTTGGTTGTATACACACGTTTTTCCCCACTGACTGTTTGAGACCCTGTTAAACATAATAAACATGTGATTGTAAGCAAATCACTTAACCTCCCTCTGTCTTAATGTATGTAAATATGTGAAAGTTAGGGCGATTTCATAAAGGAAACAAGCATTTGCAATGCAATAGGTCTTCCATTTACGCACTTTTAAGCTATGGGCATTGTAAATGACAATGCCTTTTATTTATGTTTTAAAAACCAAAACATAAATAAAAGACATTGTCATTTACAATGCCAATAGCTCAAACTCGCATACATGTGAGACCTATTGCATTGCAAATGCTCGTTTAAGTATGATACTTCTTCTGAATCAGTTTTCTATTTAGCAAGATATATCCTACACTGGCTGCAGCTCGCGTTTCACTTGTTAGTTCTGATTCCACCTAACTTCCTGCATTACAACGTGGCCTTTAAAATGAAAGATTAATGGGAAACTTCATGCACCACAGTGCCCCCTGAAATTGCTTTAAATTAGTCCCGCAATGCAGTGGGATCGTGAAGTGCTAATTTCACAGACTAATGTTATCAACACGGACTGATTTAGAGAGATGTAATTTGAACAATTGTAGCTCAGTGGTACTCATTTTATTCACCTCAGAAATAATAAAATATATGCACTGTAAAGTGCACACAATTTCGCAGCATATGCATTGATCCACTGAGCTATCTAGTTGATTTAGTACCCAGACCTTAATCCAGTCCATCAGATCCATGCTAGACTGATTTTTCTTGTCTTTGCCTCCCAGGTGTTGGCATATTACACGAAGACGAGTTAGTATTTTTAGAGAAACCATACAATATATTTTTTGACCTATAATACCTTATTCCCCTAAAATGTTTCACAACACCCTATCCCATATAACACTCAGGCCGCAGTGCTGTGGCGCTCCTTCGGTATTCTTACTAGAAACAGGCCTCTGCTCAGCTGTCATTTCAGCATCCACGACATCACCATTTAGGAGGCCCAGCACCCTGCACTTCCAACAGAAAACAAAAAACTAACAGTTGGCAACTTTAAAACAAGCATTTGCAATGCAATAGGTCTCACATTTGCGAAAGATAGAGCTATTGGCATTGTAAATACCAATGTCTTTTATTTATGTATTGGTTTTGAAAGCAGATAAATAAAGGGTATTGTCATTTACGATGCCAATAGCTTAAACTATCGCAAATGCTTTTTCTCACCTGAATACTGGTCATGAGTACTTTGGTGCTGGTTTCTGCCCATGCTGGAGTTTTCCACAAGTAATTGAGTAAAGGGAAAGTATTACATTTCAAAAGATAATACTGGTGGTGCCAGGCTGTGTCAGAGCAGCCACCATGGTAACAAAAGCATGCCTGAATGGATTTCTTTTATGCACGGCTCCTTACTAGATGCTATGATTTCTGTTCCACAAAGGCAAGAGGCATTGATCTGAAGTAGTCACACTGTGTACGACGGTAACATTCAGTTTATCTGGCGCTCTGCTGGCTCAGTCATCCTATCGAGGAGGTTCTCACTGCATGGTTAATTATGCCACTTCAATTAACACCAGAACGAAAAATGTGCATTTATTCTGAAATTTCTCGACATGTGCAGAAAAACCACTCACCCCATTTTTATTATGAATATGTGATGGGTTAAGTGTTCCTGTGTGTACAGAACGAAGAGAATGACAAGGAAAACAAAATAAGGGCTGGCAAGAGGTGATCAAAGGAGTGCAGGATGAGCGGAAGCTTTATGACTGAGATGATATGGAGTTTCGTACATCACTCTGAAGTAAACTGCACCTGAAAGCTTTTGAGGAGTGCGATGAATAATTAGGCAGGCTTTATGAGGCATAGACAGAAACCATAAGATCAAGAAGAACCGAGGAGCTAGAGAGACTCGGCCAAGGAAAGGTAGAGATTGTGAGTTGCTCACCGGAGGAGGGGGGGAAATGGGGAGGGAGGGAGTGCTGTGTAGTAAAGAGATGAGTCCTGGTAGAAGCATCAAAGGCCAGCAAGCAAGTGCTACGAGCTGCTCATCACCAGGTGCTATCCAGAATAGCGGAGTGGCCCCATGGCAGCAGTAAAGGGAGGTGGCAGGGGCTATGGGTTGCTCACACCACACATTCTATAGAATATAGGAGCAGCCTAGTGGCAGCATCAAAGGGAGGCGGTAGGGGCTGTGAGTTACTCAACACTAGGTGCTGGGTCGAATAGAGGAGAGGCCTGGCAGCCTCTTCAAGGGGAGGCAGCGCAAGCTGCACAGTAGAGAGGAGCGGTCCAGCAGCAGCATAGAGGCGCCTGAGAAGTCACTCTGCAGTGTAGAGAATCAGGCCAGCAGCAGTATTAAGCAGGTTGGCAGGGGCTGGAATGCGCACATGCCGGGTGCTCTGCAGTAGACAGGCGAGGCCAATCCCTTTGAGCTGCTCCTGCTCAGGGGCCGACTTTCAGAAAGCATCGGCTGTGGTCGCTACTGGTCATGCAAACATATTACTGCCAATTACCTGACGCTCGGCGCCCCACGCAGCCTTCAGCGAACATCGCACTGCTCCTGTCCGCACCACAACAAAGGACGTCGCCATCTTCATAGTGACGCTAGCACCTCAGGCCCGCCCACCGCTGTCAGCCATGCCATAGAGGCGAAAGTGGCTAGAGCGGCAGCATTTCCATGGCGTTCGTGGACGGCGTGCAGTTGCTGAGATTAACGAGTGGGAAACAGCAGCTGCGAGAGAGCCTGGCACGGTGCTCTGCGAGAAGTCGCAAGTATCCTGCCAGCATCGAAAGTGAAAGCGCGCGTGGCCGCCTAAAAGAATATAGTGCACACCCAAAAGCGGACGATGTATAATTGCGCTTAGAGCGCGGACGAACACAGTAGTTAGGTGCTGCTGCTTCCGGTCTAAACGGAAGTGAGTATCGCATCAACAGCCAATTAAAAAACAGCTAACAAGAGTAATGACTTAGTTAAACTAATGGCAAGCAGCAACAGAAATAACAGGCAATAGGCGGAGCTTCACCCCAACATACGGATTACTTGATGCCTCGTAGAGGCAGCGCATGCGCTGCCTATGCGAGACCTAAAAAATGTAAAACGAAAATAACCACAAACATCCCAGGCGCTTCTCCCCAACAGGAGTCTTTCCATAAAACGTTTGCAAAAAGTGAAAGAGAGGCCCCGGGGAGGCGTACTATTAATTAAACTGTGAAGTTTTGTTTACATTTTCCTTAGTGAGTGAACTGCCATTTGCAGAGAAAAAATGCATTAATTCCGGGAAGTGTGTCCTGCTTGACCTCATATTCAGTACATGAAATAAAACAAGCCTACGAAGCATTAGTATCTGTACACGGGAAAGCTTTCATTATGACATATTTCATGGAAAAGAAGTGTGCATGGGGAAAAATACTTTCTATTGTCAATAACACCATCATTAGGGTGCAGTTGTATATAGAACAAGTCTCCAACGCTTCTCTACCTTGGTAACATCCAGCGAGTGAGGTCTTTCAACGAAATTCTGGTTAGCCATTTACAAATGGTGTTTACTGGATATTTGGCTAATGTGTTTTTTAGACTTTGGACTATGCATGTACATCCGAAAAAAAAGAAAATCTTATAACCCAGAAAGAACTACTACTTAACTAAACAGACAAAGTTAAACTCACATAAACAATGCCTATCCTTCATAGCAATTCAGCAGATGTTAAAAAAACGATTTATCACCAGCTGGTTTCAGGGAAAACCATTTGCAACTGCAATGTTCGCTTGGATAAGGATCTAGGGTGGACTGAGGATACTGGTTCCTATGGAGCAGGGCCATTGGAATAATGCGATTCTCCGGTGTAATATGGCCATTAGGGTCATTGTCGACACTACTAAGTTTGCATGAGCTCTGCTGCCGTGATGCTGCTTTTGCGCACGTTACTACATGACTTTATTTTGCAATACTCTGTGCCTTTCACATGAGAACTGTCTGCCTTTCGCATTCTCTGCTAGTTCCTGGAGTTTAGTCTGAACACGAGCAAGGTCGATAAACAATGCCCCTTGTTATTCTGTTCTGGTCAGTCCCTAGCACCTAGACAAAACATGCTAAACACAGCTGCACTGCTGGAAACTCGTGCTTTGATACTACGGGGATGCATGTTGTTCAAATACACACTTGGAGAGAGACCTATCCCGGGAGAAGAGCTATGCTGTTCCCATGATTTAAAACTTCCATCTAGGCACTAAGGTATGGGGTCTGCTGACAAAGCCCAGAGATCTTCCTTTATATAATAAAACTCAACCTTACCAAAGGGAGGGTGGTCAGGCCTTTTAGTCCTTTTTCCACTGTCTGTATATGATGACATCCCCCTTTATATTTTAAGGAATTGTAACAATGCTAATTGTTCTGAGTTTGTGCATTTAGCTGCTGGTAGTGGCTCGTATACTGCATTATAGAGCACAATAGTTAAAATAAACATTTTGAACTATACAGTGACTCTGACAATCCTTATTGTGGACAAGTACGAGCGAGTGAGCGAAAGGGTAAGTCTTGCTACCGCGATTCCTGAGAGAGTCGGGAGTGTTGTGTTCTGGGTTGTCTAATCATTTGTAGCTTCATGATTATGTAGGAGAACGAATAAGACACTATAGCCAGTGGCGGTGCGTCCATTGGGGGCGCTGGGGCGTTGCCCCACCAATGCCACGGCCCCATTCAAATTCTTCATTCTACTTCTCCGACGCTATTAATTCCAATCAGGACTCCATATTGGAATTAGCGTCGGAGAAGTAGAACGAGGGACGCTGAAGGGGGTGGGAGGGGGTGGGGGCGGGGCTGCGGCAGCACTCAGGGAGTTGAGTGACAGCACCGCTCTAAACAACTGTCACAGCAATAGTGCGCATGTTCGTTTTTGGGCTTGTAATTTCTACGATCAGCCCGAACATGCGCACTAGTCCTCCCCTTAAGAGACCGAGGGTTGCTTCATGCCACAGCCCCCGGTCTCCTAATGGGCAGGGATACTCCCTGCCCTCAGCCAATCCTGGCGCTGCTGGAGCAGCGTCAGTAGAGGGGTAGGCAGTGACGTCGCGGCTGTTCCTGTTCGTAGAGCGCGGGACCCCGGCCCAGGAGCAGTGACAGTGACCGTGACCGGCCAGGTGTGGAGGCTGCGCGGTACCCGGCAGTAAGGTACTGTACGTTTTATTTTTATTTCTTTATTCCCCAAATACCCCCCCCACCCTCCCCCCCTCCCGCGAGCATAGAAGCGCGGTGTTTTCGTTACTAGTCCGGGCTTCTGCTAGAGACTGTTGTGCACACGTGACATGGGATGAGGCCGTCTCTCTCTTTCTTCTTTTCTTGCGCCACGAGAAACCCATGAGGAAAGTCGGTGCCCGCAACTAAACCCAATGCTCTGGTATCGGCCCGATGCAGGAAAAACCCAAGCAGCCCAAGATCGACCCTTCAAAGGTGGTGGTGGTAAGTGAGGCAATTGGGGGCTTGATCAGTATGGAAACGCTGTGGACTTTCGGTGAAAAATGCATTGTATTCAAGATTCATATTCTAGAAGTTGCAGTCCGTCAAAGTATTTGTCGTGCGCCTCACAAACGAATGCCTGTCGGTTGCATGCCATGTGCGTACTAGATTTTTGGGGACTAAAATGAGCTGCTGTGTTATTTTTTGGCAGGTTATTTTGGGTTGGTATGTCATATAAAAAGGTACAATGGAGCGAGGAATAGACTCTCTGTAATTGTAGCCGAGTTTCTTTACTTTTCATCGGGTTATATAACTGCTGAGTTAGGCCTGTCACTTTCGCCTTTTACTCTAAACACGGAGCCTGGGGTGGTTATTAATTCACGAATTCGACACCTCCGGAAAACGGAGCTGCTATGTTTGACGTGCTTATCTGGAAGAGGGCGGCTTCCATGCGCTCTGCAGACATGTGAAAAGTCTCTTTTACCGCCACATTGGGTAGCTCTGCACCAAAGCTAAACAATATTCAGAAGCAGTGTGCATATAAAACTGGCTGCTGTTCACACCTGCCAAGGAAAGCTGCTTCAGTGAATTTGAAATACGTGCATATTTGCTTTAAAGAAGCAGTGCAAAATGACTATTAAAAGAACGAATGAGAAGCATTAGGTAAGGCCTTCTCTAGGATTCCTGTTCCATTCATGGGGAGAAATCCACGTTTGAAATGTGTGAAACCTTACACCAACTACTTTCCCACACTCACAGTCACAGATAGGAACACAGTTGTTCTGGAACAGTTTTCCAGTGTTTCATCACTGAAGTCATAGGAATTGTGAAAAAGCATCACACAAACAGCAAGGACAGCAGTTGTATTCAGTGGAGAGTGGTAAAGGTGTAGTTAGTATGTAGCTTATGCTGGAGTTTGGAGCACACTGTTGAAAATATATTACTAAAGCATCATGCGGTAGCACACCGTCATTCACAGAAGGCACATCTTCCGTTGAGGTTTGCGCAGGCACAGGTGTGCTGATGGGATTCTGAAACACACAAATGATAATGTCTGGAAATGGGGATTCAGTGAAAATGTAATCTGTGCATCATAAAGTAAAATGACTTTATTTGTTTTGATCCAATTGGAGTCTATGCTTCCTTCGCATTTCAGAATTATGGAGATGTGCTTACATTTGTGCTTTCCTAACTGCTTGTGCATTCTGAGATGTTTGTACAGTTCATTTGCAGCAGGGTTTTGAATTCTGATTTTGTGACAAAAAATGGCATCCTACAACCTTTCCTTTTTTGTACCCAGCAAAATCGTCTTATTTCACTTTACAAAATTCTCTCACTGCAATCAGAGAAAGAAAATTAAATACCAATCTCCCTTTTAAAACAATAGGCAGCAATTTGTCAAATGACTGAGTCTGACATTGGACCTCTTTGAACGCACAGAAAATGTGAAAGGATAAAAACAACATTTGAAGGCATCTTTATTGCTCCTTCATCTTCTAAACTCCAGCATTGTTATTTTGGACATGTTGCAGCACCCCTGCAGCCTTACTTCCAGTGAGCGCCTCTGCCAAAGCGCAAAGATTCAATAGAGTAGGCATAGAAATAAACTAAATGGTATATTTTGCACCTACATTCTCAGTGAATTTGGTCATCCACCTATCCATCTCCATTCTTCCTACTCTCCATCCACCTTTCCTCACTTCATGCACCTATCCATCCTTCTCTACCCCCATTTAATGATCCTTCTTAAATCTATTCATTTCTCAATCCATCCACCCATCTCTCCAACAATTTCTCTTCCTTCGTTCCATTCATCCATCCATCCATCTTTCTCCTGGTCAGAACTCCCAATCCATCCATCTTTCTCTCCTTCCTTGCTTCTTTGCTCCACCCTTCTCTCCCTTTCTTCCTATTGTGTTGTCCTGTTGCATTTGTTCCCCTAATCCACAGTTTCATCATACTATTCTCTTGCAGTGCTATTTATGATGGCCTTCCATCAAAGTCACTGAAGTCATAAACAACATGTGAAAGGTTTTTATCTTACACACTTCCCAGAGGCACCCTGCCCACTTATGCTGCTAAAGTGTGGGAAGGAGGGTTATGCCACCTTACTGAGTTAATGCGCCTCCGCTAGGTCCTGTATGGAAATAGGCCTATATATCAGCATCTGGCATAAAACTGTAGTTATTAAGGGCACCCAATACCTAATCACCTTTCCTTGTTTACTAAATAGATAACACCTTCATACCAGAGGTTCTCACGTGTTGTAAAGGACAAACCTGTGAAACAATCTCTTAACTAGAGATGGAAAACACATAGACCTCAAAGGGTCAGTTACCTCCTCTGGCCTGGGCAACACAGCTGAAAACCTGTCAAGTAATGAAAGTGCAGGTATCTGCCCCCCTACCCTCTGATCTAGGTCCCTGGCATTGTGATTGGCGATAAGCTAATATTGTTTGAAATGCCGCACTTGATAGCACCTCTTGGTGGTTACCGACTTTTTGATTTAATTCAGCGTTTGTGTGATTTCTTTGAAGATCTGCCCTATTGTCAAATCTGTTGGTAATTTGTCGCATACTGTGCACCTAGCTCTAAAAACAAGGAAGTAAGCAGAGCATCTGAATAGTAACCTTTCCTGTGTCCCCTGGCTGGACAGAAAGCCCAAAATAGGCTTTAAGTTTTCCAGAATATTTAAAGAACCAGTAAAATGGTTCAGCTGGATGAGGCAGTCGTTGTGAAACTACTGAAAGGAAGATGGACCAAAGGTCCCAGCCTCACTGTCGTTAATACTGCAAAGTTGCTCTACCAGTCTTTGCCTATCTGTTCCTCTTAGCTTAAGCTTTCCCATTTGTCTACCTATATAATTATCATATGAAATCTCTTTATTGATTCATAACTACAACTTCACAATTGCTTTATTAACCTTCTGGCTTTCTCAAAATTGCTTGGAAATGCACCATTTGCCCACTCTTTGTTCAAAACTTTCTCGGTGGAAGAAATCCCCCCCGGAACCCAACTTTTGACGGTCGGACTCACTCGCCACCGGCGACGGGACTCATCACAAACCTTTACGCCCCACCACTTTCAAATGTCACCAGCCGCCACTGACTATAGCTAGTCGGTTTTGGGATTTTGGGTACTAAGGTGGTAGGAAGGTACAACCCCTATACACAGAGGTCCTGTTTTCCTGCGCATAGTTCTGTGTATGTGCAGAATCCACGCAACACCGTCTGTGACTATTTCCTGCATTATTATGGCTTTGCCGCATTTCTCATTTCATTCATCACCTGCTGCGTAATCTACAGATTTTAACAAAAAAATGTTGTAGCTCAAACAGATCAAATGTTGCTAAAATTACTGTGACCTGTGTTGCTGTGCAATTGAAGGCCTTATGCAAAAATTGTCTAGTCATCTGTCAGTTGCTTATTACTGTATTTGGATGTTACACTGGTACTAATGAGATAAGAACTTTGCCCAGACAGTGTTAACATGAGAAAAAATGGCAAATTCTGATGTTATATTATCACTAACTGTGTCACATTAGGTTGCATAATTTGCATTTTCATGCCACATCATTTAGCCAGTAAGCCCGCACAATTTCGTCCTTATTTCTTCATAATTCCAGTGACCCCCTGCTACAGAGTTTGTCTCTTATTCCAGAGCACAGCCTGAGGCTTTATATCTTTCAACCACTATAGTTGTTGATATTTTTCTGTATAATTAGTAATTTACTGTGCATAACACATAAATCAAGAATTTCTTACTGTTCTGCATGTGCCTCTCCTTATTTCCCTTCTATTCTTCCATTTTTGCGTTTTTATATTGTGTTAACTCGAAACTTACATTACTCAAGGCCATTTTTTTGTTTACTGGAATTTAGAAAGATGTGTTTGCAGGGTGGGGAACCAACTGCACTTAAGCCGACTCGATTTCCGCCTGTCCTGCTGCTGTCCAGATCTGGCAGCTTCTGGCCGAGCATGTGAGTAATGACTCTTGCGATAGCCCTCTGCGATCAGCAGGCCATGCAGTGGTGAGTCTGCCTTCCTGCCCCTCTATAGCGCCCAAAGGGGGTGCCGGAGGCCTCCTACTGCTTTTGCCCTTCAGCCATTCTGTTGTTTGATAGATATAGAGACTCTTTCTTTCTTGCTCAGTTTACTGGTGGCAGTGGGTTAGTTCTCCTACCACTCTAGTGTGTACCCATGTGGGAAAGTCTTCCCTCCAGCTAATCTCGAGTATGCTTGCTGATATTCTTCTAGTACTAGCGCCTACATAGAGCTATACAATTGTCCATCTATCCCATAACTCTGTCCAGTGCACCAGCTGCTGGGGAGTTCCCATATGGCATGCATTCTGGGGTGCTTTGCTCTCCTATCTCTCATGTAGCTTGCATGTGAAGGGATGTGTTTGTCCAACCACTCTGTAATGTTTCTTCTGGGGGTTTCCTGGCATCCATCCCTTTTACACAGTGTGTGCTTCTATCCCTCAACTCAGTGACCAATGTCATGCCTCAGTACAGCAAATCTGTGGAGATAGCTCTTCTCCTGCCACTCTTCTGTACATTACCTACAGGTCTGTGTTCTCAATTCCACACCACATAATTTGACACCAAACCACATACTTCAACACAGCAACACAATTACACAACACACCACATACATTCAATCCCTAACACAGAATTCCAATTCATGCCACAATATTGAACCACATAATTAAACTCCACTGCATACCACTCCACAACTCAAAATACAATTCCACATAATTACACTACATAACACACAATCCCACTCCACATAATTCCAGTACACACATTACCACATAATTACTATCCACATAATCCCACTGCACACCATGCCACATAATTCCACTACACAAATCCACTCCCCAACATACAATTACATACCACACAATTGCACAGCTAAGAATTCCAATCCAACCCACATAATTCCACTCCACACCACATACATACATCCACTACATAACATATGGGTAAAAGATATTGTCATTTACAACGCCAATAGCTCTAACTCTCGCAAAAGCGAGACCTATTGGCCTTGCCAATGCTTGTTTACAATGGTATCAACATGCATACCTCTACCGTGACTTCATTTTTTTCACTAATTTCTCTCTAGAACTCACACGCATCAGTCATAGCACCTTTTTTTTCATGAGGTTCTCTCCCAAAAGCCTACACTCTGCACTTAGTTCGCAAAGCATTCCCCCAAAAAAACATAAGCAACACTCTGCATATGAACTGCACAGTCCACATTTACTGTTAAATGCAATCATGGATAAAGCGGTCTCATCCAGCAGTTTCTTAAACTGCATTATTACAGAAGCACTACTGCACAAAATGCAAAAACACACTCAAAACACTGCAAAATACCTGTGCAGTGTGCCATGTTTAAGCACTAACTATGCTTAAACAATGAGCTGCATGTATGATGAAAAACACTTTTCAAATGTTTTAGAAATTGGATTTCTGGTTGGCAGAGGTATACACCCTGTCCAAGCAAGAACCACAATCCTAGTCAGGGTAAGTCAGATACAAACCATAAATTAACCTGTGCTTACTCTCTGGCAGCTTGGCACAGAGCAGTCAGGCTTAACTTAAGAGGCAATGTGTAAAGTATTTGTGCAACACTTCAAACAGTAAACACAGTGAAGACACCACAAAAGACTCCACACCAGTTTAGAAAAATAGATTATGATTTTATAAATAAAACAAGACCAAAGCGACAAAAATCCAATAAGTAGAAGTTGAGATATGATTTTTTTTTTTTTAAATATAAAAATAGAGCTTATAAGCAAATAGTGCTAAAAGGGATATCTGGTCACGCTGGACGGGACAAAGTCAAGAGTTCATGAGTGCTGGCCGGCTACAGGACCCATGCAGGGCCAGCTGAGCAAAGTACCTTAATCCTGGTCACAACACAAGATGTGTTGATTTTCCTCACGCAGAGCTGGCAATGCGTCGGTTCCAAAGATGAAGCGCCTGGTAGGCGAGGCGTTGGTTCCAAAGACGACGCGCTGGGTTTCTCCACACAGTGAAAGGATGCGATGCAGTGGTTCAGATGCAGCCCTGATGTGATGCCGAGGCAATGGTTCTGAAGTCAATGTACCGGGTTTCTCCATGCAATGGGAGACGCGATGATCGTCCTTCAGCAGTGGAGGAGATGTGGTGATTCCAATGTGATGACGATGCGATGGTGATGTGTTGGTTCCGAGTGCGATGCACTGGTTCTGTTCAGCAACATCGGCGATAGGGATATTCTGCCTCTCGCAGCAGAGGATGTGTTGGTTTCCACTGGAGCAAGCACCTTGGTTTACTTCCAATGGCCCAGGCACAGAAGAAATGTTAAAGACTTTGATGTCCCTAAGTCTTTGAAGAACAGGAGGCCAGTCAGCTAGCTCTTGGAGTCACTCTGGGGCAAGTGATGAAGGGCCACTCAAAGAGAGCAGAAGGCAGCAGAGAACGCAGCAAGGCAGAAGTCTTCCAGAGCAGCAGTCCAGTAACGTAGCAGCCCTTACCACAGCAGTTCTTCTTTTTGGCAAGTGGGTTTCAAGTCCAGAAGTGTACTGAGTTGGAAGGGTCAGAGGTCTAGTACTTATACCTAGTTTGCCTTTGAAGTGGGGTGACTTCAAAGAAGGGTCTTTGAAGTGCACACCGGTCCTTTCTTCCTGCCCTGGCTCCAGACTCACTGCAGGGGGGTAATAACGTGTGTGTGTGTCTATGTGCATGTGTGTGTGCATGCGTGCAGGACACAGCCTATTCAGGTGTAAGCGTGAGGTTGTGCCAAGCCCTCCCCTCCCTTCTTCCCAGGAAGATGCATGCAGTCACACCCAGGTTCCCTTTGTGTGTGGCTATCTAGAGGGAATACACTAACTCCAGCTATCACCCAGCCCACCAGTGATTAGAGACAGGCAGCAGACAGAAAAGGGCTAAGAGCAGAAAAATGCCTAATTTTCTAAAAGTGGAATTTTCAAAATAGCAACAATAAATCCAACTTTACCATTAAAGAGGATTTTTCATTCCCATTTCATAGGCATTAAACATGACAGATCGGCCTTCTCTCAATTAGGAATTACAGCTTATTAAATGTCATAAGGAATCCCCAATGTTAACCCGCCAGAGGGGTAGGCCTCTCACTAATGAAAAACAAATTTAGGAGTTTTTAACTACCAGTACATGTAAAACCCAAAAGTACATGTCCTACTTTTTAATTTACATAGCACCCTGCCCTATCGGCTACGTTACGGGTGGCTTATATGTAATAAAAGGGGAGTTTTAATTCTTAGCACAAGTTTTAAATGGCAAGTTGACATGGCAGTGAAAAATGCACGCACAAGCTCTGCAGTAGCAAGCCTGAAACATATTTATGGGCTACTTGTGTGGGTGGCACACACAGTGCTGCAGGCACGTTAGTAGCATTTAATTTACAGGCCCTGGGCACATGTAGTGAGTACACTGTACTAGGGACTTATAGGTAAATTAAATGTGCCAATTATGGATACATCAATCAAGAAATGTTTTAGGGGAGAAGCATGTGCACTTTAGCACTGGTTAGCAGTGGTAAAGTTCTTAGAGTATTAAGGTCAACAAAAAGAATCAGCAAAAATAGGTGGCAAACAAGCAAAATGTGTGGGGCAAGCCCACCCTAACAACATTTAACTGTAAAAAGGTCGAAGGGTAGAAAGCAAAACTCTGTTTGCACCTTTCTAAACATGTATTGCAACTTACATGGAAATTAATAAATGAAAATTTACTATTGAAACTGAAGTGCACAAAAACTGCACATCTGGTAACCCTGTAGGTGGTTTGTTTTAGAAAGAACGGGCCCCTGAGTGTAGGATAAACTTACCCTGACAGGGAAAATACATCTATGAGGAACGACACACCTGGGCACGGTGAATTTCATGTAAAGCAGGCACATCAATTCTAAACATTCAACATGATGACAATAGTTTGTTAAAGACAAATCTTAAACCAGTATATATTAACTTGATTTATTTTTCATATTTTATTTTTGGATGCAAAAATATAGCACAGTTCTAATACTTTTTTATAAAAACACTTTTTTTCCCTTTCAATAAATATACATGTTTTATACAATCTGATGGACAATTGTCAAGAGATCATAAACAGTTGTCATATTTCATACCATTATTACGGTGCAAACATTTCTACGATATCGATGACCAAATAATCAATATTTTAAAACCAAGAATCAAGTTGGTGATGTGCAGAGACTGGCGGCATGTTGACAAACTACGCACGTTTCGGCATAGGCCTTCGTCAGGACTCTGTCACAGTGGTTACTATTGGGTGTTCAAGAGTTGAAACAGACCCAAACAATCTTTAGCAGATAAGGATTCCGGTACTGCCGTGTATTTACTTTCAGATTTTAATTTGCTCTCGGAGTGGATGGCCCTCTATAATTTCTCTTCTATGTCAGCAACGTCTACTGATAAGCGTAGATTAATGGGCCACTGCCAAATGGTAGTTCAGCTACACAACCAAAGTGAATAATGATATAAGGCACTCGGTCTGAACTTAACGTGGTTAACAGCAATACTGGAATGAGAATTCATGTGCCTTTTAATATTTTTCACTATCCAATTCCATATAGTTGGCTTGAAAGGTTTGTTGATGTGGTAATCAGGCACAATCTATGCAGACTCCTCCACAATATCGTCCATGTGGATTGATGAATCTCTCTTGGGAGACGCCGAAAAAACCCTGTAGGTGGTAACACAAGAGTATAGGGAATAATACGAACTGCTAGTGCTATAGTACTTAAACTGCATAAAAGAACTTAGAAGCTCAAACAAAACTTGTTGCACCGTGATACAGTCCTGTCGATGCCAAAATTGCAACACGGGCCATTTCCCTTCACACATATGATTATCTAGTCTCTTCTGTCCAGTCTGTGTAAAACAGTTCACTTTTCCTTGTGACTCGGTGAGACTAACACACCAAACCGGATTCAGACTGAATACTACCCCTCCGGAGCGCGGACGTCAGTTTCTTCTGTGAAACCTTCTGCGCCAGAATGCGGAGCCACTATAGAAACTGGTTGTGGAAACAGTGTGCCAAAGATAAAAAATCTTTGAAACATTAATAAGAAGAAACATCAAATGGAATGTTAATACCAGACATGGATTTTAAAGAAAACCCTAAAAGAATCAACAAAGCAAAGGGCTACGTGAAACTTTGCACCCTGGTGAATAACCAGCATGCAAGGGAAAACACCTTACACTCTACAGACCATTCACCAACGGTAATAATAAATGGCATGGTAATATCTAAACAAAACCTATAAAAACAACACCAAGCTGTTTGTGGAATCACACTATTACGAGAGATAGTGACACTGCCAATACAAGGTATGATTATACTAGACAAATACTTTCAATTAAAGAACCAAATGAATCAACACTGCTCACTGGTCCAGTGTAAAAGAGAAAACACCCCCCACTCTACCGATCACACACCATTGGAAATGGATGGTATGGCAACATCTAAACAATACCTACATGGCAAGACCATGTGGTCAGTTGAGTCCCAACATTATTTGAGACAGTGATCACTGGCATTTAATACCAATACTGAAAAAGGGCATAACCTATAAGGCTATATTATATACCATAGTTATACCCACCCGGAGGAGAGTCTGCAAACTAATCCTACAAAAGCTCTCCAAAAGAATCAGTCCATCATAACCAACAGCCGACCAAATATAGGAATAGAAGAAAAAGAGCCTGGGCTCTTAACAAAAACCGTGGCAATGTCCACAGACAATATAAAGAAGAAACAACCACACAGGCACAAAAGAACCAAGCCTTAAGGGGAACAGGATAAAACCCTGAGCAAGAACATCTGACAACAGTCAGACATTAGTAAATAACCCTCAAAGCGAAGGAAAACTCCTTGGACAGAAGAGACAAGGACAAAACGAATGCCATGCCACCGCATTCTCTACATCAATAAAGAAATATTTGAAGAAGACCTGTCCCAATAAGTCCAGAAAGAAGGACTTCCAGAACTCATACCCAGTAAAACCAAGATGAATAAACCATCATTGCAAGGTCTGGAGACACAATCCATGTACCAAGAAAGATGAACAATAGTCCATCCCTGGAATAAAAAATATAATTTAGGCAAAATGACCACCCGAAGATTTACATAATGATAGGAAAGACGTAAAGATGACAACCAAACAGATTTGAATCTTCTATAGATAATGAACAATTATGTCAGATTAATAACACCTACTCATTCACACAAATATGTATATATGTAAAGATATATGTTTCAGGTGTCACACACCGAAACTAAAGATGAAAAGGAAGGCAATCGCATCCCACAATAAATTCATTTCAACACCCGTTGCGTCAATTCCCCCAAGGAGACGTCGGGACACAGACACCAAAACTGTGTGCGAGTCTTTATTTTCCACACTTCGCCATGACGCGTATCGGTCAAGCCTGGCGTTGATCACATGACGCACTACGGTGCCCTCAATAGTATTTAAAGTGTGCACGTCATTACTACTCTCATAAACATAAAAAAAAGACTGTGATGATGTTGGCTGTAAAAACATTCAAAATCGATAATTGATGGATGTATTGTTTAACATACAATTATCCCCAAAAATATATTTTTATATTTCTACTTGCAAGGACATACTCCACATATCATTAATTATATCAAGACGTTTTACACAGGAGCTTTTACTAAAACAGATAATACTGTGCAATACTGGTTTGGACGTCTTGCTTGATACAATAGCCACACCAATTCGGTTCCTTCAATAGTGGGCCTATGTGCAAAACTACGCATTTGCGCAAAATAAGCAATTTTAACATGTTGCAGCATATAAACTGACCGAATAAAATTCGGATCTTAGTGCAGACTACTATGGTTGTGCAATTTTTGCTTACAAAGTGCATAAAATATCTCATTTGGTTGATGTGCGCTATTAGTCATTGCTATTAAAGCCACTGTGAGCTTGTTAAGAGCAACCATATATTCACGTTATTCTTCATAACCTTGGAATTAAATACATTTTGCATGTAGTGTGTTGTATTAAATACAAACTAAAAAACCTTTGCATTCAATTGATTCACTTAATGTGTTCACTTTGCAACCAAAAATATTTTAAACAATTAAGCCATGTGGGCAACGTTAAGCCGTACAGCTGCATCCATAACTCATTAAAGTGACAATGTGCAAGAAAGTGCAGAGTGTAAATTTTGTTAAAAAAATACATGAAGTATATGCTACAGATTATGTTGCAAACAAACTATGAAACACTTAATGTATTGTTTTGAGTATTAAATAACCTGATCGCTTTGCAAAAAAACACCAAAATACATTTGGACTGAAACATAATAGAATGTGGTCCTGCCAGACAGCTTAGAAAAGCTAACTGGATCACATTCAAAGACAAGAGTGTATATATGTATATATATATATATATATATATACATCATGGCATCACAGGAAGTGATATCACAACCCATGACCTTGCAGGAAGTGACATCAAAAGAAGTGACATCACATCTTAACACTTCACACACGTTTCGCAGGTCTATCATGAGTACATTTGAGAGCATTATGAGATTTAACAAATTAGATCTTGCGTCTGGGTTATGCCAAAAAAGTGTCACAACCCCGATGCAAAATGTGGGCCTCAATTTATATATATATTTTTTAAACTCTGCTACAAAGAAGTTGGCAACAAGGAGAAATGTAGTATTCTGCTTAATTGGTTGCAAAGTCTATTTAAAATATCTTATGGGGTTACGGCACGTGCTGCAGAGATCTTTGTGTGCTCAGTAAATCTCAGGGAACAATAATAAAGGTAAGGTAACTTTGGAGAGTAACGCATTTGCTAGAGAGACCTGCGTTTTTTCTCATCCCAGTTTTGAAAGCGTAGAGGGTTAATGTGTCTCCTGCAAAGCACATCATCTAACATGCAGATGACAGAGATTTATTTTCTGTAGCTCGGTAAGTGAGTTACTGCTTTTAACACAGAGATCCTTTTGTTACTTGCAGTTCATAAATTGTAATCCTTCTAATATAGCACAGTGAGCTATGAAAGATATGTGACTCCTACATCTTGTAACCCTCACTGTCTTATGTAACACATTGTGTACATTAAGTTAGACATTTATAGGATCTGTTGTCAATGTATTTTATGTACGTGTGATGTAATGCCCTCTGACACCCTGCATTGGGATGAGTAGGGCAATAAAAGAAATAATACAAAATAGTGGTATTCAAATTGTTATTTGTGTAAAGACTGGAACAGACCAACACATCTGACATTCTTACAGTGCATATCTCTTATATACATGGATTGAACAACGTCAAAAACGAATGCCTCCCAAGTATTTGTGAAGTGATAACAACAAGCTGTGTGCCTTTGTTTCCCTTCCTTTGCATTTGCATCTAGGTGTGAGGCTCAGATAGCTTCCAGCCAGGATAGCAGAACAAAAAGAGACCTGATGGCCCCTTATGGGCCAAGCTGAAATCTAAAATATGAAAGCCCCCTCACCTCCTGAACCTTGCTGCTCGAAAGGAAAGCAGACAACGTGCAGGCGCTGCTGAATGCGTCCCAGTGTCTGAATATTACACCGGGACAAGTTCAGCATGATATTTCAGTGGGGGCCACTTCTTGCAGGGAGGACGGCGTCCATGTACAAATAGTGATTGGACGCTGTGTACCCGCGTGTACCCCCGACTTGTGCCCTGCCCTGTATACACAATAGAGAAATAGAACTGAAAAACCAGCCTCACAACACCATACGATACATCATAGAAAAGAATATTGCACCATCAATAAAACACTGTAGGTGACTTGCATAAAGATAATGCTGTCTGATAAAAGTATCTTAAAAAGTCGTTGCTACCTAAAATAAAACATTTTTAAAAAATGAAACCTTGCCAGCAGCAAGCACACACGGTCCCATTTGCTCCTTCAAGAAGCAACAGATCATATGCTCACACCATGATCTCTCAAGGACTGTAGAGTACAGATAATAACAGATGCATACTAGAGGAGGAACAAATGTCCTCAAGGAGACAGGTAACATCTAACCCCCAGGCTGAATAATGCATGCCAAGAACATTGCAGGAAAATAAAGAAGAAGAATAAGAGCTTTTAAGAAAGCCTAAAATACTCCTACTATGTAAGACATGGCCGAAAACAACCTGAAGGTAAAGTCTTTTCAGACACTGCCTCTTAGATAACTTTAGACACAGAGTTCACACAACCACCATGTTCCAAAACTGAACACAGAAATTACATATACCCTACAATAAAGGAGTAAACCAAGAGTGTGAGTATTCAAAAGAATATAAAACGTAGGGCCGGATGTACGACGAATATTTGCAAGCGCAAATGGGTTTTAGACCCATTTGCGCATGCAAAAAACCTGTGGCCCATGTACTAACCCTATTTTGCGAGTCGCTAATTAAATAGCGACTCGCAAAATAGGGTTAGTGACTCGCTATTAGGAAGGGGCGTCCGAGGGCGTCCCTTCCTAATAGCGAGTCTGAAGCTAATGTAAGAATGTTTTGCGACTGCAATTGCGGTCGCAAAACACTTGCAACTTACCACACTCTTCAAGAGGGTGGTAAACTATTGCAAATGGGAAGGGGTCCCCAGGGGACCCCTTCACCTTTGTGAATGGGTGCGCAAACATTTTTTCAGAGCAGGCAGTGGTCCCAGGGACCACTACCTGCCCTTAGAAAATGAAACAAAAGCGTTTCATTTTTTTTTAATGCATCCCATTTTCCTTTAAGGAAAGCGGGCTGCATTCCCCCCCAAAAAACTGCTTTATTTAAAAGCAGTCCCAAACATAGAGGTCTGCTGCATGCTGGGAGTGCCTGCCATTCCCAATGGGGTCGCAAATTGCGACAGCCTCATTACTATGCATGAGGCGTGCAATTTGAGACCCCATTGGGAATCGCAAACAGTGTCTCAGACACTGTTGTACATTGGCAATTGCGACTCGCAAATTGTGACTCGCAATTCGGCGCAATTTTTGAGCCGCAATTGCCAATGGTCGTACGTCTGGCCCATAGACTCTGAGCTTATCAGCGCAAAGCTTCAACAAAGAGAAGCACCTACAATGAGCATCCACTGCGCCCAAATAGCGAAAAAGGACTGCGCTGATTATCTTGACAAGAAAAATCAGAGTATATGCAAAAACAGATATACACCCTTTGTACTAGGTCTCATAACCGGCATAAAAATATGTCTCTATAAGAAATACTAAAATACAGAAGCCATGCAAATTCAGTATACTGAACTGCTTCAAAGAAGCATGAGAACATATATGCTTCCCAAACGGAAGACACTCCTCTTTCAATAAACCTCTTGAGCGTAAAGCTCATGCTCAGAGGGAAAAGAAAAAAGAGCACAACCCTCCTTTAGACACCAATAAAAATGGTACTGAAACAAAAACATCTGCGCCTTGCAGGAACACCATCTGGTGCACCAAAAGTGGACATGACAATGCCCTAACAAGGCTTAACCCTTGATAAAGAAAGAGCTTGCATCACCTATACAATCCAAGTATAGGCCAATTAGCATATAGAGAATGAGGAATTATAACTCTGTATTTCTTCGCCTATCATGGAGGCGTCTTAATGCCGCATCGGCCTGAGCCCCAAAGAGATGGGCACCATCAAATGGCATGTCGACCAAAGTCAACTATACAGCCTCCGAAAAACCTGAAGCTGCCAACCAAGCACAACGCCATAACGCCACTGCCGATGCCATGGCTCGACCTACAGAATCTGTAGTGTCCATGTCACACCTAATTGAAAGTTTAGCTGCCTGTAGACCATCATTTATCAAGCCACCAACCTCAGAACGGAAGTTATCCGGAAGAGATTGAAACATATTCTGCAAAGAATCCCACAAAGCATAGGAAAAACACCCCAGCACACAGGATGTGTTGGTGGATCTCAAGGCAGAGCTGGCAGAAGCAAAGATGTGTTTGCCAGATGCATCTTTACTCCTAGAATCCTTATTCACTGGAGTCTTAGGTGCAGAATCCACATCATGTGAAGATGTTGCAGCCTGAAAAAATAGGCTACGAGTGGAACTGGGTCCCCAGGTGCAGACAAATGTCTGCAAGCGATATCCCGATCAACTGAAACCCCGGATTCAGGCTTGGCCCAATCCCTAATAAAATATCAAACAGGGCCTCACTGTCCTTGGTAAAGGACCTCAATCAGAGGGACGATAGACCTCTGCACCGTAGGTAGCGACAAGTCCAAAACAATAGCCACTCTCATCAGCATATCTGCAAAGGAGAAACTCGCCTCAGTGCGAGACTAGGGGAGAAAGTAACCCGAAGCTGGTGAAGATTCCAGCCCACTAGCCTCTCCAAGAGCAGGTATTCAGCCCTCCTCCACCTGAGATGCAATAGCATTGGAAATGGGCTGAAAAAGCCCTGTCTCAGCAGACACAAGGTGACTTTTAGAAGTCTCCTACTGAGAAGGAACCGACACACAAGTTACTAACTTGTGTAACGATATATCTGTAAGAGACAGTAGTTAGTGACAGATTCCTTACCTTAGAATATCCCCAGGCGTCAGGCTGGATCCGGAAAGTTTTGCGTAGCAGTACCCCTGCGCGTCGGTAGGCGGCGTCGGCGGCTCCGCTTCCATCGTCGGCGTCGTGATCGCCGGGATGACGTCGCGGACAATACTTAGACGCCGCCCATGCGCGCTGGCGTCAGTTCTGTACACGACTTTCCGCGCCAGAAATGCAGAGCCATGCAAGAAACTGACACTGGTGTCTGAAAACTAGGGCCCTGAAAGGGATGACCTTAACCCTAGAAATCAGTTCGCAGAACTGGGAGGATGGGTGGGGAGGTAAGGAATCTGTCACTAACTACTGTCTCTTACAGATATATCGTTACACAAGTTAGTAACTTGTGCATCTGAAAGAGACACGTTAGTGACAGATTCCTTACCTTAGAATAGATACCCCAGCAATACCAACCCCGGTGGTGGGTCTGCAAACAAAGATCAGACGAAGAAGTCTCAGGGAACAGAACGGCCAAAAAAGCCGTCTCTCCGGACTTGGCTGTCAAGGCAGTAATGCTTGGTAAACGTGTGCAGCGAGGCCCACGTAGCTGCCTGACAGATGTCCTGCAATGGGACACCACGTCCCAAAGCCGTGGTGGCGGCTGTCGCCCTGGTGGAATGGGCACGTAACCCAACAGGGGGCTCCTTCTTAGCCAAAGAATAGCATGCTTTGATACACAAGACAACCCAGCGGGAGATGGTCCGCTTGTGTACTGCCCGACCTTTTTTGGCGCCCACGTAGCCAACAAAGAGCTGGTCGTCCACCCGGAACTGTTGTGTGCGGTTCAGATAGAAAGAAATCGCACGTTTTGGGTCCAGACGGTGGAGCCTCTCTTCCTCTCTAGAAGGATGCGGAGGCGGAAAGAAGGTGGGCAAAGTGATGGTCTGCCCAATGTGGAAGGCAGTAACCACCTTTGGCAAGAAGGACGGACGCGTCCTAAAAACAACCTTGTCTGGATGGACAGACAGAAAGGGTGGCTTGCAAGAAAGAGCCTGGAGCTCACTCACCCGCCGAGCGGAGGTGATAGCCACCAGAAAGGCTGTCTTCAGAGTGAGAAGATGAAGAGGACAGTTATGGAGAGGCTCAAAGGGAGCGCACATTAAAAAGGTAAGAACCAA
Source organism: Calotriton arnoldi (assembly GCA_963921515.1). NCBI lineage: Eukaryota > Metazoa > Chordata > Amphibia > Caudata > Salamandridae > Calotriton > Calotriton arnoldi. Next base: position 175,234 of record CAWUFW010006557.1, read on the forward strand.
GTTCAAGTCACACTGAGGCATCACAAATGGAACAGGAGGGAAAAGATGGGTAATGCCTTTAAGAAACCTGTTAACAACAGGGGACTTGAAAAGGGAGGGCTGATCAGGAAGCCGGAGGAAGGCTGAGATAGCACAAATATAGCCCTTGATGGTACCCAGGGCAGAACCCTGTTGGGCCAGAGAAAGAAGGAACAGCAGAACCTCAGAAAGAGGGACAGAAAGGGGATCCACAGCCTTTGCTGTGCACCATGCCACAAACTTGTTCCACCTGCAGGCGTATACCACCTTAGTGGAGGGACGCCTGGCTGCCAGAATCACATCACAAACTTCGGGAGGCAAGTCGAAGGGAATCAACTGCCGCCGCTCAATCTCCATGCAAGGAGGTGGAGAGTGGACAGGTTCGGGTGGAGGACCGTCCCCTGCTGCTGCGACAGAAGATCCTCCCGAAGAGGCAGACGGATCGGGGGATCGATGCTCATACTGAGTAGCTCGGGATACCAAACTCTTCGAGCCCAGTCCGGAGCCACAAGAATGACTTGGGCCCAAGGTTCTACCCACTACTGAAAGAGACCTTGCACCACCTCCGAGTGAAGACGCCATTCGTCATCCATCATGCACTTGCGGCTGAGTTCGTCCGCCCTGGCGTTCAGAGAACCTGCCAGGTGTTGAACCACCAGGGATATGCCCTGATGTTCCAGCCATGTCCAGAGGCGGAGAGCCTCCTGACATACGGTCCACAACCCCACCCAGTCTTGTTTGTTACAGTACCACATGGCGGTGGTGTTGTCCGTGAACACCTGCACTACTGAACACCTGTACTACTACCTGTAAGACGAATCGCCCGAAGCTCCAGAAGGTTGATGTGGAGCCCGGACTCCGCCCGAGACCAGAGGCCTCTGATCTCCGCCTCCCCATGTGGCCGACCCATCCCAGAAGTGATGCATCGGTCACTACTGTGAACTCTGGTTGATGACCGGAGAGGGATCTGCCTTCGACCCAATCCTGGTTTGTAAGCCACCACTGCAATTGGTGTGCAGTGCCCTCCGAGATCTGGACGCAATCGGACAGATTCCATTCATGTTGGGCCCACTGGAACTTCAGGTCCCACTGCAGAGCCCGCATATGCCATCTGGCATGATCGACCAGCAGGATGCAGGAGGCCATCAGACCCAGGAGCCTGAGGGTCATCCTGACCGAAACCCGGGATAGAGGCTGAAAGATCGTAATCATAGCCCGAATATCCCGGACTCGCTGCTCGGTGGGATAAACCCGAAACTGCGTCGTGTCCAGAACCGCTCCGATGAAGAGGAGCTTCTGAGAGGGGGTCAGGTGTGTCAAACCGTGATACCTGAGCTTGTGCCTCCACAGCAGCAGAAGGGCTGAACTTGTTGCAATGAGGATATTTTCCCAACTCCCCTGCGAACTAGATAATAATCTGCCCGCAGTGAGGAGGGGGAAGGGGAATGGGAAGAAAGAGAGACTGCCACTGCGGTGCCACTTTGGGAGTACTTTCCTTAGACTGGCCTTCTAGCACCTGTAATCACAAAACACAAGATTACTCTGTATACGACTTTTCCTAGTGCATATATCACTAAACCATACAAATCCCTAAATCTTTGATACCTGAATTACTCAGTGGACTAGCTTCTCTCTTAAGTATTTGCAGAAGATTTATAAGAATGGTATTTGATTTAATCTTTTCTGATTGCCACTAACTGACTCTTCTTGTTTGTCTCGCTCTTAGATGAAACTGTTGGAATGAGTAGTAAGGCTGCGCAGGTTAAAGATGGTAAGTAAAAATATGTATATATTTATATTTACTTTGTAAACGATTGGTAGGGCGTAGCACTGTTAGTAGCTGAGTAGGTTAGCTGCATGGAAATTGTAATTGAAAGTCTATTGCGCCATGCTTGTTATAATGTCTTGGTAGTAAGTAGTTGCGCAATTAGTTCAGTAATTAGTTTCACTCAAGTAGTTGCTCAAATGTCTTTGTGTTAGTCTATATGCCTGAAATTCTGTAATTGTCTTTTCTAAACTATTCTCTTCTCTACTCTGAAGAGACCTCTGAATCTTCTCACCGAAAATATCCCGAATGACGATAACTAAAGTGACTGGTATCTAGACTTGCTCAGGTAGTAGTTCACAGTAGTGTACTTTCTTCTGACACAGGAAAGAAAAAATGGTTGACAGTAGAGAGTCTCCTCAGGAGAGAGGAACTCTCAATGTCCCAAGAAATACCTGGAAACTCCCTCGAAGGCGACTATGGGCAGCCGCTTACAGACCTCAGATTCTCGTAGCGAAAAGCAGAATTCCAGTATGCGAGCTGAAACATACTCGCAAAGGAATTCCTATCAGAATACGAATCGCGAACCAGAAACGCAGCTTCTCCTGAAGAAAGACGGTTAAAGTGTGAAGCGCTCCAGGTGCGCGAGCACGATAACCGTCAAGCCCCTGAATATGAGCGGAACACTAGAAGGCTAATTTCAGTGCAGTGTTCGTCCGCCATATTGGAATTCCGCCGCCACGGCTAAACTGAAATCAGTAAACTGTTGAATGAAACTGCCTGGCAACCAGCTGACTCCACTTGAATAGACTTTGCCTGCAAGCTGGACCCCGCTTTAACCAAGAATAGAAACAAGAACTACTCAGCCTAGGATTGGATCGCTCAGTTCTGACAAGGTGTGACTTCGGCATGTTGGTGGAGAACCCCAGGGAATGCAGGAGGTCGGCCGTAGTCTGGAGGTGGGAGAAGACAGCCTGGGGTGAGCCCGCCTTCAACAGCCAGTCGTCGAGATAGGGGAAGACTGGAACCCCTGATCTGCGCAGATGAGCTGCAACCACCGTCATCACTTTCATGAACACCTGAGGGGCACTGGTAAGGCTAAAGGGGAGCACGGTAAACTGAAAGTGGTCGGGGCCTACCGTGAACCGCAGGTAACGCCGGTGGGCTGGCAGGACGGGAATGTGAAAGTAAGCTTCCTGCAAGTCCAACGCTACCATCCAGTCTCCAGGGTCGAGGGCAGACAAGACATGAGCGAGCCTCAACATCTTGAACTTCTACTTCCGGAGGAAGCAGTTGACGTTCCTGAGATTCAAGATAGGACGCAGGCCTTTGTCCTTCTTGGGCACCAGAAAGGAGTGGGAATAACAACCACGACCTACTTCTGGGGCAGGAACGCGCTCGATGGCACCCTTGGCCAAGAGTGCCGAAACTTCCTGTTGGAGAAGGGCCAGGTGATCCTCCGACATGCGATGGTACTGAGGTGGCATGGATGGAGGGGTAGTCTCGAAGGGGAGGGAGTAGCCCCTTTGGACTATTTGCAAAACCCACCTGTCCGACGTGATGGTGCGCCAGTGGGGGAGGTGATGGCGGATCCTGCCGCCCACTGGCGTTTGGTGGCCCTGAAAGGTCCGACTAGGAGGGTTTGGAGGCTGCTGCAGATGGGGCTGTGGTGGACTGGCCTGTCCACTGGCCCCCAGAACAATGGCAGTGTTTCCCCATCCCCGGCCGCACTGGAGCTGAACAGCTTGCGCCGGCCTGTGGCTCTGGGCGGGACGTAGCGGGGCACTCCTTCCGTAGCCACGAAAGGGGAATAAGGCAGACTGCGCAGGGCGGGTGGTGGAGAGGCCCAAGGACCTGGCCGTAGCCCGAGAGTCGTTAAAGCGCTCTAGCGCGTTGTCTGCCTTGTCGCTGAAAAGGCGACGGCCATCAAAGGGCATGTCCATAAGTGTGGATTGGACATCCCCGGAAAAACAAGTCAAACGCAACCAGGCGTAGCGTCGAAGGGCTACTGACGTGGCAATCGTCCTGCCAAGTGCGTCGGCGGTATCCAGCCCACAGCGGATGGTGAACTTAGCTGCGTATCTCCCTTCAGCAACCGCTCGAGAGAGTACGGCCCGGGCCTCCTCCGGGCACTGAGGCAGCACTTGCGCAACTGTGTCCCACACGGAGTGGGTGTAACGGCCCAATAGACATGCAGTGTTTACCGACCGCAGTCCCAAGCTGGAGGAAGAAAACATCTTCTTCCCAAGATGATCCAGCTTTTTGGATTCCCTGTCTGGGGGAGCGGTAGGGAATGCGCCCTTGGACGTGGAGGCTTGGACTACCAAGCACTCTGAGAGATGGGGTGTTGGGAGAGGAAAGTGGGGTCGCCCGGGGCCGGGTGGTGGCGTCGGGCAATCATCCTGTCCACAGGAGCCCCTGTGTTGGCCCTGGACCAGGTGCCCAAAACGATGTCTGTCAGGGCTTCATTAAACGGCAGCAGGGGCTCCGAAGAGCTCGCTGCCGATTGAAGCACCTCTGTCAGGAGGTGAGTCCTGACTGCCACCATAGGAAGCTCGAGCTGGAGAGCCTCGGCCGCCCCACGCAACACCACTGCGTATAACGCTCCCTCCTCCGTAGCCACGGTAGGAGGAGACAACATGCCAAGGTCTGGTGAGATATCCAAACCACTGGCTTCCCCCAGCTCCTCTCTCCAGTTCTGCTCATACACCATCTGGTCTCTTAAAGGGTCTCCAGACCCCTCCCAGTCCTCCTCACCCTCCTCTGGCTGCCAATTTGGTCTCAAAGAGCCAGGGTAGAACAGGGGCACAAAACTACCAGTCGACGCCGGTCCGACTCCGTGTCTACCTCGAGGTGGAGGCCGGGGTCGACGTCGGCTGGGGACACAGCCGACGCCGGTGGCGGAAGTGGCGCTGGTGGAATCGGGGCCGGGGGAGGCGTAACGAGGTAGACCGGCGCCGATCCGGATCCAGGCCTGGATCCAAGGGGACCCTGCGGCACCGAGGCCGAAGCCGCCGAAGGCCCAGGGCCAACAGCCGAGTACGCGGGGCCCGAAGGCGCGCCAGCGGAGTCAGGCTGCCCAAAGATGGCATGCATCGCTTCGTAGAAACTCCGAAGCTGGGCAGGGGTCGCACCGGGTCCCGGAAAGTGGGGGAAACCCGAAGTCGACCCAGCAGGCTCCGCACGCGGAGCCGTGGGAGTGGCACCACCCGCATCCCTCGTCGGGTCAGCTGACGGACGGGGAGAAGTCAAAGAGCGACAATGCTTCTTCGACTTCTTTTTGTGCTTCGACTTACCTGACCCCGAGTGCAAAGACTTCAACGAAGAATGGTGTTGGCTCCATGGCCGGTCCCTCGACCTCCTCCGCAACCGGGACCTCAAGGGGCACGGAGCCGACTGCCGGGACTCGAGTAGCTTTCGGGACCACTCCCGCAAAGACTTCGGGGCCATGGTCCGGCAGTCGGAGCACGACTTGGGGTCGTGGTCACGCTCCAGGCAGTAGAGGCACATGCGGTGCGGATCCGTCACCGACATGAGTCGGTTACAGGAACCGCAAGCCTTAAAGCCGGGCATCCCTCGTGCACCAGGAGTCGATGGACTCAAACAACAACGAAGTCGACAAAAGTCGAGAAAAAGTTCAGTCAAAAAGTGACTGGGGGTACCGCTCTCTCCGGATCTGCGCTTGCTGGCGCAGAAAAAGAAAAAACTGACGTCAGCGCGCGAGGGCGGCATCTATGTAGCTACCGCGACGTCATCCCGGCGACCACGACGCCGAACGCGGAGTCGACCGATGCCACCTTCCGACGCGCAGGGGTACTGCTGATGAAAAAACTTTCCGGATCCAGTCTGACGCCTGGGGGTAATTCTAAGGTAAGGAATCTATAACTAACTGTTTCTTTCAGATACTGAGGCACGGAGAGATCCCCCTGGGGATGATTCGTTGCGATTAACAAATAATAATAATAATAATAATTTCCAATTGGCTACTAGTGTACTCGTCTAAGCCACCCATGAGAGGTGACTCAAACTGTGACTACAGGCCTGCCCTTGCAGCCTGTGTGAGCTGGTGCTAGCACCACTCACAACAGATAGTTTCATTATATGTGAGGTCACTGCACTTAAAACCTATAAGTCACCCCTAAGGCAGGCCTTTCAATCCTGAAGGCAGGGAGCTAGGTTATAAGTGTGAGGGTGCCCTGCATGAGCAGGACATCCCCTACAAACCCCGAGTCGATTCTTCAGGCTTTGTAAGTGCTATCAGCCATTTAATACATATAGTCGACATCAAGTCAATTATGAGATGTCTAACTATATAGTGGCTGCTCCGAAACCGGTCACGTTTGGTATCAAATGGGTTGGAATCCTACCCCAACACAGATTCCAGTGTTGGATGTAGGATCCCATGTATTCCGAGGTACCAGCCTTTGAGGGTTTAACAGCAAGCTAGCGCTGCTGCAGACCACAGACCCGATGCTGCCCTCCTGATGCTGAGCTGAGCTTGAGCAGAGGAAGTAGAACAATAGGTTTCCTGTCACAAGGAGGTGTGACCACCTCCCAGACAGGACTTAGTGTTTTGGGCTGGAGTGGGGGCGCTTGCCAGCACCACCAGACAGCTTTGAAGGGCACTTTTCCCAAGGTTTGTTGACTCTGTCCTCCAGAGATCTTTGGGCTACAAGAAGCTCCAGCCTCCAGCATCTCTTCCTACTAAGATCTCCGTCCTCACCGCATCCTCTGCACCATGGGCCTGCATCTTTGGTGAGCTGCTCGAGGTCCTCTTGCGGCTCCTGTGCCTTCTGCCTGTGGGTCCTCTTCAGTCAATCAATCAATCAATGAGGAACTTGTAAGCGCGCTACTCACCGGTGAGGGTCTCAAGGCGCTGAGGGGGGGAGGGGGTTCAGCAGATCTGTTTAGCCGAAGAGCCAGGTCTTCAGGGTCTTCCTGAAGGGGTCCAGGGAGGGGGCGCATCTGATGTCTGCCGGTAGCTCGTTCCAGGTCTTGGCTGCAATGTGAGAGAAGGATCTTTCGCCTGCTCTGGCTCTGTGGATGCGTGGGGTTTCGGCCAGTGCGAGGTTGGAAGATCGGAGGTTTCTTTTGGGTACGTGGAAGTTGATTCTGTCGTTGAGGTATTTGGGTCCATTGTTGTGTAGGCATTTGAGGGTCTTGAGGGTCTTCTTTGGCTTCAGTGAGCTCCCCTGCTTGCTAAGGACCTCCTCTGACTCTCCTGCACTTGGTGAGCCCCTTGGACCTTGCTGGTCCCGACACTGCACCTTCTTCTTTTACCATGTCTGTTGCTGCTGCCAAGGCTTGTTGGTGCCCCCGCCGGACACCGACCCATGGTTCTCTACCTCCGACGTGGGACAGCTCGTGAACAGCTCTTGGTCTTCCACAGCATCGCATGGTCCTAACAGCTGCAACGACAAGGTCACCATGAACTCTCTCCTGCATCTTCCGTCATCGGTGATCATTGATTTTCCGTGCCTCCTGGTCACTTCCTAGTGGCATAGACTCTGTCCCCTCTGCTTGCGGGTACTCCTCTTCAAGAATCCATCCTGAGATTCCACCGGACTCTTTCACCTTCTTTGCCAGCGGCATCTTTACTGAAGCCCTCCATTGTGGTCTACGGCGGTTTCTGATATCACTTTGCACCTATGCACCCGGCTTCACTGGTGTAGATATCCTGGTTCCTGGGGTATCAATGGGTGGCGTGACTCTCCAACCTTCCATCTTCCACGAGGTTTCTTCATGGCCCTCTGGGAAGGGTCCTTCTTCCTCAAAACTGGAAGCGCGACTTCCACATTGAGTACGCGGCTGTGTTCCACTATGCACACGGCATCCGTGGGGTTCCTGGGTACTTACCTTGGGTACCCAGCTCTTCTAAGTCTTCTGGGTCCTTACCTTCCCCTGCTCAAGCCTGACTCAGCAGCAGGAGGACAGAATTGTGTCCTAGGTGAGCCCCCCAGTACACGCGATCCTGCATCCAACACTGGAATCTGTGTTGGGGTAGGATTCCAACATGTTTGATACCAATATATAGTTAGACATCTCATAATTGACTTGATGTCCAAATTATGTATAAAATGGCACTTACAAAGCCTGGAGAACCGACTCCTGGGTTTGTAGGGAGTGTCCTGCTCATGCAGGGCACCCTCACACTTACAACCTAGCACCCTGCCTTCAGGATTGAAAGGCCTACCTTAGGGGTGACTTATAGGTTTTTAGTGCAGTGACCTCAGATATAAGGAAACGTATATCTGTGGTGAGTGATGCTAGCACCAGCTCACACAGGCTACAATGGCAGGCCTGTAGTCAAAGTTTGAGTGGTCTCTCATGGGTGGCATAATACATGCTGCAGCCCATGGGAGACCCCTATTGTACCTATGCCCTGGGTACCTTAGTACCATATACTAGGGGCTTAGAAGGGTACACAAGTAGGCAATTAGGAAGGTAACAACATACTAACCAAAGTCGAAATTTAGGGAGAGAGCACAGTGACTGGGGTCCTAATTAGCAGGATCCCAGTCAGACAAGTCACAAAACAGAATGACACCAGCAAAAAGAGGAGGTTAATCATGAAAGCAGATCTCATTTTCCTACAGATACTAGGAACCTGAGCAGGATAGTCCCTCCTTACCAGGAGGGGGATGATATCCATAAATGGATCTCTGCTTTGGAGAGGGCGAGTAAAATACAGAAGGTCCCTCAACGGCAGTGGACAGCTATCCTGTGGTCCTCCTTTGCTAACAAAGGTAGAGACAAGCTCCTCATTGTTAGAGAGGAGGATGCTGATAATTACTCAGTCTGTTAGATGGCTTTGTTTTAACTACTGAATGGTAGAGAGACAAGTTCAGGGAAACACAGAAGGCACACACCCAAGACTTGTTTGATTTCATAGACAATGTTATTAAGGCTCTGGAAGGCTGGCTTAATGGAAGCAAGGTACAGGACTATGAGGGATTGTACAATTTGCTGATGAGGGAGCACATCTTTAATAATTATCAGAATCAGCAATTGAACCAGTGCCTGGTGGACTCTGATATGTCCTCTCCCCAAGAATTGGGAAAGAAAGCAGACAAATGGTTCCGTACAAGGGTTAAGCAGAAACATAAGGGTGGTGAGGTGACCAGAAGAAGCAAGATTTTTCTAAGGACCAAGGGAAGGGTGGGGAGAAGGGTAAAGAAAAAAGGAGTCCTCACAAGGTACTGAAATACCTGCCTCTGGAGGTGAGTCTCAAAACTCAAACACCTCTAAAAAGAAACCTTGGTGCTACCTGTGTAAAGAAAAAGCCCATAGGCCAACAGATGCTAATTGTCCTAAGGCCACCACCAAGGAAGCTACTACCACTACCCCTAGGGCAACGAATCCCCCTAGCACCAATACAAATGGTAGTACAGCTCCTGAGGGATTAGTAGAGTTAACATTGGGTTTTGAAGTGGGTTCTGGCCCAGTCAGAACTCTCACTCATGTTGCCCTTGTCTGTGACAGTGGCATGGATCTTGACACTTTACTAGTAAGTCCCACTAACTTAGGCAAATACAGGCAACAGCCTTTGATTAATGAAAAAGAAGTTAAAACTTACAGGGGCCAGTGTCACCATGGTGACAGAGAAACGTGTGTCCCCTGAACACATCATACTTGGTCAACTGTACCTAGGGCCAGATGTACGACCCTACCAATTTGCGAGTCACAAATTGTGTTGTTTTGCGACTCAGAATTTACCACTTGAAAATAGGGATGTACAACAGTGTCTCAGACACTGTTTGCCATTCCTACTGGGGTCGCAAATTGCCTACCTCATTAATATTCATGAGGCAGGTGCAATTTCCGACCCCAATAGGAATGGCTAGCACTCCCTGGGATGGTGGCCTGCTGGGGTCAGCAGATTACCATTTCTGTGACTGCTTTTTAAATAATTGCAAAAAGAACAATTGATGGACAGAATGCAGAACAATGTCATACACTCACCCCAGTACAGAGATCTGGGCCTAAATCCATTGTTTTTTTGCTCCCCATGCCATTCCCGTTTGAACCCAGCCATATGCAAATCAGTCTTGACCCTGCACCCAATGGCAACAGTCCAGCCCGAACTGCCAGGTCAGGTCCTCCCTGGACTGGAAACAAGCATCCTAGGACCGGTTTTGGGGTGTCACCCCTCATCAGCCAGGATAGCTTGACTTCAGAAGCATGGAGAGCACAGGACCCACTTCTGGGCATACCCGTCCGACTCAGGGTGACAATGGTAAAAAGAATAATTGATGGGCAGAATGCAGAACAATCTCATACACTCACCACAGTACAGAGATCTGAGCCTAAATTCATCGTTAGTGAGCTAAAGAACGATGATGGATTCAACCCAGATCTGTGACTGGGGGCAAGTGTCTGAAAACTTTCAGCACACCGTCCATCATCTCCTTGTGTTTGCTTTGCTCGCCCTACATTGGCAGGGTATGCCCAGACGTCGGTCCCTTGCTCACTTTGCCACTGGGTTCAAGCTAGCCTGGTTGATGAGGGGTGTTACCCTGAAACCGGTCCCAGGATGCTTGTTTCCGGACCCGGGAAGACTTGGCTTGGCAGGTCGGGCTGGACTGTTCCCGTAAGGAACAGGGTCAAGACTGATTTGCATATAGCTGGTTCTGAACTGGGGTGGCAAAGTGAGCTAAAGAACGATGATGGATTCAACCCAGATCTGTGACTGGGGGTGAGTGTCTGAAAAGGGGTGGTGAAGTGAGCTAAAGAACGATGATGGATTCAACCCAGACCTGTGACTGGGGGTGAGTGTCTGAAAAGTTTCAGCACTCCGTCCATCATCTCCTTGTGTTTGCTTTGTTCGCCCTAAGTTGGCAGGGTATGCCCAGAAGTGGGTCCCTTGCTAACTTTGCCACTGGGTTCAAGCTAGCCTGGCTGATGAGGGGTGTTACCCCGAGACCGGTCCCAGGATGCTTGTTTCCAGTTCAGGGAAGACCTGGCTTGGCAGTTCAGGCTGGACTTTTCCCATAAGTAACAGGGTCAAGACTGATTTGTATATAGCTGGGTCTGAACTGGGGTGGTGAAGTGAGCTAAAGACCGATCATGGATTCCACCCAGACCTGTGACTGGGGGTGAGTGTCTGAAAAGTTTCAGCACTCCGTCCATCATCTCCTTGTGTTTGCTTTCTTTGCCCTAAGTTGGCAGGTATGCCCAGGCGTGGGTCCCTTGCTCACTTTGCCACTGGGTTCAAGCTAGCCTGGCTTATGAGCGGTTACCCCGAAACTGGTCCCAGGATGCTTGTTTCCGGTCCAGGGAAGACCTGGCTTGGCAGATCGGGCTGGACTGTTCACATAAGGAAGAGGGTCAATACTGATTTGCATATAGCTGTGTCTGAACTGGGGTGGAGAAGTGAGCTAAAGAACGATGATGGATTCAACCCAGATCTGTGACTGCGGGTGAGTGTCTGAAAAGTTTCAGCACTCCGTCCATCATCTCCTTGTGTTTGCTTTGTTCGCCCTAAGTTGGCAGGTATGCCCAGACGTGGGTCCCTTGCTCACTTTGCCACTGGGTTCAAGCTAGCCTGGCTAATGAGGGGTTTTACACCGTAACCGGTCCCAGGATGCTCGTTTCCAGTCCAGGGAAGACCTGGCTTGGCAGTTCGGGCTGGACTGTTCCCATAAGGAACAGGGTCAAGACTGATTTCCATATAGCTGGGTCTGAACTAGGGTGGCGAAGTGAGCGAAAGAACGATGATGAATTCAACCCAGATCTGTGACTTTGGGGTGAGTGAAAAGTTTCAGCACTCCGTCAATCATCTCCTTGTGTTTGCTTTGTTCGCCCTAAGTTGGCAGGGTATGCCCAGACGTGGGTCCCTTGCTCACTTTGCCACTGGGTTCAAGCTAGCCTGGCTGATGAGTGGTGTAACCCCGAAACTGGTCCCAGGATGCTTGTTTCTGGTCCAGGGAAGACCTGGCTTGGCAGATCGGGCTGGACTGTTCCCATAAGGAAGAGGGTCAATACTGATTTGCATATAGCTGGGTCTGAACTGGGGTGGAGAAGTGAGCTAAAGAACGATGATGGATTCAACCCAGATCTATGACTGCGGGTGAGTGTCTGAAAAGTTTCAGCACTCAGTCCATCATCTCCTTGTGTTTGCTTTGTTTGCCCTAAGTTGGCAGGGTATGCCCAGATGTGGGTCCCTTGCTCACTTTGCCACTGGGTTCAAGCTAGCCTGGCTAATGAGGGGTGTTACACCGTAACCGGTCCCAGGATGCTTGTTTCTAGTCCAGTGAAGACCTGGCTTGGCAGTTCGGGTTGGACTGTTCCCATAAGGAACAGGGTCAAGACAGATTTCCATTTAGCTGGGTCTGAACTGGGGTGGCAAAGTGAGGTAAAGAACGATGATGGATTCAACCCAGATCTGTGACTGGGGGTGTCTGAAAAGGGGTGGCGAAGTGAGCTAAAGAACGATGATGGATTCAACCCAGATCTGTGACGGGGGTGAATGTCTGAAAAGTTTCAGCACTCCGCCCATCATTTCCTTCTGTTTGCTATGTTCGCCCTAAGTTGGCAGGATATGCTTAGACGTGGGTCTCTTGCTCACTTTGCCACTGGGTTCAAGCTAGCCTGGCTGATGAGGGGTGTTACCCTGAAACCGGTCCCAGGATGCTTGTTTCCGGTCCAGGGAAGACCTGGCTTGGCAGTTTGGGCTGGACTGTTTCCATAAGGGACAGGGTCAAGGCTGATTTGCATATAGCTGGGTCTGAACTGGGGTGGCTAAGTGAGCTAAAGAACGATGATGGATTGAACCCAGATCTGTGACTGGGGTTGAGTGTCTGAAAAGTTTCAGCACTCCGTCCATCATCTCCTTGTGTTTGCTTTGTTCGCCCTAAGTTGGCAGGGTATGCCCAGAAGTGGGTCCCTTGCTAACTTTGACACTGGGTTCAAGCTAGCCTGGCTGATGAGGGGTGTTAACCCGAGACCGGTCCCAGGATACTTGTTTCCGGTTCAGGGAAGACCTGGCTTGGCAGTTCGGGCTGGACTTTTCCCATAAGGAACAGGGTCAAGACTGATTTGTATATAGCTGGGTCTGAACTGGGGTGGTGAAGTGAGCTAAAGACCGATCATGGATTCCACCCAGACCTGTGACTGGGGGTGAGTGTCTGAAAAGTTTCAGCACTCCGTCCATCATCTCCTTGTGTTTGCTTTCTTTGCCCTAAGTTGGCAGGTATGCCCAGGCGTGGGTCCCTTGCTCACTTTGCCACTGGGTTCAAGCTAGCCTGGCTGATAAGCGGTTACCCCGAAACTGGTCCCAGGATGCTTGTTTCCGGTCCAGGGAAGACCTGGCTTGGCAGATCGGGCTGGACTGTTCTCATAAGGAAGAGGGTCAATACTGATTTGCATACAGCTGGGTCTGAACTGGGGTGGAAAAGTGAGCTAAAGAACGATGATGGATTCAACCCAGATCTGTGACTGCGGGCGAGTGTCTGAAAAGTTTCAGCACTCCGTCCATCATCTCCTTGTGTTTGCTTTGTTCGCCCTATGTTGGCAGGGTATGCCCAGACGTGGGTCCCTTGCTCACTTTGCCACTGGGTTCAAGCTAGCCTGGCTAATGAGGGGTTTTACACCGTAACCGGTCCCAGGATGCTCGTTTCCAGTCCAGGGAAAACCTGGCTTGGCAGTTCGGGCTGGACTGTTCCCATAAGGAACAGGGTCAAGACTGATTTCCATATAGCTGGGTCTGAACTGGGGTGGCGAAGTGAACTAAAGAACGATGATTAATTACACCCAGATCTGGGACTTTGGGGTGAGTGAAAAGTTTCAGCACTCCGTCAATCATCTCCTTGTGTTTGCTTTGTTCGCCCTAAGTTGGCAGGGTATGCCCAGACGTGGGTCCCTTGCGCACTTTGCCACTGGGTTCAAGCTAGCCTGGCTGATGAGGGGTGTTACCCCGAGACCGGTCCCAGGATGCTTGTTTCCGGTTCAGGGAAGACCTGGCTTGGCAGCTCGGGCTGGACTTTTCCCATAAGCAACAGGGTCAAGACTGATTTGTATATAGCTGGGTCTGAACTGGGGTGGTGAAGTGGGCTAAAGACCGATCATGGATTCCACCCAGATCTGTGACTGGGGGTGAGTGTCTAAAAAGTTTCAGCACTCCGTCCATCATCTCCTTGTGTTTGCTTTCTTTGCCCTAAGTTGGCAGGTATGCCCAGGCGTGGGTCCCTTGCTCACTTTGCCACTGGGTTCAAGCTAGCCTGGCTGATGAGCGGGGTTACCCCGAAACTGGTCCCAGGATGCTTGTTTCCGGTCCAGGGAAGACCTGGCTTGGCAGATCGGGCTGGACTGTTCCCATAAGGAAGAGGGTCAATACTGATTTGCATATAGCTGGGTCTGAACTGGGGTGGAGAAGTGAGCTAAAGAACGATGATGGATTCAACCCAGATCTGTGACTGCGGGTGAGTGTCTGAAAAGTTTCAACACTCCGTCCATCATCTCCTTGTGTTTCCTTTGTTCGCCCTAAGTTGGCAGGGTATGCCCAGACGTGGGTCCCTTGCTCACTTTGCCACTGGGTTCAAGCTAGCCTGGCTGATGAGGGGTGTTACCCTGAAACCGGTCCCAGGATGCTTGTTTCCAGTCCAGGGAAGACCTGGCTTGGCAGTTCGGGCTGGACTGTTCCCATAAGGAACAGGGTCAAGACTGATTTGCATGTAGCTGGGTCTGAACTGGGGTGGCTAAGTGAGTTAAAGAACGATGATGGATTGAACCCAGATCTGTGACTGGGGTTGAGTGTCTGAAAAGTTTCAGCGCTCTGTCCATCATCTCCTTGAATTTGCTTTGTTCGCCCTAAGTTGGCAGGGTATGCCCAGACGTGGGTCCCTTGCTCACTTTGCCACTGGATTCAAGCTAGCCTGGCTGATGAGGGGTGTTACCCTGAAACCCGCCCCATGATGCTTGTTTCCGGTGCAGGGAAGACCTGGCTTGGCAGTTCGGGCTGGACTGTTCCCATAATGAACAGGGTCAAGACTGATCTGCATATAGCAGGGTCTGAACTGGGGTGGAGAAGTGAGCTAAAGAACGATGATGGATTTAACCCAGATCTGTGACTGCGGGTGAGTGTCTGAAAAGTTTCAGCACTCCGTCCATCATCTCCTTGTGTTTGCTTTGTTCACCCTAAGTTGGCAGGGTATGCCCAGATGTGGGTCCCTTGCTCACTTTGCCACTGGGTTCAAGCTAGGCTGGCAGGTGAGTGGTGTTACCCCGAAACCCGTCCCATGATACTTGTTTCCGGTCCAGGGAAGACCTGGCTTGGCAGTTCGGGCTGTACTGTTCCCATTAGGAACAGGGTCAAGACTGATTTGCATATAGCTGGGTCTGAACTGGGCTGGCGAAGTGAGCTAAAGAACGATGATGGATTCAATCCAGATCTGTGACTGGGGGGAGTGTCTGAAAAGTTTCAGCACTCCGTCCATCTCCTTGTGTTTGCTTTGTTCACCCTAAGTTGGCAGGGTATGCCCAGACGTGGGTCCCTTGCTCACTTTGCCACTGGATTCAAGCTAGCCTGGCTGATGAAGGGTGTTACCCAGAAACCGATCCCAGGATGCTTGCTTCCGGTTCAGGGAAGACCTGGCTTGGCAGTTCGGACTGGACTGTTCCCATGAGGCACAGGGTCAAGACTGATTTGCATATAGCTGGGTCTGAACTGAGGTGGCAAAGTGAGCTAAAGAATGATGATGGATTCAACCCAGATCTGTGACTGGGGGTGAGTGTCTGAAAAGTTTCAGCACTCCGTCCATCATCTCCTTATTTTTGCTTTGCTTTTTAAATAAAGCAGTTTTTTTAAAATGCAGTCCGTTTTCCTTAAAGGAAAACCGGATGCATTTAAAAAAAAAAAATGAAACGTTACTGCTTCATTTTTTAAGAGCAGGCAGTGGTCCATAGGACCACTGCCTGCTCTTAAAAAATATTTTGAATGCCAGTCACAAAGGGGAAGGGGTTCCCTGGGGAACCCTTCATGTTTGCGACTGGCTTGCCACCTACTTGAAGTAGGTGGTAAACTGCAGGTGTTTTGCGACTGCAATTGCGGTTGCAAAACAGTGGTACATACCATTGGGACTCGCTATTAGGAAGGGACGCCCCTTTGCACGCCCCTTCCTAATAGCGAGTCGCAAACCCTATTTTGCGAGTTGGTAATAGATAACCGACTCACAAAATAGGGTTTGTACATGGGCCAGACCTATTTTGCGGGCGCAAACGGGCCGATTTCCCACTTGCGATCGCAAAAAATGGTCGTACATCTGGCCCCAAGTGACCAACGCCAGCAATGTCAGGTCTGATAACTCCTTGTCAGTTGTTAATCTTAGTTGGGGAGGGGTAACTGGCCCTAAAAGAGTTGCGGTTTCTCCAAACCTACCTGCAGATTGTCAGTTGGGCAATGATTTAGAAACTTCAGCCTGATCTGAAGTTGGAGTTTAGGACACATGCAGAGATGATGGGAATCTCTGCCAGTGCATTTGCTGTCACCAGGGCTCAGGCCAAACAGCTAAGCACTGAGAGAGCACTGGATCCTGAAAAAATGGGACAGCTGGCTCCTAAGAGAAAGAGCAGGAAGGGTAAGGAATTATCCTCCTCCCAAACTCCCCATGAGAGTCAGTCTCCTGAGGGAGATGATCTCAGTCCCTGTGAAGGAACTGCCCCGAGGAACTTGGGCCTGACCAGACAAAGTTCGTGGGGGCAAGGGGCGCTTCCAGGGCAGACTTGAGTTTGGAGCAGAAATCCTGCCCCTCTCTTGAACAGCTCAGACAGCAAGCTGCTGCTGAGGAGGCAGGGAGTGTCAGTGGGTCCCATAGGATCTATTGGGAAGATGGGCTCCTGCTCTCTGAGTGTAGAGACCCCACGCCTGGTGCTACCAGGAGGTTGGTAATACCTCAGAAGTTCAGAGGTTTTCTTCTATCCCTGGCACATGACATTTTCCTTGCAGGACATCTTGGGCAAACCAAGACTTGGGACAAGCTTGTCCCTCATTTTCACTGGCACCACACGCCTAAAGACACCAAGGAGTTTTGTAACTCCTGTGTCACTTGCCAAGCCAGTGGTAAGTCAGGTGGCACTACAAAGGCCCCCTTAATTCCAATTCCAGTGGTTGGGGTTTCCTTTGAGAGGGTAGGGATAGACATTGTTGGTCCCTTAAACCCTCAAACAGCATCTGGACACAGATACATCCTAGTGGTGGTGGACCATGCCACTAGATATCCAGAGGCTATCACCCTTAGGACCACTACAGCTCCTGTGGTGGCTGGGTCACTTCTGGGAGTCTTTTCCAGAGTGGGGTATCCTAAGGAGGTCTTAACAGACAGAGGTACAAACTTCACGTCTAGTTACATAACTGCCATGTGGAAAGTGTGGAGTAAACTACAAGTTTACCACACCCACCACACACAGTGCAAAGGGCTTGTTGAAAGGTCCCACAAGACCCTCAAGGGTATAATCATGTGGCTCCCACAAAAGCTCAGATGAAAATGGGATGTCTTACTAACCTGCCTTCTCTTTGCCTACAGAGGGGTTCCACAGAAGGGGGTGGGCTACAGCCTATTCAAACTTCTGTTTGGACATCCAGTAAGGGGTCCTTTTTTGTTTCGTTAAGGAGGGATTGTACTGAATTCACAAGGTTCCGTAGACTTCTTAAGACTTGGCTATTCACCCAAGCGTACAACTAGTTCAGACAATTGAATACAGGGGGCCTCAACAGTTCCTTAAGTTTAGCGCCAAGAAACCAACTGGTGTACGTGCGCTCTATAAGAAACTTTAACATAACATAACACAGGGATTGGAGAAGCCTCTCTAACTTCCTAAACAGGAAATTGTGGACTATATCCTTGGCCTGCGTTCACATATGGCTGAGTACATGAAGAAGGCCAGCAAAAACCTTGAGGCCAGCCAGGAGCGTCAGAAAGCTTGGCATGACCAAAAGGCTGTGCTGAATATTTACCAGCCAGGACAGAAAGTGTGGGTGTTGGAGACTGTGGCCCCAGCAGCTCTCCAGGACAAATGGAGTGGCCCCCACACCTTCCTTGAGAAAAAAGGTGAGGTCACCTATTTGGTTGACCTGGGCACTCCTAGAATTACCCACAGGGTACTTCATGTGAACCACCTAAAGCCTTTTGTGGACAGGGCTGACATGAGCTTGCTCATGGCCACTGATGAGGGACAGGAGGAAGAGAGCGACCCTCTCCCCGATGTCCTCTCAGGACCCTGTTGATGGGTCAGCTGATGGAGTAGCCATGGAAGGCAGCCTCACTGATTGCAGGAAAGTTCTCAATCAGTTTGCCCATTTGTTTTCTCTGTCTCCCAGTAAAACCACCTGGTATACCCATGAAGTGGACACAGGTGACAGTCTGCCTGTGAAGAAGAAAATTTACAGACAGCCGACCATGTCAGAGACTGCATCAGGAATTAGGTCAAAAAGATGCTGGAGTTGTGGTCATTGAGCCTTCGGATAGTCCTTGGGCTAGTCCCGTAGTCCTTGTGCCTAAACCTCACACCCAAGATGGTAAGCGAGAGATGAGGTTTTGTGTAGGCTACAAAGTCCTCAATGCAGTCACTAGGATTGATGCCCATACAATTCCAAGGGCAGATGAGCGGCTTGATACTCTGGCCTCAGCCAAGTATCTTAGTACATTTGACATAACTCCTGGCAAACCAGACTCTCTGAGGATGCCAAGCCAAAAACAGCATTTTTAACCCTTAGTGGGCATTATCAATTTATTGTAATGCCTTTTGGTATGAAAAAAGCACCTGCCACATTACATAGGTTGGTGAACAAATTTATCACAGGTCTGGAAGCCTACAGCGCAGCATACCTAGATGAAATGAAATGAAATATCGTATTTGATAAAGCGCACAGCTACTCAAGCTAGAGTGTCCTGGTGCGTAGACAGCGGAGAGGAGGAGTGGAAGAGCCAATTATTGATTAAAAAGCCACGTTTTTAAATTCTTTCTAAATGAAAGTAGGTCAGAATGTAGCCTCAAGGACTGCGGAAGGCTATTCCATAGTTTAGCGCCCAAGAAACCAAAGGATCTACCTCCAGTGCGGACAAGGCGAATTTTGGGCACAACAGCCAGGTTCGCGTTGGAAGAGCATAGGGATCTTGAGGTAGAATAATGGTTCACTCGTTTAATTAGGTAGCCAGCTCCACACTTTTTCAACGCCTTGAAGAAGCTGGTCAGAGCTTTGAAGTTTATTCTCTATTTAATGCGGAGCCAGTGAACAGATTTGAGAATCGGAATCATGTTAGCTCTGAGATTAGATTTTAGGATGGCTCTGGCTGCTGCGTTTTGAACCACTTGTAGGCGCTGGGTCAAGGATTTGGGGAGACCAAGGTACAGACAGTTGACGTAGTCAAGTTTTGATGTCACTAAAGCCTGCACCACTATCTTTCTACTCTTGAGAGGTAGTAGAGGCAGAAATTTCTTCAACATTCGGAGGGTACTAAAGCAAGCGCCAGTGAGATTTAAGATCTGAGAACGCATCGGAAGTGTGTTGTCAATGACAATTCCTAAAATTTTCTCTTTCTCTTTTTCTTTAGGTGGGGTCGGCAGATCCTTGGGCCACCAGGAGCTCCAGTCGAGTGTTTCTGGTTTTCCAAAGAAAACGACTTCGGTTTTATCCAGGTTACACTTGAGCTGGTTGACCTTAAGCCAATTGAAAACCTTCGTGAGGCAGGACTTGATCTTAGGCCCATCAAAGTCAGATCCTTTATCACAGGAAAAGATAAGCTGAGTGTCGTCAGCGTAAGAGACAATTTTGGCGCCCTCATCCTCAACCATGGATGCCAGGGGAGAACGATAGATATTAAAGAGGGTAGGTCTGAGAATAGAGCCCTGAGGGACACCAATATTGATGGCCGGAACCGAAGAGGAGAACAGTGGGAGCCAGATGTCTTGGGATCGATTCCCCAGATAGGAGGACATCCAGGTGAGGGCAGTCCCACCCAGGCCGATGTTTTTAAGTCTGTTTAGGAGCCTCTCGTGTGGGACAGCATCGAAGGCTGCTGACAGATCAAGCAATATCAGAACGGCCTTGCCTCCCTCGTCTAACTTGCCCCTAATGAACTCTGTTACTTCCAGCAGAGCGGATTCCGTGCTGAAGTTTGCCCTAAAGCCGGACTGGGATTCGTGAAGGAGCTTCCCCTCTTCAATATGTTTTTGCAGGGCTTTATTAACATGCTTCTCTAAGGCTTTGGAAAGGGCCAGAAGCAGGAAGATCGGCCTGTAGTTGGCAGGGTTCTTAGGATCATATGTAGCAATATACACAAATGATCATTGTTGCTAAATCATTTGACAACACCACCATTGGATCATAACATCAAATGGTCTTGATTTAATTGCATCAACAATGTGAGCAAATCAATTCATATTAAATACAGTGCTTGTAAATCTTAATGATATTAAGATTGGTGCAACCTGGGAAAAAGGGAAGGGGGGGTGGGTTGTAATCAGTGCGTGATGTGACAGGGAAAGGTAGTGTACATGTGGACATCAACAGTCAATATTTACAACCTATCCAGCCAGACGACTGGCTTCTACATGTATGATGAATCATAACACAATAAAAGGATGCAGATAACTAATCTCTGTCATCCACATTTGATAGAGAGAACAATTGTCAACGTTTCGACCCCTATGGGTGGCAGGGAACTTGGATCCTTGCGAACGGGGTCTTCATCAGGACTGGGACATAGCGATGGGGAAGCACCTATCAATGATAAGGTTGAATCAGTATAGTGGTGTAATGAAGGGATACTATTAATGGAGTTATACTCTGAGGTATTATTTACCAAACAAAAGCGAGAAGGCTTCAAGCTGACGATAGGAAGAGTGGGCCTCACAGGCTCCTGAAAGACAGAAAGAGAGCCACTGCCGTCAGCGTAGCAGGCAGGTGGGAGGAGTATAAAGGAGGAGCTAAAGTATATCAAACTTACTCAGATTAGTGACAAGTGTACGTTGATTCAGGTGTAATTGAGCAACCTGTAGCTGGAACAAGGGACAATAGACATATTAAAGAGGGGCCATCTCTGTGAATGGGCAAAGTAGCATAACGTTACATTGGGGGTCTGACAGATAATTGAGGGAGGTTGTGCCTGTAATTGGACCGGGTGCTAGCCAGCAGGGATGTTTAACATACTACCGGCATATGGACGCGCTTAGTGGCCGGTGAAAACTACATAAAAACTACATTTAACAAGCATTGGCATAGCCAATCGGTCTCGCCTTTGGGACCTTATAAGTGTTTAGCGAGAGTTATTGCCTTTGCCAGTGTGTTTAAGCTATGGTGTAGCGTAGTGTGTCTGCTATACAGTACATTAAAAAAGTTATAAGTGTTATAAGCATTTTTGTTACCTTATATTTAATTAGGATGATATTATGTATAATTGAACAACTGTATTAAAAAGAAATAACATACAAAAATGCTGAAACGCATGTCTAATTTCATCCTATATTTAACCTGGAAAGTCCATCTGCTTTCAACTGGTAGAGTCTCCGGATGAAACCCAGATTCCGATCTTGTAATACTGATGGGTCCAGTAGTGTGGATATTGCCCTTCTCGTGTTTTGCCTTGAAATGGGCTCGCGGTTTTAAAAGGCAACCTATACGTCGTCTGTTGAAGAGCCGGAAGTGCTCTGTTTGGATGGGGTTTGCAGAGGCTGGGCCTTGCACGGCGGGTATCAGCTGTTAATCTCACTCCCAGATAATCAAAAGTAGAGCATCCATCGTCTACATTGCAGGCCGACCTCTGCCTCGCGCGATAGCCCAGATAGAGCTGTAGGCTTCAAGAGATGGCTGCAGCGAATGTTTACACACTCGGGCGGTGCTTTCTGACAAGGCCTGGGGACAGCTTTTGGGCGCAGGATATGACTAAATGAATGAATAAAACGCGAAATACAGCTCCAAATATCATACAGCTGGACCACTTACAACTAATAGTAACGTGTTTGTTTCAGCCTATTTTGTTTTTCCATTCTGGATAGCGCTGACCTGCTACAGTATTTGAGTGAATAAATAAAAAAGGAACGCTTTTGGCGTGGTGCTGCTTACTATGCAGTAGGAATAGTAACAGTGAGTGCTAAGTTTGTTTACATTCGATTAGATGCAGACCGTACACTTTCAGGGAGTTAATTACAAGACAAAGGCCCATGATTTAATGAAGGATTTTATATAGCGCCTCAAATTATACGGCGGGATCAGTTACAATAATGACCACGTTACGGTCCGATCTCTTTTATAAGCTGCTCTTCGAAGAGCTGCATAGGTGCAGATGAATCAATGGATGAAGGTATGAACGAACTAAAGCTTTTCGTAACGCGAAGTGCACCGCGATAGGCTTACTTTACAATGCATGGCCGCTTGTGCAAACAAGCAGTTCATTACACCTCACATGGAGTAGACTTGTTGCCTGAAAAGGACGAATGAATTAGCAAGTGGATATTTCTCGATCGCGACATACCGTGCATGTGAGTGAGAGAGAGAGAGGGAGAGAGGAGAGAGAGAGAGGCCTGGGGAGTGGGTGGGAAGAATAGAGTGACCGAAACAAAGTGGTGGGAGGGAGCATTAGAAGTGAAGCAGCAGATGAGACAATAGTCTAGAAAGAGAGAGCAAAGAAGGGGGACAGGAGATTCAGGTGAAAGAGAAGTGCCAGGGGAGACGGAGAGAGAGGGAGAAAGTAACAATATCAGAGGAGAGAGTGGGATACACGGAAATACAGAAGTAGCAGGAGGGGGAGAAAGGAAGAAACTACGGAGAACGGTGGACAGACTGAGAGAGGGGCAATAGGACGGGGGGGAGCAAAGCCACGGAGATATCAAGGCAGAGCACGATATGGGGAGAGTGGGAGGAAACTGACCGAGAATAAGGCAGGAGAAAGAGAGAGCAAACCAGATGAAATATGGGAGACACACGGATGTGAAGTACTGGAGCAGGCACAATAAAAGACGCAGGAAGAGACAAAGATGGCGAGAGATGGGTGGACAGCAATACGAGAGGGGGGAGATGAATAAACAAAAATACAGAACTAGCAGGAATGAGAGACAGAAGAGAGGCCACGAAGTAGAGCATTGGCCGCGCGGACGAGAAATAATTATTTTTTTTTAAACGCGAGTGATGACGCGAGTTGTGCGCACGCGCGCGACGAGAAAAAGTGCTGTGCACGTCGCGCGCGCTTGTGCGCGTAACCGCACGCTGGTGGCCGCTTTCAGGAGCACTTTCTAAAGCCCCTTACTAAAGTCTCGCAGAGCAGCGCATGCGCGCTGGCTCAGCGAGACCTAAAAACCAGGCGTGGAGGCTATGTGTTCATACCATCTTGGCGCGCGTGTGTTAAAGGACTCAGGGCCGGTAAGACCAGCATTTGGCAAAGGACGTTATAGAAAAGTTACATTTTGGCGCATGAATTTCATAAATAATGGCCTACTGGAAAGGGACTTTCATAGTTGTGAGCGTGTGAGCGCGCTGATGGAAGGATTCAAATCCTAAAAGGACACTCTGAACACTTTACATAATGGCCTGAATTTAAACGAGGGTGAACAGATCCATTAATAAAGAGGTGTCTGCATTTGTACATAGACGTATTTAAGGGAAATATTATGAGCCACTGAGGCAGGTCGATGAACTACTGAGCAGAGCCTGCATGAGATTGTACCTTGCGGTTGCTGGAGTGATTCCGATCTGACAGCTAACACCGTGTTTCTGTCAGACTCTGTAATTATATACGTCAGAGAAACGTGCACGTGGGCACGTTGTATTTTGGAAAAATGCCAAATGTATTCTGTCAGTGCCTGCAACAATTAACTGTTTAAGAACCTCCATTCAAGTTAGAAGAAAAACGACATTACCACTGACTGCAACTAAGCAGTGTACAATCTTAGTGTGAGAAAATATGTCACGTTTGAAAAATTGAAAACTATCCGTGCCTGGCAAAGCACAGTGGGGCATATTAGCAAGGGCACTATCGCCGCTTTAGCGGCACTTTTTGCCGCTAAAGCGGCGATATTTATATCGCCCTATCAGCAAACTGTCTCTAACAGCAGTTAGCGACAGTTTGCGGGCATTAGCGCCCGTTTTTACCGCTTTGCATGTCAGCGATATTTATCGCTAATGACATGCAAAGTGGGCGTTCCCGACGAACAAACCTGGGAAACACTCGCTAACAGGCCTATCGCCTATTAGCAAGGTGGCCATGGCCCCAGTTAGCGACGTGAAAAGTCGCGCTAACCGGGGTCATCGCCATTTATTTAACACCTGCAATTAGCAGGTGTTAGCCATACCTACAGTGCTTAATTTGTAAAATATGAAGTCCAGGTGCTCAAATGTTTGTCTGAGGCCAGACCTACTTCCCCCGGCTCCACCCACTTCCTCTATTGGCTCCACCCACATCCTTAACTAGCACTGCTGAAAGTCAGATGTAATACCCGATCTGAATTTCAGCAAGGAAGCCTTCCTCCAAGTAAGATTTTGATAGGAGGTTCCACTGCCCTGTACATTTTTTGAAAAAGAGTAAATCAAAAGTGGATATTTTGCGTGAGTATGAGTAATTTGACACCAAAATCCTACCGCAGGAGCACAGTAACGACGAACGCGAGTGGCTGCTGCTTGCGTTCTGTTGCATTTAGGGCTATTTGCTTAGCACAAAGTGCAACCTTGAGTTCATTTCGGACATAAGGGTGCATTACCCTACTCATGTAATGCCATGTAATCTTGTGCAATATCACTCTATTTACTACGCTACAGCAAATTACATGAGTTACACCCACCACTACAAAGGGCTCGATCCTTGGATAGAAATCAGAGTCCTTTGTTAATCCTCTTGAAGGAACTCAGGCCCACCTTCACTGTCCACATCTTTCATGGGACGCCATGAAGAGGGCCGGACCACAGACCAGCCATGCCAAAGGCTGGGGCAGTCACATACCTATGACTGACTTTGTGGCTGGGGCACTTACTTGCCTATAACAGACTGTGGTCCAGCTCTGTAAACCTTCTAGAGAGGCACCAACATGCAAGTGTCTCAATTAAGTCTGTGAATACCAACTCGGACAAGTTACTAACTCTGTCCCAGCCCTACTGTCCTTTAAAGAGTTAAAAGCTGGCAAAAATCTGCACAATTTAGATATTGACACAGAATAAGACACTCTGCCCAGTGAAAGGATTGAGCCTGTCCTCGCAGCTCGGGCAGTGCTCACTGGACACTCTCAGATCTCCCTTTGTGCTTCACTGTCCCTACAATTCACCCTTCCTGGAATCACACTGCCTCCACTCTTCCAGGTCTTGCAGCACCCCATGCCTATTGTACTCACATCACACACACCTCTCTTTTGGCGTAGATTCTTTCCCTCACATCTCCCTCCATGTGCAGCTCATTCCCCCACATCTCTCTCCATGCACAGCTGCTTTCCGTCACATCTCCCCCATGCCCAGCTCCTTTCCCTCACATCTCCCCCATGCACAGCCTCTTTCCCTCACATCTCCCCCACATGCATCTCCATTCACTCACATCTCCCCCATGCACAGCTCCTTTCCCCTCACATCTCTCCCCACGTGCAGCTACTTTCGCTCACATCTCCCCCATGTGCAGGTCTGTCCTCTCACATCTCCCCCACACACAGCTCCTTTCCCTCACATCTCCCCCACGTGCAGCTCCTTTCCCTCACATCTCCCCCACGTGCAGCTCCTTTCCCTCACATCTCCCCCATGCACAGCTCCTTTCCCTCACATCTCCCGCCACGCACAGCTCCATTCTCTCACATCTCCCCACACACGCAGCTCCTTTCCCTTCACATCTCTCCCCACGCACAGCTACTTTCCCTCACATCTCCCCCACACGCAGGTCTTTCCTCTCACATCTTCCCCACCCACAGCTCCTTTCCCTCACATCTCCCCCCACGCACAGCTCCATTCTCTCACATCTCCCCACACACGCAGCTCCTTTCCCTTCACAACTCTCCCCATGCACAACTCCTTTCCCTCACATCTCCCCCCACATGCAGCTCCTTTCCCCCACATGTCCCTCCACACGTAGCTCCTTTCCCCGCATGTCCCTCCACATGCAGCTCCTTTCCTCTGCATGTCTCTCCATGCACAGCTCCTTTCCTTCTCATCTCCCCCTACATGCAGCTCTTTTCCCTCACATCTCCCTCCACGCGCAGCCCCTTTCCTTCATATCTACCTCCATCCGTAGTGCTGTTCACTCACATCTCCCTCTATGCTCAGCTCCTTTCCCTCACATCTCCCTCTACGCGCAGCTCCTTTCCCTCACATCTCCCTCCACGTGCAGCCCCTTTCCCTCACATCTCCCTCCATGCGCAGCTCTTTTCCTTCACATCTCCCTCCACGCGCAGTTCCTTTCACTCACATCTCCCCAAGTCTCCTCGGCTCAGATAATCCTTTTATTTCGTCCAAGAGAATTCTGTTCGCGCTGCAAAAGAGCTGACGAGAGAGACAATGTAGAAGTGTCTGAGGCCAGGGATGTGGAATGTGAGACACTGTGGAAGTGTCTGATGCCAGTGATGGGGCTTGAGTGAGACATGTCCTCAGGGTTGGTTCTAGGTTCAGGGGTTAAGGGCAAGGCCCAGCCCTTCCAGCCTCCTGACTACTGCTGACTAGTACTCCTCCTGCACACGGTGCCCTGCCCGGCGCCAGTCGCTATGATTGCTCGGGCCTCGGTTCATCATAATCACATACTGTATGATGATGAACCGAGGCCCGAGCAATCATGCGACAGGCTCCAGGCGGGGCACCGTGTGCAGGATCCTACTCAGGCCAGGGCCTTGCCCTTAACCCTGCCCTGATACAGTTGTAAATTAAACCAGTAAGTAAAATCCAAACAATCTAACGCTGCTTTTTATCGAGCGCAGCGTAGATGGTTTGGATTTTACTACTGGTTTACTTACAACTGTATCAGGGGTTAAGGGCAAGGCCCTGACCTGACTAGTGCTCCCATGCACACGGTGCCTCAGCCCCGCCCGGCGTCGGACCAATACTCAGTTCATCATAATCATTCATACCAAGTCACCACGCTCGAGAAAAAGCAGCATTGGATGGTTTAGATTTTACTTACTGCCTAGTTTACTCTATGCTGGTGGCACTGCCTTTATTAAGAGGCCTGCAGCTTCTTCAAATTAACAGTGCCCGCCTCCGCCTTGACGTGGTCTTGCTGAACTGGCGCCACAGTGACTCGTGCGGTGCGTGTGTGCCGGGGCGTGCTCGGAATTTAATTTGAAAAAAAGGTTACGCAGGCTGCCGCAGCCCCTACCCCCACAGGACCAAATACAGCCCAATCAGTGGCCCGCCCACGGCAACACTGAACCGAAGGCAAATACTCCTGGATATTATGGAGGTTTTATTATCGGCTGTCGGCACTCGGCTCTCAGATACAGTATGAGCACCAACACTCGTCTTCACCAGGGGGACTCGGTAGACAGTGTACTAGTTTGAACAACACTGCAGTGGGTGAGTCAGTCAATTATATTTACTATGATTATGACGGCATGCACGTGCAATGAGTGCAGTCACGTCCGTGACGTCCTTGATGTGAGTTCAAGTTGGCAGTGTAGACCCGGCCCTGACAAATAAGTGCCGGTGCTAAGCACCGGAAAGCACCGGCACAAATTAAGCACTGCATACCTAACATGGGGGGGTGGATTATGCTGATACGACCACAGGGTCGTATCAGCAAGGTGTTCTCCCTTCTCCATGCAACATCGCTGGTTTTTCAGCGATGTTGGCCCATTTCCCCCGCTATCGCTGGAATATTCATCGCCATAGCGCTAATCATTGCTAATACAGCGTTAGCGTGGCGATATATTCCAGCGATAGCCGGCGATAAAAAAAATCACGCTAAGCAGGGTTAGCGATGATTATCGCCTCTTCTTGCTAATATGCCCCAGTGTTCGTTTGTCGCCACTGCATTACATACATAATTAGCCTTATAGTATTTAACTTTGTGCACAGATACTCTGTTATTTTTTCAATAAATGTGGTACAGAAAGTATGACCACCTAATAACATTTTAAAACCTTTGCATCATTACTGTTTGGTGAATGGTCAATTACCACTGGAGTGGGAACCATACGACAGTGCAACATATGTTCTTAAGATCAGCATTAGTCTTTTTAATCAATGGGAGAATCTTAGCGTGCTTCCAAAGTTTAGGAATATTGCCTGTAGAAAGAGAGGTATTAAAAAGCTGGTTTACAGTCGGGTTAATCGTAGAGGCTATTAGGGACGGCTTATTAGCAGGACAAGGATCTGTGGGAGAACCTGACTTGATACTTTGGAGAAGGGATAAAGGGGCACATGCATCAAAGGTTTTTGCGATCGCAAACGGTGCGATTCGCAAAAATCGGCCGTTTGCGATCGCAAATTGGCCCTTAGAGATGCATGAAAGTGTTACCTATGCGCAATTTAAGAATTCGCAATTATTTGCGAATTCCTAAATTGCGATTGCATTAAGGAATCGCAATTTGCGATTCCTTAAATGCTAATGCTAGAAGCACTTTGAAATAGCGATTTCGCTATTTAGGACCGCAAATTACAGACAAATCAAACTTGTCTGTAATTTGCAAAAACTTCACAAAATGCACTAAAATGCATTTTTAAGTTTCACGTTACACACACACATGCCCTTGGGGCATGTGTGTGTGCAACATGGGTGCACAACACAATTTCAGGGGTGCTACAGGGTGTCCTTTTGACACCCTTGCACCTTGAGATGCATGCGCAATTTGCGAGTACCTATTGGTACTCGCAAATTGCGGATGCTGTCCCATTCATTCCTATGGGCCTCCAGGCCCACAGGAATGAATGGGAAAGCATTCCTTAATTGCGAATCGCAATTTGCGATTTGCAATTAAGGAATGTGTAGAAATCGCTAAAATTGTAGCGAAACCTACATGCATAAGGAATTGCGATTTCTTAATAGTGATTCCTTAATAATCGCTATTAAGGAATCGCAATTCCTTACTTTGATGCATGTGCCCCAAAGAGTCTTCCAATTGGAGCTCCGGAAAAGCATGTAAGGTGGGTGCTCCAAGATAAGAAATTTGCTGTTTACCCTATAATAAAGGTTAAGCTCGGCTTCTGAGATGTTAGAGAAAGCTTGTTGAATCAGAAGGATTTTTTCATGAAAAAATTGAGCGATCTGCTTGGACCATTCTTCTGTACGTGGCCCTGCATTGGATCTGGCTATTGGTGAAGTGAAGGACTTGGCTATCCTAAATATTTCCTTGCTCTTATTTTGGGAGCTTTTGATCTTGGTTTGAAAGAAGTTTATTTTGGCTCTTTTTACTAGAGAATGGTAAATTTTTAGGTGGTCTTTATAAACCTTCCTGTCCTCAGGGAGGTATGATTTGCGCCATTTCCGCTCCTTTTTTCTACAGTCCCTTTTACTATCTCTGAGATGATCAGAAAACCAGGGAGCTGAAAGGACTAGTCTCTTGGATGCTCGGGTAACAACTGGGGCTGCTGCATCGATATTGGTACGAAGCCAAGAATCTATGCGAAGTGTGGCTGACTACGCATTTCCAGACAGCTCTGGAATGGAGCGGTCGAGGGCAACAGCTAGCTTAGGGATATCAATTTTGTGGAAAGCTCTGCCATTTGAAACCGCTAGCCCTGTGTTTGCCGGAGTGACAGAGGCGCAATAAGGAATATCATATTTTATCAGAAAGTGATCGGACCAGGTAATGGGAAGTGGCAAACTAGCCGGAAGATCAAAATTATGAAAGATTTGGTCCAGGGTATGACCTTTTTCATGAGTGGCAGAGGAGATAGATGTAGACATCTTAAAGGTCTGCATCGTCTACAGCAAAGTGTAGAGTGAGGATCATTCTCACTGTCCATATGAATATTAAAATCTCCCAAACTAAGGCAATTATTATGTTTTAGGACAAGAGAGGAAATAGCGGAGTTAAGCAAGGTAATAAAATTGCTTATAGCACCGGGGGGGTCTGTAAATTAAAAACCCCGCAACGCTTTGATGAGGGGATAGAATGCACTGGAATCCTAAAGATTCTGTGCACTCTATAGCTTCTGTCGGGATAAGGGAGCACTCTAAATTGTCCTTGTATTTTAAGGCGACACCGCCACCCTTCCCCCTACATCTATCCTTCCTGAGTATTCTGTAGCCCACAGGATTGGCCATGGTAATAGTTGGGTTAGAGACGTCCGACAACCATGTCTCTGTAAGGAATAGCAAATCAGGTCGTTCATCAGAAAGTAAGTCGTAAATGTGTGAGGCATGCTTTTGCATGGAGCGACAGTTAACCAAGACGGCCTTAAGGCCCAAGAGTTTACTTTTATTTTTGCCCTTTTTATCACCCGGAGGGTACTTGGGTGCAAGTTCACTGGTCTGAAGGAGAGACCAGTTACACTTGTTACAATGGAAATCTACCCCTAAACTCAGGTCGGCAACACCACTCTGGCAAGGCGGAAGTAATGTGAGATTAAATAGTGAGTCTCTATTGTAACAAATAGGAGAGAACTCACCAGTAGAAGATCGGGCAGCATGGCCAGTGCCGGACGCCTCCAGGACGCTGACGGGCGCAGACGGGCTTGCCTTAGGCGCACCAGCGGCGCGCCCGCTGCCATAGTGCACTGCACGTGTCAGTTTGCATCTGTTTTATAGACAGAGCAAAACTAGAACGCTGACGCCGCAGAGAGAGCGGAAGCAGCATGGCAGAAGTGAGGCACCCAATGAAGAAAGTAAAAAGAACAGCTCTCTGCTCAATCGGCGTAAATCAGCTGCGGCGGACCAGGGCTTCAAGCAGATTGAAAGGCGGCAAGAATCTGTGCAAAGATGCAAGTAAGCAGTAAATTAGAGGATTACAGAATTAGTACCAGGCTAAAAAAGTGGCAAGTGCAGTTAAAAGCAGTAATTTAAAAAGGTAAGCCACTCAGGTCCTACCGCTGTCTTCTGCGCGCGTCAGTTTGCATCTGTTTTATAGACAGAGCAAAACTAGAACGCTGACGCCGCAGAGAGAGCGGAAGCAGCAGGGCGGAAGTGAGGCGCCCAATGAAGAAAGTAAAAAGAACAGCCCTCCGCTCAATCTGCGTAAATAAGCCGCGGCGGACCAGGGCTTCAAGCAGAGTGAAAGGCGGCGAGAATCTGTGCAAAGATGCAAGTAAGCAGTAAATTAGAGGATTTCAGAATTAGTACCAGGCTAAAAAAGTGGCAAGTGCAGTTAAAAGCAGTAATTTAAAAAGGTAAGCCACTCGGGTCCTACAGCTGTCTACTGCGCGTGTCAGTTTGCATCTGTTTTATAGACAAAGCAAAACTAGAATGCTGACGCGGCAGAGAGATCGGAAGCAGCATGGCGGAAGTGAGGAGCCCAATGAAGAAAGTAAAAATAACAGCCCTCCGCTCAATCAGCGTAAATCAGCCGCGGCGGACCAGGGCTTCAAGCAGAGTGAAAGGCGGCGAGAATCTGTGCAAAGATGCAAGTAAGCAGTAAATTAGAAGATTACAGAATTAGAACCAGGCTAAAAAAGTGGCAAGTGCAGTTAAAAGCAGTAATTTAAAAAGGTAAGCCACTCGGGTCCTACCACTGTCTATTGCTGTCTTTAGTTCCTCCTGGGAGGATTACCTGGTCCACCACAGAAATGCTCTGGAGGCCCGGCAGAAGGCAGGCCTCACTATCAAGGCCACAAAGTGCCCGATAGGGCAGAGCAAGGTTGTATACGTGGGTCACCTGGTAGGTGGAGGCCAAGTTCAACAACTGGAGAGCAAAATCCAGACCATTGTGGACTGGGTTGTTCCCACTACCAAGACTCAGGTCAGAGCTTTTTTGGACCTGACTGGGTATTACAGGAGGTTTGCTAAGGGATATGGGTCCATTGTGACTCCCCATAATGATTTCACCTCCAAGAGGATACCTAAAAAAAAGTTCAGTGGACAGTTTAGATGTCAAAAGGCATTTGATGACCTGAAGCAGGCCATGTGCTCTGCTCCCATTCTGAAAAGTCCAGATTACTCCAAACCCTTCACTGTTCAGACAGATGTTTCTGAGATAGGGGTGGGAGCTGTTTTGTCACAACTTAATGCAGTGGTCCAGGACCAACCAGTAGCTTTTATAGGCAG
This sequence comes from Calotriton arnoldi, assembly GCA_963921515.1. Lineage (NCBI taxonomy): Eukaryota > Metazoa > Chordata > Amphibia > Caudata > Salamandridae > Calotriton > Calotriton arnoldi. The sequence goes on from CAWUFW010006557.1 coordinate 207,103, forward strand.
AATGTTGAGCCTCAGGGAGAAAAGTTGGTCAGCTATTGAGACGGAGGCTTTTGCTGTGGTCTGGGCCTTAAAGAAGTTGAGGCCATACCTGTTTGGTACTCACTTCATTGTTCAGACAGACCATAAGTCTCTCTTATGGCTTAAACAGATGAAGGGTGAAAATCCCAAACTTTTGAGGTGGTCCATTTCCCTACAGGGGTGGACTTTTCTGTGGGATATAGACCTGGGAGTGACCATGTCAACACAGATGGACTCTCAAGATATTTCAACTTAGAAAATGAAGACTCAACTGGGCAAGGTTAGTCTCATTTCCTTTTGTTTGGGGGGCGTAGGGGGTTTGTGTAGGAAAGTAGGGTCTGCTTTCATGGTTACCCCCACGTTTTGCTGGTGTTATGCTGTTTTCTAGCTAGTCTGACTGGGATCCTCCTATTTAGGACCCTAGTCACTGTGCTCTCTCCCTAGATTTGCTTATGGTAGGTACTATGGTACTTTGCCAATTGGCTACTGGTGTACCCTTCTAAGTCCCTAGTATATGGTACTAAGGTACCAAGGGCATAGGTACACCAGGGGTCTCTCATGGGCTGCAGCATGTATTATGCCACCTATGAGAGACCACTCAAACTGTGACTAAAGGCCTGCCATTGCAGCCTGTTTTAGCTGGTGCTAGCACCACTTATGACAGATAAATGTTTCCTTATATCTGAGGTCACTACACTTAAAACCCATAAGTTACCCCTAAGGCAGTCCTTTCAATCCTGAAGGTTGGGTGCTAGGATATAAGTGTGAGAGTGCCCTGCATGAGCAGGACACACCCTACAAACCTCGGAGTTGATTCTCCAGGCTTTTTAAGTGTGGTCAGCAATTTGATACATATTGTGGACATCAAGTCAATTACAAGATTTCTAACTATATAGTGGCTGCACCATGAAACCAGTCATGTTTGGTATCAAACATGTTGGAATCCTACCCCAACACTGATTCCAGTGTTGGATGTAGGATCCCATGTACTGGGGGTGCTCCGCTAAGGAGCCCCCCGGTATTCCCGGCACCAGCCTTACAGTGTCTGACAGCAAGGTAGTGCTGCTGCCAATCCCAGACACGATTCTGCCCACCTGCTGCTGATCTCAGCTCGAGCAGGGGAAGTAGAACAGTAGGTTTCCTGTCACAGGGAGGTGTGACCACCTCCCAGACAGGACTTAGTGTATTGGGCTGGGGTGGGGGTGCTTACCAGCACCACCAGACTGCTTTGAAGGGCACATTTGGTGCCCTCCTGGCATACTCCAGTTGCATTCAGCTCAGGGATCCATTGGCTCTCGCTCTGGTGCAAAACTGGACAAAGGACATGGGAGTATCCTCCCCTCTGTCCAGCCCCTCCTCTGGGAGGGATCCCTGAATTGTCCCAACCCTTTCCCTAGCGTACTTAAAGGTGTTCATGTGGGTGGCTCTTCAGATTCGTCGTGGGTCAAGATTCAGATTTGAAACCACTTCAACTTCAAACGTCTGGGCACCTTGGACTTCGTTAGACTTCGCCTGGAACTGAGACTGCATCAAGGAAGACTCCTGCTGATCCTGGTCTCGTCGTCCTGCCAGTCTTCTGAGTCGTCTGTGCCTGTGCTTCCTCCAGGTTCTTCTCTAGGCCTGTGGGCATCAAAGACACCCGAAGTAATCTCCCTTGGAGTGAAGGAGTCACTCCCCTGCATCTGCAGGCACCGCAACTAAGCTGACCGGTCTGCTGCTCCTGACGTCCCAAGGACTTTGAAAGGCTCAGCAACACCGGTCATGGTTCTGCAACTCCCTTGAGGTCTGCACTGTCTTCTCAGCAAGGTTGAGGCCAATATCCCTCGGTGGAACCTCTGGAACAGAACCCCTGTGCACTGCGTCAACTTGTTGTTGCCAAGGCTTGTTGACTCTGTCGTCCAGAGATCTTCGGGCTACAAGAAGCTCCAGCCTCCAGCATCTCTTCCTACCAAGGTCTTTGTCCTCACCACATCCTCTGCACCATGGACCTGCATCTTTGGTGAGCTGCTCGAGCTCCTCTTGCCACTCCTGTGCCTTCAGCCTGTGGGTCCTCTTAAGGGGCTTTTTTGGTTTCAGAGGCTCCCCTGCTTGCTCAGGACCTCCTCTGACTCTCCTGCACTTGGTGAGTCCCTTGGACCTTGTTGGTCCTGACACTGCACCTTCTTAGTTTACCACATCTGTTGCTGCTGCCAAGGCTTGTTGGTGCTCCCGTCGGACACCAACACCCTGGTTTCCGACTTCCGACATGGGTCAGCTCGTGAATGGCTCCTGGTCTTCCAAAGTATCGCCTGGTCCCTACAGGTGCAGCTCCAAAGTCACCGTCATCTCTCCTGCAACACTCAACATCGGTGGGCATTGGTCTTCCGTGCCTCCTGGTCACTCCTGAGTGGCAAAGACTCTGTCCCCTCTGCTTGCAGGTACTTCTCATCCTGAATCCACCTTTAGGTTCCACCGGACACATTCACCTTCTCCAGCAGCGGCATCTTCCAGAAGTCCTCCACTGAGTTCGACGGCGATTTCCGACGCCACTTCACAACTATCCACCCGGCTTCCCCGGTGTAGGTATCCTGGTTCCTAGGGTATCCACAAGTGGGGTGGCTCTCCAACCTTCTGTCTTCCCCAGGGTTTCTTCAGGGTCCACTGAGAAGGGTCCTTCTTCATTAAAATTGCAACCATGACTTACCCATTGACTTGTACTGAGCCCGCTGTCATGTTCCCACTCTGCACACGGCCTCCGTGGGGTTCCTTGTTACTTACTTCGGGTGGTTCCTTGGGTCCCCAGCACTTCTACTTCTTCTGGGTAAAGTCTTAACTCGAGTCATGGTTCGCATACCCACAGCGTCGCCTGGTCCTCACAGCTGCAGCGGCAAGGTCACTGTCAACTCTCCTGCATCTTCCATTATTAGTGGTCATTGGTCTTCCGTGCCTCCTGGTCACTCCAGAGTGGCATAGACTCTGTCCCCTCTGCTTGCAGGTACTTCTCTTCAAAAATCCATTCTTGGTTTCCACCAGACTCTTTTACCTTCTTCGCCAGCGGCATCTTTACTGAAGTCCTCCATTGTGGTTGACGGCGGTTTCCGACGTCACTTCACACCTATGCACCCGGCTTCCCTGGTGTAGGTATCCTGGTTCCTGGGGTATCCACGGGTGGGGTGGTTCTCCAACCCTCCATCTTCCACAGGGTTTCTTCAGGGTTCACTGGGAAGTGCCCTTCTTCTTGAAAACTGCAACCACAACTTTCCCATTGATTTGCACAGAGTATGCAGCTGTGTTTTCACACTGCTCACAGCCTCCGTGGGGTTCCTGGATACTTACGGCTGGTGGTTCCTTGGGTCCCCAGCTCTTCTGAGTCTTTTGGTCCAAGTCTTGACTTCGGTCACAGTTCACATTCCACGTCTTTAGTATATGGTTTGGTCTCCCCCCTGGAGACTACTGTCCATTTGGGCTACTTACCTGTTTTTTTTAAATATTGTGTGTATTGTGTTGATATCTCCGGGTAGGAGATATACTAATGTGTTAGCGAGCATGTATAAGAAATATAACAATTTTTATAACTACACTGTGGTTCTTTTTCGTTCGTTAACCTACACTATGAATGAAATGAATGAAAACAGGATTTGTAAAGCGCCTGGTTACCCATGGGCATCCCCGCGCTGTTGCCTGCTAACACATTAAACTGAAAGCTATTCATTTAGGGAAGAGTAATGTTTTAATCTGCTTCCGGAAGATGAGGTAGTTAGGTTGGTCACGGATCTGCGGGGGCAGGCTATTCCAGATCTTAGCCACATTATACGAAAGAGGCGGCCGCCACTTCGTGCTCTCGTTATTCTTGGGGTTGACAGTAGATGTTTAGTTTCTGACCTGAGAGCTCTGTTTGGACGGTATCGATGGATGAGGGACTGAATAACCTGGGATCCCTTCCCTGAAAGTGACCTGTGGGCTATGCATATGGCCTTAAACTCTATGCGCTCACGGATGGGGAGCCAATGTAAAGATGCCAAAGCTGGTTTAGCGGAGGACCGCTTTGGGATGTTCATGAGCATGCGCGCAGCGCAATTTTGAACAATTTGTAGCTTTCGAATCGAGGAGCCAAGGGCTCCAAGATAAAGAGCATTGGCATAGTCAAGGCGTGACAAAATAAGACCCTGAACTAGGACTCTTCTTGCAGGGAAAGGGAGTAGTGGGAGCACTTTACGGATCATTCGTAGGATCCCGTAGCAGCTTGCAGCTACTTTTTGCCCTTGTTCTTTAAAATCAAGGTTCTGGTCGAGCCAGACACCCAGGCTTTTAATTTGATGTTTGGGAGTAGGGGCAGGACCAAAGGAGCTGGGCCACAGTAGCCCAAGATTTGTGTTTTCTTTGTTCCCTAGGAGCATTAATTCCGTTTTTGATCCATTGAGTTTCAAGAATGACTCTTCCATCCACCTTGATACTTTTTCTAGACAGAGGGCAAGACCAGGACTGGAGGGATCCCGCTGGTTGACAGAAACAACCAACTGGGTGTCATCAGCATACGTGATTATCCGGATCCCGAATGGTAGCACCATCTCTGCCAAGGACCTCAAATACACGTTAAAAAGTGTGGGGCTAAGGGAGGAGCCCTGGGGCACCCCACAATTCAGCGGTATGGGCTTAGAAGAGATACTGTCTTCAAGAACTTTGAAGGATCAGTCTTCTAAAAATGATTGGAGCCAATTGAGCATAGTCCCCGCAATTCCCACCTCGCTTAATCTTTTTATCAGCAACTGGTTGACCGTATCGAAGGCTGCGCTTAAGTCTAGAAGGATGATAGCCGCGCAGCCTCCTGCGTCTAGGATTTTTCTCGCCTCTTCCACTACCACCAGAAGAGCCGTCTCAGTACCGTGTTGAGGTCTAAAACCCATCTGGGAGGAATGGAGACAGTTATTGCTCTCCAAGAAGGTAGATAGAACAGAGTTCACGTATTTCTCGGCGATCTTGCTGATAGCCGGCAGCAGGGAGATGGGGCGGTAGTTACTCCAGACTTCAGGGTAGGTTTTTTCAATAAGGCTTTAACCATAGCCTGTTTCCACAGTGGAGGAACTATACCTGTGGAAAGAGAGGCATTGATCAGGTCAAGGATTACTGGAGAAAGTATTTCAGAGGCCCGATTTAAGATGTTGGGGGGCAGGATCAGTGGGGGAACCAGATTTTAGTTTACTCAAAATATCAAGCAACGTGGACGAGTTAAGTGGGGAATTTCCTCAATTAGGCTAACTCTCCCTTTAACCAAGTTCTCCTGATCTCCGATATGTCGTTGAGATGTTATTTGAGGGAAGGAGGAGTAAATAACTTGGATTTTGTTCGAAAAGAATTCTGTCATGGTGTTGCATCGCGCTCAAGTGTCTTCAGATACAATAGGGGAGGGGATGGTAAGCAAGCCCTTAGCGATGCGAAAGATTTCGCGAGGGAGTTAGCAGCTGCTAGAATTCTCTCTTCATAATATAGAGTTTGGGTCAGTTGAATTTCAATTTTATAAGTTTTAATGGCCTCTCTATAAATTTGTTTGCAGCTGGCAGAAAAATCCTTCCTCCATTTCCTTTCAGCTCTTTTACAAATTTTCTTAAGTTCACGAAGTTTCGTGGAAGTACCACGGATTACGCTTGGTTTCTGCCTTATTAAATGTCATTTTACTAGGAAGGACAGAATTCAGTGAAGATTCTACCCAATAGTTAAATTTATTGTAGGCAGTTATAGGGTCAGGATCAAAAATGGGCCTGGACAATTCCAGCGTTGTTACCCATGAATCAATTGGTAGTTTGGACCATATGCGTGAGCATTTCCTATGTCCCATGGTCGCTGTAGAAGTCGCTTGCGGAGTCCAAGTAAAAGGGATTAAAAAATGGTCAGACCAAGGTAGCCTAACAGGATCTCCGACTAAGAGATTCTCCAAATTGGAGAAAATGGGGTCTAATAGGTGGCCTTTCATGTGGGTGGGACCGGCTACTTTTTGTGTAAGTTGGAAAACAGCTAGCCCATCAGTTACATCGCACACATCTGAAAGAAGGATATTCTCAAAATGGAGATTAAGGACCCCTAGCAACGTAAGGTTAGCACTACTATTGGCCAGCTTGGCTGCTGTTTCAAGGAGCTCATTATTAAATTGATTAAGGGGTCCTGGAGGTCTATAAATCAGGATCCCCGAGAATGTGCAGACATGGGAAATACGAATTGCAAAGGCAAGGCTTTCGCAATCGATTAACGGGCTTGCGGTGGTGCGACAATTAAATTCCATTTTATGAATAATCGCAAGACAACCGCCCCTTTCTGTACCCCTGTCCAGCCTCTGAATAGCGTAACCAGCCGGGAGTGCTTGGACAATAGGGAAATTAGCCTCGCTGTTGAGCCAAGTTTCAGTTAAAAACAGCACCTCTGGGCTCTCTTCCTCAAGTAGTAGGTGAAATTCTAGTGCATGTTTTGACATAGATCGGCAATTAACTAAGAACATTTTGAGCCCCATGTTGTGATTGGTGACTGTGGGAGACCTATTCCTTGGGCAGAATCTGAACAGACAGTGTGAGCAGATGCTAATCTCACCATCGGGCAACATATGGTGTAGGCACTTACTTTGAGGTGCGCCCATCCAACCATTTAGTTGTTTTGAGGTGTAGGAGAGAATATTTTTATCAAATCCAACAGTATTCCTGGCCCCTGGCGCCGAGTGAGCGCGGACGGGCGCAGACGGGCTTGCCTTTGTCGAGCCAGCGGCGCGCCAGTGGCACGCCCGCTGCGCAAGTCCGCTGCGCGGTCGCTCTGCGCCCATGCTTTTATCCCCCACCAGAGTTCCCGTCCGCTCTATGTCCCGCCCTTGCTCTTCCTGCTGAAAAGGAAGTGCAGCAGTGATTGTGGTCCCCGTAACCTGTGCGTGGCTCCGGAGAACGATAAACCAATGAAGGTAGGCTACACGCTACCCAAATGTGCAAAAACGCAGTTTATGATCAATTTTAGATTAATGGCAGACTAGGTTCCTTATACATATATCAAATTCATCATAGGCATTTAAAACATATTTACAATAAAAACGCTATAGTTTTTAAAAAGGTGAGCAGCTTAGTCACTCGTATCCCCCAACTCATAATTCAAGTATGTGCAGGCTGCGCGGTCGCTCAGCGCCCATGCTTTTATCCCCCACCAGAGTTCCCGTCCGCTCTATGTCCCGCCCTTGCTCTTCCTGCTGAAAAGGAAGTGCAGCAGTGATTGTGGTCCCCGTAACCTGTGCGTGGCTCCGGAGAACGATAAACCAATGAAGGTAGGCTACACGCTACCCAAATGTGCAAAAACGCAGTTTATGATCAATTTTAGATTAATGGCAGACTAGGTTCCTTATACATATATCAAATTCATCATAGGCATTTAAAGCACAAGTTACTAACTTGTGTAACGATATATCTGTAAGAGACAGTAGTTAGTGACAGATTCCTTACCTTAGAATATCCCCAGGCGTCAGGCTGGATCCGGAAAAGTTTTGCGTAGCAGTACCCTTGCGCGTCGGTGGCGGCGTCGTGCGGCTCCGCGTCCGTCGTCGGCGTCGTGATCGCCGGGATGACGTCGCGGCCAGTACTTAGATGCCGCCCCTGCGCGCTGACGTCAGTTCTGTACACGATTTTCCGCGCCAGGAACGCAGAGCCATGCAAGAAGCTGACATAGGTGTCTGACAACAATCTAGGGCCCTGAAAGGGATGTCCTTAACCCTAGAAATCAGTTCGCAGAGCAGGGGAGGATGGGTGGGGCGGTAAGGAATCTGTCACTAACTACTGTCTCTTACAGATATATTGTTACACAAGTTAGTAACTTGTGCATCTGAAAGAGACACGTTAGTGACAGATTCCTTACCTTAGAATAGATACCCCAGCAATACCAACCCCGGTGGTGGGTCTGCGAACAAAGATCAGACAAGGAAGTCCCGGAGGACAGAACGGCCAAAGTAGCCGTCCCTCCGGACCTGACTGTCAAGGCAATAATGTTTTGTAAACGTGTGCAGCGAGGCCCACGTAGCTGCCTGACAGATATCCTGCAGCGGAACACCGCGGCCTAAAGCCGTGGTAGCAGCCGTTGCCCTGGTAGAATGGGCACGCAGCCCAACAGGAGGCTCCTTCTTAGCCAAAGAATAGCAGGCTTTGATACACAAGGTAACCCAGCGGGAGATGGTTCTCTTGTGCACCGCCCGACCTTTTTTGGCGCCCACGTAGCCAACAAAGAGCTGGTCATCCACCCGGAAGTGTTTGGTGCGGTTGATATAAAAGGAAAGCGCACGTTTTGGGTCCAGACGGTGGAGCCTCTCTTCCTCTCTGGAAGGATGCGGAGGCGGAAAGAAGGTGGGAAAAGTAATGGTCTGCCCAATGTGGAAGGCAGTAACCACCTTTGGCAAGAAGGACGGACGCGTCCTAAGAACAACCTTGTCTGGATGGACAGACAGAAAGGGAGGTTTGCATGATAGAGCCTGGAGCTCACTCACCCGCCGAGCGGAGGTGATGGCCACCAGAAAGGCTGTCTTCAGAGTGAGAAGACGAAGAGGACAGTTGTGGAGAGGCTCAGAGGGAGCGCACATTAAAAAAGTAAGAACCAAGTTTAAGTCCCACTGAGGCATTATAAACGGAACAGGAGGGTAGAGGTGTGTAATGCCTTTCAGGAACCTGTTAACAACAGGGGACTTAAAAAGAGAGGGCTGATCAGGAAGCCTAAGGAAGGCCGATATAGCACAAAGATAGCCCTTGATGGTACCCAGGGCAGAACCCTGTTGGGCCAGAGAAAGAAGGAACAGAAGGACCTCAGAAAGAGGGGCAGAAAGGGGATTCACAGCCTTTGCTGTGCACCATGCCACAAATTTGTTCCACCTGCAGGCGTATACCACCTTAGTGGAGGGACGCCTGGCTGCCAGAATCACATCACAAACTTCGGGAGGCAAGTCGAAAGGAATCAACTGCCGCCGCTCAATCTCCACGCAAGCAGGTGGAGAGTGGACAGGTTCGGGTGGAGGACCGTCCCCTGCTGCTGCGACAGAAGATCCTCTCGAAGAGGCAGACGGATCGGGGGATCTACGCTCATACTGAGTAGCTCGGGATACCAAACTCTTCGAGCCCAGTCCGGAGCCACAAGGATGACTTGGGCCCGATCGCGCCGAATCTTCTTTAACACTCTGGGTAGAAGTGGTATAGGCGGAAAGGCGTACAACAGACCGCAACTCCACTCGTGACGAAAAGCGTCGCCGGCGAGTGCCACCTTGGAAATTCCAACGCGCAGAACTGCTGACATTGCGCGTTCTCTTCGATGGCGAATAGATCTAACCAAGGCTCTCCCCACTGTAGAAAGAGTCCTTGCGCCACTTCCGAGTGAAGACGCCATTCGTGATCCATCATGCACCTGCGGCTGGGTTCGTCCGCCCTGGCGTTCAGGGAACCTGCCAGGTGTTGAACCATCAGGAATATGCCCTGATGTTCCAGCCATGTCCAGAGGCGCAGAGCCTCCTGACAGAGGGTCCACGACCCCACCCCGCCCTGTTTGTTGCAGTACCACAAGGCGGTGGTGTTGTCTGTGAACACCTGCACTACCGTCCCTTTGACAGAGGAAGGAATGCCTTGAGTGCAAGTCGGATCGCCCAGAGCTCCAGAAGGTTGATATGGAGCCGGGACTCCGCCCGGAGACCAGAGGCCTCTGATCTCCGCCTCTCCCATGTGACCGCCCCATCCCAGAAGGGACGCGTCCGTCACAACTGTGTGCTCTGGCTGGGGAAGGGAGAGGATCTGCCCATGACCCATTGCCGGTTCGAGAGCCACCACTGCAACTGTTTTGCAGTCTCCTCCGAGATCTGGACGTGATCGGACAGGTTGCCCTGGTGCTGCGCCCACTGGAACTTCAGGTCCCACTGCAGAGCCTGCATATGCCATCTGGCATGATCGACCAGCAGGATGTAGGAGGCCATGAGGCCCAGCAGCCTCAGGGTCATCCGTGCCGAAACCAGGATAAAGGCTGAAAGATTGGAATCATAGCCTGAATATCCCGGACTCGCCGTTCGGGAGGATAGGCCCGAAACTGCGTCGTGTCCAGAACTGCTCCGATAAAAGGAGCTGTGGAGAAGGAATCAGATGCGACTTCGGCACATTGATGGAGAACCCCAGCGAGTGCAGGAGTTCGGCCGTAGTCTGGAGGTGGGAGACGACTGCCTGGGGCGAGCCCGCCTTCAGCAGCCAGTCGTCGAGGTAGGGAAGACTGGAACCCCTGCCCGGCGCAGATGAGCTGCGACCACCGCCATCACTTTCGTGAACACCCGAGGGGCACTGGTAAGGCCAAAGGGAGCACGGTGAACTGAAAATGCTCGAGGCCTACCGTAAACCGCAGGTAAAGCCGGTGGGCCGGCAGGACGAGGATGTGGAAATAAGCGTCCTGCAAGTCCAACGCTACCAACCAGTCTCCAGGGTCGAGGGCAGTCAAGACCTGAGCTAGGGTGAGCATCTTGAACTTCTCCTTCCGGAGGAAGCGATTGGCGTTCCGGAGGTCCAAGATAGGACGCATGTCCTCCTTGTCCTTTTTGGGCACCAGAAAGTAGTGGGAGTAGCAACCACGCCCTACTTCTGGGGTCGGAACATGCTTGATGGCCCTCTTGGCCAAGAGGGCCGTGACTTCCTTCTGCAGAAGTACCAAGTGATCCCCTGACATGCGGTGGAATTGAGGTGGCATGGCTGGGGGGGTGGTCTCGAAGGGGAGGGAGTAGCCCCTTCGGACAATGTCCAAGACCCACCTGTCCGAGGTGATGGCACGCCAGTGGTGAAGGTGATGGCGGACCCTGCCCCCTACTGGCGTGCTGTGCACCTGAAAGGAGGGACTAGGAGGGCTTGGAGGCCGCGGACGGGGCGGGGTTGGTGGCCTGACCCGCACACTGGTTGCCCGACCCGCCACGGCGGGAGCCACGTCCTCGGCTACGCGAAGACGCTTGCTGCGCGGGCCGGTGGCTGGGCAGCGGACGTGACTGGGCGCCCCTTCCGTGGCCACGAAAGGGGCGAAAAGCAGAGGGTAGCGGAGGGCGTATAGCAGAAAGGCCCAGGGACTTGGCAGTAGCCCGTGAGTCCTTAAAACGCTCCAGCGCATGGTCTACTTTGGTACCAAAAAGACCGACTCCATCAAAGGGCATGTCCATGAGTGTATTCTGGACATCACCCAAGAAACCAGTTGTTCTCAGCCAGGCGGGCGACGCAGCGCCACCATTGTTGCAAGAGATCGACCCAGCGAGTCGGCGGTGTCAAGGCCAAAACGGATGGTTTATTTAGCCGCATCTCTTCCTTCCGCAATGGTGCGGGAAAGCAGTGTCTGGACCTCCTCAGGACACTGGGGCAAGACTTGCGCCACCGAATCCCACAGAGAGTGGGAGTATCGGCCCAAAAGGCAAGCGGTGTTGACGGACCGCAAGCCAGCACTGGAGAAAGAAAAAGCCTTCTTCCCAAATTGGTCCAGGCGTTTGGATTCCCTATCCGGAGGGGCGGTAAGGAAGGCGGTTTGGGAGGCAGAGGCTTGGACAATCAAGCTCTCGGGGGTGGGGTGTTGAGAGAGGAACAAGGGGTCGCCCGGAGCAGGGCGATGGCGTCGGGACACGTTCCTGTCCACAGGAGCCCCTGTGGTGGGCTTGGACCAGGTGCCCAGAAGAACGTCAGACAGTGCATCATTAAAGGGCAGCACTGGCTCCGAAGAGGTAGCCGCCGGCTGAAGCACTTCCGTCAGGAGGTTAGTCCTGACTGCCAATGTAGGCAACTGGAGGTGTAAGGCTCCAGCTGCTCTACGCAACACCGTTGCAAAATTTGCTCCCTCCTCCGTAGCCACGGAAGGAGGAGACAGCATGCCAGTGTCAGGGGAGGTGTCCAGACCACTGGCATCCCCAAGTTCCTCAGCCCAGTCCTGATCATACCCACAATCTCGTGTGAGAGGGTCATCCGACCCCTCCCAGCTCTCCTGGTCCTCCTCCGGTTGAAAATAAGGAGAAGGAGGGACATTTGGGACCCAAGGTCTCATCGGCGCCGGAGCCGGCGTCGAGCGACGTCGGTCCGGCGTCATGTCCGGATCCGGAGAGAACCGGGGAAGGACGCCGCCCGGAGCCCCGGACGGCGTCGGGAACGGCACCGGGAGCATCGGCGCCGGCGGAGGCGTGGTTAGGTCAACCGGCGTCGATGGGGGTTGCGGCACCACCGGAGCCGGGATCGAGACCGGGGCCGGAGCCAAGGCCGGGACCGAGGCTGGTGGGACGGGCGACGCCGGGACCGGAGTCGTCGGCGACGCCGGGTCAACCCCATCAGGGCCCGCGGGGCCCGAGGGGGCACCGGAAGGACCTTGAGGCCCGAAGAGGCGGGCCATGGCCGACAGGAATTCCTGTATTTGGGCCGGAGTCGCCCCCGAACCCGGGAAGGATGGGTATTGCGGGGGCGGCTCCACAGGCACGTCCGGGGCCGCGGGGGCGGGAACGGTGCCGACAGGGGCCTCGGCCGAGTCGCTGAGACCGGCGAGGCGAAGTCTTAGAGCGATGATGCTTCTTAGACTTTTTGTGCTTCGACTTACCCGAGGAGTGCGAAGACTTGGACTCCGGCGACCGGCGAGGACTCCGCGACCGGCCCCTCGACCTCTCACGCGACCGGGGCTTGGTGCGGCGCGGAGCCGACTGCCGGACCTCGAGGAGCTTTCGAGACCGCTCTCGCAAAGCCTTCGGGTGTAAGGACCGGCAGTCGGGGCACGACTTTGTGTCGTGGTCTCGGCCGAGACAGTAGAGACACTCTAAGTGCGGGTCTGTGATCGACATCATTCGACCACAGGCGTCGCATGGCTTGAAGCCGGGCATCCCTACCGACACCTAGGAGTCGAGATGACTCGAAAAGAAACAGTGAAAAAATTCACCAAAAAAGTTAGTCAAAAAATGACTAGGGCACTGCTCTTCCCGGATCTGCGCTTACTGGCGCGGAAAAAAGAAGAACTGACGTCAGCGCGCAGGGGCGGCGTCTAAGTACTGGCCGCGACGTCATCCCGGCGATCACGACGCCGACGACGGACGCGGAGCCGCACGACGCCGCCTACAGACGCGCAAGGGTACTGCTACGCAAAAACTTTCCGGGTCCAGCCTGACGCCTGGGGATATTCTAAGGTAAGGAATCTGTCACTAACGTGTCTCTTTCAGATACATATTTACAATAAAAACGCTATAGTTTTTAAAAAGGTGAGCAGCTTAGTCACTCGTATCCCCCAACTCACAATTCAAGTATGTGCAGGCTTAGTTCTGGTAAAACAAGCTGCTTAACACTCTTTCAAGATAAGCCTGAAGGAGCCTCTCCACAGCTACCAATTAGAGAGCTGTCTATGGTTGTCTAAGACCACTAAAATCACCAACAAAAGGGTTGTCTGGATTAGTGCAAGTTGCTTCATTAACGTAAGTGTGCACCATATACTAAGCCAGCCTCCTACAAATACTTACTTGTAACTGCAATGTTTGCTCTGTAACTAATCCTGATGAGACCAGATTTCCCTCAACAGCCACAGGAATTTGTTTTATCTTAAGAGGAACGTGGTGTACTTTTGCCCAATGAACATCCATGTAAACAGCAGATATCCCACAGTCAGTTATGATCGGAATCTCACATGTCTGGTTATGAACAAGTAAACATCCACGCAAGAGCAGTAATCCGTTTAAAAAACTGGTGGAATTGAGTTTACTATCATTAGTAGTAGTAGTACTACGGGCGATGGTTTCTGTTTACCTCCTTCTTGGGAAAACATGATGGATGAGTTGGGGGTGTTCCAATAAGATGCCATTTAAATTGCAATAAAGGTATAGGTACCTAAATTCACTCCTCTAACTTTTTGTTCATTAGACAGTTGCCATCTTGCAAGAGCCAATTGCACTGCTCCGTCCTCTAATTCTGGTGACTTGAAACATGGTCTATAAAGAGGTCTTACAGGGTTTTGAAAATTTGCTTCTCTTCTGTGGTCTCATCTTCTTCCTTTAATCATGCAATCAATCCGTATAGATCAGGGGTCTCCAACCATTTCTGTAGTAAGAGCTACTTACGTTCAATGAAAATCCTCCAGCGCTACTATTATTAAGTGTTTGAATAGTGACCAACTAACACAATATTACATTAGTGACCACATATGCAAGATCACCAGCAGTGAGCACCTCAATTCATTAGGCACTGTTGCCAGCAGTAAAGTAAAAAAAAATAAGGTAATAACATTAGCAATAATTCTACCCAATGCTGCATGATTTCTCATTCAGCTGTAAATAAATTTGGAAAATGTAGCCATTTGTCTCAAAACATCAGTTTATTATTTCTGAAAATGAACACATTTAGTGGTATAACCTAAGAAACTAAAGGTGTGGCTGAAGTAAGAGCATTTCCAAATATATATACATATATATATATATATACATACACACATACACGACCTACTGGCGGTCGCCAGTAGGTAGTTATAGTTAGGACCAAAGATTCAATAGGAAAAGCATTTTAAATTTTTCCAATAACTTTGGGGCCGCTTGACGAATCTTCACAAAATTTTCATAAAACGTCCCTTTTTGGTTCAGCTGCTGTGTTGAAAGTTTTAGGGTGATTCATCAACCGGGGGCCGAGGAAAAATGGGGGTACCAAAACTTATTTTCTCCATGTTATGTCTACGGGGATTTTTAATTTTTTTAACACAACTACAGTCCGAATCGTTGAGCGGATTACACTAAATTTGGCAGAAAACTAGATTTTGGTCCAGAAAGCGTGCTTTTTGTGATTTGGCGTTAATCTGTTCCGTAGTTTCAAAGATATTTTAAATTTAAAAATATAGATATCTGGGGACGGGAGTCCTTGCAGTGGACTCGCGGATCCTACTAAAATTTGATAGGCTGCCAACAATTAAACAAGGAAGTATGGTCAGCCACCTTGTGACTCAGCTTGAAGCCGAATTCTACAAAAATGTGAAAAATATAGAAAAGGGGGCAGAGTAGTAATACCCTGAACCCCCAGATATGGGGACCCCGCCGGGTGATAAAAGCATTTTTTTTTTAAATATTTCCACAAATTCGCAGGTGGATCTGCAGATTTACAGCAAAATTAAAAGAAGCCCCGTGTGGGCCAAATCCCGGGCGCATGTTTTTAAAAATATGCAGGGGGTGATATATATATATATATATATATATATCTCCACACACCACTTTATCTCTGTTGCTTTCATAGATGTGAGGTTTAAAAGAGAAATTAATCTAGCAGATATCTAGGAATTATTTTAGTTTGTGCAGAATACCAAAAAATATCTGTTCATTTAGTCCAACTAGTTGAAAGACTAACACACCTCACTGTACAAATGCTAATGATTGATGTAAGATGACATTTTCAGAAGTTAAGCCTTGAAGGTGTGTGGGAAGACTAATAATGGCTGCCAGCAAATCTTGAGCTTGCTCCATCTACCTAGTTAGTTAGAATTGCAATCTTTCTTCAAAGCGCTATAAGTCTTCAAATGCAAAGAAAAGGGCAGCTACTTTCCAACAGTATCTGACTCCAGATTCACATTGGAGCAGAGATAATGCAAGAAACAAAAACAATTCTTCTTGAGGGATAAACTGGAAACCAGAAGCCCCTTCGAAAGACGACAGGCCAACAGTTCACAGGCACTGAAAACAAATCTCTGGAGCAGATGAAGAATTCAGGAGCTCAAAAATAAAGCAATAAATGAGTTTAGCGAAGTTGCAATGCACTGAAATGAAATTCTGGCTACTTGTTATAGTAAAAGACCTACAAGCACTTCTCAGAAAATGATATCCACCATCTTCCTAGGGGAAACAAAATGGTTCCCACCGATAAGGAGCAAACCTAAAACTCCGGTCTGGATTCCTAATAGATAATTCCAAATTAAGGATTTCAAGATGGCTGCTACAGGAACTATAAGGAAAATGCACCTAAGGAGTCTTTTATGTGAGGATTAAGCTTAGCAAAAGGCTTCTGACCTGTGAAAGCACTGTGTGATAGAAGCCTCTAGGAAGCTGATGCTCAGGCTGAAAACACTGTGTACAACTGACTCCAGAGAACAAACACTCAATGCCAGAACTTCTTGTGAAAGTGGCTTCTCCAAGGTGGATGCCGAGTTTCCAAACACCTCACAAAAGGGGCTTAAGAGGAACAGGCACTGATGGAAAAATCACTTACATTCGGTAACGCCTTCTCTGGTAGAGACATGATCTAGCCGCAGATTCCTTACCTGTGAATTTCCAGGCAGTACCCCTGCGTGCCAGTAGGTGGTGTCGGTCAACTCCGAGTGAAGTCGTGTTCATCGTCGTTGTGACATCTGCGTCATCAATATGACCGCCACTCCGGCGCGCTGATGTCAGTACTTTTCACGACCTTCCACGCCAGAAGCAAGAAGCCATGAAGTGACTGACCATGGTGTGTTAAAAAATGGCTAGGGCCCTGAAGGGGGACATTCCTGACACTTAACCAGTTTCGCAGTGCGGGAGGATGGGTGGGGCAGTAAGGAATCTGCGGCTAGATCATGTCTCTACTAGATAAGGCGTCACCGAAGGTAAGTAACTTGTCCATCTGATAGAGACATCTAGCCGCAGATTCCTTACCTTTGAACAGATAACCAAGCAATACAATCCCCGGAGGTGGGACTGCGGAATGGCGTAGACCAGAAAATCCAGTAAAACAGAGCGACCGAACAGGCCTTCTCTGCGGACCTGGGAATCCAGGCAGTAGTGTCTGGCAAAGGTGTGCAGCGATGCCCACGTGGCTGCTTGGCAGATATCAGAGACCGGAACACCACGCTGGAGGGCCGTGGTGGCCGCCTTCGCCCTGGAGGAATGGGCCCTAAGCCCTTCAGGGGGGATCTTTCGTCGCTAAGGCGTAACAAATTTTAATACAGAGGATAACCCATCTGGAAATTGTCCTCTTTTGGACAGCACAGCCTTTCTTTGCAACCATGTATCCAATAAAGAGTAGGTCATCCACTGGAACTCTTTTGTTTGATCAAGGTAGAACGACAACGCTCTTTTTGGGTCCAGACGATGGAGACCACCCTCTTCTTTGGAAGGATGCGGGGGTGCATAGAAGGTGGGCAGGGTAACCGACTGTCCCAGAAGGAAGGGTGCTACCACTTTAGGCAGAAAGGATGCTCTAGTCCGGAGTACTACTTTGTCTGGACAGATCGTCAGGTAAGAAGGCTTGGAGACAGTGCCTGCAGTTCACTTACTCTCCTGGCAGAGGTTATTGCCACCAAAAAAGCAGTCTTGAAGGTGAGCACTCGCAGAGGACAATTATGCAGCGGTTCAAATGGCGCACACATCAGAAAAGTGAGGACCAAATTAAGGTCCCACTGTGGCACGATGAAGGGTGAAGGGGGAAAAAAATAGGTTAACCCCTTCAAAAACCTCTGCACTAGAGGAGGTTTGAATAGGGAGGGTTGATCAGGCAACCGAAGAAAAGAAGAAAGGGACAAAAGATAGCTCTTCAAAGTGCCCAGAGCAGAGCCCTGCTGGGGCAAAGAAGGTATAAAGAGAAGGACTTGAGATAAGGGAGCAGATAAGGGGTCGACAGACCGGTCTGTACAATATTTACAAATCGTGTTCCATCGGCAGGCGTATACCGACTTTGTGGAGGGTCGCCTGGCTGCCAAGATAACCTCACAGACTTCGGGAGGGAGGTCAAAAGCTGTCAGCTGTCTCCGCTCAATCTCCACGCAAGGAGGCGGAGAGTGGACAGGTTCGGGTTGAAACCCTCCCCTGCTGCAGCAACAGAAGATCCTCCCAAAGAGGCAGCCTGACTGGAGGATTGATGCTCATGCCCAGAAGCTCGGGGTACCAAACTCTCCATGCCCAGAATAACTTGTGCCCAGTCGCTCCTGATCTTCTTGAGCACTCTGGGCAGGAGTGGTATGGGCGGAAAGGCGTATAGGAGGCCGGAGCTCCACTCGCGATGAAAAGCATCGCCGAGCGAGTGCCGCCTTGGACACTCCAACGCGCAAAACAGCTGACATTGCGCATTCTCTTCGGAGGCGAACAGATCTAACCAAGGCTCTCCCCAGCGCTGAAGGAGAACTTGTGCCACCTCCGGATGGAGACGCCATTCGTGATTCGCAAGGCACCTTAGGCTGAGCTTGTCCGCCCTGGCGTTCAGAGAACCAGCCAGGTGTTGAGCCACCAGGGAAATTCAATGATGTTCCAGCCAAGTCCAGAGACAGCAGTGCCTCTTGACAAAGAGTCCACGACCCCATCCCGCCCTGTTTGTTGCAGTACCACATGGCAGTTGTGTTGTCCATGAACACCTGAACGAGTCTTCCCTTTCTTGACGGCAAAAAGGCTTTCAGTGCCAGCCGGACCACCTAAAGCTCCAACAGATTGATATGGCGCTTAGCTTCCGCCAGAGACCAGAGTCCTCTGATCTCCACCTCTCCCAGATCGCCACCCCATTCCAGAAGGGACGCATCCGTCACTACTGTGAGTTCTGGGTGGGAAAGAGAGAGGGGTCTGCCCTTGAACCACTCGCGGTTCATTAGCCACCACTGCAGGTCGTTCGCAGTGTGGTCGGTGAGATTTCCTCGATGCTGCGCCCATTGGAACTTCAGGTCCCACTGCAGAGCCCGCATGTGCCACCATGCATGGGTCACTAGTAGGATGCGGGAGTCCATGAGGCCCAACAGCCTCAGAGTTGTTCCCACTGGAATCCAAGATAGAGGCTGAAACATCGGTATCATAGCCTGATTATCTTGGACTCGGCGTTCGGGAGGATAGGCCTGAAACTGCACTGTGTCCAGAACCGCCTCAATGAAAAGGAACGTCTGGGAGGGAGTCAGGTGTGACTTCAGCACGTTGATAGAGAACCCCAGCAAATGCAGGAGGTTCGCCATAGCCTGAAGGTGGGAGACAGCTGCTTGGGGCGAGCCCGCATTCAACAACCAGTCATCGAGCTAGGGGAATACTGAAACCCCTGATCACCTTTGTGAACACCCGAGGGGCACTGGTGAGGCCAAAGGGGAGCACTGCAAACTGAAAGTGCTCGTGACTCACTGTGAGCCGCAGGAAGCGACGATGGGCAGGCAGGCTGGGAATATGGAAATAGGCATCCTGCAAGCCCAGCGCTACCATCCAGTTTCCTGGGTCCAAGGCAGACAGGACCTGAGCAAGAGTGAGCATCTTGAATTTCTCCTTTTTGAGGAAGTAATTGAGGGCTCTGAGGTCTAGGATAGGACAAAGGCCTCTGTCCTTCTTTGGTACCAGGAAGTAGTGGGAATAGCAACCACTGCCTACTTCGGTCCCGGGAAACCTCTCTATAGCTCTCTTGGCCAAGAGAGTTGAGACTTCCTTGCGGAGCAAGGCAAGGTGATCCTTCTTCAGCCGATCGTACACTGGAGGCATAGATAGAGGGGTAGTCTCGAAGGGGAGGGAGTAGCCCCTTCGGACGATTTGCAACACCCACCTGTCCGATGTAATGTTTTGCCAGTGGCGGAGATGATGGCATATTCTGCCACCGATTGGCTGAGAGTGACCCTGGGTAATCGGACTAGGAAGGTTTTGCGGTGGAGGAGTAATGGCAGCTTGGCTCGACTTCTGGTTCCCTGACCCATGAAGCCGGGGTGAACCATGTCCATGGCCACGTAGAGGTTGCTGAACTTGCGGGGCCCTCTGGCCGGAGTATGGTTGGCGCGGCTGATAGTCCCTTCCGTAGCCACGAAAGGAGCGAAAATTGGATGAAGCACTGGGGGCAGTAGTGAGGCCCAATGACTTGGTTGTGGCCCGCGAGTCCTTAAAGCGCTCGAGGGCAGCATCCGCCTTGTCTCCGAAGACACGGGAGCCATCAAAGGTAAAATCCATGAGCTTAGCCTGGACGTCCCCCGAAAAACTAGATGTTCTCAGCCAGGCGTGGAGACGAACTGCCACCGTAGTGGAAATCGCTCTGTCTAGCGAGTCCGTCGTGTCCAAGCCACATCTGATGCCGAACTTAGCTGCGTCCCTCCCATCCGGTATAGCTTAGGAGAGTAGAGCCCGGTCCTCCTCCGAGACCCTGGGCAGCACTTGAGCTACCGAATCCCATATGGAATGGGAGTAACGGCCAAAGAGGCATGCGGTATTCACCAACCACAAAGCTAGGCTGGCGGAAGAAAAATATTTATTTCCAAAGTTCTCCAGCCTCTTGGATTCCCTGTCCGGGGTTGTGGAAGGGAATGCGCCACGAGAAGTGGAAGCTTGTACCACCAAGCTTTGAGGGGTGGAGTGGGTGGTGAGGAAGGTTGGGTCGCCTGGTGAGGGGCGATGGCGGCGGGCAATCGTCCTATTCACAGGAGCCCCTGTGCTGGGTTTGGACCATTTCCCCAGAAGGACGTCTTTCAAGGCCTCATTGAAAGGCAGTAGGGGGTTCCAAACTCGAGACCCCAGGCTGCAGGACATCTGTCAAGACATTCGTCTTGACTGCCACTGTAGGAAGCTGCAGGTCAAGGACCTTTGCAGCCCTGTGCACCACCATGGCAAAAGATGCTCTTCCCTCCGTAGCCAGGGTAGGAAGTTAAAGCATGCCAGAGTCTGGGGAGGTGTCCAGCCCACTGGCTTCACCCAATTCCTCGTACCAGTCCAGATCTTGTTATTGTTGCAGGATTTCTAAGGGATCCTGCTCCCCCTCCCAATCCTCTTCCTCCACTCCTAACCCTTCAGAATAGGGCAGAAAAAACAGCATGGAGCCGTACGGCTCCGGTCTCGGCGTCGGAAGGCGCCCGACCGGCTCCGTGTCATCAGAAATGAGGATGGAGGAGGCGCCGCCGGTGGGCGCCGGCGACGCAGAGAACATAGGCGCCAGACGCAATGCCGGGGAAGGCCGCTGTGGAGGTGTGGCTGGCAACGGTCCGGACTCGGGAACAGGTCCACTCAGAGGCCGTGGTGCCGGAGCTGCTGGCATTGGAACCACGGGGGCCCATCCATCTTCCGAGCCTGCGGGGACCGAAGGCACGCTGGCAGGGTCAGGCCGCCCAAATATGGCGCACATGGCGTCATAAAATTATTTTAGTTGGGCGGGGGTCGCTCCCGGCCCCGGAAAAGGAGAAAAATGCGGAGCTGATCCAGGCACCCGCTCCGCAGATTGGGGCCTCGAACGCCGAGGTTCCTCCACCGCGTTGCGAGAAGAGGCGGGGCAAAGTCGAAGCACGCTTTGACTTCTTGTGGTGCCTCTTACCTGAATTCGATGACTTCGACGAAGAGGATTTCGCTTCCCCAGAGCGGTGCTCGGACCCTCCTCTCGACTGAGAACCTGGACCGGGATAGAGACCGACGACGCGACCTCCACGGTGCAGGACTCTGGGCCGCGAGAAGCTTTAGGGACTGCTCCCTCAAAGCCTTCGGCGCCATGGCCCGGCAGTCGGAGCACGACCTGGAGTTGTGGTCGCACTCCAGGCACCAAAGACAGACCAAATGGGGGTCCGTGACCAACATGGCGCGGTGACAGGTGCCGCACGGCTTGAACCCCGAAGTCTTCTTACTCGACATACACCTACATACCAACAAAGTCAACAAAAAGTTGAAAAAAGTCTGTCAAAAATTGATAGGGGGTAGCTCTCTTCAACGGATTGGCGCGGAAAGAAAAGAACTGATGTCAGCGCGCCAGAGTGGTGGTTATATTGACGATGCGGACGTCATGACGAACACGACGCCGACGATGTCACGTGGAGTTGACATACACCACCTACCGGCGTGCAGGGGTCCTGCTGAGAAAAATCTTCTGGATCCAGCCTGACACCTGGAAGTTCAAAGGAAAGGAATCTGCGGCTAGATGTCTTTATCAGATATGCGACTGACTTGTGTGTGATTACCATGTCTATGTGGCAAAATCCTTACATAACCTCCATAAAAATGGCCAGGCAGTCGTCACAAAAGTTCAAACATCAATACTGCAAGACTGTAGGAGTGAGGAGTCAAGTTCATGCAGTATTTCACCCAATCCTCCTCAGTAATCCTCTGTGGTGGAAAAGACAACTGAAGAAAGGCTGGATTCCAGTTCTGCTGATGATAATCTAGAGCGGTGACGATCTTACCGCTGCTGAATCTGAACTTGTTGATTATCATGAGAAATGGGTAGAAGGATTGGAGGAAAAACCCTCCCAATCAATATCACTGAAAGTGCAGATCTCAGTGACTGAGGTTCGGGGAACCTGGAGGCATAAAAAGTTCATTGTTCATGTTCTTTTGTTGCATAAAAGTTCTACCAACATCTTACTATTTATAACCCATTGTGTTGTTCCTATAAACAACCTCAGTTCATCTATTTGTGTGATTTCCAGCCCTTCAAGATATATCAACATTCGATGAATGCGTCCCCCATTATCAAATCTCAATTTGGCTCAGCTTCATTGGAGAGTACCCCTCCCCCTTGCTTGTTCAGATAATACATATTTGACATGTTATCCATCTGAAGAAGGAGAGATAGTGGCTTTATCCTAAGAAAGATTTTATAGAAAGTTGAACTCAAGTCAGATCCGCCATGTGATGTGGTTTTCCTTTGAAGACTACAGCCCCTTAGTGGTAAGATTATGTATGTAAGGTCCCCAGTCCTCCAAAGAGGCTTCTGTCACCACCAGGAAGGTCAGCATGGAGAGACAAGTCAGCTAAACATTTCTTCTGCTTGCACCACCATTTGAGAAGTTGCAGGACATGAAACAAGAGCTGAACTTTTTTGCCCCAACTTATTGTCCCCTGGCATCACTGTTCCTCCAAACACTCCTTCAGAGGTATATTATTTAACCTTGCACCCTAGAAAAGAGAGATGCAAGAGGCCAAGCATACCAGAAGCGATGACACTTGATGAACTGAAGGGGACTGAACTAGTCAAAGCTGCAGACATTCTGGTGAATCAAAAAAAATACCTCCCTTGAGATGTCTAGACCCAATCATAAGTATGGAATTGTTTGTGTACATACAAACACTGATATGTTTACATTCAGAAAAGTATATCTAGAATTAACAGCAGGTCTTGAGATTTGGACTTGTGGAAGCTTTGATCAATCAACCAATCATCCATCTGGGGATAAACACTCCCTCAATGTGAAGGTAGACTTGAACTGTTATCATAACTTTTGAAAAGGCTCTAGGATGAGATCTCAAACTAAAAGGTACTTCCTTCAATGCCAATATTAAATCTTAGGGAGAATCGGTCACTTCTCCATATGGATAACCTGATCTTGTATTCATTCCATACACCATCTAGTATCCACCTGCATTTTCTAGTTTCCTGCCATGAACTACTCCCAGCCACCAAGTTGCATGTTGGTGGCAGCAGAATGATGGAGTAATTGTTTTGTTGGGGCCTTTCACAAACAGTGGAAGGCTGTTGACTGCTACATCTTCCTCGAGAAGACAAGAAAACTTTTGCCTCTGAAAGGGTTTGCTGTTACAGTGTTTGCTCCTGCTGTTGTCATTCCCAGTAATGACTGTGAGAATGTCATTTACCCTTGCTGAAAGATGCTTTTCTCTAGACCCAAAGACTTTCAGATGCCCGTCTCTGTTTTCATCTTCTGGATTTCCTCAGCCACCTGAGATCCTAGAAGATATTACTTTTTGAATGGTAACACTAACAATTTTTGTTGACCATATGAAGTTAATGACATCAACCGAAGCCAGGAAGAGCATATCACAGAGACTCCATAACATATGTATGCAGTAACTTGGTCCAGTGTGCCTCAAGCTACTCATATCAAATTATCATAAGTCAACATTCCTTCTTTAAAAATTCCATTAAATATTTTCTTGTTTCTCTTGGGAGTAAGAAAGCACAGTCTGAGTTTCCACACCTTAATGCCAGTAATTTAATATGAACCCGCCCATGCTCATATATGCCTTAATTAATATGAACTGATATGATTCATGACTGAATTGCAAAATTGGTGCTTTTACCAACCAGTTGCCCAGGTAGGGGAATACCTGATGACCCTCCGTCCTGAAAAAAGCTACCACAGGGATATGCAGTAGGTAAAAATGCATGAAGTTGATCTGAAGCCAAATAGGAGAACTTTGATGAGTGGGAGGAAATGTGAAAGTATGAATCCTGTAAATTCAGAGCTGTCATGTGGTGTTTGAGAGGGTGATCACATAACTGTATTGGTTTTGGAAATACTTGTTTAATTTCCAGAGGTCTAAGATGGATCACCAATCCTTTCTTTTTATGTCTATAAAGAAAAAAACGAGAAAAGAAGCCTGTTTCTTGCTGTGAATGTAAGCCTTTCTCTATGGAACCTTTGGTTAGCGTAGCTACACTCCCTTCCAAAGCAGATGTAGATAAGGTGGGCATCCTCGTTTAAGTGGAGTGGTGGGCGGAATCTGGGTGAATTCTAACTTATGACCATATGTTTTGATATCCAGGGCTTATTTTTCAATGCTATCTTCCGCCTTAGATGACAACATTTTGGAATTGTTTCTCCCATAGGATGAAATAAGCAGCACCAGAACGTTGTCACTGTAGGTGAGCTAACCTAAGGGCTACTGATAGTGTTGCTAAGTCTGATACCTCTGGTATCCTCCTTGATACAGATAAGTATCTCTTTCATGGGTCCCTCTAAAGGGTGCTTCTTTCGAAATTGAATGTGCCAAAAGATCTAGCGGTGTCAGAGTCAGCTTCACTGCTTGCAAGGCGTTGTCAACGTGCTTGCCAAACAGAGCATCGCCATGGTAAGGTAAAAATATTAGATATAATTGCACCTCAGGTTCTAAATGTAGTGGCCTTGAACCAACCTTGGCGCCTAAGGCACACTGACCCTGCCAGTTGTGGGAAACCTATTGAAGCTATATCTATAGCGCAATCTATGTTTACTGATGAGGACGTTTTGACCCCTACAGAATATTTTTTTGTTTTTGCGCTTTCTGTCTTTCGGCAGAAATTCTATGTATGTACCATTTCGTCGGACTATATCCCGTGGTTAAACCTGCCCCATATTGCCAGTGAATTGGCAGCCCATACAGTAACACCAGGCATAGTTCAGAACATCTGCTTTTTGGTTAGGCAGTTTATGAGTGACAGGGTTTTCCATGATTCCAATTACTTCCAGACATATCAACAACTGGAATTAGTCTCACAGCTTTTCTATTTAAAATCAGAAAGAGAACAAACCATTGCTTATTTGCTTTTGGAAGTTGGAAGCGTTTGGCCGCTGATTCCTTAAGGGTCTGGAAACCATCAAAAATCCTCTGGTGGGGAATCCAGCAGTTGTGGGTCTTCTCTCTATCATCACCAGATGGGAACAGGTCGTTCCCAGGAAGAATGGCAATATTTGACACTGGGATCACTCTCTCAGTGGCAGGAGCATCGGAGGATGTGGACATATCGGGCACGATGTGACCTTGCAGGCTCGGGAAAGTGTTAGTAGTAATCCTGTAACACACCCTGTAGGTCTAGTACTAGAACTACATAGACCTGACCCATGATCTGAAGTTGGAGGCAGAGAAAAGTGGTGAAATTGCTCCACATATTGCCTCTCCATATATTGCTTACTGTTGTAGACATGCTCATATTAGTCCCCTTAATTCGTGACAATAAATTATTCTGGATTATGTGTCTTTTGTTCTTGTTGATGACTACAGTGCTTTCGTCGTTTGTATTGTAATCAAGATCATAGTCGACGAGTTAGGCATAGACGACTAGGCTGACTTCGACAAAGTTTGTCATCCACGAGGCCTTCGTCGTAGATGAGGCCGAACCAGATGAGGCCATCGTAGATGATGCCATCGTAGATGAAGGCGTCGTAGACATGGTTATCGTAGGCGAGGTTATAGACAACCTTCATAGACAACCATCATAGATAAAGCTGTCGTAGACGACCATCATAGATGGTGCCATCGTAGATGAGGCAATCGTAGATGAGGCAATCGAAGATGAGGCCATCGTTGATAAGGCTGTCGTAGATGATCATTGTAGATTAGGCTGTCGTCGACGACCATCAGACGACCATCGTAGATGAGGCTGTCATCAATGACCTTCATAGATGAGGCCATCATAGATGACTGTCATAGACGATGCCATCATAGATGAGGCCATTCGTAGATGAGGTTCTCATAGATGAGGCTGTCGTAGACGACCATCATAGATGAGGCCGTCGTAGATGAGGCAATCGTAGATGAGGCAATCGAAGATGAGGCCATCGTTGATAAGGCTGTCGTAGATGATCATTGTAGATTAGGCTGTCGTCGACGACCATCAGACGACCATCGTAGATGAGGCTGTCATCAATGACCTTCATAGATGAGGCCATCATAGATGACTGTCATAGACGATGCCATCATAGATGAGGCCATTCGTAGATGAGGTTCTCATAGATGAGGCTGTCGTAGACGACCATCATAGATGAGGCCGTCGTACACAACCATCAAATATGAGGCTGTTGATGACCATCATAGATAAGGGCGTCGTAGATGACCGTCATAGGCGATCATCGTAGATGAGGCTGTCATAGACAGCTATTGTAGATGAGGCTGTCGTCGACTACCGTCGTAGATGACCATCGTCGACGACCGTCGTAGACGAGGCCTCCGTAGATGACCGGTGTAGACGAGGCCGCCTGAGACAAAGCTGTCGTAGATGACCATTGTAGATGAGGCCATCGTAGACAACCGTCGTAGATGAGGCTGTCTTAGATGACCGCCATAGATGAGGCCATCGTAGTTGACCGTCGTAGACGACTGTCGTAGATGAGGCCATCATAGATGACAGTCATAGACGATGCCATCATAGATAAGGCCATCATAGACGCGACCATTATTGGTGAGGCAGTAAAAGTCGACATGGTTGTTAACGTTGATTTTGACGGCAGTTTTGCCGTAGAGGCCTCATTGTCAGGTTATGAGGATTTCTCTGATGTAGTGTCAGGGCTGAAGAGGGAGTTGTAGGGTCTGCCTCTGAGGAAGTTTTTTCCAATTCTCTCTCTCTCTGTGAGAAGTGCCTTATCAAGACTCATGGTAAGTCTTTTTTATGCCTTTTCTGCGCGCCCTCTGGACACCCTTGGCACGACCTCTCCCTTTGACCTCTCCTATGAGGGGAAGGAATCCTCGGGGTCCTCATTAGAAGTGACAGATTAAAGTTTCTTTAGTCACAATAATAGCCTCATCTCTCTAAACGAGTTTTTGAGGAAAAGGTTAGACATATTTTGTAGGCCATAACCTAGTTTTCTGCTACTCTGACATATTAGTGCTAGGGTCAGAGAAATGAAACATGAAATATAATCTTGGATGATACAAAAAGAAGTAATAGCTGAAAAAACTGAGCAGATATCAGGGAGACTCCTTTCACACGACGTGGGGTAGAAAATCTGAGGGACTCAGCCTCTGCTGGGAGTGTTCTAGAGTGTGCTGTCACCTGATTGGTTATAGTTCAAGTTTTGTCCTTTTTAAAAAAGGATATAGATAGGCTAATAAACTGACCTTTTCATTGCCATTATAGGCTATGATAGCGATACAAGCTACTTTACTTTGGTACCGTGGGACTCCCACTTCGAGGACGGAGAATGATTCAAGTTATGAATCTATGAAAGTTCCAATACTGGAGAATGATCATCATCCTCTGTTGAGGACGCGATCACATCTGCAGGATCTGATGCAGAAGGAGACAGTCAACTTATTCTCTTCCTAGTATTCTGGAAAGAAAGTGACATAGTTATCACCAAAGAAGGAGGACTCTGAGAGAAGTGGATAACTTCCAACAGCGAAATGTTCCACACATCGAACCCGATATTTCTGAACAGCTTGACATAAAAGTATATTTATGTCTTATCACTGAATGTTTCAACATCGACCTTCTGCTTCTCAAAGTTAAGTACCTCAGCATCAACCAGGAATAGGAATGGTGGTGACAACAAGCTGCTC
Organism: Calotriton arnoldi; assembly: GCA_963921515.1. NCBI lineage: Eukaryota > Metazoa > Chordata > Amphibia > Caudata > Salamandridae > Calotriton > Calotriton arnoldi. The sequence goes on from CAWUFW010006557.1 coordinate 234,968, forward strand.
CCAAATCACCTTTGGAAGTGACAGAAGCAGCATTATGGGAAGGAACAGGGTGTAATGGGAGCCTGTCTCCCAATCCCCCAAAGCAGAAGTAAACACAGTAGGAGACATTATGTGCCCAAATTTGCCTTTCTTAATTCTAAAGCAAACCCTTCATGAGACCGCCAGAGAAGAGGAACTGGAGCAACTTCGACAAGAAATAATTCGCCTTTCTGACAGACAGAAAGGGAAAACCCGCCAGATGCGCTCCTTCAGTGCGGCCTGTGCCCTCCTTCAGATCGAGCAGCTGGAGGCATCAGCGGGGGGAGAGGGGGGCGGCCGGAACAGAGACCAGAGTTGGCCGCTGGGAGCTACAAAGACAAAGATGGAGGCCGAGGGGCCCTAAAACCTGATTCTGGGGCAATGGCGCAGGAGAGGAAAGCGGTCCTGGAGAGCCTGGCAGGAGATCGAGTGACTGAGGGAGCAGACTGATACTGCACAGCTCGGCCTGCCTACCGCTGGGGCACACGCTGGACGTTTTCCGGGGCCGTGAGGGGGGGGTGATGCCCACGAAGACTTCAGGTCACCCGGAACCCCATCCTGTGGTTCTCTCGTTGGAGGGCGGAGCCCGCTTTAATGGCCTTCTTCCTTCCAGAGACTTTATCTAGTATCCTGGGGAGTTTTAATTTCTTGTTCTTTGTTTATGAATGTTTGTTTAAAATGTACCACCGTGCTGCACTACTGAGGGGCACTGCTGTATCACTTTTAACATTTCGGGTTCCCGTATTACACTACAACACTGACAGGGGGAAGACGGGACAGGCCAGTTCCTAACAGCAAGATCACACTCACCCGTAATGACTATAGGCGACACCTTAAAGGTGATCTCTCTGAATGTCAAAGGATTAAATAACCCAGTGAAATGCAAGGCTCTTCTCTGTTATCTAGAGCACACTGGGGCAGATATCTGTCTCCTGCAGGAGACCCATCTCTTGGCGGGTGACTCTCAGCGGCTTAAATCTAGATCCTTTCCGCAGCAGCTGTTCACCTCATCAGGGCGCAAGACGGCAGGGGTGGCTATATTATTCTCACGCACATTCCGAGGCTCAATTGGCCCCAAACTGATGGAACTTAAAGGCCGTCTCCTGGTTTACCAAATACAGCTGGGTTCACAGATGCTAACACAAGGCACCCTTTACGCACCTAACGAAGGACCTTAACATCGCAAGACAGACTGGTCCTGATAGGGGGCGACCTTAATATAGTACTTGATAAGAATATGGACCGCTCCGTACATAGGGAGGGGGGAACTGGGTCACTGTCAACAGATGGCATTGCCTGGTTAAAGGAGGCTGGGCTAATAGATCTGTGGAGAGTATCCCACCCCGGCACCCAGGACTTTACATTTTACTCACATGCTCATAAATCTTACACCCGCTTAGATTATTTTCTGGGTACCCAAGACTTACACCAACTCCTCTGCATGATCGAGATCGAGCCAAGAGCCCTCTCCGACCACTAATCGCTGATACTCGAGATACACAATCCCCAACAGCAGTACGTGCGACGACACTGGCGGCTCAGGAAGTCGCTGCTGCAGAAACCTGAGGTGATGGCGTGACTTAAGAAGGCTATTAGTGACTACTTGGAAGCTAATGACAATCTGGAGGTGCCACTCCCGGTCATTTGTGACGCACTAAAGGCTGTGGTTAGAGGGGAGTTGATATCCCTTTTGGCCACCGAGAACAGACAGAGGAAGCTTAAGTGGGCCGAGCTGCAGGATAAGGTTAGAGAGCTGGAGTTTATCCACCACCGTACCGGTGCCCCCAGGGTCTGGCGCCAGCTGGAAGCCGCACGAAAACAACTGGCTTGGACCTTTACAGAGCGGAATTCGCCCTGCGGCGCCTCAAACACTCATTTTATCTGAATGGGAACAAGAGTGGCAGACTCTTGGCCACCAAGCTCAGAGCCCAATGACAAGCCAATACAGTTAATTCCCTCCTGACAGAGAATGGAGAGGAATTGGTGAGCGATGCTTCCATAGCGGCCCGTTTTAGGGACTTCTACGCAATGCTCTACTCGGATCAACCCGTCCCCCCTGAGGCCATAGCGCGCTACCTCCACGGTTCTCCCGTGACCAAACTGACCCACTCCCAAGCGTCCTCCCTTGACGAGCTAATACGAGTGGAAGAAGTTATCTCTGCCATCTCAAGGCAAAAGCCGCTGAACTCCCTGGGCCCAGACGGCTTTTCCACTGGGTTCTACAAAGCCTTCAGTTCGGAGCTCGCCCCAGTCCTCACCCGGCTCTTTAATGCTATTGCGGACTCGTGCTCTCTCCCGGCTTCTATGCTTGAGGCGACCATCATTGTCATCCCCAAGCCTGGAAAGGACAAGCGGTCCTGCTCTAACTACCGCCCAATATCGCTCAAACGCGGACTCGAAGCTTTTCACAGGCATCCTCGCAGCTCGCCTCAACCCCTTGATGCAGGGTCTTATTCACTCTGATCAAGCGGGATTTGTTCCACAGAGGCAATGCGAGGACAACAGCAAAAGACTCCTGCACATTATAGACAAGGTGCACCGCAGGCAGGGCTCCAGCATTTTACTCTCAGTGGACGCAGAGAAAGCCTTCGATCGGGTCCACTGGCCCTTCCTTCAGGCGACACTGGCACATTTGGAATTGGGGAGAAATTTCGATCTTGGGTTCTCAGTGGCTATGGGGCTCCATCGGCTTTGGTGAGAGCCAACGGGTTGGGCTCAGAGAGCTTTCCCATACGCAGAGGCACGAGACAGGGCTGCCCTATTTCCCCTCTCTTATTCGCTCTTTATATGGGGCCCTTTGCGCAGCGGGTGCAAGACCATCCCCTAATTAGTGGGATACCCTTGGGAGGGGAAGAACACCGCATCAGCCTGTACACAGACGATGTTATGGTTATGCTAGATAACCCAGTTAGAAGCCTGGACTGGAAAGTCCGAGACAGCATACTTTTCTAAAGAGAAGTTGTTAAAAGGTAGTAAACATCCTTAGATGCTAAATCAATATCAAATACACTAACCACAAAATGTGATGTCTGTAACCCAAAAATAGCTTTAAATACGCAGAATTGTGTTCAGGATCTTCCTCACAGAACAAACAAAAATGAAGCCTGACACCCTCCTGGGCATGATGTAATTGTGTATTCTTCCACGGTTCCTATATAAGTAAGGCTGACTTTACTGGATGTATGGTCTTTCATTAAGGCACCATTTCCTGCTTTAATTGATTGTAGTATAAACTGTCTTTAAATAATGTTTAGGAAGATGTACAGTTCCAGCATCTTGCACATCCATAAAAATAGGAAAGCTTTCATGAATATCGGAGGGAATCAAATGTAACACTTGGATAAGGTAAGTTCCAAGATGGCCACTGGATGGTCGAGCCGCAAAGAGGCTCCCGGCTTGGGATCACTTCTCAGTGAATATCCTGTGTTGGCCGGTCATCATCACCATCCCTCAGCTGTAATCGTTTAACTTGCTTACCTGCTGCACCTCGTTTGTCTTCTGACACTGCACCGCACGCAGGGCGCCTATATAAAAGGGCGGCCACCTTAGTGCCGCATTCAGCACATCCCTGCGCTCTAGTCATGGGGACCCCCAGGGTGTCCCCCAAAATCCGGCGCCAGGGCCGCGTCACTTCCGGCGCCCAGTAGGTTGGAGTGAGGTATTTATACCTGCCCCGCCCACTAGCCTTCCTCTTTGTCCCTCCTGGCCACGCCATCTGAACGTGTTGAGTCCGGAGTCGCTTTCAACTCAGTTGGCGGTGAGTTTGGCCCCATGCCCCGTACTCCCTGTGTGTGACTCCCCTCGCCCCCGGCCACATTTCGGCCGGCTGCTCCGCCCGGGGTGGTCATCCTTCTTCTGGCTGGCACCCTGTTTTGTAGGGAGGAGGGGAGGCGCAGCCTTCTCCGGTCCCGGGTTGGGCCTGCCTTTGCCCTCAGTTGCAGGGTGGCACACCAGGCAGCCGCATAGAGCAAAATGCCCCTTGATAATAGGGTGGGGCCTGCCTTATGGCCGAGGGGGCCGTGAGCTTACCTCGGTTTGGCACGGTGGGGTGGTGAACCGGATGGCTGCTCAGGTCCTGGGCCTCCGGGTGTTGGCCCGAGTGGGCTGCGTGCTCGCCTCAGCTTCCCAGCAGTGTTTGGGGCACACCAGGCGGCCGTTCAGGTCCCAGTACCTCCGGTCTGACCAGAAGGGGCCACGTACCTGCCTCTACCGCCAGCGGTGTGATGGCGCACCGGGCCGCCGCTCGGGTTCACAAGGTCTTCTGGCGCTAGAGCAGTTGATAGGGCATCAGCCCAACATCCTGTGGGCGGCGCAGTGCCTGGAGGGGTCTGCCTGTGTGCCCCGAGGAGGGTTTCTGTGGGGGCAGTGGTTGTCCCGTTTGCCTCGTGTGCTTAGGTCCCTTGTTGAAACAGTGAGGAAGCACTTTGTTTCATTTTTTGCCGTGTCCCTTGCGGCGGGCAGAGCATGCTGGCCACTTTGTTACCCCCAGGGAGCCGCCGGCCCATTAGGCGGGCAGGGTAGCTTAGGTCAGTCACCGCTGCCTGCCCCTGGATCGCCCGTAAGTTAACCCACAATGTTGGCATACTTGTTGTATGAAATAAAGCTGCAGCAAACTGTTTTTCCTACAAACCTGTGTTGTGTGATTATTTATTGCAAAGCATGCTATGTTCTTCATGCGTGGGGATGGTTGCCTATATCGGCACTATGAGGCTGCCCATGGCGCACACATGGGGGGGCGCTGACGTCATCATCCTGCCCCCCCCCCCCTTGTTCACTTGCGGATACGGCGGCTGGCGGTTCTTCCGGACGCGGAGAGTAAAAACGTCGAGGAAAAACGCTGAGAAAGAACGAATCTCATTCATTACACTAAGATTGTGTGGATCTTTTCTTGACTATAACAATATCAGCGACAAATTTGATCACTTTAGCCTTGAGAAAGTCTCGGTACCTATTTGTACAGACGAAACACGTGTTGGCTGCTTTGTTTGCTGGGAATTGACATTGAGAAAAAGAGAAAATCAATAAAAAGAAGCGTTTTCTACGAAAAGAGAGTTGTTTTGGAATATCTTTTATGTGCTGTATATCGGGCACAAGAAATCAGAGGACTATATGGACTAAAGAATTACAGTATTGACAATTAGACATTCACAATACAGTTTGATTTATTGGATCATTTAGAACTTATAATTGGTGTGCTGTATTAGCTTTATTTTTGGTTATTTATGTGCATGTTTTACATGCGATTTGCACCCTTGGGTAGTGGGTGACTAGAGCTAGCCAAGCACCCTGCTGTACTTACAGCTGTCTTGTTTAATTTCCACGCCATTTACTGTTTTGCATCTTTACACTTGTTGTCCATTGATGTGCGGTACTTCCCTCTTAGGGAACGCTACTAGCCACTTTTTGCTGATTTGTGAAGGATTGCACGTCTGACAAAAATTTCATGCTGTCAATCATCCTCAGTTAGCGGGCTTGATTGAGAAGCACAATGGTACTCTCAAAGTGAAACTAGCAAAAATTCAGGAGACAACAGGGCTGAAGTGGCCAGAGGCTTTGCTACTTGCTCTCTTGTCGACAAGAACGACAGCTCATTCTCGGACAGGATTGTCACCCTATGAGGTCGTGTTCAGACGCCCCGCAAATGTTTGGGGCGTTCCGCGACCTCGTAGGTTTTCTGATATTGAATACCCTTTATTGACTGATTATCTGGCCCAGTTACCGAAAGTTTACGTTCTATTCACCAACAGGTGTGGGAGTCCCTTCCTCCTATACCAGAGGGACCCGGCACCAATATTCAGCCTGGGGACTATGTGCTTCTAAAGAATTTTCAGCGCAAGAAAAGTTTGGAGCCGCACTGGAAGGGACTGGAACAAGTCCTGCTGGTGACACGAACGGCTGTGAAAGTTGCTTGTCGAAAGAATTGGGTGCATTCCCCCTATTGTAAACGGATCCCCCTGCCCCTACTGTATGACCAGTGGGTCAAAGAAGGAGTTGCTGACGAGGAGTGTGAACAGGTCCTCAGGTTTGTCCCTTTTAGTGACGCCCAGCTAGTATGGACCCAGACTGATGAGGAGAATGACAAGATTTTGAACGAGGCTGCTCCCCCAGAAATTTGTGCTATTCTGGAGCCCTTGTTCAGTGATCACACGATGCCTGGGGGTTACCAGGTACAATTTGCGCCTTCAGCTGAGGAACACTGATTCCAAGGAGAAAAAAGATTAGGGATGGACTGCATAAGGCAGGTAGTACTGAGTTCAGTACCAACGAGATTAACAGAAATTAGCAGAGAGATTTGCATTTGTTTTACCGTTTTGATGGAACATAAGCTAGGGGCAATAGACGTTTACCCTCTAGGTATACCACCTTTATCGACCTGGGATAGATCAAAAGAGCTTAGGACAGAGCAAGCTCCACCGCTGGTGCCCAAGAGCGCCAACTTTGATTAACAATAGGCGCCTGCACCAGTGAGGCTCTTACGGACACTGGGAACTAGTGTTTTCTTTGCGTTTTAGCCTATTTGCAATTCATTATGCATCCCTTTGGTAGAAAGATTACTGAGGAAGAGCAGCCGATGGTTCTTGTTGCTCAACATAATGTGATGTGGACCCGTAAGCGTAAACTGATTTATGTGGTTTCTGCAGTTTTGTTAATGATAATTTGATGTGGGGTATTGTGGGTCTTGGAAAATGTTTATAGTGTACCTCCACACAGTAAAGGAAAAGGTTTTCCCCCAAAAAGAAACAAAAGAGTAGCTTCTAGTAATATATTTTTGGAGACACATAAGAGATTCTTCGGTAATGGGACAGCTTGCTACCCCACTGATTCTGTTACTAGTTTATGGACTGCATATCCATTGTCATTGGTGAACTATACATATACTGAACCACCAGACTTTGTAGAGATAAAAGGAGTGTTTGGATCTGGTTATTCAGGACCATGTCCTTACCATCGAAAACCATTGGGGGAGGGTTACCCCGGTTGCGATAACATTACATATTGTGATAATTTCTATATGGAAGAACAGAACGTAACATTAGTAGGTTGCCATTACAGAGAATTGACGGTCCCCCGGCAAGCTGGTTATTACCCCGCTTGTTGTCCTATCATTAATAGTACTGACACTTCATTGTATATAAATTGTTCAGAATTAGTGATGTATAAAGAGACGATCCCTTTGGTGAAAGCAGATGATCCAAGCACTTTTGGAATGAATACTCGATATTCTGCAGTGGATTATGATAGGCCAATCTATGCACATCCAGGTTTTTTTTTTTGTCTAACGGGACTTATTCTAATGTTCATAACGGGACAAATGATGTTGTGGCCCTTGGGATGGTGTTGGCTTTGGGTGTGCCCTGTAAAAGTGCAAGACCTAAAGTAAAGTGGGTAAAAAGAACATTGATGAAGGAGTTCCCCGAGGGAGTTACAAATATTGAGATAAACAATTACAGAAATGGTATTACCTTTGGATACATCATGTCTTCTATTTTTACATTGGGTGGAACAGCCATGGCGAAAGGTTAAAAGGCTTGAGAGTATTTTGGATGTAAGTTGCAAATTTTATCCAACACGACTGTGGCGGCTCTGCGCGACATCACCACTCAGTTAGAGAGTATGCGGATATATTCCGAACAGACTAGATATGCAGTGGATTTAATCTTGGCTAAGAGTGGTGGTGTGTGCGCAGTAGTTGGCGATCAGTGTGTAGTCGGGATAACAAATATGGAAAAAATATTACCAAGCATATTCTAGATATTCTTGAGAATGTCAAGGGAATGGAAAGCGGAAACTGGAGTTGGTCTATCCTTGGCAGCTGGGGCTGGATCATTGAGAAGGTGATTTATCTCATTGCCATATTGGTGTTTTGTTGTGTTTTTGTTCAGTGCCTGCCTATGTGTTGTTCCTATTGTACTAGCCTTCTTACTCCCAAAGGAAAAATTTCAATTCATGACACCAACGCTGCCATTATGCTACAGAAGGATATCGACGATATGATGGCTATTGACGAGGGAATTTACGATAATTCCTATCTTCTCACTGTTTCACTTCCTGATGCTAATAGTATGGAATGCTCATAATTCTTTTCCTATGAGTTTTATTATCATTTGTAGCTTTTGCTTATTAGAAAATGTCTTTAGCTCATGCTAAAAGGAGGGTCTGATGAATATAAACTGTTTAGACCTTCATGATGTATTGCATAAGTTAGCATTCACTGCGCCATTTTCTGTTCAGGCGCCATTTTAGGCTGTTCGAAACTAATCTTGTGTAATTCCGAGAAACTATTCCCCATAGGTTTTGTTTCTCCAGATAGGTTTTGTTTTAGTAATGAGCACATTGTTCATGTAAGCACATAACTTTCTCATAAGATAGAGGCCCTCTCCCACTTGTCTGGTGGCAAGCTTTGAATGGAACGACCTTGAGTTGTGCAACTGTGTGCAAAGATATGAGTTCTGAATTGTGTTTCATTAACTAACTGTACCTGCCTGGAACATTCCACTGTGGGCGTGTCTTTGCCCGGTTATGAAACGTACATAATGTATCTTTATGCTTGTCGATTTCAGTTCCCCTCTGTAGCACTCCTTGTGACTGGGCAGATGGGGCTCCGCTCTGAGTGTACCTGAATAAACAAATATTGGTTTGTATTTTCTACTGTCTGACCGACTCTTCATTTAGGACGGAAGGCTGAGAGGTGGTCTTAGTGACCCGGGTGGCCCGAATCGGGTCACTTCCTTCACTGACCCCTAATCCAACCTGGACCTCTCAGCGGCCTTTGATACCGTCAACCACAACACTCTACTTAACACCCTCTCATAAAGGGGTGGCATCAGTGGTATCGTCCTACAATGGTTCTTATCATACCTGAACGAAAGATGAAAATAAGTTACTTACCTGTAACTTTAGTTCTCCAGTATTGGAAGCTTTCATAGATTCACATGCTTGAATCATTCCCTGTCGTCGAGATGGGAGTCCTCGGTAAATAAAAATAGCAATGCAAAGCTATCCTAAACTAAAACTAGGCCTAGGCCCATTTTAGTTTTATAACATATCCACCTCTTTTTGTAAAAGAGACCAAATAAAACACACAACCAATCAGAACAGCCTCACCCTTTAGAACCTTCCTGAGAGAACCTCAGACCTTCAGATTTTCGCAGCAGTAGTGCTATAAGATAACCATAAAGGTCAAAAAGAAGGTTGAGCTTTCTCAGGGGAGGAGGGTGAGTCGCATGTGAATCTATGAAAGCTTCCAATACTGGAGAACTAAAGTTACAGGTAAGTAACTTATTTTCTTACTCCAGTATTGGAACTTTCATAGATTCACATGCTTGAATCAGAGTAGCTAGCAGTTATGAGCACATTTTTTGTCCAGATCCTTTTAGAAATAGTACCTAAGGACAGAAAGAGTAGAAACCACCAAATTGTTTTCTCAATCTAGACTCTGAAAAGTATCAAAACAAGCATTTAATCTTTTACGTAATCATGCAGTAACTTCCAAGAAATAGCAAACAGTCATAGGTTTCTTGAAAATGTGCAAAGGTTATATGCAAATAGTATAACGTGAAAAAAGAAAACAACATTTATCAAAGAATGTGCGAGGAGTTAGGAAAGAAAAAAGGAAGGAGGGATGAAACAGAAAGGCCACCGCTATTGAAATAGGTTCCTCAGGACTGCCTGGCCCACTGCCGTATCAGTACGTGTCGAAGAATCCAAGCAGTAATGTCTAGTAAATGTATGGATACTCTTCCAGGTGGCTACTCTGCAGGTGTCCCGGATCGGTACCCCAGCAAGGAGGGTTGTAGAGGAAGAGACTGCCCTCGTGGAGTGAGCACGGACTTTCCCCTGTAGGGGTTTCCCAGCTAATTGATGACAATACTGGATAGAGCTGGAAATCCAACGTGCAATTCCTTGTTTAGAAAGGGGTACACCCTTACGAGGAGCACTGTAAGCCACAAAGAGCTGAGGTGACTTCCTAAAGCGTTTAGTTCTTTGGAGATAGAATTTTAAGCAACGCTGAATATATACTGAATGAAGTGATCTCTCAGCCGGAGTTGTAGGTTGAGGGGAAAAAGTTTTAGAACCACAGGTTCATTTAAGTGAAAATCTGAGGGCACCTTAGGGATGAACTTAGGGTTAGTACGCAGTACTACTGTGTCATTCTTTAACTGAAGAAAAGGCTCCTGGATAGTGAGTGCCTGCAATTCGCTAACCCTTCTAGCCGATGTTAAAGCCAGAAGAGCCACCTTCCACTACAGGAATTTTAAGTCTGCATTATGGATAGGCTCGATGGGATGTTTCATGAGCTGAGCCAAGACCACCTTAAGGTGCCACAGTGGTGGGGGAGGCTTAACCAGAGGGAAGACTCGAAAAAGCCCCTTCATAAATTGTTTAATTATTCTTGCTGACCAAAGAGAAGGGCCTGAAGATGTTCTTCTGAAACGAGAGATGGCCGCGAGGTGAACCTTAATAGATGCATGAGCCAGGCCAGCTTTTGCCAAAGAAAGGATGTAAGGAAGGATTTCATGAGCCGAAGAAGAGAAAGGGTGAACCCCTGATTCCTGGCACCAGTAACAAAACCTCTTCCACTTCATCCAGTATGTCTTGTTTGTACCCTGAGCAGAAGCTTGGGAAAGGATGTCTCTACATTCTGCGGACAGCTTCAGGTCGAGAAACTCTCTGTGCTCAGGAGCCATGCTGATAATTGCAGGGATTTGGGATCCGGATGCAGTACTTGGCCCTGGGACATCGTCAGCAATGATGGGATAGGATCCAAGGGAATCGGTTGCTCCACCGACAGAAGAAGAAGCTCCGTGTACCAGGACTGGCGAGGCCAGGACGGTGCTATGAGGATCATTTTGCAGGGTTCTGCCTTTAACTTCCTGAGAAGCCTCGGGAGAAGAGGAATGGGGGGAAAAGCGTAAAGACAAAGGCGCCTGACCACGCCATCGAAAACGCACTCCCCCAGGATCCCGGGTGGTGATGCCAGCTTGCGAAGTACCGGCATTTCCTGTTTTCCGGTGTCGCAAACAGATCTACGGACTGTCCGCCCCATAGACGGAAGATGTCGTCCAGTGTCCTCTGATCCAGCTCCCACTCGTGGCAGACTGACTTCAGTCTGCTTAGTGTATCTGCCGTCTCATTGAGTTTCCCTGTAAGGTGCTCCGCTTTCAGTGAAACCTCATGTAGGATCGCCCATTCCCAGAAACTTTGAGCTTCCACAGAAAACAGACGGGATCTCGTGCCCCCCTGTTTGTTGACATAATGCATGGCTGTGAGAAGTTGGCCTGGTATATGCTGTTCACTAATTAAAGTGGACACCTTGCACCAGTACAATTCAACTCTTATGGTAGATAGGTTTAAGACAACCTTTAAAGAAAGCTATCCTAGTGGTAGCTGTGGAGAGCAGCCTTCAGGCTAAGTCTTGAAGGAATGTAAAGCAGCTTGTTTTACCACACAATCTCTTGAATCACCAAATGAAAAGACACCACACAGGTATATATATCAAATATATATGTATTTATTACTAAACAACTCTCTACTAATCTCTTTATGAGATTAGAAGTCAGGAACATATGTACAAGTCAATTGTTATCAAAATAAGTTAGCACAAGTAAATATCACAATCTTATCTTGGCTAGACCGGGGTCTAGAGCACATAGAATCGAGGGACCCCTAGAGAACCACCCCAGGTAGTTGTAGGAGACCCACAGGGGACGGACGCGGTGTTCAGACACTGGTGCGAGTCCTGTACGAGTCTATGCAAGAGAACGCAATTGAGTTATCAATGTTACAGGCCCCTGGCGTGTTCGAGGCGAACACACCGATCGGTCAGTACGAGTCGAAGGACGCGGATACTGGTAGAGTTACAAGGGAGTTGGACGCGATGTGTCTAACACAGACGCGAACCCTGTACGAGCCAGTGCGAGAATCGCACAGGGAAAATAGGAGTTTTAGGATACTTCGGGAGAACCTACAAGCAAGTTACTTACAGGGTAAGTAGTTCTAGGGCCCACACCCACAGGAGCACCGTAGTGCTGGAGTTACCTCACCCAGGAAAGCCGGGTGCAAAGGTGTCCTTTGGTGTCGGGTCGCGGCGTCGTTTTCAATGGCGAACGAAGAAGACTTGCTGCTTGTGATGTCCGAGGAAGTGTCCGGTGGAATCCAAGCCTGGATTCAGAAGAAGGAAGACCTGAAAGCAGAGGGGACAGTGTTCAAAGTCACTGGGTAGTGACTCGGGGCAAGGAAGATGGATGCCCACCGTCGTCGCAGGATTCAGGTCGTTCACGGGCGCCTTGACTCTTCAGCCACGAGGTCCAGGAGGCGTCGACGACAACCAGGAGCTGGATTCGGCGTGTCCCACGATGTCTGCAGCTTACTGTGGTGTCGGCAACTCGATTGGAGCCAACAAGCCTTGGTAACAGCAAGTCTTGTGGAAAGTGTGAAAAGGCAATGGCGCAGACCAGCAAGGTCTGAGGGACTCATCCAGCGAGGGTAAGTCAGGGCAGGCCTGGAGCAACCAGGGGAGCCCTTTGGTTTCTTAGAAAAGTCTTCAGGGGACCCACGAGCCAGCTGGCAAGGGATCGAGAAGACGCCTCGGGAGGATTCCTTCAACAGGGGCCCATGGTCACTCGGGACGGTGTAGGCCTCTGATCTTCGGAGGGATTCCTGCTGGAGGCTGGGACCACACGTGGTCCAAAGCACAGGTTCTTAGAACGTTGTGAAGGGGTTGCACTCGACAATAGTGCACGGTACCCAGGGGTCGCGGTTCCTCGTCACTCTTGGGGTCCACTGGCCTCAGCTTCGCTGGGGACTCACGATGGCCTTTGAGAAGTCAGGAAATCCACTTCTGGGGCTGCAGGGACTTCGGACTCTGGCGGGAGCGGCGTAGTTTGCGACCGTCGTTGTAGTTTTTGGTGCCTGCCAAGCAGGGGATTCACTCCTTGACTCCAAGGGAGATTCTTCAGTCTTCCAAAGGTAGTGGAACGTCGAAGGTCCAGGATTCCTCTTTAGAGCGTCGTCCAGGGATATCTAACTTTCAAGTTCAAGGGTTCCCTACCTTATACTATCAAGGAAGAGAGGGAATAGCTCTAAGACCCCACCTATGGGAGGGTCAGGGGAGTGGGTGGTTACACCCACTTCCCTTTGTCCAGTTTCGCGCCAGAGCAGGGGCAGGTAGCCCCTGAGCCGGTTTGAACTGGCATATGCACAGAGGAGCCTACTGCTCCCCCAGTGCAGGACTTCAAAGCACTCTAAGAGTGCACCCACCCAGCCCCAATACACTAAACCCTGTCTGGGAGGTGGTTACACCTCCCTGTGACAGGATACCTTTTGTTGGGTTTCCTCCACTGCGAGTTTCGGTCATCAGCAGGAGGGCAGCCCAGTGTCTGTGACTGGTGGCATCCATTTTGTGATGCCAGGGCTCTGCAGGATTCTACCGTGTTTCCACAATAGGTACATGTCTACCCCTCTAGAAGGGTGGAATGCTACACCCGCCGCCAGGACTGGCGGGGGGGTAGTATTCCAAGATGTTTGACACCAAACACGACATGTTTTGATGCAGCCATTCCAAAGTTAGCATTTTACCGCAAGGATATAATGCACTTAAGAGTATATGGTTTAACCGCAGCCACAAACAGCACCAGAGAATGGACCCTGAGAGCTGCAGAGGGGCCCTGCTCAGGCAGAGGCACCCCCTCACATAGGAGCCAAGCACCCTGCCCTCAGGATTGATAGGGCCTGCCTTAGGGGTGACTGATAGGTTTATATGTGTGTGTTGGAGAGATATAGGGAACCTATATCTCAGTGAGGAGTGCTAGCACCACCTCACCCAGGCTGCAGTAGCAGGCCTGTGGTGTCAGATTTAGTCTGTTTCCCAGGGGTGGCATAATACATGCTGCAGCCCCTGGTAGGCCTGTGAAGTACCTATGCCCTTGGTACCTAAGGTACCATATACTAGGGACTCATAAGGTACCACAGTATCCAATCACTAGTGCACCTAGAGTGCACTCCAAGTCGTTTAGAGAGAACAGAGAGGTTGGGGCCCTGATTGGCAGGGACCCAGCCAGACTATAGCCAGAAACCAGTGTAAACATCAGAAAAAAAGTGGGGGCAACATAAGAGGCAGATCCTACTCTCCTACAATGGCCGTGGTATTGTCTGTTCTTATCAGAACCGATGATTTTTTTATTCTCGGGAGAAACGCCTGTAGGGCTAGGCGAATTGCTCTGAGTTCTAGCAGATTGATGTGCAAAAGATGATGATGCTGTTGCCATCGACCACTTATCTGGAGGTCCTGCAAGACCGCTCCCCAACCCTCCAGGTAAGCATTTGTTGTAATTATCTGAGGAGCTGGGGTGACCAAGAAGTGGAGACCCTGGGGAATGTTCTCCTTGTGAATCCACCATGAAGCGGCTTCTCTCATTGGCGTAGTGACCGTGATTATGTCCTCGAAAGATCCCTGCACCTGACGCCACTGTAAGTCCAGTTGCTCTTGGAGAGGACGCATTCGAAGCCTGCAGTGGGGTATCAGAGGAATGCAGGACGAAATGGATCCCAGAAGGGACTTGTAGAGGCGAACTGAAAGTGACCTTCTTTTTAGAAGTAGACGGGCCATTGACATCAGTTTGGTTTGCATTTCGAGTGATGGAAATGCCCTGTTCAGGGACGTGTCCAACATGGCTCCCAGAAAAATGGCGTTCTTGGACGGACACAAGTTTGACTTTTCCCTGTTGAGGGTAAGACCTAGACTCTTGAACAGCTTTATACAAGCTCTCACCGAATTCCTGGCTGATGTTTTGGAGGGGGCTTTTAGCAACCAGTCGTCTAGGTAGGGGAACACCTGGTGCTGTTGTCTTCTGAGGAAACACGCTACAGGAGCCAGAATTTTTGTAAAGATTCTTGGTGCCGGACTGAGGCCGAACGGGAGTACTTTGAATTGAAAGTGGCTCTTGGCTACTGTAAAGTGAAGGAACTTTCTGTGCGATGGATGAATGGGGACGTGAAAATATGCGTCCTCTAGGTCCAAAGTGGCCATGAAATCTCCCGAATTTAGAAGTCGAAGTATGTCCTGTAAGGAGATCATTCGGAACGACTGCTTGATGAGATAGGTATTGAGCTCCCTCGGATCTAAGATAGGGCGCCACTTTTCGACAGTCTTTCGAACCAGAAAGAACCGGGAGTAGAATTCCTTTCCTCTTTGGGATAAAGGGACCAGTTCTATTGCCCCTTTCTGCAAAATTTGTTGGACTTCTAGGCGCAGGAGATGGAGATGTTTTGATAAGTGAGTGCGAGAAGGGAGGATTGGAGGAGGATGAACGAACTCCAACATATGGCCATATTGAACTATGTTGAGCACCGAACGATCTGAGGCTATTTGTTGCCAATTTTGGAAGTAGAGAGAAATCCTGCCCCCTACAGGTGTTTGATGAGGGGAAGGAACAGTAGTCAGAGCCTGCAAGCTGCTATTGACGTCTTGAAGAATCCTTTCCCTGACGTCCTGCTCTGCCTCTGGGTGCCGATTTTGAATAGGTTGTTGACTGACCTTGTCGCTGATTGTACTGCGGACAGTAAGAATGCGTGGCAGGTGTATAAGAGGAGTATCTATATTGTTGGTACCCTCCTCTGTATGAAGGAAACCCTCTACCCCTTGCCCCTCGAAAAGGAACTTTGCGGTATTGAAGCGTACCCAACGACTTCGTCTTGTCTGTGTCCTTTTTTATGTCTTGGAGAGCGTCATCCACGTGTTTTCAGAAGAGTGCCTCTCCATCGAATGGAAGATCTAAAATTTTGTTCTGGACCTCTGGTCTAAACGAGGTTGCTCGAAGCAAACCCTGGCGACGTAGGACCGCTGCTCCCGCCAGGGAACAAAAAGCAGTTGTAGCAATATCCATTGCACAATCAATGACCTCAGAGGAGGCCCTCTCCCCTTAAAGGATGATCTTTTTTGCTTCGATTTTACTGTCTTCGGGTAGTTGGTCGAGGTAAGGAGATAGTTCACACCACATCTGGTGGTCGTAGCGGACCAGAATAGCTAAAGCGTTAGCTGCTTTGACCAGTAGGCTTGGCATAGAGGAGAATCTCTTGCCCGCATTGTCTAGGCGTCTGCCTTCTTTTTCCGGAGGTGTAGTAAGAGGAGCTGCCGGACTTTTTGACTTCTGCTGCACTGCCTGTGATATGACTGAGTCCGGTTTTGGCTGACTCACTAGGCAAGTCGGGCTAGCCTCTGGGGCTTTATATTTCTTTTCCAATCGAGGAAGCACCGGGACCACCGTGGCTGGGGTCTTCATGACCTTAAGACCCTCTTCCCATACATGATTTACAATGGGAATGGTTCTTACAGTTTTCTTATAGGGTTCCTTAAAGCCATATAAGAAACACTCTGTCTGCACAGAAGGCATAGGCAGATCAAACCTCTTGGCCGCCCTATCCAGCAGATTGTGGAAACCACCTATGTCTCCAGGCGGAGAATCCACAGGAACCAGTGAAGGGGAAAAAGGATCAGGGATAATATAATCATCCCACTCCCTATGCGGGTCTGGAAGATCTGTGTCCCCTTGGTCATCATCCGAGGTATCTTGTTGGATAAAAGGAGTATACCGTCATCGTTACAGTCGTCGTTCTTGTCACCGTCATCGTCTTCGTCGACGTCATCGACAGCTTCGTCGTCACTGCCGTCGTTGCCTCCGTCGTCGATGGAGTTGGAACCGTCTTCATCGACACCGACTAAGTTCTCGGCGACGATCCCGTCGTCGGAACTGCAGGAAGCTGAGGAGACTGATCTTTGTCACTCCGCGTCGACAATGTAGATGCTGGTTTCTTCGTCGACGGTGTCGTCGACGATGGCAATTTCTTATGCTGCTTTTCCTCAAGAGGAACAGAAGACGGTTTTTGAAAGACTTCCTTTCTTCAGGAGTAGAAGAAGGAGGGACAGAGCTCGCCTTCTTTACTCCAGCATCTCCTGACATAAGTCCTTTCCTCTCCTTTTCACCTCGCTGAGGAGATTTAACAGGACTAAGCCTGACAGACCCATGGGAGGTCTTTTTGGAGGCTTTTTGAGGACACTCTTCTGAAGAATGGGGTTCAGGTCTTCCCCTTTTTACAGATCTTCTAGAAGACGAAGCAGATGAGGCCTGATCACTATCGTCACTAGAAACCAGCTCTCTCCTTGACTTCAACTTCTGGTGCCAGGTAAGGAGACGTCCCTCACGATCCCTCAAGGTCTTGGTGGAAAAGGTACGACATACTTTACAATCCTTGGCTCTGTGGTCAGGATACAGGCATAAATACAGTCCTTGTGAGGGTTGTCCACATAAAGCCTTTTCTTAGAGCAGGTGGCACAAGCTCTAAAAAGTCCCTTTTTCTCCTTGTCTGCCATCAGGAAGTTGAGAAAAAACCAGGTTGAAGAGTAATCTGATGAAAAATAGCTGAAGATATATCACAAGAGTAGTGAATAAGGAAAAAACTGAGCAGAGTTCAGTGGAGACTCCCTAGCACAACGTGCGGTAGAAAATCTGAAGGTCTGAGGTTTTCTCAGGAAGGTTCTAAAGGGTGAGGCTGTTCTGATTGGTTGTGTGTTTTATTTGGTCTCTTTTACAAAAAGAGGTGGATATGTTATAAAACTAAAATGGGCCTAGGCCTAGTTCTAGTTTAGGATAGCTTTGCATTGCTATTTTTATTTACCGGGAACTCCCATCTCGATGACGGGGAATGATTCAAGCATGTGAATCTATGAAAGTTCCAATACTGGAGTAACTACCTAATCAAACTAAAGAAGTCCCCATCAACATGAACATTAATCAACCAAGGAGTCCCCAAAGCTCAATCCTATCCCCTGCCCTCTTCAACCTCTACATGGAACCCTTAGCACTGTTCCTGAAACAAGTAAGGATGCCTATCATCTTTATGCAGATGACATCCAAATCTATATCAAAATCGCTTCACTTAAAGACATCCAACACCTCAACAACACTCTCTCCTTGATGCACACCTGGCTAAACAACAACCACCTACAACTAAATCCCCCCAAGAAACGAACTCCTTCTCATCCAGTCTAAAACAAATCCCTACTCCATCCACAACTGACTCAGCAGTTTAACTGCACTAAACTGTAAACTATCTATATCCAATTCTGTCAAATCTCTTGGGATTACTCTCAACAAAAGCCTGAACATGAAAGAACATATCAACGGCTCAGTAAAAAGGGCCTTCTACACACTAAAATACATTAAAAAAATCAAACCATTTATCCCCTCTGAAGACCTGAAGATCGTAATCCAATCCCTTGTCCTCTCCAAGCTAGAGGAAGGCAAGGCAACGATCACTGGCACACGAAAAATCCACCTTCTGCCAATGAAGGCCACACTCAACGGAGCGGCTAGATTGCTCTCTGGAGGAAGACGATTCGACCACATCGCTCCCACTTTCAAGAAACTCAACTCGGTCTTCTTATCCCTCCAAAATTCAAGACAAACAAATCGCTCACCTGATCCTTCTCTTGGAAAGCTCCTAGAATTTGGAATGCCCTTCCTAAGGAACTTCGTGAAAATCAATCCTACCTTCACTTCAGGAAAAACTTAAAACTGTCTCTTCTCAACAAATTCCTAAACTCATCCACCTAAAGTACTTTGTTTGATCTACCAAATACCACGTCTAACAAACTCACCACTCACTCGAAACTCTATTCCCAACCCCTCTGTATACCGCACCCCACCATAAACTGTATTAATATATACTTCCCACTTGTATCTATCTCCTATAAATTACCCTGTTTACCTCCTTCCTGCCTTATGCTGTATGACTTCTTCCTTCCCACTTTACTATACCTCCTGTAAACGATGTATAGGCAATCCTTGTAAAGCTTTATATTGTATGACTCTTTCCTTCCCACTTTTGTTATACCACCTGTAAACAATATATATGCAATTCTTGTAAAGTGCTCTGATGCCCTCGGGTGAGGTTTGCGCTATATAAAACTCAAAAATAAATAATAATAAAATAAACAGAGGTAGAGAAGGGAAGAGAGGGATCAAAGGTGACATCCAGACAATAAGCAGAGGATAGAATCATCAAAGATAACACCTTCCTTAGAGAAAGAGTTGAGAAGGAGAAAGGGGTCAAAGATGACACCTATAATAAAGAGAGTAAAGAAAAGAGAGGGATCAAAAATGACACCCACATCACAAGAGGAAGTGAGAGGGATTGGAGGTAACATCATGATGAGGGACAGAGAAGAAGAGAGAGGGATAAAACATGACAATGTAAGGCCAAGCAGAGAAGGAGAGAGAAGAATAAACGATGACAGCTAAATCACAGTCAAGGAAGATGAGGAACGGATCAAAGATGATACCAGGTTAGATACAGTGAAAGAGAAGGAGGTATTCACTCTGTTCACAGAGAGAGGGGACAATGATGACAACTGAATCACAGACAGGAAAGGAGAGAAAAGAATCAAAGATTACACCTAGATAACATTTAAAGAACAAAGATAGGATTCAAAGAAAGTAGATTGATCACACACAAGGAGGAGAGAGGGCTCAAAGATCAATCCAGAATTTGAGGCACAGAAGGGGCTAAAGGGATGAAAGATGACACCCTGAGCAAGAGGCAGATGAGGAGAGAGGATTCCTAGAT
The DNA here is from genome assembly GCA_963921515.1 of Calotriton arnoldi. Classification (NCBI taxonomy): domain Eukaryota; kingdom Metazoa; phylum Chordata; class Amphibia; order Caudata; family Salamandridae; genus Calotriton; species Calotriton arnoldi. The sequence goes on from CAWUFW010006557.1 coordinate 254,609, forward strand.
GGTTCCCAGATTACAGATAGGGAGAAGAGAGAGGGCTTAAGAAGGCAATGGAATCACAGGCAAAGAAGGAGAGAGAAGAATTAGGGCCTAATGAACAAGTTACTTACCTTTGGTAACGATATATCTGTAAGAAACATTAGTTAGTTATAGATTCCTTACCTTAGAATTACCCCCAGGCATCAGACTGGATCCGGAAAGTTTTTTCGTCAGCAGTACCTCTGCGCGTCGGAAGGTGGCGTCGGTCGACTCTGCGTCCGTCGTCAGCGTCGTGGTCGCCGGAATGATGTCGCGGCAGCTACTTAGACGCCGCCCTCGTGCGCTGATGTCAGTTCTGTACACGACTTTCCGCGCCAGAAACGCAGAGCCATGCAAGACACTGACCATTGGTGCACAAAACTAGGGCCTTGAAAAGATGTCCTTAACCCTAGAAATCGGTTCGCAGAATGGGGAGGATGGGTGGGGCGGTAAGGAATCTATAACTAACTAATATTTCTTACAGATATATCGTTACCGAAGGTAAGTAAATTGTTCATCTGAAAGAAACATGTTAGTTATAGATTCCTTACCTTAGAATAGATACCCCAGCAATACCAACCCCGGTGGTGGGTCTGCGAACCAAGATCACACCAGAAAGTCCTGGAGAACAGAACGGCCAAAGAAGCCGTCTCTACGGACTTGGCTGTCCAGACAGTAGTGTTTCGTAAATGTGTGCAGTGATGCCCACGTAGCTGCCTGACAGATGACATTTAGAGGAACTCCTCTTCCCAAGGCAGTAGTGGCTGCCGTCACCCTGGTGGAGTGAGCGTGCAGCCCTACCGGAGGCTCTCTTTTAGCCAGAGAGTAACAAGCTTTAATACACAACACAACCCATTGTGAAATGGTGCCTTTGTGTACGGCCCGACCCTTTTTTGCACCCAGGTAGCCAACAAAAAGTTGATCATCCACCCGGAACTGTTTGGTGCGATCCAGATAGAAGGAGAGCGCACGTTTTGGGTCCAGACGGTGGAGCCTCTCTCTGCCTCCTTCGAAGTATGCGGAGGTGGAAGAAAGGTGGGCAAGGTAATGGTCTGCCCAATGTGGAAGGCAGTGACCACCTTAGGAAGGAAGGATGGACGGGTTCGGAGAACCACCTTATCCGGATGAACAGATAGGAAAGGAGGATTTTAAGAAAGGGCCTGGAGCTCGCTCACCCTTCTAGCAGAAGTGATGGCTACCGGGAAAGCAGTCTTAAGAGTTAAGAGCCGTAAGGGACAGCTATGAAGCGGCTCAAAGGGAGCGCACATTAGATAAGTTAGCGCAAGATTCAAGTCCCACTGAGGCATAACGAAGGGGATTGGAGGAAAAAGATGTGTTAAGCCTTTTAAGAAACGGTTAACTACCGGGGACTTGAAAAGAGAAGGCTGATGTGGCAGCCGAAGGAAAGCAGAGATGGCTGACAGATAGCCCTTGACAGTGCCCAGAGCAGAGCCCTGCTGGGCTAAAGAGAGAAGGAACAAGAGTACTTCAGAAAGAGGGGCAGAAAGGGGATCCACAGCCTTTGCTGTGCACCATGCCACAAATGTGTTCCACCGGCAGGCGTATACCGTCTTAGTGGAGGGACGCCTGGCTGCCAAGATTACGTCACAGACTTCGGGAGGCAGGTCGAAAGACGTCAACTGCCGCCGCTCAATCTCCACGCAAGGAGGTGGAGACTGGACAGGTTTGGGTGGAGGACCGTCCCCTGCTGCTGCGACATAAGTTCCTCCCGAAGAGGCAGTCTGATCGTAGGATCGATGGCCATCTTGAGCAGCTCGGGATACCAGACTCTTCGTGCCCAATCCGGAGCCACAAGAATGACTTGGGCCCGGTCGCGCTTGATCTTCTTCAGCACTCTGGGCAGAAGTGGTATAGGCGGAAAGGCGTACAACAGACCGCAACTCCACTCGCAACGAAAGGCGTAGCTAGCGAGTGCAGCCTTGGAAATTCCAACACGCAGAATAGCTGACATTGCGCGTTCTCTTCGGTGGCGAATAGATCTAACCAAGGCTCTCCCCATTGTTGAACGAGACCTTGCACCAGCCCCGAGTGGAGACGCCATTCGTGATCCATCATGCACCTGCGGCTGAGTTCGTCCGCCCTGGTGTTCAGGGAACCTGCCAGGTGTTGAACCACCTGGGATATGCCCTGATGTTCGAGCCATGTCAAGAGGCGGACATAGGGTCCACGACCCCACCCCGCCCTGTTTGTTGCAGTACCACATTGTGGTGGTGTTGTCCGTGAACACCTGCACTACTCTTCCCCGGACAAAGGGAAGGAATGCCTTGAGTGCAAGACGAATCGCCCGGAGCTCCAGAAGGTTGATGTGGAGCCCGGACTCCGTCTGAGACCAGAGGCCTCTGATCTCCGCCTCTCCCATGTGGCCGCCCCATCCCAGAGGGGAGTCGTCCGTCACCACACTTTGGTCTGGTTGGGGAAGGGAGAGGGATCTGCCATTGACCCAATCCTGGTTCGTGAGCCACCACTGCAGTTGAAGTGCAGTGCTCTCCGAGATCTGGACGCAATCGGACAGATTCCCCTGATGCTGCGCCCACTGGAACCTCAGGTCCCACTGCAGAGCCCGCATATGCCACCTGGCATGATCGACCAGCAGGATGCAGGAGGCCATGAGGCCCAGCAGCCTCAGAGTCACTCTGACCAAAACCCGGGCTAGAGGCTGAAAGATCGGAATCATAGCCTGAATATCCTGGACTCGCTGCTTGGGAGGATAAACCTGAAACCGCGTTGTGTCCAGCACTGCTCCGATGAAGAGGAGCTTCTGAGAGGGAATCAGGTGTGACTTCGGCACATTGATGGAAAACCCCAGCGAATGCAGGAGATTGGCCGTAGTCTGGAGGTGGGAGACGACTGCCTGGGGCGAGCCCGCCTTCAACAGCCAGTCGTCGAGATAGGGGAAGACTGAAACCCCTGATCTGCGCAGATGAGCTGCGACCACCGCCATCACTTTCGTGAACACCCGAGGGGCGCTGGTAAGGCCAAAGGGGAGCACGGTAAACTGAAAATGCTCGTGGCCTACCGTAAACCGTAGGTAACGCCGGTGGGCCGGAGGGACGGGGATGTGAAAATAAGCGTCCTGCAAGTCCAACCAGTCTTGCGGGTCGAGGGCAGACAAGACCGGAGCAAGTGTCAACATCTTGAACTTCTCCTTCCGGAGGAAGCGGTTGACGTCCCTGAGATCGAAGATAGGACGCAGGCCCTTGTCCTTCTTGGGGACCAGAAAGTAGTGGGAGTAACAACCACGACCTACTTCTGGGACAGGTACGCGCTCGATGGCTCCCTTGCCCAAGAGAGCCGTAACTTCTTGCTGGAGAAGGGCCAGATGATACTCCGACATGCGGTGGTATCTTGGTGGCATGGCTGGAGGGGTAGTCTCGAAGGGGAGGGAGTAGCCCCTTCGGACTATCTGCAAGACCCACCTGTCCGACATGATGGTGCGCCAGTGGGGGAGGTGATGGCGAATCCTGCCGCCCACTGGCGTTTGATGGGCCTGAAAGACCGGACTAGGAGGGTTTGGAGGCTGCTGCGGAGGCGGGGGGTTGGTGGACCGGCCCGCCCGCTGGCCCCTGGAACCACGACGGTTGTTCCCACATCCCCGGCAGCGCGAATGTTGGGTAACTTGCTGCGGCCTGTGGCTCTGGGCGGGACGTAGCGGGGCACCTTCTGTAGCCACGAATGGACCGAAAAGCAGACTGCGCAGGGCGGGTGGAGAGGCCCAAGGACTTGGCCGTAGCCCGTGAGTCCTTAAAACGCTCTAGAGCGTTGTCTGCTTTGTCGCCAAAAAGGCGACGGCCATTAAAGGTATTCTGGACATCCCCTGAAAAGCCAGTCGACCTCATCCAGGCGTAGCGACGAAGCGCTACCGACGTTGAAATGGTCCTGCCCAGAGAGTCGGCGGTGTCCAGCCCACAACGTATGGCAAACTTTGCTGCATCTCTTCCCATACATGATTTACAATGGGCATGGTTCTTACAGTTTTCTTATAGGGTTCCTTAAAGCCATATAAGAAACACTCTGTCTGCACTGAAGGCATAGGCAGATCAAACCTCTTGGCCACCCTTTCCAGCAGATTGTGGAAACCACCTATGTCTCCAGGCAGAGAATCCACAGGAACCAGTGAAGGGGAAGAAGGATCAGGGATAATATAATCATCCCACTCCCTATGCGGGTCTGGACGATCCGTGTCCCCTTGGTCATCATCCGAGGTATCTTGTTGGATAAAAGGAGTATACCGTCATCGTTACAGTCGTCGTTCTTGTCACCGTCATCGTCTTCGTCGACGTCATCGACAGCTTCGTCGTCACTGCCGCCGTTGCCTCCGTCGTCGATGGAGTTGGAACCGTCTTCATCGACACCGACAAAGTTCTCGGCGACGATACCGTCGTCGGAACTACAGGAAGCTGAGGAGACTGATCTTTGTCACTCCGCGTCGACAATGTAGATGCTGGTTTCTTCGTCGACGATGTCGTCGACGGTGTCGTCGACGATGGCAATTTCTTATGCTGCTCTTCCTCAAGAGGAACAGAAGACGGTTTTTTGAAAGACTTCCTTTCTTCAGGAGTAGAAGAAGGAGGGACAGAGCTCGCCTTCTTTACTCCAGCATCTCCTGACATAAGTCCTTTCCTCTCCTTTTCACCTCGCTGAGGAGATTTAACAGGACTAAGCCTGACAGACCCATGGGAGGTCTTTTGGAGGCTTTTTGAGGACGCTCTTCTGAAGAATGGGGTTCAGGTCTTCCCCTTTTACAGATCTTCTAGAAGACGAAGCAGATGAGGCCTGATCACTATCGTCACTAGAAACCAGCTCTCTCCTTGACTTCAACTTCTGGTGCCAGGTAAGGAGACGTCCCTCACGATCCCTCAAGGTCTTGGTGGAAAAGGTACGACATACTTTACAATCCTTGGCTCTGTGGTCAGGATACAGGCATAAATACAGTCCTTGTGAGGGTTGTCCACATAAAGCCTTTTCTTAGAGCAGGTGGCACAAGCTCTAAAAAGGCCATTTTTCTCCTTGTCTGCCATCAGGAAGTTGAGAAAAAACCAGGTTGAAGAGTAATCTGATGAAAAATAGCTGAAGATATATCACAAGAGTAGTGAATAAGGAAAAACTGAGCAGAGTTCAGTGGAGACTCCCTAGCACAACGTGCGGTAGAAAATCTGAAGGTCTGAGGTTTTCTCAGGAAGGTTCTAAAGGGTGAGGCTGTTCTGATTGGTTGTGTGTTTTATTTGGTCTCTTTTACAAAAAGAGGTGGATATGTTATAAAACTAAAATGGGCCTAGGCCTAGTTCTAGTTTAGGATAGCTTTGCATTGCTATTTTTATTTACCGGGAACTCCCATCTCGATGACGGGGAATGATTCAAGCATGTGAATCTATGAAAGTTCCAATACTGGAGTAACTACCTAATCAAACTAAAGAAGTCCCCATCAACATGAACATTAATCAACCAAGGAGTCCCCAAAGCTCAATCCTATCCCCTGCCCTCTTCAACCTCTACATGGAACCCTTAGCACTGTTCCTGAAACAAGTAAGGATTGCCTATCATCTTTATGCAGATGACATCCAAATCTACATCAAAATCGCTTCACTTAAAGACATCCAACACCTCAACAAGACTCTCTCCTTGATGCACACCTGGCTAAAGAACAACCACCTACAACTAAATCTCCCCAAGAAACGAACTCCTTCTCATCCAGTCTAAAACAAATCCCTACTCCATCCACAACTGGCTCAGCAGTTTAACTGCACTAAACTGTAAACTATCTATATCCAATTCTGTCAAATCTCTTGGGATTACTCTCAACAAAAGCCTGAACATGAAAGAACATATCAACAGCTCAATAAAAAGGGCCCTCTGCACACTAAAATACATTAAAAAAATCAAACCATTTATCCCCTCTGAAGACCTGAAGATCGTAATCCAATCCCTTGTCCTCTCCAAGCTGGAGTAAGGCAAGGCAACGATCATTGGCACACGAAAAATCGACCTTCTGCCAATGAAGGCCACACTCAACGGAGCGGCTAGATTGCTCTCTGGAGGAAGACGATTCGACCACATCGCTCCCACTTTCAAGAAACTCAACTCGGTCTTCTTATCCTCCAAAATTCAAGACAAACAAATCGCTCACCTGATCCTTCTCTTGGAAAGCTCCTAGAATTTGGAATGCCCTTCCTAAGGAACTTCGTGAAAATCAATCCTACCTTCACTTCAGGAAAAACTTAAAACTGTCTCTTCTCAACAAATTCCTAAACTCATCCACCTAAAGTACTTTGTTTGATCTACCAACTACCACGTCTAACAAACTCACTACTCACTCGAAACTCTACTCCCAACCCCTCTGTATACCGCACCCCACCATAAACTGTATTAATATATACTTCCCACTTGTATCTATCTCCTATAAATTACCCTGTTTACCTCCTTCCTGCCTTATGCTGTATGACTTCTTCCTTCCCACTTTACTATACCTCCTGTAAACGATGTATAGGCAATCCTTGTAAAGCTTTATATTGTATGACTCTTTCCTTCCCACTTTTGTTATACCACCTGTAAACAATATATATGCAATTCTTGTAAAGTGCTCTGATGCCCTCGGGTGAGGTTTGCGCTATATAAAACTCAAAAATAAATAATAATAAAATAAACAGAGGTAGAGAAGGAAAGAGAGGGATCAAAGGTGACATCCAGACAATAAGCAGAGGATAGAATCATCAAAGATAACACCTTCCTTAGAGAAAGAGTTGAGAAGGAGAAAGGGGTCAAAGATGACACCTATAATAAAGAGAGTAAAGAAAAGAGAGGGATAAAAAATGACACCCACATCACAAGAGGAAGTGAGAGGGATCGGAGGTAACATCATGATGAGGGACAGAGAAGAAGAGAGACATTGTAAGGCCAAGCAGAGAAGGAGAGAGAAGAATAAACGATGACAGCTAAATCACAGTCAAGGAAGATGAGGAACGGATCAAAGATGATACCAGATCAGATACAGTGAAAGAGAAGGAGGTATTCACTCTGTTCACAGAGAGAGGGGACAATGATGACAACTGAATCACAGACAGGAAAGGAGAGAAAAGAATCAAAGATTACACCTAGATAACATTTAAAGAACAAAGATAGGAGTCAAAGAAAGTAGATTGATCACACACAAGGAGGAGAGAGGGCTCAAAGATCAATCCAGAATTTGAGGCACAGAAGGGGTTAAGGGATGAAAGATGACACCCTGACCAAGAGGCAGATGAGGAGAGAGGATTCCTAGATGGTTCCCAGATTACAGATAGGGAGAAGAGAGAGGGCTTAAGATGGCAATGGAATCACAGGCAAAGAAGGAGAGAGAAGAATTAGGGCCTAATGAACAAGTTACTTACCTTTGGTAACGATATATCTGTAAGAAACATTAGTTAGTTATAGATTCCTTACCTTAGAATTACCCCCAGGCGTCAGACTGGATCCGGAAAGTTTTTTCGTCAGCAGTACCTCGCGCGTCAGAAGGTGGCGTCGGTCGACTCCGCGTCCGCCGTCAGCGTCGTGGTCACCGGGATGACGTCGCGGCAGCTACTTAGACGCCACCCTCGTGCGCTGATGTCAGTTCTGTACACGACTTTCCACGCCAGAAACGCAGAGCCATGCAAGACACTGACCATTGGTGCACAAAACTAGGGCCTTGAAAAGATGTCCTTAACCCTAGAAATCGGTTCACAGAATGGGGAGGATGGGTGTGGCGGTAAGGAATCTACAACTAACTAATGTTTCTTACAGATATATCATTACCGAAGGTAAGTAACTTGTTCATCAGAAAGAAACATGTTAGTTATAGATTCCTTACCTTAGAATAGATACCCCAGCAATACCAACCCCGGTGGTGGGTCTGCGAACCAAGATCACACCAGAAAGTCCTGGAGAACAGAACGGCCAAAGAAGCCGTCTCTCCGGACTTGGCTGTCCAGACAGTAGTGTTTCGTAAATGTGTGCAGTGATGCCCACGTAGCTGTCTGACAGATGACATTTAGAGGAACTCCTCTACCCAAGGCGTAGTGGCTGCCGTCACCCTGGTGGAGTGAGCGTGTAGCCCTACCAGAGGCTCTCTTTTAGCCAGAGAGTAACAAGCTTTAATACAAAACACAACCCATTGTGAAATGGTGCCTTTGTGTACGGCCCGACCCTTTTTTGCACCCAGGTAGCCAACAAAAAGTTGATCATCCACCCGGAACTGTTTGGTGCGATCCAGATAGAAGGAGAGCGCACGTTTTGGGTCCAGACGGTGGAGCCTCTCTCTGCCTCCTTCGAAGGATGCGGAGGTGGAAAAAAGGTGGGCAAGGTAATGGTCTGCCCAATGTGGAAGGCAGTGACCACCTTAGGAAGGAAGGATGGACGGGTTCGGAGAACCACCTTATCCGGATGAACAGATAGGAAAGGAGGATTTTAAGAAAGGGCCTGGAGCTCGCTCACCCTTCTAGCAGAAGTGATGGCTACCGGGAAAGCAGTCTTAAGAGTTAAGAGCCGTAAGGGACAGCTATGAAGCGGCTCAAAGGGAGCGCACATTAGATAAGTTAGCACAAGATTCAAGTCCCACTGGGGCATAACGAAGGGGATTGGAGGAAAAAGATGTGTTAAGCCTTTTAAGAAACGGTTAACTACCGGGGACTTGAAAAGAAAAGGCTGATGTGGCAGCCGAAGGAAAGCAGAGATGGCTGACAGATAGCCCTTGACAGTGCCCAGAGCAGAGCCCTGCTGGGCTAAAGAGAGAAGGAACAAGAGTACTTCAGAAAGAGGGGCAGAAAGGGGATCCACAGCCTTTGCTGTGCACCATGCCACAAATTTGTTCCACCGGCAGGCGTATACCGTCTTAGTGGAGGGACGCCTGGCTGCCAAGATTACGTCACAGACTTCGGGAGGCAGGTCGAAAGACGTCAACTGCCGCCGCTCAATCTCCACGCAAGGAGGTGGAGACTGGACAGGTTTGGGTGGAGGACCGTCCCCTGCTGCTGCGACATAAGATCCTCCCGAAGAGGCAGTCTGATCGGAGGATCGATGGCCATCTTGAGCAGCTCGGGATACCAGACTCTTCGTGCCCAATCCGGAGCCACAAGAATGACTTGGGCCCGGTCGCGCTTGATCTTCTTCAGCACTCTGGGCAGAAGTGGTATAGGCGGAAAGGCGTACAACAGACCGCAACTCCACTCGCAAGGAAAGGCGTCGCTAGCGAGTGCTGCCTTGGAAATTCCAACACGCAGAATAGCTGACATTGCGCGTTCTCTTCGGTGGCGAATAGATCTAACCAAGGCTCTCCCCATTGTTGAAAGAGACCTTGCACCAGCCCCGAGTGGAGACGCCATTCGTGATCCATCATGCACCTGCGGCTGAGTTCGTCCGCCCTGGCGTTCAGGGAACCTGCCAGGTGTTGAACCACCAGGGATATGCACTGATGTTCGAGCCATGTCCAGAGGCGGACATAGGGTCCACGACCCCACCCCGCCCGGTTTGTTGCAGTACCACATGGCGGTGGTGTTGTCCGTGAACACCTGCACCACTCTTCCCCGGACAAAGGGAAGGAATGCCTTGAGTGCAAGACGAATCGCCCGGAGCTCCAGAAGGTTGATGTGGAGCCCGGACTCCGTCTGAGACCAGAGGCCTCTGATCTCCGCCTCTCCCATGTGGCCGCCCCATCCCAGAGGGGACTCGTCCGTCACCACAGTGTGGTCTGGTTGGGGAAGGGAGAGGGATCTTCCATAGACCCAATCCTGGTTCGTGAGCCACCACTGCAGTTGAAGTGCAGTGCTCTCCGAGATCTGGACGCAATCGGACAGATTCCCCTGATGCTGCGCCCACTGGAACTTCAGGTCCCACTGCAGAGCCCGCATATGCCACCTGGCATGATCGACCAGCAGGATGCAGGAGGCCATGAGGCCCAGCAGCCCCGGAGTCACTCTGACCAAAACACCGGGCTAGAGGCTGAAAGATCGGAATCATAGCCTGAATATCCTGGACTCGCTGCTTGGGAGGATAAACCTGAAACCGTGTCGTGTCCAGCACTGCTCCGATGAAGAGGAGCTTCTGAGAGGGAATCAGGTGTGACTTCGGCACATTGATGGAAAACCCCAGCGAATACAGGAGGTCGGCCGTAGTCTGGAGGTGGGAAACGACTGCCTGGGGCGAGCCCGCCTTCAACAGCCAGTCGTCGAGATAGGGGAAGACTGAAACCCCTGATCTGCGCAGATGAGCTGCGACCACCGCCATCACTTTCGTGAACACCCGAGGGGCGCTGGTAAGGCCAAAGGGGAGCACGGTAAACTGAAAATGATCGTGGCCTACCGTAAACCGTAGGTAACGCCGGTGGGCCGGAGGGACGGGGATGTGAAAATAAGCGTCCTGCAAGTCCAACCAGTCTTGCGGGTCGAGGGCAGACAAGACCTGAGCAAGCGTCAACATCTTGAACTTCTCCTTCCGGAGGCAGCGGTTGACATCCCTGAGATCGAAGATAGGACGCAGGCCCTTGTCCTTCTTGGGGACCAGAAAGTAGTGGGAGTAACAACCACGACCAACTTCTGGGACAGGTACGCGCTCGATGGCTCCCTTGCCCAAGAGAGCCGTAACTTCTTGCTGGAGAAGGGCCAGATGATACTCCGACATGCGGTGGTATCTTGGTGGCATGGCTGGAGGGGTAGTCTCGAAGGGGAGGGAGTAGCCCCTTCGGACTATCTGCAAGACCCACCTGTCCGACGTGATGGTGCGCCAGTGGGGGAGGTGATGGCGAATCCTGCCGCCCACTTGCGTTTGATGGGCCTGAACGGCCGGATTAGGAGGGTTTGGAGGCTGCTGCAGAGGGGGGGTTGATGGACCGGCCCGCCCGCTGGCCCCCGGAACCACAACGGTTGTTCCCACGTCCCCGGCAGCGCGAATGTTGGGTAACTTGCTGCGGCCTGTGGCTCTGGGCGGGACGTAGCGGGGCACCTTCCGTAGCCACGAATGGGCCGAAAAGCAGACTGCGCAGGGCGGGTGGATAGGCCCAAGGACTTGGCCGTAGCCCGTGAGTCCTTAAAACGCTCTAGAGCGTTGTCTGCTTTGTCGCCAAAAAGGCGACGGCCATTAAAGGTGTTCTGGACATCCCCTGAAAAGCCAGTCGACCTCATCCAGGCGTAGCGACGAAGCGCTACCGACGTTGAAATGGTCCTGCCCAGAGAGTCGGCGGTGTCCAGCCCACAACGTATGGCAAACTTTGCTGCATCTCTCCCGGCGGCCACAGCCTGGGAGAGCACTGCCCGGGCCTCCTCCGGACACTGAGGCAGCACCTGCACCACAGTATCCCACACGGAGTGGGAATAGCGGCCCAAGAGACATGCAGTGTTTACCGACCGAAGTCCTAAGCTGGCGGAAGAGAAAATCTTCTTCCCAAGGTGGTCCAGCTTCTTCGATTACCTTTCCGGGGGAGCAGTAGGGAATGCGCTTCTGGAAGTGGAGGCTTGGACAACCAAGCTCTCCGGGGTGGGGTGTTGGGAGAGGAAAGTCATCCTGTCCACGAGAGCCCCCGTGTTGGGCCTGGACCAGGTGCCCAAAAGGGCGTCGGTGAGGGCCTAACTTGAATGGCAGCAAGGGCTCTGAAGAGCTCGCAGCCGGCTGAAGCACCTCCGTCAGGAGGTTAGTCCTGACCGCCACCGTAGGAAGCTCGCGGTTGAGAGCCTAGGCCGCCCTACGCAACACCACTGCGTATGACGCTCCCTCCTCCATAGCTACGGTAGGAGGAGACAACATGCCAAGGTCAGGGGAGGTGTCCAAACCACTGGCATACCCCAGTTCCTCTCTCCAGTCCTGTTCACTTTCCAACTGGTCAGTTAAAGGGTCACCTGACCCCTCCCAGTCCTCCTCATCATCCTCTGGGTGCCACTGTGGTTGAAAAGGGACCCCAGGAGTGAACAGGGGCATGAAAACCCCACCCGGCGCCGGATCCGGCGTCGGACGACGCAGGTCCAGCTCCATGTCCATGTCAGGATGGAGGCCGGGTTCGACGCCGGCCGGGGGGCCAACCGGCATCGGACGCGGTAGTGGTGCCGTCGGATGCGGCGCCGGTGGAGACGTAATGAGGTCAACCGGCGCCGATCCGGATCCAGGCCTGGATCCAAGGGGGGCATGCGGCGCCGGGGCCGGAGCCGCCGGCAGCGAAGACCTAGGCCCCTCAACCGAGTCCGCGGGGCCCGAAGGCGCACCGGTGGGGTCGGTTCGCCCAAAGATGGCATGCATCGCCTCGCAGAACGTACGAAGGTGGGCGGGAGTCGCTCCGGGTCCCGAAAAGGGAGGGAAACTCGGAGTCGGCTCTGCAGGCTCCGCTCGCGGAGCCGCAGGAAGGGCACCACCAGTGTGCCTCGTTGGATCGGCCGACCGACGAGGAGAAGTCAAAGAGCGACGATACTTCTTCAACTTCTTCTTGTGCTTCGACTTACCCGACCTCGAGTGCGAAGACCTCGATGATATCGAACCGGAATGGTGGTGGCTCCGCGACCGGTCCCTCGACCTCCCTCTCGACCGGGATCTCGAATGGAACGGAGCTGACTGCTGATGTTCAAGTAGCTTTCGGCGCCATCGACCGGCAGTCGGAGCACGACTTGTGGTCGCGCTCGAGGCAAAAAAGACACACGTGGTGCGGATCCTTCACCGACATCAGTCGGCTACAGGAACTGCAAGCCTTGAAGCTGGGCATCCCTCGTGCACCTTTTCGGAGTCAGAGACTCAAAGAAAGAAGTCGACAAAAGTCGAGAAAAAGTTAGTCAAAAAATGACTGAGGTACCGCTCTTCCAGGATCTGCGCTGGCTGGCATGGAAAAAGAAAGAACTGACGTCAGCGCGCGTGGGCGGCGTCTAAGTAGCTGTTGCGACTTCATCCCGGCGACCACGATGCCGACGACGGACGCGGAGTCGACCGACGCCACCTTCCGACGCGCAGAGGTACTGCTGACGAAAAAACTTTCCGGATCCAGTCTGACGCCTGGGGGTAATTCTAAGGTAAGAAATCTATATCTAACGTGTTTCTTTCAGATTTAGAGTTCCTCGTATGAGTTACTCCGTCACAAACATGATGGATATACCGTCCGCCATATTACAAGTGCCGATGGATATAATGCAATTGAAATACGGCGGACTGGATATCCATCACGTTTCCGACAGAGTAACCCCCCTGCTGAACTCTAAATGAGGCCCTTAGTGATGTCACTTGGGCTCCATTCAGATAAGGACAGGGAAGGGATCAAGTATTCGAAGCAGGGAAAAGAGAGCGAGACTCCCCGATCACAAGGTAAGGAGGAAAAAGGAGGACAAAACAAATAAACCAAAGGCATAAAAGGGGCGCAACAAGCAAACATGGGAGCTGCATGCATGGGGAAGATATGTCAGACTTATACAGAAAGATAAATGAGGATATGTAAAAAGTGTCTATAAAAAGTGAATGGGTCTTGTGCAGGATGCCATTTAAGATCCATGGCATTACAGTATGCACAAGCATAGGCTGGACAATTGAGCATGTTATCCATTTTATGATGTGAATTTCTATTTCTCAATTCATGCATAAGAGGAAAATAACAAAACATTCAGGACCTGATGCCCGCTCCTCAAACAGAGCCGCCAAGGCTCTCATTGCTCCTACATTGTTGGTGTCCTGTTCCTCCTTGTAGAGAGCTCTCAAGATCTTTCTGCATGCTAATGCCCCCACAACACAGTCCTGGCACTGCAACAGAGCAAACAAACACAACACAGTTTACAAGGGTAAGAAATTTGTTGCCGCTGTAACTTCTCTATGAGATCAACTGTACCCTCAATTTGGAAGCACAACATAACATAAAGTGTGAAAATAACAGCTATCAAGCAAAGTCATAATGGAGGCACAAAACTAAATCAGACACAGTGGTATCGTATAAAGACTCCAAACCATGGTCCAAAGTCACGCTGGAGGCACGTACTTTTATCTGACACATTGGTATGGGGTGAAAGCTATCAACAATGGTGCTCAGTCATGCTGGAGGCACTAGTCCATCACACATTGTAAATGGCTCCTTGGGCTTGCCGGGCTGTCAATCTTTATTACCATATAGGAACCTGTTTAAAACGTAATTTTTCAGTACGTTGAGTCAAACTACAATATTACTACGTACATAGTACAAGATGCTATTCACAAACCTACATGCGGAGGTCCATGCTTACGCCTCTACTTCCTATTTTTCATGCAGAAATCTCAGTCCTAATTGGGGTGACCCACCCACAAAAGAGTAAGCCCATTGCTAATTAGAAACTGCACTTCTATAGTAACAGTTATTTTATGCAGATTTGTATAGCGCACTATCACCTGGGAGAGTATGCTGACGCTGCAGGTGTGACTTGAGGCACACCTAGGGCCTAGTTAAACTACTCAAAAAGCCAGATTTTCTGCTTCTTGCGGAATTCAAGTAGAGGAGGGGGCTCTTATGTGTAGTGGCAGGTCATAGCATGCTTTAGGAGCGATGTAGGAGAAGGCTCCATCAGTCAAAAAAGTCCCCAAACAGTCGTAAATGTACTCCAGCTCAGGCCTGGAGTATTCCAGCACCATACATGACCAATGTAGGAAAGTAGGATCTGCTTTCATTATTACCCCCACTTTTTGCTGGTGTTATGCTGTTTTCTGACTAGTCTGACTGGGATTCTGCTAATCAGGATCCCAGTCACTGTGCTCTCTCCCTAAATTTGACTATGGTAAGTACTTTGGTACCTTCCCAATTGACTACTGGTGTACCCTTCTATGTCCCTAGTATATGGTACTAAGGTAGCCAGGGCATAAGTACACCAGGGGTCTACCATGGGCTGCAGCATGTATTATGCCATCCATGAGAGACCACTCAAACTGTGACTACAGGCATGCCATTGCAGCATATGAGCTGGTGCTGGCACCACTCATGACAGATATACGTTTTCTTATATCTGAGGTCACTGCACTTAAAACCTATAAGTCACCCATAAGGCAGGCCATTCAATGCTGAAGGCAGGGTGCTAGGTTATAAGTGTGAGGGTGCCCTGCAAGAGCAGGACACCCCTACAAACCACGGAGTTGATTCTCTAGGCTTTGTAAGTGTGATAAGCCATTTAATACATATAGTGGATATCAAGTCAATTAGGAGATGTCTAACTATATAGTGGCTGCACCGAAACCGCTCATGTTTGGTATCAAACATGTTGGAATAATACCCCAACACTGATTCCAGTGTTGGATGCAGGAATAGCATTCAAAGGTACCAGCCTATCAGGGTCTAACAGCAAGCTAGTGTTGCTGCTGACCACAGACACAATTCTGCCCTCATGCTGCTGAGCCAGGCTCGAGCAGGGGAAGGTAGAACAATAATTTTCCTGTCACTGGGAGGTGTGACCAGCTCTGAGACAGGACTTAGTGTATTGGGCTGGGATGGGGGCGATTAACAGTGCCAGCAGACTGCTTTGAAGGGCACATTTGGTACCCTCCTGGCATACTCCAGTAGGAACCAGTTCAGGAAGCCGTTGGCTCCCGCTCTGGCGCGAAAATGGACAAAGAACAGGGGAGTATCCTCCCCTCTGTCCAGCCCCTCCCCTGGGAGGAATCCCTGAATCATCACAACCCTTTCCCTAGGGTACTTAAGGGCTTACATGTGGGTGGCTCTTCAGATACGTCGTGGGATAAGATTCAGATCCGAAACCACTTCAACTTCAACCGTCTTGGCACCGTGGACTTCGCTTGGCCCCAAGACTGCATCAAGGAAGACTCTTGCTGCTCCTGGTCTCATCGTCCTGCCAGTCTTCTGCGTTGTCTGTGCCTGTGCTTCATCCAGCTTCTTCTCCAGGCCTGTGGGCATCAGACACCCAAAGCAATCTCCCTTGGAGTGAAAGAGTCAATCCCCTGCAACTGCAGGCACCGCAACTAAGCTGACCGGTCTGCTGCTCCTGACGTCCCACAGACTTCGAAAGGCTCAGCAACACGCGTGGTGGTTATGCAACTCCCTCGTTGCCTGCATTGTCTTCTCAGCAAGTTTGAAGCCAGTATCCCGCTTATGAACCGCTGGATCAGATGCCCTGTGCAAAACGTCAACTTGTCATTGCCAAGGCTTGCTTACTCTGTCCTCCAGAGATCTTTGGGCTTCAAGAAGCTCCAGCATCTCTTCCTACAAAGGTCTTCGTACTCACCGCATCCTCTGCACCATGGACCTGCATCTTTGGTGACCTGCTAGAGGTCCTCTTGCGACTTCTGTGCCTTCGGCCTCTGGGTTTTGTTGAGGGCCTTCTTTGGCTTCAGTGGGCTTCCATGCTTGCTCAGGGCCTGCTCTGACTCTCTTGCACTTGGTGAGCCCCTTGGACCTTGCTGGTACTGACACTGCATCTTCTTCTTTACAACGTCTGTTGCTGCTGCCAAGGCTTGTTGGTGCTCCTGCCGGACACCGACCGTCTGGCTCTCAACTTCTGACGTGGGACAACTCGTGAATGGCTCCTGGTCTTCCACAGCATCGCCTGGTCCTCACAGCTGCAGCGACAAGGTCACTGTCAACTCTCCTGCATCTTCCGTCATCAGTGGTCATTGGTCTTCCCTGCCTCCTGGTCACTCCCGTATGGCCTAGACACTGTCCCCTCTGCTTGCAGGTACTTCTCTTCATGAATCCATCCTTGGATTTCACCGGACTCTTTCACCTTCTTCGCCAGCAGCATCGTTACTGAAGTCCTCCATTGTGGTGTAAGGCAGTTTCCGACATCACTTTGCACTTATGCACCTGGCTTCCCTGGTGTAGGTATCCTGATTCCTGGGGTATCCACGGGTGGGGTGACTCTCCAACCTTCCATCTTCCACAGGGTTTCTTCAGGGTCCACTGGGAGACTCTCCAACCTTCCATCTTCTACGGGGTCTCTTCAGGGCCTACTGGGAAGGGTCCTTCTTGAAAACGGCAACTGCGACTTTCCCATTGACTTGCATTGAGTACGCGGCTGTGTTTCTACTCTTTACACAGCCTCTGTGGTGTACCTAGGTACTTACCTCGGGTGGTTCCTTGGATCCCCAGGTCTTCTGAGTCTTCTGGTCCAAGTCTCAACTTCGGTTGCAGTACGCATTCCACTTCTTTAGTATATGGTTTGGTCTCCCCCTGGAGACCACTGTTTATTTGTGCTTACTTTCCTGTCTACATTTGAAATATTGTATGCATTGGGTTGATATCTCCAGGTAGGAGATACACCAATGTGTTAGTGAGTGTGTATAATAAATATATTTTTATAACTACACTGTGTGGTTCTTTTTCATTTAACCTACACTTTATGATTAGTTCTGGTAAAACAAGCTGCTTAACACTCCTTCTGGACTAAGCCTGAAGGTTGCTCTCCACAGCTACCACTTAGAGAGCTTTCTATGGTTGCCTAAGACCACTAAAATCACCATAAGGGTTGCCTGGATTAGTGCAAGGTGCTTCACTTAAATAAGCATCCACCATATACTAAGCCAGCCTCCTACAACCAGCCACTGGTAACGCAAAACCCTCCCATAGAAAATCATGGAGGCAGGGGTTTCACAATACAAACCCATAGAAATTTTGGTAAGATAAATGAATTTATTGCAATATTAAAAATATATAATTGAATATAATATTTTTTAAAATTCTGTATTAAATAGATATTATTTGACTATAAAATATTTCAATACAAGTTTTTAATTTTAAAAAAGTATTTTGTTACAAAATATTGAAATTGGGGAGCGACATCAAGGAGGCCAAGATGGCGATCAGCTCGTAGGTGAGCTTCGGACACCCGACAGTCATTCTTCCGAACCCTGCCTGGCAGCACACTCCGGAATCGTGGCAAGAGGGCCCCCGGGGCTTGTGGTGTGACCCCCCCTCCCCACTCAAGGTTTCTTCCATGGCTTCCCTCAGGATGGCGGCCGGAGTGCATTGAAGCTGGGGCCGGCCAGGAGTGCTACAGAGTTTCTCTGCCCTGCTGTCCTGTTGCTCAGGAGGTGCCTGCCGATGCTCTCTACCTGTGGGTGGCCAAAGCAGATCTACGGGCGAGACCGAGCCATCCCAGGCAGCTGACCTGGTGGTTCCCGGAGTTCCGAGCGGGCCTGACAGGTAGCCTCGTGGAGAGAATGGAGCTAGGGGGCGGCCACTGAGGCGTGTGTGTGCTTCTCCTCTCCGCTCCTCCCACTGATATCATCTGCCTCTCCAGAGGCTGTGAGAGCTCGTGGTCTGGGCGAGGCTGCGCTGTAGGGGGTGCCTAAGCCCCCCCACCCATGCTGGATCTCTTGCCTTGGCGGAGCTGCGGGGGTTGTAGCGGTGGGATGCGGCGGTGGCCATTGGCGGTGGATCGGCTACCTCCCTCTGTTTGTGGGCCACCCTCCCCCTCCGCCACCCCTCCTTCTGCCCTTCTCTTATGGCCAGTAAATACCTTCCCTCTTGAGACACCTTTTTGTCGACTACTCACATTGCCTGGTGGTGGATGGGTTGGCCTCTGTCTGGGGGGCCCCTTTACTTTGCTACTGCTTGGATTTATGGGGTTTGCCCTGGACGCTTTGTGTTCGCTTCTCTCCCTGGCCGCAACTCTCTCGTGTTGGTCTTGAACATGGCCAGAGACAAGCCTCCCGCCCCCAAGGGCGCTCAAACTAAAATGGAGCAATACACCACGTCCACGACAGAGACTAGAGGAGTCACTGGGGACACTTCCACTGGGTCCACAGTGTCAGCACCTGTCGACCTCTCGGCTATTCTTGCAGCGATTCAGGCCTCTAGAGAGGCGTGGAGGCTAAAGAGGAGGGTAATGGTATTGCTCTGTCCCTTTTGCACCAGGATCTTCGTAAGGTGTCTGATAAGGTCATAAAAGCGGAAACGCGGACCTCGACAACCAAGGATGATGTGGGTTTCCTCAAACGCCACGTCTCTTAATTGCAATCTTCTGTTACGGTCTTTACTGATAGGGCTGAGGATGCTGAAAACCGTTCTAGACAGAACAACCTGCGCCTCATTGGTTGCCAGAAGAGCTGGGGGGCCTAAACTGGATGGTTGTCTGGAGGACTGGTTTCGCTCTTGGATGCCAGGTGACAAGTTGTCTCGCTGCTTTGTGGCGAAGCGTGCCCACTGTGCACTGACCAAGAGGACTCCTCCGGAAACCGATCCCCGTCCGGTCGTGGTACGCATCCTTAACCATTGAGACCGGTTGTAACTGCCTCTGCACCTCAGGCAATCACCATCGCTTTGGCAATTCAGGAAGGACCTCAAGACCTGGCTCTTCGACTGAATCGCAGCCCCCCCTACCCACTCAGTGCCTTGAGAGAATCACGGGTGAGTAGTCATGCTTTATAAGATTTCTGTTAGACTGATTGATCCTTGGAGAGGCCCGTGCCCAGCCTGATCTGCGATACTCAATTGCAAAAATTTGGATTTTCCCGGACTATACTAAAATGGTCCAGCAAAAACGCCATACAATTGAGGAAGCGAAGCAAAAATTGTGTGGACTTGACATCCACTACATGCTCCTCTTCCCAGCCAGGCTCAAGGTCTTGTTTGCATCTTCCACCTTTTTCTTTGACACACCTGAGCATGCCTGGAAATGGGCAACGGAGCAGAGGTTTGGCGGAACACGGAGGATCAGGACGGAGCTGCATCAGGGTGTCCCCGTAACTCACCTCTGGAACATAAAACTTACAGACGCCATACTAAATCTTTAAAGCTGGAGCGTACCCGGGAGAATAGACAAACCTCCTTGAGCCCTGCTCCTGTGATGGAGTCCCGCTAGGCCCGAGACCGTGAGGCCTCGTTGTCTGCTACCCCAGCAATCTTCCAATAGGTGGAAAGCCTGCCTGAGTCCCAAACCTGAACGCTCTAGATCCTTATTGTAGCATTGTTTAAGCTTCGTGATGGGAGGTCAGGCTTCTCAGATGTGCACCAGGATTGATGACTCACACAAATTGTTGGTTATTTGACTTGTATGGGGGATCGGGATAGGGGCTCCTCATATCCACATTGTAGGAACCATTTATCGTTTTATTTTTAAGTATTGCTGCCAGGTCAGCCTGTATTGGGTAACAAAGCTAACAACCGTGTACTTTTCTTTCTTGCTCCACAGTTCATTATAAATGTTCATTATAAGGGCGACAGATGCTTCAGGGGAAGTATGCAAAGATTGATTGTATTGTTGTTTTGATATGTTTCCTTTTCAGGTATTCATGGCACGAATGCTCCAGCAAAGTTTGCTACATCCCTGGGTTGGACAGGGAAACGCTGGCTTATCTGTCGCCCATGGCGCTTAGGGACTTGGGTTATTCCTCCTTTCTTCCCTCACAGTCCCAATATAGTTAAAGTCACATCATGGAACGTAAACGGTCTCCTGGACCGTATTAAAAGATCAGTTGTCCTACGCTATAGACCAGACGTTGTACTGCTCCAGGAAACACACCTTACGGGAACTCACTGCTCTTTCCTGGGGCGCTTTGGATATGACAGGGAGTATCATGCGGGCCATAGTCCTTCACAAGTCATTCCCTCTTACTATCTCTAAGACTCCTGGGGACACGCAGGGGCGGTATGTAGGCATAAAGGGGCGGCTGGAAGCCCAAAAAAATTAATTTTGTATCCTGTTATATCTCCCCGCAACTCTTACAACCTACTCTGCAAGAGGTTCAGACCATCATCACAACTCTTTCTCCTGGCATAACGTTTATCGGAGGGGACTTCAATGCAGTTCCTGACCCTGACTGGGACATATCAAGTGTCCCTCGACCTGGCAGAAAGGCGCGCTATGCCTGCCTTGTTTCCTGGGCTGACTCTATGGGATGTTTGGCGTAGTTGGCATCCCATGCGTAGTTCCTATACGCATTTATCAGCAGCCCATGAAAATGAATCAAAGATTGAACTCTTCTGGCTCCCAGCCTGTAATCTACCACAAGTTCGAACTATCCAAAAATTGGCAAGAGGCATTTCAGATCATGCTCCTCTTTTTATTAAATGGGGTGCCTCTGTACATCTCCCCGCACCAATGTGGCATTTTAATGCATGGTATTTAGCAGACCAGAAGTGTATGGAATTTGTGGAACAGAAGATCCAGACCTTCCACAAGAACCAGGGATCAGTGTCTTCCCCTGATACTTTATGGGCAGCATGTAAACCCTCACTTCGAAGCCATTTAAAGGGATATGTGTGACACGAGGAACGGCAGAGGCAGGCTCACATCACTGAGCTTGAGTCTCAGATTCTTGCCCTCGAAGGTGCAATGGAGAGATCCTCATCAAAGGCCACTGTCCGGTAGTTGGAGATGGTGCGGGCTAAGCTCCACCAGATCTCCTTGGAGGAGCCACGACAATGTTGGAGAAAATCCACTCAAAGAGTGTATGCCCAGGGCGACAACTCGGGTAAGTTCCTGTACAGGCTAGCGACCAGGGAGGTGTCCAGAAGGGTGGTCCCGGCTATTACTGATGATTCTGGCACCCGGTGAAAGGAACTGCCCACTGTAGCCCAAGCGTTCACAACATACTATCAAAATGTATATGCGGCATGTCCACCTACTCCAGAGGAGTCTTGCTGCCCTCTTCTTGGGGCTATTTCCCTAGCGGCTATTCCCCCCTCCTTGGCACGTGAGCTGGATTCGCCGCTGTAGTTGGAGGAGGTAGAACAGGCGATCACTGATCTTTAACTGAGGAGGACTCCCAGCTCGATGGGTTTCCTATCAAGTTTTTAAAAAGAGATCACGATCTCCTGTCACTACGTCTAGTGGCTCTTTATGCCGATGCTTTAAATCGTGCTTCCTTTTCCTCAGACCTCAGTGTCGCCACTATTGTGGTTCTGCCCAAAGCTGGTCAGCCGGCAGACAGCTGCTCATCTTATTGTCCCATATCGCTTATTAATGCTGATATAAAAATATTTGCAAAGGTATTGGCAACCAGGATTGGTCAAATACTTCCAAATCTGGTGCATCCGGACCAATGTGGCTTTATACCGGGTAGGAGTAATTGCCATTGTATTTAGAGGGTGCAGTTGGCCCTCACTAGAGAGCATCATTTGGGGGAGAGCTTGGTCTCCTCCTGATTGATTTTCAAAAGGCCTTTGACATGGCCTCCTGGCCGTTTCAAGAGGTGGTACTTCAGTGTGAGGGTTTTGGGCTCTGTGCCCTGCAGAATGGTAAAGAACAAGTTACTTACCTTCGGTAACGATATATCTGTAAGAAACATAGGTTAGTTATAGATATAGATTCCTTACCTTAGAATTACCCCCAGGCGTCAGACTGGACCCGGAAAGTTCTTTGTCAGCAGTACCCCTGCGCGTCGGAAGGTGGCGTCGGTCGACTCCGCGTTCGTCGTTGGCGTCGTGGTCGCCGGGATGACGTCGCGGTAGCTACATAGACCGCGCGCTGACGTTAGTTCTGTACACGACTTTCCACGCCAGAACCCTAGAGCCATGCAAGACACTAATCACTGGTGCAAAAAACTAGGGCCCTGAAAGGAAGTCCTTAACCCTAGTAGTCAGTTCGCAGAACGGGGAGGATGGGTGGGGCGGTAAGGAATCTATAACTAATCTATGTTTCTTACAGATATATCGTTACCAAAGGTAAGTAACTTGTTCATCTGAAAGAAACAGCTAGTTATAGATTCCTTACCTTAGAAAAGATACCCCAGCAATACCAACCCCGGAGGTGGGTCTGCGAACTAAGTTCACACCAGAAAGTCCTGGAGAACAGAACGGCCAAAGAAGCCGTCTCTCCAGACTTGGCTGTCGAGGCAGTAGTGTTTGGTGAACGTATGCAGCGATGCCCACGTAGCAGCCTGACAGATGTCATTAAGGGGGACTCCCCGTCCCTAAGCAGTGGTAGCTGGCGTCGCCGTGGTGGAATGGGCGCGTAGCCCCACTGGAGGCTCTTTCTTTGCCAAAGAACAGCAGGCTTTGATGCACAAAACGACCAACCAGGAGATGGTCCGTTTGTGCACGGCCCAACCTTTCTTAGCGCCCACGTAACCAACAAAGAGCTGGTCGTCCACCCGGAATTGTTTGGTGCGATCCAAATAAAAAGAAAGCGCACGTTTTGGATCCAGACGGTGGAGCCTCTCTTCGAAGGATGCGGAGGGGGAAAGAAGATGGGCAAAGTGATGGTTTGGCCAATGTGGAAAGAAGTAACCACCCAATCGCAGTTTGTTAGCCACCACTGCAGGTCTTTCGCAGTGCCCTCCGATATCTGGACCAGGTTGGTGAGATTTCACTGATGCTGTGCCCATAGGAACTTCAGGTCCCATTGCAGAGCCCGCATGTGCCATCTGGCATGGTCCACAAGCAGGATGTAGTAGGTCATGAGGCCCAACAGCCTCAGTCATTCTCACCGAAATCCAGGATACAGGCTAAAACATCGGTATCATAGCCTGAATATCCTGGACTTACCGCTTGGGAGGAAAAACCCAAAACTGCACCGTCTCCAGAATTATTCCGATGAAAGGGAGCGTCTGAGAGGGAGTCAGGTGTGACTTTGGCACATTGATAGTGAACCCCAGCGAGTGCAGGAGGTTCGCCGTAGTCTGGAGGTGGGAGACGATTGCCTGGGATGGGCTTGCTTTCAACAACCAGTCGCTGAAATAGGGGAAGACTGGAACCCCTGATGTCCTCAGATGGGCTGTGACCACCGCCATCACTTTTGTGAACACCCGAGGGGCACTGGTGAGGCCAAAAGGGAGCATGGAAAACTGAAAGTGTTCGTGGCCCACCGTAAAATGCAGATAGCGATGATGGGCAGGCAGGACTGGGATATGAAAATAAGTGTCCTGAAAGTCCAGTGCTACCATCCAGTCTCCAGGATCCAGGGCAGACAGGACCTGAGCAAGGGTGAGCATCTTGAACTTCTCCTTTTTTGAGGAAGTAGTTGAGGGCTCTGAGGTTGAGGTGAGAACGAAGGCCTACGTCCTTCTTTGGAACCAGAAAATAGCTGGAATAACAACCACAGCCTATTTCTGGCACAGGAACCCTCTGTATAGCTCCCTTGGCCAAGAGAGTTTTGACTTCCTCGTGGAGTAGGGCAAGGTGATCCTCAATCAGCCGATCGTAAACTGGAGGCATGGATGGAGGGGAGTCTTGAAGGGGAGGGAGTAGCCCCTTTGAACTATTTGCAATACCCACCTGTCTGAGGTGATGTTCCACCAGTGGTAGAGATGATGGCGTATTCTTCCACCAACCGGGTGTGAAAGATCCTGGGGGATCAGACTAGGAGGATTTTGCGGGGGAGGAGGGGATTGTGGCTTGGCTCAACTTCTGGACTCCCGACCCTCTGGGTAAGGGTGAACTGTGTCCACGGCCCCACAGAGGTCGCTGAACTTGCGGGGCCCTCTGGCTGGAACAGTGTTGGCACGGTTGGTAGCCCCTTCCGTAGCCACAAAAGGAGCAAAAAGCAGACACAGGCTGGGATGTTGTGGTGAGGCCCAAAGACTTGGCCGTAGTTCGCCAGTCCTTAAAACGCTCAAGTGCTGCATCTGCTTTGTCTCCGAAGAGACGGGAGCCATCAAATTGCATGTCCATAAGATCAGCCTGGACATCACCTGAAAAACCAGATGTCCTCAGCCAGGTGTGGTGACGTAAGGTCACTGTCGTGGAAATCGCCCTACCCAGCGAGTCTATCGTGTCCAAGCCACATCGGATGGCGAACTTCGCTGCATCTCTCCCATCTGAAATAGCTTGGGAGAGCAGAATCCGGTCCTCCTCCAAGACTCTGGGCAGCACCTGGGCAACCGTGTCCCATATCGAATGGGAATAACAGCCCAAAAGGCATGCAGTGTTCATCGACCGCAATGCTAGACTGGCGGAAGAGAAAATGTTCTTCCCAAAGCTTTCCAGTCTCTTGGATTCCCTGCCCGGGGGTGAGGAAGGGAACGCACCATGGGAAGTGGAAGCTTGAACCACCAAGCTTTGCAGGGTGGGGTGGGCAGTGAGGAAAGCTGGGTTGCCCAGTGCAGGGAGATGGCAAAAGGCAATCGCTCTGTTCACAGGAGCCCCTGTGCTGGGCTTGGACCATGTGCCCAGAAGAATGTCCGTCAAGGCCTCACTGAAAGGCAGCAAGGGTTCTGAGGCAGAGAGACCAGGCTGAAGGACCTCTGTCAAGACGTTAGTCTTGACTGACACCACAGGGAGCTGCAGGTCCAAGACCTCAGCAGCCCTACACACCACTATAGCAAATGATGGCCTCTCCTCCATAGCCAGGTTAGGGGGAGACAGCATGCCAGAATCTGGGGAGGTGTCCTGGCCACTGGCATCATCCAGTTCCTCATACCAGTCCATGTCTTGAGGTTGTGGGATTTCTAAGGGATCCTGCTCCCCCTCCCAATCCTCATCCATTCCTAACCTTCGGAATAGGGCAGGTTGAACGGAATGGAGCCGTCCGGCTCCATCCGAGCCGGTATCGGCGTTGGTGGATCCGGCTCCTTGCCATCTGGAATGACGATGGGGGAGACGCTGCCGGTGGGTGCCGGTAGCGCTGAGGGCCTCGACGTCGGACGTGGTGTCGGGGAAGGTCACAGAGGTACGACCGGCGTCGGTCAGAATTCAGGAACGGAACCAGGAGGAGGCCGTAGCACCAGGCCGGAGCTGATGGCACGGAACCCACGGGATCTCTTTCAGCTGAACCTGCGGGGCCTGAAGGCCCACCGGCAGGGTCAGGCCACCCAAGTATGGCGCACATGGCATCATAAAATTATTTTAATTGGTCAGGGATCTCTCCCAGTCCCGGAAAGGGAGGGAAGCGCAGCGTCGGCCCAGGCACCAGCTCCACCGAGCGGGGCCTCAAACGCCGAGGCTCCACTGTCTCGCCAAGCGGCGGACAGGGCAAAGCCGAAGCACACTTAGAGTTCTTGTGCTGTTTATGGTGCTTCTTACCTAACCGTGATGACTTAGAGAAAGAAGACTTTGACCCCCCGGAGCGGTGCTCGGACCTTCCTTTCGACCGGTAGCGAGATCGACGAGGCAACCTCCGAGGCACCGGACGCTGGGCCGTGTTCAGCTTTAGGGACCGCTCCCTCAAAGCCTTTGGCGCCATGGTCCGGTAATTGGATCATGACTTCATGTCGTGGTCGCGCTCCAGGCGCCATAGACACACCAAATGAGTATCTGTGACCGGCAAAACACAGTAACAGGCGCCGCAAGGCTTGAACCACGAGGTCTTCTTACTAGACATACCTAGCACACCAAAAGGAGTCGAAAAAAAGTTGAAAAAAGTCTGTCAAAAAGTGAAAGGGGTAGCTCTCTTCGACAGATCTGCGCTGGCTGGTGCGGAAAGAAAAGAACTGATGTCAGTGCACCGGGGTGGCGTCTATATAGACGACGCAGACGTCAAGACTATAACGAACCTGATGCCAACAACATCATGCGGAGTCGACCAACGCCACCTATCGGTGCGCCGGTGGGACCGCTATCAAACATCTTCCGGATCCAGCCTGATGCCTGGAAGTTCAAAGGTAAGGAATATGCGGCCAGATGTCTCTATCAGATGCCTATGTCACAGCCATGCAGTTCTACAAGACTGACACCCGGTGGCCCAGCGCTGAGGTAGAAGCCTTTGCTCTAGTAAAATGAGCACGTATGACTTACAGAGTCTGTTTCTTGACCAATCCATATCAGATTTTGTTGCATAGCGCATTCCACCTAGACATGGTTTGCTTCAGTACAGCTTTTCCCTTCATCGCCCCAGAGAACCCCTCAAAAGGCAGATCATACAGTTGATGATCCTTGGAATCAGTGCAAATCCTCACGGATCTTTTTAGGTCTAAGCGAAGTAGACTCTCTTTCTCTTTAGATGGATGAGGTAGGGCGAAGAGAGTTGACAGGGTAATGGGCTGTTCTATGTAAAAAGGCACACCATCATTTGGGAGGAATGCTGCTTTAATCCTGAGCACTATCTTGCACGGGAAGAAAGTGGAATCTGGCTGCTGGACAGACAATGCTTGTCGTTCCCTCATGCGATGAGCAAAAGTTATCACTTTAAGGAAAGCTGTCTTTAAGGTAAACAGTTGGAGAGGGTAGCTCTGCATTGGTTCAAATGGAAAACACTTAAGAAAAATGAGACCCAGATTTAGGTCCCATTGAGGCATCACGAATAGTGCTGGCGGGAACCTATGGATCAGCCCTTTTACAAAATGCATCACAACAGGTAATTTGGTGAAAGGTGGCTAATTGGCTAAATGTAAAAAAGCTGATAGAGCTGATAAATAACTGTTGTGACTTGTCTTGGTTACTATGCATACTCCCCAGAGTTCCAAGTCCCAAGTCCCTGCTGCTCAGCCAGTGAGTGAGGTCATTGGATGGTTGGAATGTTGAGTGTGTTTGTGCTTGGAGAAGTGGAAAGTTGGATTGAGAAGGGCTGAGCAGCAGGATGCTACTCCTGGTGGGGCTTTCCCTGAATTCCCTGTAACCTGATCTAAACCGAATTCACCTACATCTTTTATAACCTACAAGACTACATCTTTGATTGTAACACTGGCGACGAGCGGAAAAGAAACTATGCGTGAGGAACAAGAAATTAAAGCAACTAAGAAGAAACTAGAGGATTACAAAGAAAAAGAGTTTAAAGCCTGCAAGGAACAATTGCGCCTGGCAGCCCCATCAGTGTATATTTACACCGGACAGCCTGCAGTTCAGGACATTTGAACAGGCCAGCGTAAAGTGTGCAGCAAACTTGGAGGGCTGCCTAATTTGACGAGAAACTCTGGTGAAGAGTGAACCAGTAAGGCAATGATCAATTGACCTGCATGGAGCCTGTACCTGCACTTAGCGCCGGAATTGGGACACTTGAGAAAGCCACTGAAATTAGTTTTTAATGAAAGGATGTCACAGTGGATTAAATACCTCATGGAGTGTGGCAAATGGGAGCATCGAGACGTGTTGCACCCTAAATTTCATAGTGTCTGGTGAGTCTCAGCATTATTTCAGTTGTGGGGCCTAGGTGACGTGCTGTCATGGTAAAGTTATACCTGTCCTATACCTTGTTGAAGCTCGTGCCCTTACTGTTGTAATGCGTGGGTTTTAAGAGGCAATTGAATGGGCTGCGAGGCTGTTGTGTACAGTATTCATGGATTTTTAAGCGTGTTACCAGTCCTTCCGTCCTCTAGCAGGTTCTGAGCGTTGTCACATACAGGAACTTGGAAGCGGGTCATTGGAAGGATGGAAGGCTGACTTTCTAGGAGCATATCCAGCCATCTCTTCATTATGATGTGGCGGGTCAAGGGTTACCACAGCATTGCTCACCCATAAGGGTAACAAAGCATGTACGCATATATTTTCAGCATTTGGAGCGTAGTCAAGCAGCACAACAGGGGACATCCAAGCTGCGGCTGGAGCTGTATTGAGTGACATGGCACTGTGGTGTGCTTAGCTGAGCAACGAGGTGAGATGGCCACGTGTAGAACTGTTATGTGCAGGCATCTGTGAGCAATTCTCGGCATTTCTGCTCTTTGTAAGGAAGTGAAGTTTAGCTGTAGGGAGCACTGGACACTCTGTTATGCCTCTGAGGTATTGTGACTGTGAGGTACTGGTACTTCATATATCAGAGATTTGAAGTTGATTTTCGGGTGAGTTGTCGCTCACCAGGGTGTTGAATATTTGGAGTTGCCAAACTGCATTGTAATTAACGATTTACTGGATGTTATGTATAATTGTCATGTATGTTAAAGGCTTGTGGTAGAATATTTCTGTATACGTGGAGAGATTAGGAGGGAGTGGTTTTTGTTCCCTGTGTGTGATATGTTTGGATTGTGTTTGTTTGCCCCTGTGAAATTATGCAGGAGAAGTGGCTAGAGAGCCCTGGTCCTCCCAGTATAAGAGGTCCCTGGTACATATGTGAGGCTGTTATGAGTACTTACCCCTGTTCCTTTGTCGGGTACAGTGAGAGGGGGTTGTGTGAGTGCAGTAGAGGGTATGTAGTCCCTGGTCCTACCATAAGTTGTGTAAGTGCAGCAGAGGGTATGTAGTCCCTGGTCCTGCAGTGAGTTCTGTAAGTGCAGGGAGGGTATGCGGTCCCTGGTCCTGCCATAAATTAAGTAGATGCAGTAGGGGTATGAGGTCCCTGGTCCCGCCATAAGTTGTGTAAGTGCAGAAGAGGGTATGTAGTCTTTGGTCCTGCCGTGAGTTGTATGAGTGCAGTAGAGGGTATGTGGTCCCTGGCCTGCCATTAGTTAGGTAGATGCAGTTGGGGGTATGAGGTCCCTTGTCATGCCACTAGTTGAGGTGATGCAGTTGAGGGTATGAAGTCCCTGGTCCTGCTGTGAATTGTGTAAGTGCAGTAGAGGGTATGACGTCGCTGGTCCTGTTATGTGTTGTGAAAGTGCAGTAGAGGGTTTGGAGTTCCGGTTCCTGCCGTGAGAGTAGATGCAGTAGAGGGTGTGAAGTCCCTGGTCCTGATGTAAGTGTTTAGAGACACTGATTGATATTTTTCTGTTGTTCTTCCTGATACATGTTAAGGATGTAGTGTAGGAGTATGTGTACTGCACCTTTATGTTAGTGTTGTCCCTCCTGAATGGTTAAGGGAATGTCACAGAAACATGTGTGTTAGCGGTATGTTTACCGCACCCTTATGTTAGTGTTGTCCCTCCTGAGTGGTTAAGGGCGTGTTACAGGAACATGTGTGTTGCAACTTAATGTTGTGAGGTGAATGACCTAGGGGTGCTAATAGTTTCCTATGTTCTGCTGAAGATTGCAAGATGTGATTATCTATTTATTCTAATGTCCATAAGACTGTTTTATCATGTTGTGTCATCTCTTTTCCTTTTGATTTGATGTTAATCTAGAAGGAATATTTATGGGACTCGATTGTTTTATTAGAATTTTCTATTGTTTCTTTAAGAGAGGGAGATGTGTTGTGACTTGTCTTGGTTACTATGCATCCTCCCCAAAGTTCCAAGTCCCTGCTGCTCAGCCAGTGAGTGAGGTCATTGGATGGTTTGAATGTTGAGTGTGTTTGTGCATGGAGGGGTGGACAGTTGGATTGAGAAGGGCTGAGCAGCAGGATGCTGCTCCTGGAAGAGCTTTACCTTATTTACCTGTAACCTCATCTAAACCTAATAAACCTACATCTTTTATAACCTACAAGACTACATCTTGATTGTAACAATAACCTTTCATGTCTCCACAGAAAGGTCTTGCTGGGCTAAGGATAACAGTAATATGTCAAACAACTGTGCCTGTAATTGTTGGATATTTCGGGAAAGGCAGAGAACAAACCTCTCCCAGCACCCAACATAGGTCGTAGTGGAAAGAAGCCTAGCTGCCAAGTTGACACTCATTACTTGGAAGGAGAGATTAAAAGTTGTTATTTGTCACCGCTCAATGTTCAAGCACGGAGGTGTGAATTGTGCAGGCTCCGGTGCAAGATCCTGCCACAATGCTGTGTTGGGGGGTCATTACGAAGGGACAATTGAATTGGAGCACAGATGCTCTTGGCCAGAAGTTCTGGGTACCACACTCTCCTTGCCCAATCTGGAGCCGTAAAGATGACTTGGGAACTTTGGGTAGGGGAGGCAGAGGTGTCAAGCCATACAGGCATCCCAGGTTCTAATCCAAGCGAAAGGACTCTCTGAGTGAGAACTGCCTATGGAACTCAGAGTGAAAAAGCTTGGAAACTGAGCATTATCTGCAGGGACAAAAAGACTGAGCCACGATTCTCCCCATTGCTGGGAGATGCTGTGGGCCACGTCTGAGTGGAGCCGCCATTCGTGATCCGAGATGCAATGATGGCTAAGTTCATCCGCCCTGGCCTTTAAAGACCCTGCCAGGTGCTCCATGACCAGGGAGATACCCTGAT
Organism: Calotriton arnoldi; assembly: GCA_963921515.1. NCBI lineage: Eukaryota > Metazoa > Chordata > Amphibia > Caudata > Salamandridae > Calotriton > Calotriton arnoldi. The sequence goes on from CAWUFW010006557.1 coordinate 285,397, forward strand.
GATTCAGCCAGCTCTAAAGGTGCAAGGCCTCCTTTCACAAGACTCACAGCCACACACTACCCTGTTTGTGGCAGTACCACATGGCAGTGGTGTTGTTAATGAGAACCTGAACCTGTTACCTCTTGATGGCTTTAAATGCCAAGCAAATCACCCACAACTCCATCAGGATGATGTGGCAGCAGGTTTCTGTCAGAGACCAGAGTCCTCTGTCCTCCACCAGTGCAAGGCTGTCTTCCAAGCCTAGCAACCATGCATCATTCACAACTGTTTGCTCTGGGTGAGGTAGGGAGAAAGGTCTGCCATCAGTGCAACTGAGGTCCAGCAAACACCACTGCAGCACTCTTGCAGCCTCCTCCAACACCTGGAGAGGTACCATTGGTGCTGAGCCCACTGAGATTTCAGATTCCACTGCAGTACTTGCACATGCCACCGGGCGTGGTTCACTAGCAGAATGCAGGAGGCCAAGAAGCTTTAGAGTCACTCTCACTGAGACCCAGATAAAAAGTTGAAATATCTAGATCAAAGTCTGAGGGACCAGAACACATTGAGGTAGAAGGAAGGTTTGGAAGAGTACCGGGTCCAGGATTGGGCCAAAGAAGGGGAGCCTTTGAAAAGGATGCAGGTATGACTTCATCAAGTTGAGAGAAAAACCTAGAGATGCCAACATGCTTGCCGATGTCTGAAGGTGGTTCACAACTATGGGGCAAGCCCACCTTCAAAAACCAGTCACGAGGTTAGGGGAAGACTTGTATCTTGAACCTCCGAAGATGCACAGCGATCACCACTATCATTTTCATATACACCAGAGGAGCAGTGGTAAAGCCGAAAGGACCACTGAGAGTGCTTGTAGCCTACCTGAAATCACATGTAATGCCTTAAGGACTGCAGGATGGGGATGTAGAACTAGGTATCCTGCAGATCCAATACCACTGTCCGGTCACCTGGACCCAGGGCAGACAGAACTTGAGTCAGGGTGAGCATTATGACCTTATCCTTCTTGAGGTGAACATGAATTAATTACTTACCTGAAATACTAGTTCTCTTCCAGGGGATCCTCATCAATAGACATAAGCATTGAATAGTAATTATAGTAGCATATATATAAAAATGACCAAATTAATTTGCGTTTTCATATTAAAAAACCCAACAATTACCAAGATATTTCTGTCAAAAGCTGGGAAAAGACCATCAAATAATTTCACAACCTTTATTTGAAACGAAAAATGCAATGGAATATGAGACATTCTTAGCCAATAGGTTGCATTCAGAACATAACATAGAAAAACTGGCACCATGCCTTTAAGACCTCACAGGACCCTCTGTATCCCATCATGCCTCACAGGTGACAGTTAGGTCAGGTCTTTTTTTATGGTGATATGGAATCCAGAGCACAACAAATATGTAAGATGCTGCATTCGAATGTGGACCAGGGAGGTGGGAGGTTTGCCTATGACTTTAATGAGGATTCCCCTGGAGGAAAACTAGGATTACAGGTAAGCAATGTATCCTTCTCTTCTAGAGGATCCTCATCAATAATCATAAGCACTGAATAGAATAGCTAGCCCATCCCACACACCTGCGGAGGAACACATTGAAAAGCAGCTGTAACAATTATCCAGAGAGATTCCTTAAAGAAGCCTGCCATACTTCAGTATCAGTCTGAGTCTAGACAGTGATGCCTGGTAAAAATGTGTACCGATCTCCATGTTGCAGCTTTACATATTTTGGAAATGGGTACACAACTCACTAGAGCAGTAGTTGCCTCTTTACCACTGGTAGAATGGGCCTTAGGTCTGGCAGGTAAGTGTTTGTTAGCTAACTGGTAGAAAAACACTGTACAGGAAACTATCCACTTAGAGATGTCTGCTTGGAGGAAGCCATGCCTGTTCTCACTGGACCATAGTTGATAAAGAGGTGGTTGTAGGAGGCTGGCTCAGTATATAGTGTTCACCTATGGTGAGGCACTGTGACAACCAGACAACCCTTAGTGATAGTGTTTAGGTCCAAAACCAGAGCTCTCAAGGGGTAGCTGTGGAGAGCAGTTAAGGCTTATTCAGGAAAGTCTAAAGCAAGTGCATTTACCACTCCAGTCAATCAGTAAGCTTTTCACACAAGAAAGAACCACACCAGGTGAGTATAAAAATACTTTGCATTTATTAGTACACACTAGACACTAACTTGGTGTATCTCCTACCCCGAGATTTTAACTATACACAAGAAATACTTCAGAAATAGGTAAGTAGCATAGAAAGACACATAGGGCCCAACCAGGGGACCAAAACCAAATACTAAAATAGTGGAATGTGAGGTAAGTACCAAAACGGGACTAGTACCCAAGGATGGAGGACCCCAGGGGAAACACAGAATCACCCAAGGTGAGTAGCCAGGGACCCCAAGGTGCCTGGGTGCAGAGTGGTTACACCGGGTCAAACGTCCATAATATAACACAGAGTAAGTTGCGGTCGGAGTTTAACAGTTCTAGGACCCTTCCCGAAGGACCCTGAAGGAACCACTTGGATCAAGGAAAGTTGGATAGCCACCCCACCCGTGGATAACCCAGGAACTAGGATACCTACACCAGGGAGCCCAGGTGCATAGGGATGAGATGGTTTTGAAACTGCTCGTAGACACCAATGGAGGTTTGTGGAAGTTCAGCAGCTACAACGTCTCGTAGACCAGGCCAGTGGAACCAGACGTGGACCCCAGATGAGAAGAACCTGAAAGCTGAGTGGACAGAGTCCAAACCACTTGGAGGTGACCAGGAGGCACAGGATCACAATACCAGCCCTTGTCTTTGGTTCTTGCGGTAGCATGGTGAGGTTGAAGCAACAGCTGTAGAGCACAGGCGACGATGCAGGAGCACAGGAGTCTTCCACAAGCTGTTCCACGCCGGTGCAGGAGGGTCATTGGCCAGCAGAACCACCAACAAGCCTTGGCAGACGCAAACAACGGACTACAGGTGAAGATGCTGTGTTGCAGACCTGCAAGATCTGTGGGACTAACCCAGCAAGGGTAAGTCAGGGCCGGCCTCAGCACGCAAGAAAGCCAGCAGGAATTGATGGAGCCCCCTCGAGGACCCTCCGCCACCAGGCACAGGGAGTCACAGGAAAGCCTCAGCAGCACACAGGATATGAAGGCCCACGATGTAGACAGGACTTCGTTCTTGGAGCTGTGCAATGCTTGAGGCTGGGGATTCTTGGAGCTTGAATACCTTTTGTGAAGAAAGCCAAAACGCCCTGTCAACGGCAAACAGTTGTGGTGCACAGGGAGGCGGTTCACGTCAGCTGGAGAGGGATTACAGTCACCCCAATTGCAGGGAAGACTGGTCAGCCTCTAGAGAACCAACAATCCATCACCTGTGTTGCAGAGCCAGGCGATGTCAGTGGGACAACAAAATAAGCAAACTGGTTGTCGTCGTAGAGGTGCCTGCGGATTCAGGGAAGTGACTCCTTCACTTCAAAGGAGATTCCTTCTGGCTTGGATGCAGGCTGAGTCATTGGGGACTCAGAGGATGCATGGCCACAGAGTTGCAGAACTTGAAGAAGCACAGGGACAACGATGCAGCAGGAATCTTCCCACCGAAGCATTCTTGTCTTTGGTCCTGGCTCAAAGAACAGCTCAGTTTCAGTGTCCACTAGCGGAACACTCTTTGAACAGTCTTCAGACGACAGGCAGTCGGATCCTGGAGTTGTTGTCGGGACGAATCTAAGGACCTACCCTCAGGGGAGCTCTTAAGTAACCCTCAGAAGGGGAAGGACCTCTTCTGTTGTGACTCGCCTATCAGAGGGGGTCAGGGACACTACTCAGCTGGCCTAGCAAGTCAGATGCTCTCAATGGCCAAGATTCAACATGGCAGAATCAAGTGACCACCTGGAGGGGCTCTGGGCACCTCCCAAGGGAGGAGCTGGGCAGAGGTATGGACACTCCCCTGTCCTTTATGTAGTTTTGTGCCAGAGCGGGAGCCAAGGACTCCTGAACTGGGCAAAACCGGTTTATGCAAGAAGGGCACCAAATGTGTCCTTCATTGCAAATTGGTGGTGCTCAGAAGCGCCCCAACCCTACCTAATTCTAAAGGAGAGGTGGTCACACCTCTCCTTCGCAGGAAATCCTTTATTCAGCTTCCCCTGCCCGAGTTAAGCTCATCAGCAGGGGGGCAGAACACTCTCTAGGGTCGGCAGCAGCACAGGTTGGCAGTCAGACACTACAACGTTACACAGGTAGGTATGGGGGTCCTATAAGGAGCCCCCAGTACATGGTATCATGTAACTAACACTGGAATCGGTGTAGTTGCATGATTTCAACATGTTTGATACCAAACATGACCAGGTTTGAGGCAGCCATTATGTAGTTGGAGATCTTGACTTGCCAGTGTCCACTAGATACCTTATAATGGCTGTCCCACACTTACAAAGCCCAGAGAATGGAGTTTGGGGTTTGTATGGGTAACTCTGCTCATGAAGGGGTACCCACATACTTAGAACCATGCATTCTGCCCTTGGACTGAAGGGCCTACCTTAGGGGTGACTTATAGGTTAAAAGTGCAGTGACCGGGATATAAGGGAAACCTTATATCCAAAGTGAAAGGTGCAAGCACCATTTTACGCAGACTGCAATGGCAGTTCAGCAGACAGAGTTTGCATTGGCTCCCATGGGTGGCATAATACATGCTGCAGGCCATAGGAGACCCCTGGTGTAGCAATGCCCTGGGTTCCTCAGTACCATATACTAGGGACTTACAGTGGTACCCCAGTATGCCAATTGTGGGGTGTACAAAGTACTTACCATGGAATTTAGAGGAGAGAGCACTGCCACTGGGGTCCTGGTTAGCAGGATCCCAGTGAAGTACAGTTAAAACACACTGACACCAGGCAAAAAGTGGGGTTACCTATGCCAGAAAGATCCTACTTTCCTACTGTGGTCAGACTGTATGATGTCTTTTGTTTTATCTAAGTAAAACTTTAGTACTCTTTTAATATCTAAAGAATGTAAGTCACTCTCCGCTAGAGTGAAAGGGTTAGGAAAGAAAGTTGGAAGCAAAATAGTTTGATTAAAGTGAAAGCTGGAAACCACCTTGGGAAGAAAACTAGGATGAGTCCTCATGACTACCCTATTAAAATGAAAAACTGTATAAGGTTCTTTAGCACACAAAGACTGAATCTCATTGACCCTACATGTTGAAGTAATGGTAACTAGAAAAGCCGCTTTCTACGTCGCATTGGAGTTTGCATTGGCACCCATGGGTGGCATAATACATGCGGCAGGCCATAGGAGACCCCTGGTGTAGCAATGCCCTGGGTTCCTCAGTACCATATACTAGGGACTTGCAATGGTACCCCAGTATGGCAATTGTGGGGTGTACAAAGTACTTACCATAGAATTTAGAGGAGAGAGCACTGCCACTGGGGTCATGGTTAGCAGAATCCTAGTAAACTACAGTCAAAACACACTGACACCAGGCAAAAAGTGGGGTTACCTATGCCAGAAAGATCCTACTTTCCTACTGTGGTCAGACTGTATGATGTCTTTTGTTTTATCTAAGTAAAACTTTTAGTACTCTTTTAATATCTAAAGAATGTAATGCACTCTCCGCTGGAGTGAAAGGGTTAGGAAAGAAAGTTGGAAGCAAAATAGTTTGATTAAAGTGAAAGCTGGAAACCACCTTGGGAAGAAAACTAGGATGAGTCCTCATGATTACCCTATTAAAATGAAAAACTGTATAAGGTTCTTTAGCACACAAAGACTGAATCTCATTGACCCTACGCGTTGAAGTAATGGCAACTAGAAAAGCCGCTTTCTACGTAAGATGTTGTAAGAGGCTTTGTATATTGGTTTGAAAGTAGGACCCATTAGCTTTGACAGAACCACGTTAAAATACCATGGGGGAAAATGTGATCTAAAAGGAGGGAATATCTTTTTTAGCCCTTCTAAAAAATCTTTGTCCACTGGCGTCTGAAAGATAGAGGTCTGCGTAGGAGACTTTATGTAAGCTGTAATTGCTGCGAGACGTACCTTTATGGAGAAAAACTGCAGACCAGATTTTGCTAAATGGAGAAGGTAAGGTAGAATTACATCTTCTTGACCCAAAATTGGATGAAGATTATTTTTGGCACACCACAAATAAAATCTTTTCCATTAGAAGGCTTAGGATTTTCTGGAGGATGGTCTTTTGGACTCTTTGAAAATGTTCATACATTCCTACGATAGACCTAAATGTCCATATTGGAGGAATTCAGGAGCCATGCTGTCAAGCTCAGCGAGGGAAGGATGGTATGGAAGATCTGCACGCCAAACTTGTACAGGAGATCCTGTCTGCATGGCAACCTCCTGTGTGGTCTCTCCGATTTTTGAAGTCTGTGAACCACCACTGGTGAGCCATTCCGGTGCTATAAGAATCATTCTGGTCCTAGAATTGTACAGTTTGTTGATCACTGTTGGAATCAGCGGAGTTGGCGGAAACGCGTAAAGAAATTTCCCCAGACAATTTATCAAAAGGGCATTCCCCTTCGACCCTGGATGGGAAAACCTGGTTGCGTAGTCGGGGGGTATTTGTTTGTTGTTTGCATCTGCAAATAAGCCGATTTGTGGATGCCCCCATTCTTGAAAAATGTCTTGCATGACTTTGTCATGTAGAATCTAGTCGGGATTTTCATGGAAATTGCGACTGAGAGAGTGCACTTGAATGTTCTGGACTCCTGGCAGGTGAAAGCTGATATTGTCATGTTCCTGGCTATGAGCTATTTCAAATAGACAGCGCTTCCAGGGACAGGGGAGGAAAATGAGTTCCTCCTAGCTTGTGTAAGAAATACATGGTGGTTGGGTTGTAGGTTTGGACAAGGAGTGAGTGTAGGAAAGTAGGTTCTGCTTTCATGGTCACCCCTACTTTTTGCTGGTGTCATTATGTTTTCTGACTAGTTTGACTGGGATCCTGCTAATCAGGACCCCAGTCTCTGTGCTTCTTCCCTAAATTGGACATGATGAGTACTTAGGTACACTCCAGATTGGCTACTGGAGTACCCTTGTAAGTCCCTAGAATATGGTACCAAGGTACCCGGGACATAGGTACTCCAGGGATCTCCCGTGGGCTGAAGCATGTACTAAGCCACCCATGAGAGACCACTCAAATTGTGACTGCAGGCCTGCCATTGCAGCCTGTGTAAGCTGGTACTAGCACCACTTACGACGGACATAGGTTTCCCTATATCTGAGGTCACTGCACTTAAAACCTGTAAGTCACCCCTAAGTCAGGCCTTTCAATCCTGAAGGCAGGTTGCTGTGTCCTAAGTGTGAGGGTGCCTCTGCATGGGCATGGCCCCCCTACAACCTTCGGAGTCCATTCTCCCGGGTTGTAAGTGCATCAGCCATTATAACATATAGAGTGACCATGCGTCATTACGCGATGACCATCTCTAAACTGGTTGTAATGAACCCTGTCAAGTTTGGTATCAAACATGTTGGAATCATACCACCCACACCGTAAACGGTGTGGGTGGTGTAATTCCATGCACTGTAAAGCTCCTCCAGGAGGCCCTCAGTGCTCCCGGTACCAGTCTTCCAGAACCGGACAGCAAGCTAGGGCTGCTGCCGACCAGAGACATGTTTCTGCCCCCCTGCTGCTGAGCCAAGCTCGAGCAGGGGAAAGCAGAACAAAAGATATCCTGTCACAGGGAGGTGAGACCACCTTCCAGACAGAGTTTAGTGTACTGGAGCAGGGTGGGGGCACGTGCCAGCGCCACTGACACTGCTTGAAGGGCACATTTGGTGCCCTCCTTGCATACTCCAGTTCAAACCTATTCAGAGAGCCGTTGGCTCCCGCTCAGGCGTGAAACTGGACAAAGGACATGGGAGTATCCTCCCCACTGTCCAGCCCCTCCTCTGGGAGGGACCCCTGAATTGTCCCAACCCTTTCCCAAGGGCACTAAAGGGGTTACCTGTGGGTGGGTCCCTAGATTCGTCGTGGGACAAGATTCAGATCATACACCACTTTGACTTCGACAGTCTGGACTTCACTTTGGTAACCGAGACTGCAACAGGGAAGATTCCTGCTGCTCCTGGTCTCATCGTCCTGCTGGTCTTCTGCAAAGTCTGTGCCCGTGCTCCATACCGGTTCTTCAACAGGCCTGTGGACATCCAAGACACCTGAAGGAATCTCCCTTGGAGTGAAGGAGTCACTAACCTGCATCTGCAGGCACCGCAACACAGCTCACCGGTCTGCTGATCCTGGGCACCCACCGACTCCGAAAGGCTCAGCAACACAGGTGGTGGTTCTGCAACTCTCTCGAGGCCTGCACTGTCTTCATACAGAGTTTGAGGTCAGAATCCCTCTTTGGAAACGCTGGAACAGAACCCCTATGCACTGCGTTGACTTGCCGTTGCCAAGGCTTGTTGGATCTCCCCTCCAGAGATCTTCGTGCTCCAAGAAGTTCCAACCTCAAGCAACTCCTACAGCCAAGATCTTTGCCCTCACCGCTTCCTCTGCACCGTGGGCCTTCTTCATTGGTGAGCTGCTCGAGCTCCTCTTGCGGCTCGTATGCCTTCGGCCCGTGGGTCCTCTTGAGGGTCTTCTTTGGCTCCATTGGGCTCCCCTGCTTGCTCGGGGTCTGCTCTGACTTACCTGCTCGTGGTGAGTCACTTGGACCTAGGTGGTTCCAACACTGCCCCTTTTTCTTCTTCTGCGTTGTTTGCCGCTGCCAAGGCTTGTTGGTGCCCCTGCCGGACACTGACCCCTGGGCTCTCGACATCCGATGTGGGACAGCTCATGAACGACTCCTGGTCATCTACAGCGTTGCCTGGTCCGCACAGCTGCAACTTCTAGGGCATCCTCAACCTCTCCTGCATCTCCGATAACGGTGGGCATTCGTCTTCCGTGCCTCCTGGTCACTCCTGGGTGGCATAGACTCTGTCCCCTGTGCTTGCAGGTACCTCTCATCTCGATTTTGCCTTCGGGTTCCACTGGACTCCTCCGTCTTCTCCAGGGGCATCTATCCTGAAGTCCTCCATTGTGGTTTACGCCGGTTTCCGATGTCACTTGACACCTATGCACCGGCTTCCCTGGTGTAGGTATCTTGGTTCCTGGGGTATGCAGGGGTGGGGTGACTCTCCAACTTTCCATCTTCCACAGGGTTTCGTCAGAGTCTACTGGGAAGGGTCCTTCTTCTTTAAAATTGCAACCGCGACTTAACTATTGACTAACATTGAGCACGCAGTCGTGTTCTCACTCTGCACACGACCTCCGTGGGGTTCCTAGATACTCACCTAGGGTGGTTCCTTGGGTCCCTGGCTCTTCTACGTCTTCTGGGTCCATTTTGAGTCGTGGTTCACATTCCACTATTTTAGAATATGGTTTGGTCTCCTCCTGGAGACCACTGTGTTACGTGTTCTATTGCCTAAGTATTCTGTGTATTGTGTTTATATCTCCGGGCAGGAGAAAATACATGGAGTTTGCAGTATTCCAATAGCTTTCGCAGTCACAGTGCCCTTTTTTGTTATTTCAAATGTAGAGTCCACCTGAGGACCGAAAAGGGGTTCCTTGTCAAAGGGTATGTTTAATACAGCCTGCTGGATCTCTGGTTTAAACCCACAGATTGTGAGCCAGGCATGATGCCTAAGTAACATACTCGTGTTCACTCCCCTTGCTGCAGTGTCTGCAGCATCTAATGCACGCCGTATGGAGGTGTTTGTTATAATTATTCCCTTTGAAGCTGTTAACCACATTTTATGTTCCTCTTGGAGATACTGGAATAGTTCTTCCATTTTGTCCCAGTGGGCATGGTCGTAGCATGCCCGGAGAGCTTGCGAGTTGCCAATATGCCACTGGTTGGCAGCCTGAGCTGAAAACGTTTTTCCTGCAGAGTCTATTCTTTTGCTGTCCTTGTCTGGAGGCGGGCTGCCTCCAGTGGCTTGAGAGTTGGCTCTCTTGCATGCTGTGGTGGCAACTAGGGAGTTTGGCAGTACCTGTCCTTTAATGAAAATAGGGTCAGATGGTGCAGGGTTTATACTTCTTATCTACCCTAGGTGTTACAACACTAGCACTAATAGGGTCTTTAAATATGTCAATGGTATGCCTAAGCATACCATTTAACATGGGTAGGTACTGGGTAGCCCTATGTGTTGTGGGCAGCGTGTTGAAGAGGAAGTTATCCTCTAAGGGCTCTTTATGAAGCTCTACATTATGAAAAGCAGCAGCCCTAGCTATTACCTCTTGATATGAGGTAGCATCTTCAGGGAGAGAAGGGTATGCAGTATAAAGGTCAGGATCTGTGTCAGCATGGGGATCGGTGTCATAGGTATCCCAGGGATCATCTCCCTGTGTCTACTCATACCCACAAGTATCTGAATGTGGTGACCCCTGTGGGGAAATGTCTAGTGGCTCTCCTGCGTGAGGTGGTGGTGAAGGAGAATCTGGAAATGTTGGAGGTGGTGGAGGTGGAGTTGGTAAGGGACGTGGAAAGGGTACAGGGCTAGTGGCCTAGTCCATAGTCTTCCTTTTAGGAGGGACTGCCAAGCTCAAAGCTTCCTCAAAGGTAACCTTCCTTTTAGGTGGTAGAGGAGAGGAAGCTTTGTCAAGAATTTGTCCAGTCTCAACCTGGATGTGGATTCTCTTCTGGTGTGTGCTCAATTTTTCCTGTAGCTTGTGCAGGATTGGCTCCACCTGTGGATCTGCTGTGGGTTTGGAGCTGGGCTTTGATGTCTTCAGCTCTGAAGCTTTTAGCTTCAAGGTGGAAGGTGCGCTCAGCGTTGAGGTGAATGAGGTCGACTGCCGGCTCGGCACTGAAGGTTGAGACGGTGCTGAATGCCGGTCTTGGTCTGAAGAAGTAGAAGCTGAGGGTTTCGACTTTGAATGTGCTTTCCGTGCCTAGCCTGAGGGCGGGACGTCTGCAGTGGTTTTTTCGTGCTGACCCTAGCTAGATAGCACTGTTGGACCAGGGACCTCGGATTCTGAGACCAGAAGTGTAGAATGTTTGTTGGTCAGCTTGGCCTGTAGGCTAGGGGCAGGGGGTGCAGTACTCACAGGCTGAGCTGGTGTAATGTCCTCCATTTCGAAGTCAACCTCAAGCTCAGAACTTTTGTCGATGGAAAAGGCCTCCTCCTCCTTGACCGATAGCTGCTCCTGGGCATGCTCCTCACCCAATTGTCAGAAGTGTCTCTGTAGGACATCTCGAGGTGACTTGCTCTACAATACCGAAGGGTCTTTTGGGATCGACTAGACTTGCATGCATCATAGTCCACTTTCTTGTGCTCGGAAGACAAGCACAAGTTGCAGATCGACTGCTGGTTCATTATGGGGTACTTCGCATGGCAACGCGGGCAGTATCTAAAAGGTGTGCGTTCCATCACCAGTTGGGCCTTACTGAGTACTGAGTTTGAGTTCGAAGGTAAGCCCCGAAAGGCGGGGCCCCTAACGGGCTATGGTCGAGCGAGACGAAACCGGCAAGGTTTTTCATCGATGCGCAGATGGAAAGAACGCAAATGGAAAGAAAATACTGACGGAAGGGACTGGATGTGGAACCGATCGAACAGTAACGGAGTCGAAAATGGAGCAAAGGCACATACGTCCGAACCCGACGGCGGAGAGAATACAATCTAACAAAGAAGTCGATGCCCATGCACATTATAACAAAGAGGAGGAGTCACTCTACCTCGTGAATCTAAAGACCTCTTCGAAGAAAAACAACTTGCACAACTCCGGACCCAACACTACATGGCAGTTGCCTGTAGAGCACGTGTTTCTACAGCCATACATGCCTCGAACATGTAGTTTTGCTGTCATTCTCCAGAGATGCAAAGCGAAGCGGACATTCTTTAACCAACTGTTTCCTTGCTCAAAATGTGCTCAGCACAAATGGGTTTGGAGTACTGCAACCACCCGCCCCAAAGAATGAAAGGTGAGTCATGTATCCTGATGCCTGCAAAAAGATCGACTTCAGAATATCAACAACTATCATAATATCAATGGAAGTACGTAAGGTTGAATATAGATTTACTATTTTTAAACCATCAACTTGACAAGATATATATTTGCAAGAAACAGAGTTAGGAATAGTAAATATATACCTACTTACATATATATAATTTGAAGAAATATTTGTGTTTGATGTTCTGCAGTCTTTATTTTTGTAGGTCGAATTTGGTGACAACCATATTCTGAGTTACAGACTTGAAGATGAAGTGTTCCTTACCTGTGCCCATAGGATTTCTGCCAGCTCCCCTCGGTTCTGAACGACGGCCCAGATAAGAAGGCAGTTGATGAGACATTTTGATGGGGCCTGTCCAGTCGTGTTGTGTGCGCTCTATTTTAGAGGGAAAAACATCAAAAGTGCAAGTTAGACCATAGGTTTGTGGGGCAGAATATGATGATTCTTACTCTAACCTCTCTACTTGGTGAGCCCAGTTTAATTATGAAATAATATCGAATGCATTAAATGTCTAAGAAGATTGAATTCAGCAGAGCAGAAACTCTACCATAAACTGGTGCCTGCAGTGTCCACAGCCCTAATGAAGGTAGCAAGACCAGACATGCTTTCCCAATGGAGTTTCCTTTCTTTTTCCATAGTGATAGAAAAAGCAGAACACAAGGAGATCTAATGATTTCTAGCTGTAGAGGCAACCAGAGTTTGAGAGAGACGTTTTTGGTGGTAGAGTCAAAATCTGGAGGCATATATTAATTCTCCATACACCACTAGTTCAACAGAGAAGGGTGTCAAGAAGGCGCTTGTCATGAGTTCCCATTGAACATATAAATATAATGATAAATTAAGAGGATTCAAAAAAGTAGTTTTAGTCTTCATTTCATCATTTCAAGACTGCATTCTTCACTTTCAGGCAACCCATGTTTCATGACTAACATGTCATATTGTCAGGGCTCTTGATTAATTTTCAAACCTTATTGAACAAGTTACTTACCTTCCGTAAGACATTATCTGGTAGAGACTCTATCTAGCTGCAGATCCTTACCTTTGAATTTCCCAGACGTCAGGCTGGATCAGGAAACTTTTGCTGAGCAATACCTATTGCACGTGCCGTTGAGTTGCTCCATTCGGCTCCGCGTGACGTCGGCGGCATTGGTAGCGTCGGTTATGATGTTGTTGGTTTTTCCACACCAGAAGTGAAGAGCCATGAAGTAACTGACGTAGTCAAGTGCAAAACTAAGGCCCTGAAAGGGGGGTAACCCTAGCCCTACAACATTAGTCCGCAAAGCAGGGAGGCATGGGTGGAGCTGTAAGGAATCTGCAGCTAGATATAGTCTCTACCAGATGATGCGTTACCGAAGGTAAGTAACTTGTTCATCTGAAAGAGACTTCTAGCTGCTGATTTCTTACCTTTAAATTAGATACCCAAGCCATACCATCCCGGCGGTGGGTGCAGACAAATATCTTAAACTAGAAAGTCCTGCAGGACCGAGCAGGCAAAAAGCCCATCTCTGCAGACCTGACCGCCCAGGCAATAGTGCTTTGCAAACGTGTGCAACAATGCCGTGGGCTGCGGACCAATACTTTAAACTAGAAAGTCCTACAGGACCGAGCGGGCAAAGTTGCAGCCTTTCCCCTGGTGGAATGGGCCCTTAATTCCTCAGGTGGCTGCTTCTTTGCCAGGGTATAGTAGATCTTAATGCAGAGAATGACCCAGCCAGAAATGGTCCTTTTCTGCACTGCCCTTCCCTTCTTAGCTCCCACGTATACCACAAGCGTTGGTCGTCCACCTGGAACTCTTTTGTGCAGTCAAGGTAGAACGACAACGCTCTTTTTGGGTCCAGTCTGTGGAAATGCTCCTCTTCCTTAGAAGGATGCGGAGGAGCAAAGAAGGTGGGCAATGTGATGGATTGACCCAGATGGAATTGGGTCACAACCTTTGGCAAAAAGCAAGCTCGGGTGCGAAGCACCACTTTGTCCGGAAAGGACAATAAATAGGGAGGCGAGCAAGATAACACCTCAAATCCCTCTGGGATTTAGTAATCACCACTAAAAAGGCTGTTTTGATGGTCAACAGCCGGAGGGGACAATTACGTAAGGGCTCAAAGGGAGCACACATCAGGTAGGCGAGGACCAAATTAAAGTCCCAATGTGGCATAACAAAGGGCATGGGTGGAAACATGTGAGCCAGCCCTTTCAGAAATCTATGTACAAAAGGCTGGTCTGGCAGCCGAAAAAAGGCAGACCGAGCAGAGAGATAACCCTTGAGAATTCCCAAAGCAGAGCCCTGTTGGGCAAGGGTTAAAATTAATAAAAGGACAGTAGAAAGAGAAGCAGAAAGAGGATCAATAGACCTTTCTATACAGTATAATACAAATTTCTGCTAACAGCAGGTGTATACCATATTAGTGAAGGGCCGCCTGGCCGCCAGAATAACATTAAAGACTTTGGGAGGAAGGTTAAAAGCTATCAACTGCCGCCGCTTGACCTGCACGCATGGAGGCGCTGAGTTCACAGGATCGGGTGGAGGATCCTCCTCTGTTGCTGCAACAGAAGATCCTCCCTAAGGGGCAGCCTGATCGGAGGATCAATGCTCATTTTCAGAAGCTCTGGATACCACTCTCCTCCCCAGTCCGGAGCCACAAGAATTACTTGGGCCTGGTCGCTCCTGATCTTTTTCAGAACCTTGGGCAGGAGTGGTATGGGTGGAAAGATGTACAGCAGGCCTGAGCTCCACTTGCGACGAAAAGCATCGCCGAGCGATAGCGCCTTGGAAACTCCAGCGCGCAGTATTGCTGACATTGCGCGTTCTCTCCAGAGGCAAACAAATCTGACCAAGGTTCTCACCACTGCTGAAAGAGACTTTGCGCCACCTCTGACTGGAGACACCACTTGTGATCTGCTAGGCATCGACAGCTGAGCTCATCCATCCTGGTGCTCAGAGAACCTGCCAGGTGTTGAACCATCAGGGTTATGCCCTGCTGTTCTAGCCATGTCCAGAGACACAGGTCCTCTCGACAAAGTGTCCACGACCCCTCCCAGCCCTGCTTGTTGCAGTACCACATGGCAGTGGTGTTGTCTGTGAACACGTGCACTAATATCCCCTTGACAGAGGGAAGAAATGCCTTCAATGCCAATCAAATCGCTCGGAGTTCCTACAAATTTATGTGGAGCCCCCTGATCTCCACCTCCCCCGGATGGCCGCCCCATCCCAGAAGTGATGCATCTGTCACTACTGTGAGCTCTGGTTGGGGAAGGGAGAGGAGTCTGCCGTTGACCCAATCGCGGTTCGTCAACCACCACTGCAGATCTCTTGCAGTTCCTTCTGAGATCTGGACCATGTCGGTGAGATTTCCTTGATGCTGTGCCCACTGGAACTTCATGTCCCACTGCAGAGCCAGCATACGCCACCTGGCATGCTTTACTAACAGGATGCAGGAGGCCATGAGGCCCAATAGCCTCAGAGTCAGTTTCACCGAAATCCAGGATAGAGGCTGAAACATCGGAACCATAACCTGAATATCCTGGACTTGCTGTTAGGAAGGATAGGCCCGAAACTGCACTGTGTCCAGAACAGTTCCGATGAAAGGAAGCATCTGAGAAGGAGTCAGGTGTGACTTTGTCACGTTTATTGAGAACCCCAGTATTTAGGCTGATAATTTTTGACCCCAACAGCGTCTTGGAAAGGTTTTTTTAAGATAGGGCACACAAATGCTTTTTTCCGTGCTGCTGGAAATTGCCCTGAGCTAAGCATGTTGTTTAAGAGCAAAACAAGATGGGCAAAAATCGTTCCGGGAACCATTTTCAATACAGATGGCGGACATGGATCAGTGGGAGAACCGATTTGATGTTTTCAGAATAAAAAATAATGTGAAAAGGATGGTGAGGCAATGCATAACCTGTGGTGGAGTGATAAATCACAAAAAACTACAAGAAATGTAAGGGCCTGGCCGTTCAAAGAAAGTGGATCTTGACATTTTTCAGGCTACTTCCACACTCAAGGAAATTGATGATGTAGTCAACGCAAGAAATGTCATAGCATTTTTGGAGAAACCTTTTGGAAGGCATGGTATGCCAGTAGAATTGGTCATGGACGTTGGCATGCAGTTGATATCAGTGGAGATGAGGAAAGATTTAAATGAGTTGGGGGTTCAACAAAGTCGGTCATTGCAGGAAGGTAGAATCCTTCTAGCATGGTTACGCCCACTTTTTGCCTGTTGTCAGTGTGTTTTTGCTAATCAGGACCCCAGTCACTGTGCTTCCTCCCTAAATTTATCATGGTAAATTCTGTTGTACCTTAACAATTGGCTACTGGTGTACTCCTTTTAAGTCTCTAGTATATGGTACTAAGGTACCCAGGGCATAGGTACACCAGGGGTCTCCCATGAGCTGCAGCATGTTTTGTGCCACCCATAAGAAATCACTCAATCTGGCTTGCATTTGCAACTTGTGTAAGCTGGTGCTAGCACCAGATACAACAGATATGTTTCCTTACATCTGAGGTCACTACACCTAAAACCTATAAGTCATCTCTAAAGCAGGCATTTCAATCCTGAAGGCAGGGTGCTGGGTTATAAGTGTGTGGCTGACCCTGCATGAGCAGCACACCCCTACAAACCCCGGAGTCGATTCTCCAGGCTTTGTAAGTGCGGTCAGCCATTTTGATACATATGGTGGCCATCCGTCATTACGCGATGGCTAACTATATAGTGGCTGTGCCGAACCTGGGCATGTTTGGTTTAAACATGTTGGAGACATACCCCAAGTGCTCATGGTAACAGCCTTTCAGGGTCTACTAGCAAGCTAGTGATGCTGCCTACCACAGGCACGATTCTGCCCACCTGCTGCTGAGCTGAGCTCGAGCAGGGAAGGTAGAACAATAGGTTTCCTGTCACAGGGAAGTGTGACCACCTCCCAGACAGGCTGAAGTGTATTGGGCTGGGGTGGGGGCGCTTGCCAGCGCCACCAGACTGCTTTGAGGGGCATATTTGGTGCCCTCCTTGCATACTCCAGTTTGAGCCAGTTCAGGGAGTCCTTTGCTCCCGCTCTGGTGCACAAATTGGACTAAGGACATGGGAGTATCCTCCCCTCTGTCCAGCCCTCCTCTGGGATGGACCCCTGAGTTGTCCTAACCTCTCTCTTAGGGTATAAAAGGGCTTACCTGGGGGTGGGTCCTCAGATTCGTCGTGGGACAAGACTCAAGCCTGAAACCATGTCACTCTTTGACCGTCTGGACACTTGGACTTCGCTGGACTTCACCTGGAACCGAGACTGTATCAAGGAAGACTCCTGCTGCTCCTGGTCTTGCTGTTCTGTAAGTCTTCTTCGTCATCTGTATCTGTGCTTCTTCCAGGATCTTCAACAGACCTGTGTGCATCAAGGACACCCGAGGTAATCTCCCTGGGAGTGAAGGAGTCACTCCCCTGCATCTGCAGGCACCGTAATGAACCCGACTGGTCTGCTGCTCCTGATGTCCCACGGACTTCAAAAGACTCAGCAATCCAGGTGGTGGTTTTGCAACTCCCTCGAGGACTGGCCTGTCCTCTGTGCAGTTTTAAGGCCAGTATCTCTCGTTGGAACCGCTGGGATCGAACCTCTGTGCACCACGTCAACTTGCCGTTGCCAAGACTTGTTGATTCTGCACTCCAGAGATCTTCAGACCACAAGAAGATCCAGGCTCCAGCATCTCTTCCTGCCAAGATCTTTGTCCTCACCACATCCTCTGCACCTTGGGCCTTAATCTTTGGTGAGCTGCTCGAGATCCTCTTGCGACCCCTGTGCCTTTGGCCTGTGGGTCTTCTCGAGGGTCTTCTCTTGCTTCAGTGGGCTCCCCTGCTTGCTCGGGCCTGCTCTGACTCGCCTGCACTTAGTGAGTCCCTTAAGCCTTGATGGTCCCAACGTTGCTCCTTCATCATTTTCCACACCTGTTGCAGCTGCCATGGCTTGTTGGTGCTCCCGCCGGACAACGACCCCCTGGTTCTCGACTTCCGATGTGGGACAGCTTGTGCATGACTACTGGTCTTCCTCAGCATTGCCTGATCCTCACAGCTGCAGCAACAAGGTCACTGTCATCCCTCCTGCATCCTCTGACATCAGTGGGCATTGCTCTTCCATGCCTCCTGGTCACTTCCGAGTGGCATAGACTCTGTCCCCTTTGCTTGAAGGTTCTTCTCTTCAAGAATCCACCATTGGATTCCACCGGACTCTTGCACAGTCCTCGCCAGCGGCATCTTAACTGAAGTCCTCCATTGTGGTCTACGGCGGTTTTCGACTTCACTTCGGACCTATGCACCCGGCTTCCCTAGTGTAAGTATCCTGGTTCCTGGGGTATCCACGGGTGGGATGACTCTCCAACCTTCTGTCTTCCACGGGGTTCCTTCCGGGTCCACTGGGAAGGGTCCTTCTTCTTCAAAACTGCCACCACGACTTTCCCGTTCACTTCTATTGAGTACGCTGCTCTGTTTCCACTCTGCACACAGCCTCTGTGGGGTTAATGGGTACTTACCTTGGGTGGTTCCTTGTGTCCCCAGCTCTTCTAAGTCTCCTGGTCCAAGTCCTGACTTCGGTCGCAGTTCGCATACCACTTTCTTAGTATATGGTTTGTTCTCCCTTGAAGACCACTGTGTATTGTGCTTACTTACCTCTTGCAATTGAAGGATTGTTGTGTATTTGTGGTGAGATCTCCGGGTAGGAGACATACCAATGTGTTAGTGAGTGTTGCGTAATAAATAGACATATTTTTAAAACTACGCTTTATGGTTCTTTTTCATTTAACCTACACTACATGATTAGATCTGGTAAAACAAGCTGCTTTACACTCCTTCTAGACTAAGCCTGAAGTCTGCTCTCCACAGCTACCACTTAGAGAGCTTTCTATGGCTGCCTAAGACCGCTAAAATCACCATAAGGGTTGTCTGGATTAGTGCAAGGTGCTTCACTTAAATAAGTGTGCACCATATACTAAGTCAGCCTCCTACAGTCATCATTTTTTATCCAGGAGGGAATGGCTAGAGGAGATGTGGAACAGGATCTTGAAGGAAGGTTTGCATTTAGCCGTGTGTGATGGAAATAGTCAGACTGATGCTGTGAAGAAAATAATTTGGTCACATCACATCACGCCAAATATTGGCAACGGTAAAACCCCTTACAAGCAGATGCATGGGAGATTTTTGTTCTGTGCTGAGCCCCCAGAGGTGAATGAGAAAAAACAAAGAAGTGACACTAAGGGATTGGGTTTCCGGGTAGAAGAGTGGGTCAGAGTGAAGCTCAGGAAAATATTTAGAAAGGTTGTCCCGTCCTTTGTAGGTGATAAAAGAGGGAAGGTTTGTGATGGAACTGACGTATGGTAATGTGAAATGTGACAATATCCTCTTTGCACGAAGATGTTGAGGAGAACACTTTGAAACAAAGAGGGGATTAAACTGTGGGGAAGAGAGATTCGGATCTCCTTTTGATACCCTTGCTGCACCTGCAATAAATGACAAGAAGACTAGGGGGAGCTTCTGTCTATACTTCAGCGCTCTTGCAGGTACCTGCAGATGCTTCTAGCAAGAATCAGAACTAAACGAAAAAGGAATAGCAGAACTGGTGTTCCCTTCTGCCATTGTTGCAGCTGATTTAGAGGCACTACCCTCATGTTCATTAGCAGCTTATATCATCCTAGTATTCGCAGTCAACAAGCCACTTATCGAAGTAGAAAAGTGTACCATCATACTCTCCTCTGCCTTTGAGGAATACAACATTGTACCATTTGAAATCAAGAAGATCGACATCAAGGGATGGAAGACCAAGCTGAAGAAGAAGGCAGTATCTACTGAGAAATATGATATCAATGCATGGTGTTTATTGTGTGATGTCAAGGGATTCATATTTTTCTTTCAAAGACACCATCAAGTGCCAAATCTTTCTCAGCCTTCCTTAAGAAGCACCTTTCATTAGTGCTGCGAGATAAAAACTAGGTGATGGAGGAGCCAGCCCTGCAATCTGCAGCTGATATGTTGAGGGCACATGAGGACATGTTCCACTTCCTCCTTCTTAGAGCCCTCCAAGGAGAAGACTAGAACTATAAATATAAAGGACTGGATTACATTTTGTTCTCCAGCTTCACCAGTTCAGCAGATCCATCCTCCTCCTTTGATTGTAGTAACATAAGTATGTAACAAGCGTATCAAGGTATGCCAGAGCATGTCCCACAGGAGGATCCTGCACCTGTTGCTTACCCTTTACCACAACAAAACCAGGTGCAACCACCTTCAGAAGCTCCTCATACTAATTTGCCTCCTAGCACTTCTCAAACAAGGCATCACTCTCATACTCCTTCTCCAAGAAGGTATCACGCTCACACTCCTAATAAGTCGGCGGGAAAAAAGTAGAAATCACAGGTCTAGAATTCCAAGGCAAAGATCCCCTATACCAGAACAGAAAATAATTCTACTTTTTGAGACTTTAAGAGGAATTATAGTTCATCCTTGTCCCCTAGGTTACCAAAAATAGCCTCTCCTGTAGATTATACTCTTACATTCCATGAGGTCCTAAAGAACAAGTTACTTACCTTCGGTAACGCATTACCTGGTAGAGACTCTATCTAGCTGCAGATTCCTTACCTTTGAATTTCTTAGGCGTCATGCTGGATCCGGAAACTTTTAAAGAGCAATACCCCTTGCGCAAATCATCGGATGGCTTCATTCGGCTCCGCTTGACGTTGTTGGCGTCGGTTATGAAGTTGTGGTACCTTGAAGGCACCACCCAGGTGCGCGGACGTCAGTACTTTTCATTTTTTCCATGCCAGAAGTGCAGAGACACGAAGTAACTGATGCACTTGTGTGCAAAACTAGGGCGCTGAAAGGGGGGGATTAACCCTACCCCTACAATATTAGTCCGCAAAGCGGGGAGGCATGGGAGGGGCTGTAAAGAATCTGCAGCTAGATAGAGTCTCTACCAGATAATGGGTTACCGAAGGTAAATACCTTGTTCATCTGATAGAGACTTCTAGCTGCAGATTCCTTATTTTTGAATTAGATACCCAAGCCATACCATCCTGGCCGTGGGCTGCAGACCAATACTTTAAACTAGAAAGTCCTGTAGGACCGAGCGGGCATAGTGCGCGCCTCTGCGGACCTGACCCTCCAGGCAGTAGTGTTTTGCAAACGTGTGCAATTATGCGCACGTTGCCGCCTGACAGATGTCTTGGGCTGGGACACCCCGAGCCAAGGCCGTAGTCGCAGCTTTTCCCCTGGTAGAATGGGCCCTTAATTCCTGAGGGTGTTATATTCCATATAGGTACCATAATATAGGCCCCGGTAACTTCATTACCTTTCACCTATATTCTTCCCTACATTACACTTATAACGGTTTACAGGGACTGACCTTTTACCTACATACGACACTGCATTCAGAACGTGGGTTTTCCCTAGTTCGAAATCTCATACATTATGAATGAGGATTCTTGGAAGCACAGCAGGACTACCATCTCCTGTATAATATCTATGTATAAAGTTCATGCCCGACGTCATCCTTAGGCCGACACAGTAATACAGCGAGGTAGGACCCCTGGGGAGACCTATGGGTATATATACATCACATCTTGCTGAGATAGGGAGAGGAGACCGAGACTTCCCGGCCAAGACACTGACCAGAGTCGCTGAGGTTCCTGCATGCAGACACTCCAGCTCGCAGTGGTCTAACATCCCTCGCGGGGTGTCTAACTCGAGACCAAGACGGGGTCCCACAGTCTCTCACTTCAGGTAATGGGGTTGACTAAATCCTAGAGGGATTCTTGGCTTAACACCTATACACATGCTAGGTACATGTAGGTACATCTAGTTAGGGAAGCACAGTAGGAGTACGCATCTTTTTATCATGTGTTTTATATACTCGTATGTATTCATGATTATTGTAAGATGGTAGAGCTATACCATCCATTTACCTTTATAGTACTGCTAATCATTTATATCTGATACTGTCTCACGGTTGTTGCAGCTCAACTATTCTACCCCATAATAACAACAGTTCAATAAATACTTATTGAAAACGCCCAGCCTGTTTATTCTGTGTATCTCTCGGAGAGAAACTAAGTAAGCATGAGTGACTGAGCGAAAAGTAGTATATTGTTTCCACGGTCCTGAGGGATCAGGGTTGTCATGTTCGATGGTTGCCAAGAACTATTCTCTCCTTGGTAAGAGGAGATTCTAGTGGCCCTGTGAGCTAGTTGGTACAAAAGGCCAACATACCCAGTGGGGGTGTTCAGAGTCAGTCTGTCACCAATCATACAGTGTATGCTGTCCACACGCGCAGTTTCTGAATAACTATTATAGGAGCTACACGACATGGCGTCGCCAACGTTGGTTGGGTACTTATTTAACAGTAGAATCTGAGTAGTTCAGTCGTGCTAGTCTCAGAGACCCACACTCACAAATCCCCAGAGACATCTGGAGTGGGAGGGCACAAACTCCGCCACAGCTGAGTAAGCGAAAAACCCTATTTATTGACTGTTGGTTAATCAAGCTTGAAGGACACTGTGTTTCCAAATTGTGCAAAACACCTTATCTTAGTTCCCTTGAAAAGTTATTACGTGTTCTAAACACAATAACTAACCAGGTCTTAGTCCCAACTAGAACAGCCACTAACCCTCTTGGAAGACGAGGAAGATGCAAACGCAATACATATTGCGGCAAATGTTAGAAATGCGGTCACCCTGAAACTGCTTGCGCATAGTCTAACACCTAGGGGTGGCGTAGTAGCTTTCGTGATTGAGGCACACGAATCATACAGAACAGAGGTATTTTATTTGTGGGTTACATTCCCAGCAGCAAATGCAAGAACAAAAACATTACATTACTACCCAGAAGATGAAGCACCAGCGGAAAATTGTCCGTATGAGTACATTGAAGTTCCGCTCACGTACCAGGAACACTTATACTGGTTTAAAGGCGCCCCCCTCCATACAAGAAGTAGAGCAATACTCTGTCCGCTCGGAAGAGAAGGAGCGACATGGCCAATATTAGGATGTATGATGATGCAACGCAAACAAAAACAACGCACACCATTACATCGCATTTCTCACATCGCATGCACCGTTACATCGCATGCATTCACCACGCAAACCATTACATCGCACTCCGCCCTCACATGCATGCAAAAGACCTTTACAACGCAGACAAAGACCACGCATTCTATTACACAGCAAAATTCTCCCTAACGGCCCCCCCAAACACACTACAACGCCCTGACACTACCCTCAACCCTAAGGCGTAAAAAGTAAAGCCAAAAACAGTACCATACACTACTATTAACCCTAAGCCCTAACCCTAAAGCCTAAAACACTACCATATATGACTCTTAACCCTAAGCCCTAACACTAAAGCCTAAAACACTACCATAGACTACTATTAACCCTAAGCCCTAAACCCTAAGCCTAAAACACTACCATATACGACTCTTAACCCTAAGCCCTAACCCTAAAGCCTAAAACACTACCATATACTCCTATTAACCCTAAGCCCTAAAGCCTAAAACCCTCCCCTCCACTACACTCCCCACCAACTACCCTAAACCCTAAAACACTATGAGTACAGCGTCGTCCTTACCTGTCTCTCGTCGTGGTTCCAGCGTTATCTCCCCGCCGTCCGTGCCCCTGCACCTGCATTCTAAAAGCGCCCGCGATGTAATGGCGCCAGCGATGTAATGTCGTGCGTAGTGAACGCACGCGTCGTAACGTCGCGTGCGTTGTAACGGCATGCGACGTAAACGATGTAACGCATGCGTTGCGATGGTCCCCCCCCCAATATTAGCGACCTATACACCACATCCTGACATTGAAACAATGCCAGGAGGAGACTTACTTATACATCACAAAGAATAAAGAAATATTTACAGGAACATGACGCAGTTTGTCATGAGGACACTCACAGTCCAGCCGGCAACGGTTACAACAAATACAACTCCAGTTCAAAATACAGCAACTAAAATAACACCACAAACGTTAGACGCAGTAATGGGTAAAATGCCAGCAAAACGTGAACAAATGCCATTCTGGGTAGCTCAGAAAATAACACAGCTAGAAGCAGTATTTCCGAATACTAGCCCTTATGAAAAACACAGAATGCTGACAATCTGCTTGCCCATGGGGATAACACCACAGATAGAGGATTGTACCTCTTGGGGTACAGTTTCCGTTGCTATATATACCAGAACTCATGGTATCCCGTCTTTAGCAGTAATACCAGACGTATTAAGACAAATACAAAATGAGTACGGAGCAGAGCCTGCTCTGAACTTAGGGATGAAATTACTAGGTAATTATGCCCAGGTATCAGCCATAATATTAGCAAATATTAAAGGGGAAGCAGCATCGCTGGCTATTCGCCAACGCCTAAGGGAGTTCAGTCCTTTACAACAGGAGCACGAACTACCTAAAATAATTGAAACTGCATATGCAGAATTAGGCAGGGACAGTTTGGGTGGAAAGGCATTAAAACCACAACTGATTGGTAGTCCCGAAAAGGACACCTTCAAGCAGACACCTGCTTCGTCAAAAAAGAAGTGGGACAATAACAAAAAACAAAAAGTTAAAGAAAAAAGATCTCAATCCAGAAACAGATCTCCTACACAGGAGCCCTCCAAAAGGAAGTATAACCTTAGGAATAGGGACAATATTAGGAAACCTGACAGGTATCAGGATACTGATACATGTTTCTCTCGTTCCTTTCAGGGTTAAACGAAAAACTCCGAGAGGGAAGGACGGTCAGACAGACAAGAAGAGCGTACAAAGTCCAGAGAAAAGCAACACGTTCAAGAAGATACTTCCAAAAAAGAAGACAACCAAAACAAAAGCCACAGTTCAAAAAGAAGAAGGTTGCAGGTCTAAAAATCAGACAAGCCTAGAATTCTAAGGACTCGAATACTGAATGGGGAAAGGTCGCTGACGATGATAGACAGTGCGGCAAAAGTAACAATAGCTCGCCAGAACCTGTTGGAATTTCTGGTGACAGCAGACTTGAATGATTACATCACGGTGGAAACACCTGATACTAGGGTAAGTGTCCCACATACGTTATATGAAATACCACTCCAAATGGAGGAGGACAAGCCCAGGAAAGTTAGAGGTCTCTTTTGGGAGAACCTGACGTTTGGCTATGACATTTTGTTAGCTGAACAAGACTGGCCGCCAATATTCGTCATGGACTGCCCTAGCGGAAAAATGGTAATTCTACCAGCATTTTCCGACCCTGTTCCCAAATATTTGAAGTATACATATGCACGGGAGTGGGCAGTAGCCCCAGCTCCGGCATTATACAAAAACCATGTTGGATGGGATGAGGATTCAGCCCACCACATTCTTCCATTAAAAAATACTCCGACTGCGCAGAGGCAATATCCAATAAAGCAAGAAGCTAAAAAACAGGTCAGGGAGATCTTAGATCAACTTGAGTACAAAGGGGTGATTGAAACTTGCACCTCTCAAATGAATAACCCTTTGTTTCCTGTATCAAAACCAGACAATTCATATCGTTTAGTTTTGGATTACAGACATTTAAACACTTGCACTAAGACATTTGCAGTTCAAAAAGCACACAGTGCCGCATTAATGAATAACATTGTAAAATAAAAAATACAAAACGACACTAGATATCTCAAATGATTCTTTTGCCAAAATATAGCGCCAGAAAGCAGGTATTTCCCCCAGGGGTATAAGAACAGCCCAGGGTTATTTTCAGCCAGAGTAACTGAATTACTTCAAACTTTGGATGAAGAGGCATTGTCCTATGTGGATGATATTTATCTAACGGATGATGACCTGGAGGAACACTTGTACAGAGTAAATGCCATAATTTTGGGATTTGCCTCTGAGGGTTACAAATTCAACTTTAAAAAATCAAAGATAGCCCACCTCAATGTTCTTTTTCTGGGATATGAGCTTTCAAGTGAAGGGAAAAGCTTAGCAGCTAACTTTTTAGAAAAATGTGCGCTGCTCCAACCTCCAAAATCATTAAAAAACTTACAATCAATACTGGGATTCCTGAACTTTGGCAGAACATACATTTTGGATTACGCAGAAAGGGTAAAACCTTTCTACGATTTAATAAGACCTGACATTTCAGTTAGACAATGGACACAAGAACACACAGATATCCTTTGTTCTCTACAAGCTGATATGATAGATTCCAAACACTTACAGACACTAGTAAACGTATGCAACCTGGTGATCCGTATAGTTGTAGGCCAATCAGGGTACACCTACTTAACGGATCAGTGACTAAATATCGAGGGACAGAATATCGACTGTCCAGAATATCGATGCCAAAATATCGAGGGACAGAATATCGAGCACCCTATCTACAAACAGGTAAGTACTAAAATATCGAGTACAAAATATCGATGTTTAAAATATAGTTAACTAAAATATCGAATTTTTAAAATGTATTAAAAATAATATAAAAGTAATTAAATAATAAACACAATTAAATAAAACATAGTTAAAATAATGTAAAAAAGCTTAAAATGTAAAAATAATAAATGTAATGTAAAAAAAACCATTAATTATTTTTTTAACATATATATTTACTTAATATTATAAAATAATTATTAATATTAATTATAAAATATTTAAAACATTATTAAAAATATATTTACATATATATATATATATATATATATATATATAAATAAACATATTATATAAATATAAAAATAAATAATATATAATAATTTAAATAATTAAAGTAAATTTTTTTGGTTAATTAATAATTTACACTACATTAAATATAACAAAATTAAAAACGTTGCATAGCTAAGGGAATAAAATTAGTATTCACACTCCAACAACTGCAAAAGTAGGGAATTTGTTGGATAGCGGGTGGGTACAAATTACTATTCCCACTCAAGTGAGTGGAACAGTAGGGAAAGTGTTGGATAGCGGGTGGGTAAAAATTACTATTCCTACTCCAGCGAGTGGAACAGTAGGGAAAGTGTTGGATAGCGGGTGGGTACAAATTACTATTTTGACTCCAGCGAGTGGAACAGTAGGGAAAGTGTTGGATAGCGGGTGGGTAAAAATTACTATTCCTACTCCAGCAAGTGGAACAGTAGGGAAAGTGTTGGATAGCGGGAGGGTAAAAATTACTATTCCCACTTCAGTGAGTGGAACAGTAGGAAAAGTGTTGGATAGCTGGAGGGTAAAAATTACTATTCCCACTCCAGTGAGTGGAACAGTAGGGAAAGTGTTGGATAGCGGGAGGGTAAAAATTACAATTCCTACTCCACCGAGTGGAACAGTAGGGAAAGTGTTGGATAGCGGGTGGGTACAAATTACTATTCCTACTCCAGCGAGTGGAACAGTAGGGAAAGTGTTGGATAGCGGGTGGGTACAAATTACTATTGCGACTCCAGCGAGTGGAACAGTAGGGAAAGTGTTGGATAGCGGGTGGGTAAAAATTACTATTCCTACTCCAGCGAGTGAAACAGTAGGGAAAGTGTTGGATAGCGGGAGTCTAAAAATTACTATTCCCACTCCAGTAAGTGGAACAGTAGGGAAAGTGTTGGATAGCGGGAGGGTAAAAATTACTATTCCCACTCCAGTGAGTGGAACAGTAGGGAAAGTGTTGGATAGCGGGAGTCTAAAAATTACTATTCCCACTCCAGTGAGTGGAACAGTAGGGAAATTGTTGGATAGCGGTAGTGTAAAAATAACTATTCCCACTCCAGTGAGTGCAACAGTAGGGAAAGTGTTGGGTAGCGTAGGGGAATAATTGAGTAGACCCACTCCTACAATATAATTAAAATTAATTAACAAATAATTAATTAATAAAAATATATTTACCTTACAACATTTTCCCCTATAAACGTCACCTCCAATAGTGTAAAATATTAATGAATCAACATAATTAGTTAACATTTAATTAATTAGCTAATTACAATTAACAATCAAATTAATAACCAATATATCTAAATTAATTAACACAATTAACACTATAAAATAACTTTGAATAAATATTTAAAAATTATTAAAATTTGAATTCAATTTAACTTAATTCCCACCCTACTCCCCTATCAACACTCAACATACTACTATTTTTTTTAACATAATTAACATATTAATACATTAATTTTTAAAAATTAATATGTAAATAATTGCTAATTAATAAAAATAAAAAAAAACAATTTACATCATTATCAATTAATTAAAAAAGATTATTCACTTTTTATATATTTAATAATAAATTAATTAACTTAATTAACAATAGTAATTATTAAACAATAAATTATTAATTAATTAATTATTAATTTTTATAATTTAAATTAAATCACTTCCCACCCTATTCCCCTATAAACCCACAACCCGCTATGGAACTAATAAAAGCAAAAATGATTAAACAATAGTAATTATTAAACACTAAGGGGCTCATTACGATGGCGGGCGGAAGCACAACCGCCGTGCTGGCGGATGCAAAAACCACCAGTTACCGCCGGCACGCAGCAGTCCACACGCCCGCCCAATTACGATGCGAAAAGTAGGCCAAACACCGCCGGCAAGCCAGCAACACCGTCCGCCATCAAAGTGCGCCCGTACACGTAGCGGCGCAGCCCAACTGACACACACCGTCCGACGAAACACGTCCCGCCCGGCGCATAAATTACGATGCCGCAAACAAACGGCTCCCACGGCCAAGAGATACCGTACGACAAACCGAAGCGGTAACACGGACGCCGAGCACGGACAACGAAGAAGCGGCTCCCCGAGCATGAATCCAGCACTGCAGGCCCTCCCCATGCTCCTGCTGATGCACCACCAAGGACGCAACGTACCGCGGAGACGCAGGTAGGCACACACACAACAAGTGCACGCAAACAGCGCACACAGTGCAAGGGCGGAAAAAGCGGACAACCCCCACCAGCGCGTGTACACTACACATCCACCATTGCATCCACATATGACACACAGGCCAAATCGTAACATCGCGTAACACATGTGTACACACCACCTGGGACAAGGAACCAACAACCCCGTCACGGCCCCAAAGCGGCGATGACGCCGCCACACATGCGCACAACGCAGAGGCCAACCGCAGCGCCATGCATTCGTCGCACACAGACACAGGGACACAACCAAGCAGCACACACATCAGCCCCACCCCGAACGCACATGACACGTGACAGGCCTGCCACAGACATGTCCCCAACGCCCAATTCACGGACAACACCCAACGCCACACAACCGACGCACACATGTCAGTGAAGACACGCAACAGCAGGACACACCCCAGTGTAACAAACATGGCGTAGCACACAGCGGCGGCAACACCAACTAGGAGAAGCAGGGCCCCTTCGGGAAGAGGAACGCCAGTACCACACTGAAACACCCATACCACCCTGCACATATGAACAAGACATATAAAACGGAACACCAAAGAGCCCGGGGACCGACAACAGGTGGCCCAAGAATAACATTCACACACAAGGCCCAACGCAGAGCGGAAAGGCAGCCTGACGCCCACACAAGGGAGAGCAGACAGCACTGAATGACCTTCCATTCCAACTCCGAAACCACAGCCCTACGACAGAAGCCGGTGAATACAGCCATTGTCCAAGAATAGACCAACACAGGCTTGCCGAGGAGACCGACCACAGGGCAGATAGCGCATATCACAGAAGCACACAACGGACGGGGAAGAAAGAAGAAAACACTCCCCCATGTCGGCCACATGCAAGTTAATTGGAAGGAGTCACACATCACTGACCTTGAACTGTCTGAGAAGCATGTGGGAAGAGGGCCCGTGTCCTCCAAACAAGCCAACAGAACACAAGTCCTGTCTCCCTACGACTACACAGAGCTCACAGCAACCTCGGAGCGTGCACATTGCAGACTGCACACACAGCCAGAGCACGCCACCACAACGCACCGCTGCGAAATGGCAACCGCAACACACCTACCCAACTACGCCGAACAGCTCAAGCTGTACAAAACCAACCTGTTTCATACATTGGGATGCGATCTCCTGTCCCTGCTGAACGTAAGTTACCGACTGACTTACCGCATCACATTGTTCAGCTGCGTCATGCCCGTCTTCTACTGTCGGAGGTGTCCCTACCAGCATCCCGTGGAGATATGCCTCTCCAACCCGGCATGTCTGAAGGCGGACCTGCTACCACTACTCCTCCCTCTGGACGCACACGACAGGGCCTGCTCTGCCTATGGGGGCATGGCGTATGTGGCCAACATCGCACCCGCACTGAAATGGGACCACTGTGCCTCCACACGACGGATCATCGAGAACAGCTACATCGAATGTCACCCAGCATGCCCCATCATGGTCCTCCAAGGGACAACTTACGAACAACACCTTGACAGCCACCATCCGCTACATTGGCTGGCAAACATGTACACCACCAATGACATGGAAGCCCTGCTGGACGGCATCGCATACCTGACAACCTGTAAATTCGTCGGACCACAACGCAGGTTCCCCGATTGACCTATGATGTCCAACCCCGCACCCATGCTTAGCTTCCGCACGGATCTGGCCAGTCACCACCACAACAGCCATACCAAACGACCGGCAACTGTAACCACACCATCAACGACATCGCCATGACATCGGATATGACCGGGACATGCACACTGTTCCCCATCACATCCAGGAACACCGCATGCATCGTGGGAGGCAGTGGCATGGGGTCTGTGTATCGCACCCACATGGACGGAACTGCACGAACAACCAGGACACGACATGGATCCAGCGCCCATGGACACACACCGCTCAGTGGACATGAATAGGTCGCCTGGAGTCTGTGGGTGCTGCACCCTCCCACCCCCGCCCCGGGAATCCCATACCAGGACCTTTGCATGGACGACAAGTGCATACAACAACAACACGACCCCAGTGACTGTGACATGTCCAGTAACCACCACAGTGCAACAACAAGTGGCACGCCGCTGCATGCACGCAAGCACATGCCCTGATGTCATCTCACATGCACGCGTGCATGAGGAACAACCGCAGCAAACCTGTCACATGGAACTGAGATGGACTGTGCCCATGATGCCAAGCGGTCTGGTAGGCTACATGTATACCGTCTGTGTCAAAGTCCGCAGCTCCGCAGCTATACGTAAATGTACATTAGCACAGCCTTGGCCAAGCAGATGTCACTCTGAAGCCCACATCCCACATGCAACAGCCAATCACATGTAACCCCACACCCTATCCCATTTGCAATCATGCTCAGTATATCCTCAACATGTATTCCGCTGCCAGTAGTGTCCACTATACTGCATCACAGAGGACAGAAGACTCAATATAATGTTTGAAACCAAAACTGTCTCCGCTGACTCATTTCACAAGTACGAATGAGAGAGGATGAGAGTATGTGAAGTACACGGCAGTCGTGACATGACCATGTAGTCCACTGGTATTGGATGTCAACGCAAATGAGTAGCACAACTGTGGAAGACACACATGTGTCGTGTGAAGTCGTATGGACGCAGTGCTCAGGTGGGTGGGTGTGACGGGTAGATGCGCACATGCCAAGTTGGAGCACGCCGTGTTGGGAGGGGTCATGAACAGTACACCACCGCTTCCCTGGGCATTGTGAGAGGACACCTGTCGGGGGAGTGAACACGTGTGTGCACAGCAGCCGGGCACACGTACAAAGCGGTACCAGGCGCACCTCAGCCCACCCTCTGTGGACAAGCTGGATCCTGTTGTGCGCCCGCCATGCCCCTTGACAAGGCACACACAGCCCCAGTCGACCAGGTGTAACCCCAACATAGTCAATCCGCACAGGCGATACAGGGCACGGGATGGCAGTGGAGCATGGTGTGTGAGAGGTCTCCTCGCGCTCCTCCTGGTCATATCACGCAGGCAATAGAACCTCAACGTCTAGCATGGCACAAGTCAAATGGAAGTGTAGGGGGACGCACCACAGCACGAGCAGCACTGACGTCACGGGAGGTGGCTCGCACCATCCCATCCATTGCCCATCATACCAACCACGCCACATGCCATTGCGACTAAGTGCAAGCGCGTGCGCCACCACCCCCGAGCCCTCCCCAGAGAGGCCAAAGAGTGAATGTGTGGGCCATCAGCCACAGACGGACGCGGCCTGGCCGCAAGGGCAGCCACAGCCACTGGGTGTCGCAGGTGGCGGATCCGGAAGGCGAAGACTGTGATGCATAGTCCATGCAGGCCGGGTCTCCATTTGGGGCACCACGCAGGTGGACGGCGTCCCGCCACACATCATACCCTGAGACAGCCCACTCGTGCAACTGGACCCACACATACACTCCTTGCCCTCTCTGGTGCGAGCTTGGGGCTGCCTGTGCAAGCGCTAGCCTCGCAGGTGAGCATGCATATTGGGGGAGCGAGGGGAGGACATGAGGGCTGGGGCGAAGATGACTGTATCACTGTCAGTTAGTACAAGGGATGACCCAGATGTGGAAAGGAAGAGACGTGTCCCGTGTGTACTGCAACTAGTCGCCAATCCAACTACCCCCATGTCCGGAATGTAAGCCCGCACCTAGGCCCGCCCATCCGCCACATCGAACATACCACCAGCACGACAACCTTCCCATTCGAAACACTGACTGGGGGTGGCGACCAGTGAACAATCATGTGTAGCCTACCCACGCGTACATGTGGGCCCTCCATGATCCATGTCACCTGCGGCAAAGTCATGACATGCGCAATGAGGGAAGTGAGGAGAGCTGTCCTCCCCACGCGCAGAAGGTGCATCAGCTCCACAGACCCAGCAGCGAGTCCAGTAGGGGTCACATGTGCAGGGGCAGCTGTGCCTGGTGTGAAGGCACATGCATATAGACAGCACATCGACCAATGTGTAGTCTGCCCACATCTACAGTCCATCATCATGCGGACATAGGAATTGAACACAGGGCAACACATCTTCAGTTGGTGCACCCACCGTGACCAACAATGCGCAATCATCGACGTACCCGCCCTGTGCATGGCCCCCCACCCAACGGAGGCACATCCAGTGCCACCATCCCACACACACAAGCCTTCCACGGAACATGCTGTGTCCAATGGTCAGTTCAGAGTCAGCGCCCATCTGGTGGATCCTGAACAGGAGACACATGCACACACATGCCAGCTCCCACTATGTACGTCTGCCACCTGGCACGTGCAATGTAACCTCTCACCTGTGACGTTTGACTGCAAGCACACAGCCGTCTTGGCATGGGGCTGTCAATGTGGACACCTGTCAATGTTTCGGGAGGTGTGATCCGTACAGTGCTGTACATAGGGTGCAGTGCTGACACCTACTACTGTCTCATATCCCCTCGTGCCACAGGACCCACTTGTTTTGGCCGCTCAGCCTGTGCCCACAACGTCGTCGTCGTGTGCCATACTCATCCAGCCGCGGAAGCAGTTCCATACTCAGCAGACATTCATGTTGCTGTGGCGTTGCCGCTTGACGGATATGCAGTCAGTCCCCATCAGCACGCCCCGCAGGTCATTGGGGCCTAGATCCCCATGTGCATGCACATGGCAGTGGTTTGTATCACTAGCCATTGCCATTGTTGGGAGACCTGTGTAAGTGTATTGTGGCCGTGCCGTCCCAGCTTGACAGCTGGGCTGTGGCTCATGTGCTTGCTCAGTCATGTCAGTGATGTGTATGCGAAATTGCTATGTGTCGTGTTGCTTTGACATGTGTCCTCTGCCATTGTCCCTAGGCGGAGACCGAACATTGACCGCCCATACCAATTGCTGGCGGACATGGACGATACAGAGGTTATTAGGAAGTTTCGGCTGGACAGGCCAACCCTGCATCGACTGTGTGCCATGTTAGAACCCCATCTCCGTCCCCGCAGGGTGTATCCGACTGCTGTCACCCCCACGGCTAAGGTGATGGCCGCCATGCATTTCTTCGCCACTGGGTCATTCCAGCACACAGTGGGCATTGGAGGAGGGATGTCCCAGCCCATGTTCAGCAAGGTGCTGAGGGATGTACTGGCAGCCATGATGCTGTACCGAAACAGGTACATCCGCTTCCCCAGGGCTCGTGAATTGGCGGCAGTGAAGGGTGCATTCTATGCCCTTGGCAGAATCCCACACGTCGTTGGAGCCATTGACTGCACACATGTCGGCCTTGTTCCACCACAGGCCACTGAGCACCTGTACCGCAACAGGAAGCACACGCACTCCCTGAATGTGCAAGTGGTGTGCCTTGCGGACATGGTGATCACCCACGTGTGTGCAAAGTTCCCAGGCTCGGCCCATGACGCACACATAATGCGCAACAGCATCTTGCCACGACTGATGTCCAATATGCAACAGGATCGTGGCTGTATTGTCAGTGAGTATGTGGAGTGGTGTAGCGTGCTGGTTGTGCGATGCTGTCCCCTGTCCAGTTGGAATAGCAACGGTTCTCTGTGTCCCTCACACCCAGGTGACTCTGCGTACCCGAATGGGGCATGGCTGCTCAGTCCATTGAGGAATCCTCGCACCCCAGCAGACGATCGCTACAATGAGGCACATGGGAGGACCAGACGTGTGGTCGAGCGTACCTTTGGCCTCCTCAAGTCCAGGTTCAGGTGCCTGGACCGCACCGGGGGTGCGCTGGCGTACTCCCCACAGAAGGTGTGCCGGATAGTGGTGGCGTGCTGCATGCTGCATAATCTGGCCATTCGGAAGCAGATCCCCCTCATCGTGGATGACGGAGATCAACCAGGGCCCCAGCCCGCAGACCAGGACAGCTCGAGTGAGGAGGACAGCGGAGAGGAGGAAGCTGGTAATGTGCGGCAGCAGCTCATCGCCCGCTACTTCACTTGACGGTGAGTGTCCATGTACGACGGCTGATGTGGCTGTATCAGTGCAGGTGTGTGTGTGCTGTGTCAGGGTGGCCGTTTGTTCACTGCGTGCTGTGTGTCAACGCTCCATGGCCAGGGTAGTATGCCACTGTTGGTGGCTGTGGCATTGTGCCCTATTGCTCTGTGCGATGTGTGTACATTGCTTGTAGTTGTTGACATGTACTGTGTGATGGGTGTGTGACACACTCATTGAATGTGCTCCTGTTCTGTCTCCCACCCCTAGGTCCCTACAGGCCCTCCGGATTCCATTGCCATGCCACGCATCAGGTGCCTTTCCGCCCAAGGTGGCCGTTGTATTCCGTACAAATAAAACACAGGGCACAAATAGCAGTTAGTGTAAAAGGTGCATTTATTTCAAACTGTGACATGTGATTGTGTGTAAGGTGATGACAAAAGTGGTGCGTGCAGTGACAATGAGCTGTCGGTCATGGCTGCGTGATGCTCAGGGTGTACCCACTGGTTCTATGTCCATAGTCCAACACACACATGCCATCCAGATGGCTGTGTGGAGTGGGATCGTAGTCCAAGTCAATGCAGTGGCTGGTCAAGGAAGGCTGGCGGAAGGCTGGCTGGCTGCCTCACTTGCGTTTGGAGCGTGCGAAGTCCTCCCGGGAGATCGGTTTCCACTTCGGACGGCCCCTTCCACGTTTGCGAGGGGGGTGCCTGCTTGCGACATGCTGGTGGTTGAGGTGTGCTCACTGGCTGTGGACGCAGGGGAACTGGACACTGCTGCTCGACCCTGCGCCCCGGCAGGTGGTGGCAGAGGGGAGCTGCTGTCCCTGGCTGTGACCTCACCGCCACCACCAGCTGGCCCATGAGGTCCACGAGTTGGCCCATACGGGCGTCCATGGACCTCAGCACCCCCAGCACCTCACGCGTGTCTGAAGCAGACCGGACCCATTGTCCTTGGGCCTCTTCATAGGCCCCAAGGACTCTGGCCATTTGAGGCAGGGCATGGCTCCCAGGGGAGGCTGGCGTTTCCCTGACCCTGCTCCTCCTACCAGTCCTGCTGCCACCGGCCTGCCCACTAGCCACATTGCTCACCACGGTCCTCGCTGTGGCTCCCAGGGTGGATCCAGTCGGCCGGGCCACCACCTGCGCTGGGGCTGGTGCCAGCGAAGACGTGGTGGTGGTGGCGGCGGTGGTGGTCGGTGCGGCGATGGTGGCGGTTGCGGCAGTGGCCACAATGACCGTGGGTGTGGCCGCAACGACAGTGGCAGCAGGGGGCTGGGAATGTTCAGCAGCCCTGGATGATGGGTTGGTGGGTAGGAGGGGTCCTGGAGAGCGGCTGGGCCCTGCCACACCAGATGGGCCTGCTTGGTGGTCCGTGTCCGAAGAGGAGGACAGATCCTCCAGATCCGTGTGTCCTCGTTGGGGGCTTGTAGGCTGGCTGTGCTGGCTGCTGGCTCCATCGCCAGCATCCAGCAGTTCGTCACCTGTGGAGAGAATGAGATTTGTTATTGTGTTGCACCTGGCGAAGTATGTATTTGTCGTCTGACATTAACAGTTCGTGCAATCTCGTACATGGGTTTCCCGGAGGCGTGTGTGTGGCTGTAGCATCTGTAGTTGTGTGTGCTTGGCAATGGGACTGTGTGCTGTGCACATGTGGCATGGGACGGATTGGCCATGCCGATGGGTGTGTTGCTGTGCCCCTACTTATTGTGACTCTGGTGTATGCGGGCTCCTGCCCATCCTGGGTCTGGTTTGTACTTTGCTTTTGGTGTTCAGATGGGACGCTTAGGAACGCATATGGCAACATGGGGGCCATGCCCCAGATTCGCATTTGGGAGGGAATATGCTTTTGGGGTTCAAATGGAACGCTTAGGAACGCATATGGCAACATGGGGGCCATGCCCCAGATTCGCATTTGGGAGGGAATATGCTTTTGGGGTTCAAATGGAATGCTTAGGAACGCATATGGCAACATGGGGGCCATGCCCCAGATTCGCATTTGGGAGGGAATATGCTTTTGGGGTACATGCTGTGAGCCATGGGTGCCGAACGTGACATGTGTTGTGGCAGCATGACAGTGCATGGTTTGAGGTGTGTGCATGCTTGACATGGCCTGCATATTTGCTGTCTGTTGTGATTACTGGACATGGCATTGGACGCATCGTTATGAGTGAGTGATGGTTGTGTGCCAGCCAACGTATTGCAGTTGTCCCATCTCC
The DNA here is from genome assembly GCA_963921515.1 of Calotriton arnoldi. Taxonomy (NCBI): domain Eukaryota; kingdom Metazoa; phylum Chordata; class Amphibia; order Caudata; family Salamandridae; genus Calotriton; species Calotriton arnoldi. Next base: position 322,296 of record CAWUFW010006557.1, read on the forward strand.
TTGGTGTGCGTGCTGCCCTGTGCCATGTGCATCACTGCAGTGCTCGGGGGGTTTGGCCCATGTTGTGTGTTGTTGCTCACAGTGTGTCGTGCGCTTCATTGACTTCTGGCACATGGTTGGTCATGGGCATGTATCTTAGCGTGACTGCTGTATGTGTGGCAGCTGTGCGGATGACATGCCTTTCATGAGACTGGGGCTGACGGATGGGATGGATGGTATGTTGTATGTGCATGGTGTGTCTGTGTGTTTGATGGGTTCAGTGGTGTTCGTGTGCATTTATGTTGTTCCGCTCTGTTGCGTCTAGTGTTGTTTGTCTTACATAGGCGTAGTTGTGGGGTGTGTGGTTGACAGGCAGTAGGGGCTACATGGACAGGACTTCAATGGTGTTTCGGTTGTGTGTGATGAGTTGCACAGTGGCTGCCGTGTGGTACTATGTTCAGTGTGGCTTGTGCATGCAGACGTGGCTCCTTGGGTGTTGCTATGTCTGTGATGGGTCATGTGGGGTGTGAGTCTGTTGTTCATGTCCGTGTGCACATTGTTCACTTGTTCGTGACGGTGGGCGGTGCTGCGTGTTCGTCTGCTACGTGACATGTCCCATGTGTTGGTCGTGTTCCGGTCCTCATGCCTCCAGTAATCCAGCCCTGTCCAGTTTCCCACCTGCAAGTTGTTCGTGCGTGCACTGTACTGGATGCCACATGGCTCTAAGCGGGGGTGCTCCATGTTGCAGGTCTGTGGGGGTGGGGGGTGTTGTGGGTCGTGGGGGTGGCTGGACACCCACTGACACCGATTGCTGTGGACCGTGATGTCTGCCTTTCGGCTGTCGTTGTGCACTGCGGTGGCTGACACGTGGCTGTGGGGTGTGGGGGATGCTCCTCCTTGCTGTGCTGTGGGACTAGGGGCCTGGTGTGTGTTGTACTTGGGCTGTCCACCGTCCCACCCACTGCACTTTGTGTTTCTGCCACTTACCTGTTACTTGTCGGTTAGTGCAGCTGTGGCGGACACATGGGTGTGGTGGGTGCTCGTTGTGGCGCTTCTGGCATATTTGGGGACCTGTTGGTGGTTACGTGGCTGGCTGAGTGTACACATGTCCCCACGTATCTTACAGTTGTTCGGTTTGGGCTGTGTGTGGTGGTGTCTGTTGCATGTGTGTGTGATGTGTTGTGTATTGTGTGCTGGACATGGGGGTGTTTGTCCCTGGGAGCTGTGGCATGGTGGTAGTGCATGTGAGTACATAGCGGTGTGCTGGTATACATTAGTTTGTACTTACCAGCCTCCACTCCCCCTGCTAATCCGGCGAGGATCTCCGGATGTATTATGACTCGCACCTTCTCCTCCCACGCTTTGAAGGTCTTGAAGAGCGCGGGATTCCCTCCGCCAGTGACGGCAGCCAGCTCTCTGTTTTTGCCCTCCTTCTTCTTGACCAGGCTCTTGACGTCATTCCAACGTTTGTTTATTTCTCCTCTGTTCCTGGGCAGGGTCCCGACTGCATTGACCTGGTCTACGATCCGGTTCCACATTCTGTTTCTGGTGGCTAGTGGTGTGTGCTGGACCATGTTCCCATAGATTTGTGGGTACACCTTGATGATCTCGTCGACCATGACCGTCAGCTCAATGGGCGTGAACTTGGGCATTCTTTGTGGTGCCATGGTGTTTGTGGTGCTGGTGCGGTGTGTGTTGTGTAATGTGTAGGGGGTTTGTGGTGCAGGTGTTTGGTGGTGGTGGTGGTTGTGATGTGTGCGTTTCTGTGGTGTGCTGCTGTCCTTGCTGTGTCACTGTGTCCTCTCCTCTCCTCTCTGGTTTGCAATGTTGCAAGGGGTTGTGGTCTGTGGGAGTGCTGCTTTTGTACTTACCTATGTGGGTGTGTCCTCATGGTCTGTTGTTTTCAGGTGTGTTGTGTCTGGGGTTCTGGCCTTTGTAGTTTTTGTTTGTCCGGGGGGTGTTTTCGGGATGTGTACTGTGCTTGTGTATTTGTGCGTGCCTTGCTGTGTGGACTTGTTGGCCATGTTGTGTGCTATTGGTTTTGTGAGCGGATGGTTTCTGTGCAGGTACGTGGGCGCCATGGCTTCTGCCGTGTCGATTCTCATCGGCGTTGTTAGCGCTGGCGGGCGGTATATTTGTAGTTTTCCCGCGCTCATGGCGGTGCGATCGTAATTTCACGTGCGGTGTGTCGGCCGTGAGGGCGGGCGGTTTTGTGTTGTCGTGCGTGTTTCCGTCCGTGGCGGGCGGTTTGACTCCGACTCGGACGTTGGCGGGCGGTATTTTGTGTGATTTTTCCGCCGATGGCGGTTTTCGGTTTGTGTAATCGTAATGGCGTGGTCGGTGTTCAGACGGTGTGTGCGGGCGGATTTTTGCCGCTTCCATGCCTGGCGGATTTTTTTACGCCGGGTATCGTAATGGGCCCCTAAATTATTAATTAATACATTATTAATTTTTATAATGTAAATTAAATTACGTCCCACCCTATTCCCCTATAAACCCACAACCCGCTACGGAACTAATATACGCAAAAATTAATTCACATAAAATCCATTACCTTAAAAAATTGTAACATACATTAAAAAAATATTATATATTTTTAACACATATAGTAACATATAAAACAATAAAAAAAAATCGATATAATAAAATTCGATATAATGACATTCGATATTACTTACCTATATGTCGATATTTTTTCCAACTATATTATGTCTTTTCTATATTCTGTCCTCCCGATATTTTGTCCTTTCGATATTAAAAGTTCGATATTTAGGGGTCGATTCCGATTCGGGCCGGAAAACGTACCGACCGACTCGGTATGGGAATTAAGTCCGACCGACTCGGACCGGCGCCGTATGACCCGGGTAGTACGATGAAATGCATGTGAAATTCGACCGACTCGGACAGAATACAAAACGACCGACCAAGCCGGACGGAAACAAGTCATCCGGCCGGAAAATCACTCGAAACGAACCGACCGACACGCACCCGGATTGAACCCGAACGAAATGTACCAGCGAACTCTGACCCGCGTAGTACGATGCTGTGCGTGCAAAACACGACCGACTCGCACGGAGCACAAGCCGTACGACCGACACGCATACAAAACCCAGCCGAAGCAACCCAATACTCCGCGACCGACTCGTACGCCGCATATGAAACATAGCTGACACACAGCGGGAACGAGTCGGACAACATCGCACCAGACAACTGCAGCATCCTACTCGGACACAAGAACGACTCCTACATGCACCAAAAACACCAAGGAAAAAAAGTCCAAACAAAGGGCCAAACAAGCAACCACAAAGCCAATAAATACAGGGGGGGGAAAACATGGAACAAGGACACCCCTCCAACTCCACCTACATAAAGGCCACAAATCCCTACCATGATCCTTTGCAAATTCCACTGACCTGCCAGCACAGAACACCATCACACAGCAACCACAGACACACTCACAGCTCATACATCACACAAGCCACACACCATTACCACACCTACAAATAGCACCCTCACACACACCCAGCTAAACCTACACTCACACACCCCCACTTGCACACACACACACATCAATCACCACCACCACCCATCACCATGCCCCTAAAGAAGAATCCAAAGTTCCTAGATAGTGAATTGGAAGTCATGGTAGATGAGATCCTCAGGGTAGAGCCACAGTTGTTTGGTACATTGGTACAACAGACCCCCATGTCGCAGAAAACCAAGATGTGGGAGAGGATTGTCGACAGGGTGAACGCACAATCACCATGTTTGCGCACAAAGGAAGACATCCAGAACAGGTGGTATGATGTGCGCAGGAGGGTCCGGGACCTACTTAAAAAGGACTACCTCCTCAGCCACCGTACCGGCAGTGGCCCTCCTGCAAAACCAGTATACTTCAGGCCCTGGGAGGAGAAGGTGCGGGCCATCCTACCACCAGTGAGCGTATACGGACTAACAGACATCCCGGAGCCTGGTGAGTACACAACTAATATACACAATATGGTGTGACAATACACACACATCACTCTCAAGGGGATAGGCAAACCATGCACCCTTAGGAAATACGCAGCAACCAAAAGATATTCATCCCAAGATGTGAATGCTAGTCAGACAAACACAATACCTGCCATCTCATAGTGATATGTAACTGTGTCATGACATGTACAAACCTAACAACAAATACAGCAAGGCAGTGGCACAAATAGAACCAACAAACACTCCCAGATATTTTCCCACCACTAGAACACCACCTCACAGGGAAGATCACTGAAAGGAAGGAATTCTGTGTATGCTGGTGAAGTCAGTGTAGCCAATAGCATGATGGGAGTGGTAGTCACAGATATTGGTCACACACACAATTGGCCCATCAACACCACTCTGAACCATGCTCAAATCACAGGGAGTGGAAAACAACTGACAAGATGGCTGACACTGGGTACTGCTGTGGGGAGCACAAGGCCCTGATGGGAACTGGGCACCGACAAACAACAGGACCACACTGTCAGCCATCTTGCCATTGCTGTCACACTCACACACACTGAAGTCCACTCAAAAGGAAGGACGGATGGGCATGCCGGGAAGGGGGGTGTAGGCAATAGCATGATGGGTGTTGCAGGCACAAATATTGCTCACCCTCACAATTGGCCCATCAACACCACCCTGAACCATGCTCACATCACAGGGAGTGGAAAAGGACTCACAAGATGGCTGACACTGGGTACTGCTGGGGGGAGCACAAGGCCCTGCTGGGAACTGTGCAACAACCAACAGCAGGACACCACTGAATGACATCCTGAAAGACAACTTGCACTCCCTGCAACGGAAGCACGTTCCATGGTGGGATATCTGGCTGGGTGGGAAGGAGGACTCACAGCCCTGACCATAGTTACAAGTACCTCCCATCACACACACCCTCAACACTAACTCCACATAACCCACCTGGGAGAATGCAATGCCTCACATCCTAACTGAAAATCCCACAAAGAACCACCATCCTGGGTTATGCTGTGTGAAGCACAGGGACACTCTTGGGACTTGTAGCCAAACTACTGCCAGGACAACACTCCCAGCCATCCTGTCAGTACAGGCACCCCACCCCACAGGGAAGCAGAGTCAAAAGGAAGGAAGGATGGGCATGCTGGGAAGGGGGGTGGAGGCAATAGCATGATGGGAGTGGTAGTCACAGATCAACATCTCACACCCACATGGCCCAGCAAGTTAGCACTGAAGCATGCACACCTCACAGGGAGTCAAAAGCCACTTCAAAGAAGTCTGACACTGGCCACAGCTGTGGGGAGCACAAGGCCCTGCTGGGAACTGGCCACCAACAAACAACAGGACCACACTGTCAGCCATCTTGCCATTGCTGTCACACTCACACACACTGAAGTCCACTCAAAAGGAAGGACGGATGGGCATGCCGGGAAGGGGGGTGTAGGCAATAGCATGATGGGAGTTGCAGGCACAGATATTGCTCAATCTCACAATTGGCCCATCAACACCACCCTGAACCATGCTCACATCACAGTGAGTGGAAAAGGACTCACAAGATGGCTGACACTGGGTACTGCTGGGGGGAGCACAAGGCCCTGCTGGGAACTGTGCAACAACCAACAGCAGGACACCACTGAATGACATCCTGAAAGACAACTTGCACTCCCTGCAACGGAAGCACGTTCCATGGTGGGATATCTGGCTGGGTCGGAAGGAGGACTCACAGCCCTGACCATAGTTACAAGCACCTCCCCTCACACACACCCTCAACACCAACTCCACATAACCCACCTGGGAGAATGCAATGCCTCACATCCTAACTGAAGATCCCACAAAGAACCACCACCCTGGGTTATGCTGTGTGAAGCACAGGGACACTCTTGGGACTTGTAGCCAAACAACTGCCAGGACAACACTCTCAGCCATCCTGTCAGCACAGGCACCCCACCCCACAGGGAAGCAGAGTCAAAAGGAAGGAAGGATGGGCATGCTGGGAAGGGAAGCGTAGGCAATAGCATGATGGGAGTGGTAGTCACAGCTCAACATCCCCCACCCACATGGCCCAGCAAGCTAGCACTGAAGCATGCACACCTCACAGGGAGTCAAAAGCCACTTCTAAGATGTCTGACAATGGTGCTCTGTTGTGGGGAGCACCAGGCCCTGCTGGGAACTGGGCACCAACCAACAGCAGGACACCACTGCCTGACATCCTGAAAGCCAACTTGCACTCCCTGCAATGGAAGCACGTTCCATGGTGGGATATCTGGCTGGGTGGGAAGGAGGACTCACAGCCCTGACCATAGTTTCAAGCACCTCCCTTCACACACACCCTCAACACTAACTCCACATAACCCACCTGGGAGAATGCAATGCCTCACATCCTAACTGAAAATCCCACAAAGAACCACCACCCTGGGTTATGCTGTGTGAAGCACAGGGACACTCTTGGGACTTGTAGCCAAACTACTGCCAGGACAACACTCCCAGCCATCCTGTCAGTACAGGCACCCCACCCCACAGGGAATCAGAGTCAAAAAGAAGGAAGGATGGGCATGCTGGGAAGGGGGGTGGAGGCAATAGCATGATGGGAGTGGTAGTCACAGATCAACATCTCACACCCACATGGCCCAGCAAGTTAGCACTGAAGCATGCACACCTCACAGGGAGTCAAAGGCCACTTCAAAGATGTCTGACACTGGCCACAGCTGTGGGGAGCACAAGACCCTGCTGGGAACTGGCCACCAACAAACAACAGGACCACACTGTCAGCCATCTTGCCATTGCTGTCACACTCACACACATTGAAGTCCACTCAAGAGGAAGGACGGATGGGCATGCCGGGAAGGGGAGTGTAGGCAATAGCATGATGGGAGTTGCAGGCACAGATATTGCTCACCCTCACAATTGGCCCATCAACACCACCCTGAACCATGCTCACATCACAGGGAGTGGAAAAGGACTCACAAGATGGCTGACACTGGGTACTGCTGGGGGAGCACAAGGCCCTGCTGGGAACTGTGCAACAACCAACAGCAGGACACCACTGAATGACATCCTGAAAGACAACTTGCACTCCCTGCAACGGAAGCACGTTCCATGGTGGGATATCTGGCTGGGTCGGAAGGAGGACTCACAGCCCTGACCATAGTTACAAGCACCTCCCCTCACACACACCCTCAACACCAACTCCACATAACCCACCTGGGAGAATGCAATGCCTCACATCCTAACTGAAGATCCCACAAAGAACCACCACCCTGGGTTATGCTGTGTGAAGCACAGGGACACTCTTGGGACTTGTAGCCAAACAACTGCCAGGACAACACTCTCAGCCATCCTGTCAGCACAGGCACCCCACCCCACAGGGAAGCAGAGTCAAAAGGAAGGAAGGATGGGCATGCTGGGAAGGGAAGCGTAGGCAATAGCATGATGGGAGTGGTAGTCACAGCTCAACATCCCCCACCCACATGGCCCAGCAAGCTAGCACTGAAGCATGCACACCTCACAGGGAGTCAAAAGCCACTTCTAAGATGTCTGACAATGGTGCTCTGTTGTGGGGAGCACCAGGCCCTGCTGGGAACTGGGCACCAACCAACAGCAGGACACCACTGCCTGACATCCTGAAAGCCAACTTGCACTCCCTGCAATGGAAGCACGTTCCATGGTGGGATATCTGGCTGGGTGGGAAGGAGGACTCACAGCCCTGACCATAGTTTCAAGCACCTCCCCTCACACACACCCTCAACACTAACTCCACATAACCCACCTGGGAGAATGCAATGCCTCACATCCTAACTGAAAATCCCACAAAGAACCACCACCCTGGGTTATGCTGTGTGAAGCACAGGGACACTCTTGGGACTTGTAGCCAAACTACTGCCAGGACAACACTCCCAGCCATCCTGTCAGTACAGGCACCCCACCCCACAGGGAATCAGAGTCAAAAGAAGGAAGGATGGGCATGCTGGGAAGGGGGTGGAGGCAATAGCATGATGGGAGTGGTAGTCACAGATCAACATCTCACACCCACATGGCCCAGCAAGTTAGCACTGAAGCATGCACACCTCACAGGGAGTCAAAGGCCACTTCAAAGATGTCTGACACTGGCCACAGCTGTGGGGAGCACAAGACCCTGCTGGGAACTGGCCACCAACAAACAACAGGACCACACTGTCAGCCATCTTGCCATTGCTGTCACACTCACACACATTGAAGTCCACTCAAGAGGAAGGACGGATGGGCATGCCGGGAAGGGGAGTGTAGGCAATAGCATGATGGGAGTTGCAGGCACAGATATTGCTCACCCTCACAATTGGCCCATCAACACCACCCTGAACCATGCTCACATCACAGGGAGTGGAAAAGGACTCACAAGATGGCTGACACTGGGTACTGCTGGGGGAGCACAAGGCCCTGCTGGGAACTGTGCAACAACCAACAGCAGGACACCACTGAATGACATCCTGAAAGACAACTTGCACTCCCTGCAACGGAAGCACGTTCCATGGTGGGATATCTGGCTGGGTCGGAAGGAGGACTCACAGCCCTGACCATAGTTACAAGCACCTCCCCTCACACACACCCTCAACACTAACTCCACATAACCCACCTGGGAGAATGCAATGCCTCACATCCTAACTGAAGGTCCCACAAAGAACCACCACCCTGGGTTATGCTGTGTGAAGCACAGGGACACTCTTGGGACTTGTAGCCAAACAACTGCCAGGACAACACTCTCAGCCATCTTGTCAGCACAGGCACCCCACCCCACAGGGAAGCAGAGTCAAAAGGAAGGAAGGATGGGCATGCTGGGAAGGGGAGCGTAGGCAATAGCATGATGGGAGTGGTAGTCACAGCTCAACATTCCCCACCCACATGGCCCAGCAAGCTAGCACTGAAGCATGCACACCTCACAGGGAGTCAAAAGCCACTTCTAAGATGTCTGACAATGGTGCTCTGTTGTGGGGAGCACCAGGCCCTGCTGTGAACTGGGCACCAACCAACAGCAGGACACCACTGCCTGACATCCTGAAAGCCAACTTGCACTCCCTGCAATGGAAGCACGTTCCATGGTGGGATATCTGGCTGGGTGGGAAGGAGGACTCACAGCCCTGACCATAGTTACAAGCACCTCCCCTCACACACACCCTCAACACTAACTCCACATAACCCACCTGGGAGAATGCAATGCCTCACATCCTAACTGAAAATCCCACAAAGAACCACCACCCTGGGTTATGCTGTGTGAAGCACAGGGACACTGTTGGGACTTGTAGCCAAACTACTGCCAGGACAACACTCCCAGCCATCCTGTCAGTACAGGCACCCCACCCCACAGGGAAGCAGAGTCAAAAGGAAGGAAGGATGGACATGCTGGGAAGGGGGGTGGAGGTAATAGCATGATGGGAGAGGTAGTCACAGATCAACATCTCACACCCACATGGCCCAGCAAGTTAGCACTGAAGCATGCACACCTCACAGGGAGTCAAAAGCCACTTCAAAGATGTCTGACACTGGCCACAGCTGTGGGGAGCACAAGGCCCTGCTGGGAACTGCCCACCAACAAACAACAGGACCACACTGTCAGCCATCTTGCCATTGCTGTCACACTCACACACACTGAAGTCCACTCAAAAGGAAGGAAGGATGGGCATGCCGGGAAGGGGGGTGTAGGCAATAGCATGATGGGAGTTGCAGGCACAGATATTGCTCACCCTCACAATTGGCCCATCAACACCACCCTGAACCATGCTCACATCACAGGGAGTGGAAAAGGACTCACAAGATGGCTGACACTGGGTACTGCTGGGGGGAGCACAAGGCCCTGCTGGGAACTGTGCAACAACCAACAGCAGGACACCACTGAATGACATCCTGAAAGCCAACTTGCACTCCCTGCAACGGAAGCACGTTCCATGGTGGAATATCTGGGCTGGGGGGAGAAGGAGGCCCGGATGGCAACCAAATACCACCAATGCTGGTCATGCACACACCTCAACATTCACAATGACATGCCACAGGTTGGCAGGACAATGTGCTACACCAATATCACTCTCTGACTGTCACAATTTAGGAGAATGCTATGTCCAGGCCCGCATTCAGAGGTACAGTCACAACTGTCAGGTGTTTGAACAATTGATGCCTGTAGAAACATACCATACAATCTGTGTCTCTCCCCAAAACAGGTGATGATGGGGACACAGCAGCAGACGAGGAGGAGTCCCTGTCCCAGGCTCTGGGGGACACCGAGCTCACTGGTGTGGATCAGCCTCTGCACTCCTCGGTTGGCGAAGAACTAGCTGGACCCTCCGGTGTGAGTCAACATGCAGCACCAGCAGGACCAACATCTGCACCCCCTGCACCCACCCCTCCAACAACTGGCAACACACAGGCCACCCCTGCCAACACGGACAGACCAAGGACCACAGATGACAACAGTGCAGGGACCCAGGCCCAAACTGGAGCTGGTGACAACGAGCCCACGAACAACACCCAAGTGGGCACACGGTCACCTGTGCGTGCCACCGCAGGTCCCGCACGTGTCGCCAGGGGTGGTGGGAGGGGTGGTAGACACAGGTCGCTCTTTGCAGAGGGGTCTGGACTGCATGATGACCCATAACTGGCACGAATCGCGGATGCCTACCAGACTAGCACCGGAGAGGTCAGCCAGGTAGTGTGGATCCTCAAGGACATACAACAGCAGCAGGCTGCCCATCATGCCCGCTTGGACTCCCACATGTCCCGTGTCGAGACACACATGTCTCGCATGGAGTCCAAGTGGGACACATTGCAAGAACTCACAGCGGTGCATAGGGACATACTGTCATGCCTCCGCCAGATCAGCACCAACATGGCCTCACCTCCCTGTCTGCCCACAACATCTGCTGCTGAAACAACTGCAAATACCACAGGGTGGGCGGAGGACTCTGGCGGAGAGTCCCCTGCACCGCGGCAGCCTGCACCTGAGGGTCCCCCCCCAAGAGGAGGGGCCGTTCGAGGAGGCCAAACTGAGAGGCCGATGGCCAGCTACATCCCCCAGGAAGCCAACACCTGTTCTGGAACTTTTCCTCTGTGTGCAAACTGCACGCCCTGTCGAAGGCAAGCCAACTCGCCCACATGACATGGGGAGCTCTAGTTGTCCAAATTCATCAGATGACTGTGGACTTTACTCTGGACATTTCAGCTACCAAGACTTCCGAATCACATGGGAACTTGGATTCCAATTTCTATGTACAGCACCCACCATCCTGTGCACCATCCCCACACCTGTATGTAAATAAACTCACCAATACACCATATCTGCCTCTGTTGTGATTCCAACGTGGTTTCTGTCATGGAGATGGTGATCAGAAAAATGACACTGTGCATGCTAACTGCTACAGCAAGTCCAACACCGTCATGTCAGTCATGGCGACGTGACACATATGAGGGAGACACACCACTAGGGCCACACAACACATACACACCAGGGCCATCAGACTCATCACCTACACTGATGTTGCCAGGAAATACAGTGGAATGCACAGACACCACACCTATTCACAGTCTGTGTCAACTAGACTACAGGTGCAGTAAGCAAATGTCACTCAGATGTGTGACTACAGACAACGCACATCCCAAAGTGAAGCACAGGTTTATTACACATTTGCAACATGTTGTTTCCACTACAAATGCAAGCTAATCCCACCTGGCTGTGGCCACAAAGTCTAAAAATGCAGAAGATAGAAAGTCCAGGGGTGTGTGGCACATCACCTGTAGGGAAACAACTGCTGCCACCTTGGAAGTTGAATCATGGATTCGGGGGATCCAAGTTGATCAAACAACTCCATCAGCACCCTGTGAAGGACAGACATGACACACAGTCAAAACCACTGAAGAACAGCACAGAACGGCAATACTCATGTCTAAAACCTGTCACAAGATAATTACACAAAACCAAGTTAGCATGTCAACACTGTTGGGCAGTACAGACCACCTGCAAGGACACATTGCTGCACGCATCCAGTCAAGTAGCACATGGCCACACTCAAACAGCACCAGAGCACCACACACACATATCATGCAAACCAAAATCATTGACATTACAACACTCTGGAGACTCACATTCAGCTGAAGAAGTTGGTGATGAGCTGTGTGCGGACATCACCATCATCATCATCATCATCACTGGCATCGTGGCCCAGGCCAGGATCCTCCACAGGTGGCGGATGTTGGTCATCGTCATCCAGGATGAGAGGCAACTCCTTCCGCACTGCCAGGTTGTGTAGCATGCAGCAGACGATGACAATCTTGCACACCTTTGCTGGGGCATATGGGAGGGCCCCTCCTGTCTTGTCCAGGCAGCGGAAGCGCCTTTTCAGGAGACCAAAGGTCCGCTCAATCACCCTCCTGGTCCGACCATGTGCCTCATTGTAGCGCATCTGGGCTGGTGTCACAGGGTTCCTGAGGGGTGTCAGCAACCACGGCATGTTGGGGTATCCCGAGTCTCCTACAGACAGACAATTGCACATTAGCCAATTTGGAAAAGTGTGCGGAAAGCAACATAGCAGAACACACACAATGGTACAAAGTCAGTACACACCGACAAGCCAGGCACGCTGGTTTGGCATCTGTGACATCATTCTCGGGATGCGACTACTCCTCATCACGTAGGCATCGTGTGCCGAACCGGGGAAACGGGCACACACATGTGTGATGGTCATATCTGCAAGACATACCACCAGAGCATTGATCGAATGGTAATGTTTACGGTTCCGGTATGCCTGCTCATGTGCCTGTGGTGCTATCAAAGCCACATGTGTCCCATCAATGGAGCCAATGACATGTGGCATCCTCCCCAGGGCATATAAGTCACTCTTGACGTCAGTGAGTCGTTGACGTGTTGGGAAATAGATGTACTGGTTAAGGCATCTCAACATTGCCCCCAAAACATCGCGTAGCACACGGCTGAACATAGTCTGTGACATACCACCAGTAGATGCCACAGTGTGTTGAAAGGTACCGGTGGCAAAGAAGTGTAGGGCTGCCCTCACCTTCACCTTGGGGGTCAGCGCTGTAGGATACGGCCGGCCAGGCTGCAAATGTGGGTCCAACCGCACTGCCAAATCCTCAATCAGCTGCCTGGTGAAGCGGTACCGTCGGATGTTGTCACGTTCCACCATCGTTGCCAGGTCTGGGAATGGTCTATGGACAGCAGGAGCCCTGCAGTGCATAGGTGAAGAAAGCAAGATTGTCAGTCACCCCACATATGTGCCGTTCACCATACTCAATTTCACATGATACATCATTACCAAACACAAGTACTTGATGTGTGTGTCGTTCTGTTTGGACATATATGGCACCTACATGGACATCATCTAACATCTCTGTTCAACAAGTGTGGACAACAGGTTCCAGGGTGTGCTATGGGAAACCATTTGGCTGTGTCACAGTACCCATTTACTGCTCTCACGTTCCACACACATACCACAGTGACATGTCTGGACAGATGCTCCACAGGCATCACAACTCATTGACAGGTAGATTCCCAGGTACCCTGTCTTGCCACATGGACACTGGCATGACATGGCGAATCATGTACACGTCAGAAAAACAAACATGACACCCACAGGTAGTGGCCCCTGTAGCCTCTGCAGGACAGACATGGACGTCTGTCACACACACACACACAACATCTAAGTTCATGCACAAACAACGTGGATGTGGAGACTGTCTCCCATTGTGTACATGGAGTCAGAGACATGTGAAACACAACATGCACACAGACTGCGGAGGGACATCACTATTGTGGCAATGGGCCACCCTGTGACGTACATGCCTTCCCACATGTGAGCCTGGGGGTATGTGACATGTCATACACATACACAACCTGGAAATGTGACCATGACACATGCTCCAAAATGAAAAGTTGCACATCACAGTGGTCATGTGCACAACACACAAAGGACCCTGTCCCCATGAACACGTGCACAGCCTGGGTGTGTCTGCCCCCAAGTGCCACCCCAAAAACAACATGTACACCCCCATACACAGATAAGGTTATGCTGCCACACATGCCTTAGATACAGTGTGGACTGGGTGTGGTGTAGTAGGTGTGCCCCTGAGTCCCTGGAAAGTATATGTGGCTGGCATAGGTTCACCAGTGACCAGCATGGTGACATATGCGTGTGACCTGTCCAGGGACGCGTTGTAGAGCAATGGTCTGATCGGTGTGCCCGCACGGACCATTGCTTTGGATGTGAGCGGGTACGCGTTGTATCCCGGGTACGCGTTGTACAGCGATGGTCCGATCGGTGTGCCCGCACGGACCATTGCATTGGATGTGAGCGGGTACGCGTTGTACAGCAATGGTCCGATCGGTGTGCCCGCACGGACCATTGCATTGGATGTGAGCGGGTACGCGTTGTACAGCAATGGTCCGATCGGTGTGCCCGCAAGGACCATTGCATTGGATGTGAGCGGGTACGCATTGTACAGCAATGGTCCGATCGGTGTGCCCGCACGGACCATTGCATTGGATGTGAGAGGGTATGCGTTGTATCCCGGGTACGCGTTGTACAGCGATGGTCCGATCGGTGTGCCCGCACGGACCATTGCATTGGATGTGAGCGGGTACGCGTTGTACAGCAATGGTCCGATCGGTGTGCCCGCACGGACCATTGCATTGGATGTGGCGGGTACGCGTTGTACAGCAATGGTCCGATCGGTGTGCCCGCACGGACCATTGCATTGGATGTGAGCGGGTACGCATTGTACAGCAATGGTCCGATCGGTGTGCCCGCATGGACCATTGCATTGGATGTGAGAGGGTATGCGTTGTATCCCGGGTACGCGTTGTACAGCAATGGTCCGATCGGTGTGCCCGCACGGACCATTGCATTGGATGTGAGCGGGTATGCGTTGTACAGCAATGGTCCGATCGGTGTGCCCGCACGGATCATTGCTTTGGATGTGAGCGGGTATGCGTTGTACAGCAATGGTCCGGACGGTGTACCCGCACGGACCATTGCATTGGATGTGAGCGGGTACGCGTTGTACAGCAATGGTCCGATCGGTGTGCCCGCACGGACCATTGCATTGGATGTGAGCCGGTACGGCGTTGCACAGCAATGGTCCGATCGGTCTGCCCGCACGGACCATTGCTTTGGATGTGAGCGAGTACGCGTTGTACAGCAATGGTCCGATCGGTGTGCCCGCACGGACCATTGCATTGGATGTGAGCGAGTGCGCGTTGTATCCCGGTGCACGCGTTGTACAGCAATGGTCCGATCGGTGTGCCCGCACGGACCATTGCATTGGATGTGAGCCGAGTACGCGTTGTACAGCAATGGTCCGATCGGTGTGCCCACACGGACCATTGCTTTGGATGTGAGCGGGTACGCGTTGTACAGCAATGGTCCGATCGGTGTGCCCGCACGGACCATTGCATTGGATGTGAGCGGGTACAGCGTTGTACAGCAATGGTCCGATCGGTGTGCCCGCACGGACCATTGCTTTGGATGTGAGCGGGTACAGCGTTGTACAGCAATGGTCCGATCGGTGTGCCCGCACGGACCATTGCATTGGATGTGAGCGGTGCGCGTTGTATCCCGGGTACGCGTTGTACAGCAATGGTCCGATCGGTGTGCCCACACGGACCATTGCATTGGATGTGAGCGGGTACGCGCTGTATCCCGGGTACGCGTTGTACAGCGATGGTCCGATCGGTGTGCCCGCACGGACCATTGCATTGGATGTGAGCGGGTACGCGTTGTACAGCAATGGTCCGATCGGTGTGCCCGCACGGACCATTGCATTGGATGTGAGCGGGTACGCGTTGTACAGCAATGGTCCGATCGGTGTGCCCGCACGGACCATTGCATTGGATGTGAGCGGGTACGCGTTGTATCCCGGGTACGCGTTGTACAGCAATGGTCCGATCGGTGTGCCCGCACGGACCATTGCATTGGATGTGAGCGGGTACGCGTTGTACAGCAATGGTCCGATCGGTGTGCCCGCACGGACCATTGCTTTGGATGTGAGCGGGTACGCGTTGTACAGCAATGGTCCGATCGGTGTGCCCGCACGGACCATTGCATTGGATGTGAGCGGGTACGCGTTGTACAGCAATGGTCCGATCGGTGTGCCCGCACGGACCATTGCTTTGGATGTGAGCGGGTACGCGTTGTACAGCAATGGTCCGATCGGTGTGCCCGCACGGACCATTGCATTGGATGTGAGCGGGTACGCGTTGTATCCCGGGTACGCGTTGTACAGCAATGGTCCGATCGGTGTGCCCACACGGACCATTGCATTGGATGTGAGCGGGTACGCGCTGTATCCCGGGTACGCGTTGTACAGCGATGGTCCGAGCGGTGTGCCCGCACGGACCATTGCTTTGGATGTGAGCGGGTACGCGTTGTATCCCGGGTACGCGTTGTATAGCAATGGACCGATCGGTGCGCACGCATTGGCTGGGGCCTGGCATGGCAATGGACGCGTTTTCGAAGCTTCAACGAGTCTGATGCAGTGAATTCAGTTGGCCAGCCACAACAATGTTGCAAATTCATGGGTGTCATGAAGTTGAATTTTTGAAGGATGCTGTGGGCGTGTATTGGTGCTGCAATTCCATGGATTGGTCAGATTCAGAAGATGCAAACGACTTGGACCTATCACTTTGGACACATGGCACAGTATCTGCCTCTGCAGCACACATATAATGCTGGCTGTTCCCCTGAGGGCTCACCTGCCTGCACTACATGCTCCAGGACGACATCTGCCACTACACTGCTGCTGTCTCTGCATCCTCTGGCTACTTCAATAGCACGTACTGTGGAGAGAGCCCCAGCCTTCACCCATGAGGAGAACCAGGCCCTGGTGGACAACCTCCTTCCACAGTACAGCAAGCTGTATGGGACACCAGGGGAGCAGGTGAGTGAGCTGTCCACTGCCTTACTAATTGTGCATGTTGTCTGACTAGCAGGATTTACAGTGTGCACACCACTGGCTAGCATGCTCACTGAGTAGTTCGCACCCCCAAAGTGTGTAGTCACATGCACTGAACAGGTACAGTGGAGTAACAGTGCATTCAAACAAGGTTCACTTCCCATGCAATGATACCATGTAGTAACTGCTGGCAAACTGTCCATAGCCCTCGTTGCACTGCCTGTGTACATCATATGCCCCTGTGATTGAGACATGTATTTCCAACTGTGTGATGCACGGATATGTTGCATGTGTAGTAATGGCCTTTTCACTTTGTCATCCTCACAGGTTGATGCCCATCAGAAGCAGGATATTTGGCTGGCCATCGTCCGGGCAGTCAGATCCGTGGGGGTCTACAAGCGCCGGATCCGCAACTGCCAGAAGAGGTGGCAGGACCTTCGGGGCTGGATCCGGAGGATCGCAAGGGTCCAGCTGAAGCTGTCGCCTCCTCACAGGAGGGGCGGACACCGGACCCTGACCCCCCACATGCTCCGGATCCTGGCGGTGGTCTTCCCGGAGCTGGATGGGCAGCTGAAGGCCAGACAGCAGCAAGGAGGGGGTGAGTCAAAGACTGCACTGTGAACTCTGTCTAACATGCTATGTGGCCTCCTCTGGCCTGGTTAAACTTCCCCAGTACATCAGTCTTGTTGTCCAGTACCCATGTCCCTCTATTGTGACATGCCCACTACCCATCTGATACGCAGGTGTGCTCCTTACGCTCAGGATAATTGTGTCACTCGGGTACAGGGTCCTTGCATTTTGCTTAGCTCAAGGTGGGTGACAGCTTTTGTTCCCGTGACATTGTGTTGGCCTTCATGGGTGGGTCAATTGCTCACACAATGCCTGAGTCGTGCAATGTAGTCTGGGTGTAACTTTGATATGTGGTCCACTTGCAGATCAGAATCACCACATGTCCCTGGGGTATTTGGCACACCCCCATGCTGCGGGTGGGTACAATGTTTGGGCCTCAGGAGTATGTATGTCAAGTGTGTCACACATGCTTAGCCACCTGCCTACTGACCCCTCAGGTGTCTGCCTCTGTGTCGTTGTGCTGTGACTACGTTGTCGTGACTCCTGTGATGTTTATCGGTTAGGGGTCAGCATGCCATCTGCTATTGGACCATGTGAGACAAGACTTCTGTGACTTATAGGTGTTTGATCACTTGACTGTGCAGACAGGTGTGTGCGACTGTGACTTTCAGGCAGATGTTCATCATTCACAGCACACTGTGAGGTGCTCTGGTTCATAGAGTTGTGTTTCATGTCTCCCATTTGTCCAATTGGTGTGCAGTGGACAAATACGGGTTCAGATGATGTGGTTAGTGGGGGATGGACATGTGCACTTGTCAGTTACATTACTTGCTTTCCCCATGTCCTAGGATTGTGACACAGTGCAGACTGTTGTTGGCTGGCTGCCATGGCCATGTGACTGGAGACAGTGATGTATGACTTTGCAGGCATGCCTGTGTCATGGCATTAAACTTCCTAAGAGTGATCCTGAAGGGGAGTGACATGTGCAACATGCACCCCATTGTGGCATTGACTATCCGGACATGGGTGCTTCATGGGGTCTGGTGCTGGTATGCATCACATGCATTTCTATTTAGACTCTGGCCGTCCATTTATCCAGACACCTGCACTGACTCAGTGACAAGAGATGTGATGTGGGCATGTTCACATACTTCACCGTGTTCTCAGCAATGTCCAACAACTGTGTAGGTGGTGCATGTGTCCACACTGGGGTATTACCATCAGACAGGCACCAGACAGATGGGTGCAAGGGCAGGAGGGGTGTCTGTTCCATGGTTGACCATCAGACTGACAATTGGCTTCTCCTAATCTGTGTGATGACTTTTGGCAATGTTCAGCTGGGGATGCCAGGTCTTACTCTGTAATGTGCTGTACTCACTGTGGTGTGTGCGGTCAGTGCAGGTGACTGATGTTTGTCTGTTTCCCTAATTGTTTGCAGATACATCCACGGCCACAGGAGGGGACAGCTCCACGGACTAGGAGGAGCGGCAGAGCCAGACTGGGTCAACAGCTGACGAGTGGTCGGAGGGACCCAGTGGCATGGAGGGCGAGGGGAGCCACACCGAGGAGTCCTCAGCACCATCCACCTCAGCTGAGGACCACAGCAGCTCGGAGGATGACTCCCTTGTGGAGACGGGTGTCAGCAGCCGCCAAACACCAGCTAGTCTGTCTGGCCCCGCCACCACCACCACCACCGCCCTCCCATTGGCTCCCATTCCAGAGGTCCGTGGAGGCTCCCGTGTCCGGGAGCGTGTCACCTTTGTGCCAGGCACCGCACCCCCTGCCCTTGTGTCCCCTGCTGCCCTGAGTGAGGAATCTATGTACCTGCTTCGGCAGCTCCATGTAGGGCAGACAGCAATGCTGAGTGTCCTCCATGCACACACCACTCTGTTGACACAGCTGGTGTCGTTCATGGAGGGCATCTCGACGGGTATGTCTGCCCTACAGAGGAGCAATAGGTCCATGGAGTCCTCCCTGACGGCAGCAGTGTCCCTCCTCCAACAGTCCCTCACCCCTCCTACCTCTGCCCCATCCACACTACCTGTCCAAGGCACATGCACACCTGCACAATCACCCAAACACACAGACACTAGCAGCACAGACACACCCAAGACAAGACGTGCACACAAGCATCCTCAGGGGACTGATACCACACACACAGGGGATGGGGAACTGACACACACACAGGCAACCACAGTCACTCCGCAATCCTCAAGATCCTCTCCCTCCAAGACCCCTTCCCTTGCCTCACCTGCAACCCCACCTGATAAGCAGCTCTTCCTCTGTGACCTCGGCCTCTTCCCCTCCAATCCCGCTGATCCAGCATACCGGGGGAAGAGGAAGTCCACCCACACAGAGGGGAGTGCCCCTCGCCCCCGGACACCCTCCCCCAGGCGCAGGCAGAGTGAGCCCCCCACCCGCAAGTCCCCCCGGTCCCGAAAGAGCAAGACCCCGCCACCACCCTGCAAGTCACCCACCCAGTCTCTCACTTCCATCCCCCAGGCCACCACTCCATAGGTTCCACTGCCACACCCTGCCCCAGGTTCCCCCACACACTGATACCGCATCCCCAAACTGCTTAGGCCCTCCCCCCTGCCACTTGCTCTTCCACCCCCAAACCAGACGCTCTGCCTGTATGTGCCACTGGTGTGGAGACCGTGTCCCCCCCTCTGTCCTGCCCAGCTCTTCTGCCCCCCCTTCCACTACCTTGGAGTCATGCACTGCGGTGGAGTCCACAACCACCCCGTCTGACTTGGGCACTGCATTGGGGACCCAGTCCACTCCATCTGCCCAGCCCACTGCAGTGGTTGCAGCACCAACACCATCTGACTTGAGCCCTGCGGTGGTGCCGGCCCCCCCTGAGTCAGACACCTCCACTGCAGTTGCCGGTGACACTCCTGCACCCACCTCCCCTTCACTGCCTCCTTCTGGCATCCCCTGATCCTGTCCCTGCGGTGCCTGGCCTGCCCCTCGTATGCCCCTCCAAGGGGGATGTCCCCTGTCGGTACCTGTGCAGGCAAGCAATTGGTGACAAGTTGTCACACATCACCCTGTTGGGACTGTGTATTTGGACTGGCCATTGGCCTTAGTTTATTTTGGACTTTTGATTTGAGTTGCACACTTGCTGAATAAAGCCTCTTTTTGTTTACTTGTGGTTAATCTTTGGAGGTACTTGATGTAGATGTGTAGAATCATGCATTTGCTAATGTAATTGTGTTCAGATCAGGTAAATGAAGTTTTGCTGTGATGGGCTCCATGTGGTCCATGGGATATGTGTCCTAATCTAGTCTGGATCTATAGCATCCTTTGCTGCAGTCTGAGGGTGTAATGTTCAGCATTTGACACAGGGATGTACGTTTCGCATTTGTAGATTACCATCTTTGTCCTACACTGATGCACATCTGTTGGGCTTACCACTGTCCAATGTTCCTAGTACCCTGACTGTGTGCCCGTCTCCAATGGACATGCAGTTTAGCACATCAAATTTGGGGGACTCATCTGTGTACACAGTGCAAGTTGCTTGACACGTGTCTTGGGTGTATGCAGATGACTGACGTGACACTCCCGTGCCCAGGCTGATGCGAGCAGAGCCTTCAGTGTGTTGTAGTTGTTGACTCACTGACCGAGTGTTCTGCTGACATGTTTGAGTCGTGCACAGACAAGGTTTGGCACAGCGGACCTTCCACAGGAGTGGAGTGCCCTCATGGCAGTGCGTGATTCCGTGATATAGCCTGTGCCTGTGTTTTGTGTTGTGTAGGCATGTCTGTGCGTGTTCCCTTCCCTTTTCCTAAACAGGCTGTGTCCCTACGGATGTTCCTGTTTGTGATGCTTGCTGAGTTATGTGTTCATCCAGCATCTTGGACCTGGTTTCTCCGGGATGTGGGTGCATGGCAAACTAAGGTTCATGAGGTTGTCATCCCTAGTTGTCTTTGTTGTCAGGGCTGGGGATGTGGGCAAACGCAGATGGGACACAGTCAGGATTCTTCTTGGCACTTGTTGGTTACACAAGTCATGTGATTTTCTGTTTGTGTATGCTTTCAGTGATTGTGACACGTTGTGTGTGTGACTGCTGCCACTCCTCAGGGTCAGAGCTGCAATGTTGGTAGTTGTCTATGTGTGTCCTTTGTGGGTCACCTTGGCTTCTTCATTGGTGTGTGACTATGGCCAGGATCCCATTGTTTGGGGTGGATTTCACGTCATGCCCATGTACGGCATACTGTGCAGTGTGTCAGACATTCACGAGTCTTGTTGAATGCCCATGTGTGATGTGTTTCTGCACCTTATTTCCCCCCACCACCCCTGGGATTGTCATGGGTGCATGTGCAATGTCAGCAGTCCATGTGAGCTTCACTGCTGCACATTGGTGGAGATCAAGGTGTGTGGCGTTGAGTGTGTGCAAATGTGAGTTGTTGCACGGCTGGGGCACTACCTCCATATTGTCCTTGGCTGGCAGGCCATGCTGATTGCTTTGTGCTTGTATAGGTGTGATGGTAGTTTGTTGCTCAGGACACATGGCTGTGGTTCACAGTGTGGATGACATCTACCTTTGTCATCACAGTGTGATTGTCATGCAGGCTAGTGTCACCACAATGTGGGGTCCCTGGGGGGAGTGCTGTGGTGGGTCTGTCTCTTGCTGTGTTTGTTGCTGTTCCTACAAGCTTGTTTGACGTGTAATTTGGGCTCCCTCTCATCTCACAATGCCTGTTTGCCCACATAGGGGAATCCGATCCATGAGTTACTTTTGTATGTGACTGTGTTGACATCTGTGTATTAGTGATTCTGGCCTCCTCATGTGTTGTGTATTTGCCTGGGGACACTGGCACACCACCCCCCTCACCTGTTGTGTTTGATATGCAGTGTGAGTCTGCCTGTTTGTGTTTGTGCATTTGCACCACTGCATTGGCATATCTTTAGTTTGCCATTGGCTGTATGTTGTTTGTTGGCTTTCCCCTGCTGGCCCTGGGACTGCTAGGTCATCAGTCAGCACATTGATCATGGTTAGTATGTCCCATTGCTGCCATGGTATGGTATTTGTTCATCTGACATCTACGGTCTCCACAGGATATCTACATTTGTGTGTCCATTGGTGCAGATATGTGGGTCTGCATTATGTTGCTCACTTCTGTCATTATGTTATTTGTGAATGTAGACAATGTGGGCCCCCATGGGTGATGTTTGTGTGCTGCACATGGCCAGAACGATGTGTCATTGGCACTGCACTGCTTGCCTCACACAATCTATGTTGCTATGGGACACAAGCACTACAATGCCACTGTAGTGTTTGGTGTTGTGTGACCAGGAATAATCCCTGCAGTTTTGTTTTTGCAGCTTTTACCAGGACTACACTTACTTTTGGGCACTGTGGTGATGGGGCTTTGGGCCCCATTGCCACACTGTTCGAAATGTGCTTCGGCTATGGAGCACACACTTACCTTTTGGGCACTGTGGTGATGGGGCTTTGGGCCCCATTGCCACACTGTTCGAAATGCGCTTCAGCTATGGAGCACACACTTACCTTTTGGGCACTGTGGTGATGGGGCTTTAGGCCCCATTGCCACACTGTTCGAAATGTGCTTCAGCTATGGAGCACACACTTACCTTTTGGGCACTGTGGTGATGGGGCTTCGGGCCCCATTGCCACACTGTTCGAAATGTGCTTCAGCTATGGAGCACACACTTACCTTTTGGGCACTGTGGTGATGGGGCTTTGAGCCCCATTGCTACACTGTTCAAAATGTGCTTTAGGTATGGTGCACACACTTACCTTTTGGGCACTGTGGGGATGGGGCTTTGGGCCACATTGACACAGTGGTCATGGTCTGCTTGCATTGTGTTGGCCACACACACAATTATGTGTGACACATGTGTTAGGGGGTCACATTGTATGTTCAATGTCATGTTCAGTGTTGTATGCATTTGACACAGACTACACACGCTTGTCATGGTGTTGGGGGTGGGATGTAATTTTCAGACAGTCCTTATGTGGGAGTATGCTAGTTGTGTCATGCATTACCCGTCCTATGAGTAGGGGTGGTTGTAGTGGCAGGCATCCATCCCCCTATGGGTGGGGATCGTAGTAGTGGCAGGCATACAGCCCCCCCCTGCATAGGGGTGGTGTTAGTGATAGGCATCCAGCCCCCCATGAGTGGGGATGGTAGTAGTGGTAGGCATCCATCCCCCTATGGGTGGGCATGGCAGTAGTGACAGGCATCCAGCCCCCCCCCCTGAGTAGGGGTGGTGTTAGTGGTAGGCATCCATCCCCCTATGGGTGGGGATGGCAGTAGTGGTAGGCATCCATCCCCCTATGGGTGGGGATGGCAGTAGTGACAGGCATCCAGCCCCCCCTGAGTAGGAGTGGTGGTAGTGATAGGCATCCAGCCCCCCCTGAGTAGGGGTGGTGTTAGTGGTAGGCATCCATCCCCCTATGGGTGGGGATGGCAGTAGTGACAGGCATCCAGCCCCCATGAGTGGGGATGGTAGTAGTGGTAGGCATCCATCCCCCTATGGGTGGGGATGGCAGTAGTGACAGGCATCCAGCCCCCCAGGAGTGGGGATGGTAGTAGTGGCAGGCATCCATCCCCCTATGGGTGGGGATGGCAGTAGTGGCAGGCATCCAGCCCCCCATGAGTGGGGATGGTAGTAGTGGCAGGCATCCATCCCCCTATGGGTGGGGATGGTAGTAGTGACAGACATCCAGCCCCCCCTGAGTAGAGGTGGTGTTAGTGGTAGGCATCCATCCCCCTATGGGTGGGGATGGCAGTAGTGACAGGCATCCAGCCCCCCATGGGTGGGGATGGTAGTAGTGGTAGGCATCCATCCCCCTATGGGTGGGGATGGCAGTAGTGACAGGCATCCAGCCCCCCATGAGTGGGGACGGTAGTAGTGGCAGGCATCCATCCCCCTATGGGTGGGGATGGTAGTAGTGACAGGCATCCATCCCCCTATGGGTGGGGATGGCAGTAGTGGCAGGCATCCAGCCCCCCCTGAGTAGGGGTGGTGTTAGTGGTAGGCATCCATCCCCCTATGGGTGGGGATGGCAGTAGTGGTAGGCATCCATCCCCCTATGGGTGGGGATGGCAGTAGTGACAGGCATCCAGCCCCCCCCTGAGTAGGGGTGGTGGTAGTGACAGGCATCCAGCCCCCTCTGAGTAGGGGTGGTGTTAGTGGTAGGCATCCAGCCCCCTATGGGTGGGGATGGCAGTAGTGGCAGGCATCCAGCCCCCCATGAGTGGGGATGGTAGTAGTGGCAGGCATCCATCCCCCTATGGGTGGGGATGGTAGTAGTGGCAGGCATCCATCCCCCTATGGGTGGGGATGGCATTGGTGATGGCCATCCCACCCCTATGGTTCTGCTGTTGCTGGTGTACGTCATTTGTGCATCCCTATGTGTGTGTGACATATTTTGTGTACGTGTCGTTTGTTTGTGTTGTGGGTGTTTGACTTACCGTCTGCGCCGAAGGCGCCCGTGCCGGTCCCGGTAATAGATGTATAGTATTGGTAGGACCTGCGCGATGGGATTCATGGTTGGGTCGTCTCGTTCGGGTTTCGCGTGTCTTCGACTCGTACTCGTCGCTGGCTTGTTCGTCTCGTAGCCGTGGATCTTCTTGTGGCGCGATTCGGAGCTTATGAGCCGCTCTCCCGGATGCTCAAACGTGCCGAACGTAGCGACGAGTTTGGCGCGTACGGAAGACGCATCGTACTAGTCCGGCCGGAAGGTGCTGTGTATTTGCTTCCGTGCGACTCGATTCGGCGTTTACGGATCCGGCTCGGGCGGGGAACAGGAGCTAGAATGGGTAAGTACGGCTCGCTCGGAATCTGGGCTGTTATGCGCATCGTACTTGTTCGTTCGGTAGAGTGTTCGAGTCGGTCGGAAAACACGCGTTCGGCTGGTATTTTTTCCGGACGAATACTGTTAGGTGTGCTTCCGGCCGACATCGGAATCGACCCCTTAGTCTCTACACCCTACTTAACATACAATGAAGGTGAAACAGTACCAATAGCATACAAATTAACCCTGGGCGGAGTTCGCGGAGTTGCGCTACGCGAAACTCTGCAAAGTGGAAAAAAACTCTGCCGCGCTACGCGGAGTTCCGCAAGCGGCGGAGTGCGATAGAAAAAAGCTGTTCGCTGTGATTTTCAGTGCTGGATGCTTGTCCGCACAGTGAAATCATCGCGAACGGCACCATACACAGCGCAAGCGGGCGCTGCTTTCCTTTCTGCCGCTCGAGTAGATTTTTACTTAAGCGGCAGCTTTCTCAACGCAAACGGGCAGTTTCTCAACGCGAGCGTTCGCGAGCATACGTGACCACTCACAATGAGAAACCTGACCCCCCCGCGTTGAGAAATCGCGCCGGGAGGTTTATTTTCCACACTCGCGCTCGCCAACTTGATGTTGACGATCGCAAACGAGGAAAAATCTCGCTGGGAGGTGGATTTTCCTCGCTCGTCAACTTGACGTTGACGAACACGAGCAAGGAAAAAAACTCCGCTACGCGAGGCGGAGTTTTTCAGAAACTCCACGAGCAGAGCGGAGTTCAGCGCCCAGACCTAATACAAATCACATTTGTACACAAATGCTGAGATGCGTTTTGCATCAACAGAGAACATTCTAACAGCAGCACAGACTGCTGTAGTGAGAGAAAGAGCACTGGCTCAAGGGAAGCGTATAATTGTCGTTACCCCAGTTCCAGCCTTGGAGGCTGTGACAAAGGCAAGCGTTCCCAACGCTAAAGCCTTACATCCAAGATGGATACAGTGGGCTAATTCTCTTACTGCAACAGATGTAGAATACAGAGACCGACCCAAATTTTAAAACACAAGCATTTCTGCAGTACGAACAAGAATATCCTCTACCAAATGAAATAATGCCTCTGGATCAGTATGAATGAACAAGTTACTTACCTTCGGTAACGCTTTTTCTAGTGGATACAGTATCTGCCTGTGGATTCCTCACCTTATGAATATCCCCTGCGCCAGCATTCCGCTGAACTTTTTCCTAGCTCTCCACGCCGACGAGGTCGTCACGAAGCCATGGCTCCGCACGCGGCACCGCATGACGTCACTGGAGCCATAAGAGGACCACATCGGCGTGAAGACGTCAGTTCCACCCATTTTTTCCGTGCCACCGAGGCAAAAGGGCGGACCGACCAAGAGACAATGCATACATAGTACACAGTATTCACACAAATAAACACAGTGTAAAGTGAAAAAAGGAAAGCAAAAGAAAGCAAGCATTTCCTATAAGCCTACACAAAGGCAAATAGAGGCAATACAAAATGACAATATGAAACAACCATACTAACCAATACCTCTTTTAAGGTTTAAAAGGGTGGACAACGGGGAGGCGGGTTGGTCAGTGAGGAATCCACAGGCAGATACTGTATCCACCAGAAAAAGCGTTACCGAAGGTAAGTAACTTGTTCTTCTGATGGACACATCTGCCTGTGGATTCCTCACCTTATGAATAGAATCCCACAGCAGTCCCTCTCCCAGAAGAGGGTGTCCACCCTTCTATACCAAAAAGTCCTGCAAAACAGAGCGCGCAAAATGGCCATCCCTCCTCACTTCGGAGTCCAAGCAGTAATGCTTCGCGAAAGTGTGGAGGGAGGCCCAAGTTGCCACCTTACAGCTGTCTAACACAGGAACACCCCTGGACAAAGCAGACGTAGACGATTTAGCCCTGGTAGAGTGAGCTCTAATGCCTACAGGAGGCTCCTTACCAGCCAGAGCGTAACAGATCTTGATGCACAAGATGATCCACCTGGATAAAGTGCGCTTGTGCACCGCCTTGCCCTTCATACGTCCAACATAGCCCACAAAGAGCTGATCATCCTGACGGAAGTCCTTTGTTCTATCAAGATAGAAACTAATCGCCCTCTTAGGGTCCAAACGGTGCAGCCTTTCCTCCTCCTTGGAAGGGTGAGGGGGAGGATAGAAAGTAGGAAGGGTAATGGACTGCCCTAGATGGAAGGGAGTTACAACCTTAGGCAGAAAAGCAGCCCTGGTCCGGAGTACCATCCGTTCAGCATGTATGGTCAAAAACAGAGGCTTTGAACTCAAAGCTTGAAGCTCACTCACCCTCCTAGCCGAAGTGATAGCCACAAGAAAGACCGTTTTGAAAGTCAGCAGTCTTAAAGGACAGCTATTCATAGGTTCAAACGTGGAACCCATTAAAAAAGTTAACACTAAATTCAAATCCCACTGGGGTATAATAAAAGGAGTGGGCGGGAACATGTTAGTAAGCCCCTTAATGAACCTTAAAACTATTGGAGACTTAAAAGAGACGGCTGATCAGGCAGACAGAGAAATGCCGATAAAGCCGACAAGTATCCTAACAGTGGCTACAGCAGAACCCTGCTGGGCCAAATGAAGCGAAAAACAAAGAACATCAGAAAGATGAGCTTTCAAGGGATCAATAGACTTCTCTCCGCACCATTTAACAAATTTTGACCACCTGTAGGAGTAGATAGACTTGGTGGAGTGTCGCCTGGCCGATAATATAACATCCATCAAGCATCGGAAACTGGAGACTGCAGAATGACGGGCATTGCGCGTTCTCGAGAGTAGCAAACAGGTCCACCTGAGGACTCCCCCACGTCCGGAAGATGTGTTGAACTACCTCCTAATGAAGCCTCCACTCGTGGTCGGCGGAGAACTGTCGACTGAGACTGTCCGCACGCACGTTTAGCACCCCGGCCAGATGATTTGCCATCACGCAAATCCGATGGTCCTGGGCCCAGGACCAAAGCCACAAAGCCTCTCTGCAAAGACGGTACGACCCCACTTCTCCCTGCTTGTTGACATACCACATTGCGGCAGTGTTGTCCGTCAGGACTTGAACCGACTGACCGAGAAGGGAAGGGAGAAAAGCCTTGAGCGCCAAACGTATCGCCCGCAATTCCAGAAGATTGATATGAGACAATCTTTCCTCTGGAGACCATAGACCCTTGATCTCCAGATCCCCCAGATGTGCACCCCACCCTAGGGTAGAGGCATCCGTTATCACTGTGGCCACCGATGGAGGAAGATGAAAGGGCTTTCCTTGAGACAGATTGCACTCCACGCTCCACCAAGACAGATCCACAGGCAGCGTCTCTGGAGATCAACAGAATGCAGGAGGCGAACAGACCGAGCAGGCGAAGGACCTTCAGAACTGGAACAACCGCTCCATTGTGGAATAAAGGGATCATCTCCTGAATGTCGAGAATTCTTTGTGGAGGAGGAAATGCTCGACACACAGTAGTGTCCAGTACCGCCCCTATGAACAGGTTGCGCTGAGAGGGCACCAGGTGAGTTTTGGGCACATTGATTGAAAAACCCAAGTTGTACAACAGTTGAGATGTTACCCGCAGATGATGGAGCACCATCTCCGGCGACTCCGCTTTGAGCAGCCAGTCGTCCAGATAAGGGAAAACAGG
This sequence comes from Calotriton arnoldi, assembly GCA_963921515.1. Classification (NCBI taxonomy): domain Eukaryota; kingdom Metazoa; phylum Chordata; class Amphibia; order Caudata; family Salamandridae; genus Calotriton; species Calotriton arnoldi. The sequence continues at coordinate 351,179 of CAWUFW010006557.1, forward strand.
AATCCCCGACCTTCTGAGATGAGCTGCTACCACTGCCATCACCTTTGTGAAGACTCGAGGTGCAGTAGTAAGACCAAACGGGAGGACCGCAAACTGGTAGTGCTGCGACCCAAACGTAAAACGGAGATACTTCCTGTGCGACTTCAGAATGGGGATGTGAAAATACGCATCCTGTAAGTCGATCGACACCATCCAGTCCTCTTGATGCAGCACCAGAAGAACGTGAGCAAGGGTCAGCATCTTGAATTTCACCTGCTTCAGGTAAAAATTCAAGACCCTGAGGTCCAGGATCGGACGTAATCTGCCGTCCTTTTTGGGGATCAGGAAATACCGGGAGTAGCATCCCTGACCCCTTTCCTGCTCTGGAACCACCTCTATCGCACCTTTTTGTAACAGGGCAATAACCTCCTTTTGAAGGAGAAGTAAATGATCCTCTGTGCAGAACCCCTGGCAAGGAGGGTAAGGAGGAGGGAATTCCCTGAAGGGAAGGGCGTACCCATTCTCTACGAGATCTAGAACCCAAAGGTCTGAAGTGATCAATTTCCAATCTCGTAGAAAATGGGTAAGCCGACCTCCCACAGGACCTACATGATCCGGGATGGCAGATCTAGGGCTGCTTTCCCGCATTTCCAGGAGGGGTTGGGGAGGTAGAGGAAGAGGAGGAGGAAGGATGACGTCCGGCTCCACGTTGGCAACCTCTGCCTTTACCCCTATAGGACCTATACAAGGGGTTTTGTTGTTGTTGCTGCTGCTGCTGCTGAGGCTGTCTGAAGCTTCGAAAGGCAGACCCCCCAAAGCCTCTGTCTCTTTTAAAACCATAGCCTCTCGATTGTCCCTGCAGACCCAAAGATTTCGCCTTGGCCTTACTGTCCTTAAATCTTTGTAAGGCGGAAGCAGCTTTCTCTCCGAAAAGTCTAGACCCATCAAAAGGCAGATCGAGATGGGCAGCTTGCACATCGGGAGAGAACCCAGAAGACCTTAACCACGCATGTCTTCGTGTTGCAATGGACAAACCCATCACTCTGGCAACAGAGTCCGCTGTGTCCAAGCCAGACTGGATGACCTGGCAAGCTGCAGCCTGAGAGTCCGCTAACACCTCACTCAGATTTCCCCTATCTTCCTCTGACAACTTAGGAAGAAGCTGTTTGGTAGAGTCCACTAAGGCATGAATATATCTACCTAGGAGACAAGTTGCATTGGTAGATTTCAGTGCCATGCTAGCTGAAGAAAAGACCTTTTCGCAGACTGTTCCAGTTTCTTGGAATCTCTGTCGGCGGGAGCTTACGTGAAAGGCCCCTGTAGTCTGCTTCGAACACGAAGCCTGTACCACCAAGCTCTCGGGAGAGGGGTGAGAGGAAAGGAACACTGGATCTCCAGGAGCAGGCCTGTACCTTCTGGACACTGACCTTGAAACCGCAGGTGCAGAAAGAGGGCTGCGCCAAACCTCAAGTATGGGCTCCGTCAGAGCATTATTAAAGGGCAAGAGTGGTTCAACCACCGAGGATGGAGAGTGGAGTACCTCTGTAAGAAGATTAGGCTTATACTCAGCCATAGGAAGCTGCAAATCCAAAAGTTCCGCAGCCTTCCTGATCACACAATGGTACGGAGCAACCTCTTTCAAGGGGGAAGCCTTCTGAGAAACAAAGTCCCACTCAGGTGAAACGTCAAGTCCACTTGCCTCACACAAATCCTCAAACACATCCTCTGTGTCATACAGTTCTCCTTCCTCCCTCTCATCTGCCTGGTACTGCTCCTCTTCCAACAACCTCTGCGCCTCTCTCCTTGAGCGCATCTTGGGCTGTGGCGTCGACGGCGCCACACGCGGCGTCGATGACCCCGGGAGTGGCGTCGAAGAAGGATCCATTGCCGTAACCGGTGCCGATCGAATCCGAGAAGCTTTCCAAGATGGAGCCGGGGATTCCCCATAAGCCGTCGACATCCTCGGAGCCGGTAAATGCCATGACGACGTCGCTGGCATGAAGGGCACAAAGGGGGCCTGTGGATACTGCTGAGGCACACCCAAATTAAAAGCCAAAGGACCCATGGGACCCGAAGGTGCACCAGAGGGGTATGAGGCCCTGGAGAACACACTATACATTGCGTTCAGAATGTGCGACGGATCTGAACCCGGGGCCGGAAACTGAGGAAGTTGTGCCGGCTCGAGATCCATACGAGGCACCTCTGGAAACGGGGCCGCTGGAGCCGCAGGAGCTGAAGGTACCCCAGTATCAGCCGGATTCGACACCTCCTCTGAAGCCAAAGAGAACGCTCCGGGGTCCCTTGGTATGACGAAGAATGAACCGGAGTCGCCTGAGGAGACACCGATGGAGAAGGAGAGATAAAGTCTTTAACTCGACGTCGAGGTGTCGGAGAAGGCGATCTCGAAACCACAGCCTTTGACGATCGGCGTCGAGAAGCATGTCTCTTCTTCTTCTTATGCCTTCTCTTGGAGTCATGCGAAGTCGAAGACTTGGACTTCGACCTTTTCCGACCCCTTTTTTCTTTTCTTGCCTTAGCCATTTACAGCTTGGCCTCCCGCTCCTTCAGAGCCTTCGGGTTCATCTTCCTGCAGGAAGAGCAGCCCTCGACGTCGTGGTCCGACGACAGACACCAAAGACAGTCTTCATGCGGGTCTGTAATAGACATATGTCCTCGGCATTCCTTACAGGGCTTAAAGCCAGACTTCCTCGGGGCAGACATGCCAAAAGAGAGAAGGATACAATCCAAAATACAAAGTATCCAGTCGAAAGTATGGAGAGTCCCAGAAAAAACCGTTAGCGTCGACAGCGCGGAAAAAAGGGAACTGACGTCATCACGCCGGCGTGGTCCTCTTATGGCTCCAGTGACGTCATGCGGTGCCGCATGCGGAGCCATGGCTTCATGACGACCTCGTCGGCATGGAGAGCTGGGAAAAAGTTCTGCGGAATGCTGGCGCAGGGGATATTCATAAGGTGAGGAATCCACAGGCAGATGTATCCATCAGAAATATAATTTACACTGACGGTTCTGCTCAGCCGGCCATAGGGAGTAAACAGCAATACAGTGCCACGTGTGCTATCGTTAAAGGACGCATGTTGGATGGAAAGTTTCATCCTAGTTGTACAAAAACCCACTCTCTAGGAGACTGCACGGCGCAGCTGGCAGAATTAAAAGCCCTGTTACTGGCGCTGGTAAATACGAATCGAGAATTCCCCACACTCATCGTGTGTGATTCCTTTTACTGTGTACAGTCATACAATGAATATTTACATCACTGGGGAAAAAATGGGTTTAAAGATGCAAAAGGTGGCACAATTAAGCACAAAACGCTATGGGAACAGGTAGTGGAGTTGAAAAACGAACCAAGGGCTCACGTGATACATACACTGAGTTATCAACGTGATGGCGTTCACATTGAAGGGAAATCATTGGCTGACGAAGCCGCAAAGGGGGCTGTCCGCCCGCTTCCGTCGCTGCGATCACTCATTCTAAAACGAGAATAGACGGTGAGATTATGGTTGCGATTATTGCTACACGCAATAATACGGCAGTACCGAAGAAATTTCCACTCAAGTACTCCTACAAGTTAGATGCAAACAACGTTCCATTTGCTCAGATTCCTGGAGTGGGGGATAGAGTATTACCAAATATGGATCACAGGTTAGGTTTAATTATAGCAGCACACGAGGGTATAGGCTCTGCACACGCAGGAGTTACAGTGACTGTTTCTCTACTAAAACAGCGCTACAGGTGGCCAGGATTAACAAAGCAAACTAAGGACTATGTCTTGAAACGCGACATCTGTCAACAGATAAAAGGCTCCACCGTCCAGCACAGACACCATTGCTAATATCAGACAAACCACTCACGTGTGTTTATTTGGACCACTGCGGCCCCTTACAAACAGATGGGGCTTACAAGTATATTATGGTTGCAGTGGATTCCTGCTCTAGATTCCTATGGGTGTGGCCCCAGCACTCGGCTGATGCTCGAACTGTTATAAAAGATCTGCAAGTCTTTATAGGGACATACGCAACTGGCACATTACATTCTGACCATAGCCCCGCGTTTAGCTCTAGGGCGTACAAGGAAGCCATGGGAGGTTTGGGTGTAGCATTTCGGTACTCCTCTCTGTACCATCCCGAGGGAAATTCGGTTGTGGAGAGGAAAAACCGGGACTTAAAGCAATCTTTAACAGCTAGAGTATTAGGCTCGGGTGCGAGCTGGGTAAGACATCTGTATGGGGTACAAAGAGCATTGAATAACATGCCAAGAAGCTCTCGAGGGGGTGTCACTCCTTGTGAGGTCCTATTTGGGATGAGAATGTGGGTACCTGATCTTGATTGTGAAGGCACAGTGGTGGATGAAAAACCTTTTGACATCCATAAACGTTTGGCTGTTTTACAGGAGCTAAATGAATCCAGGGCACTACAAAGCAATGTCCAGGTGAAACGGACCGCCACGGCGGAAGTTAAGTCTGTCACGGCAAGACCTGTTTGGATTTCTAAAGTCGGGGACCTGGTCAGAGAAAAAATAGCCGACAAAAAAGAATTTGGGCCTTCATACAGAAAGCCTGTACCTGTCCTGGCAGTTGAAGGAACAAGAACAGTACTTCTGCCACCTCTTGCCGGTAAAAAGGAGAAAAGATTTGTCTCAATAGATCTAATCAAACCACACTATGTGGCCGATACTAAGTAGTAGGTCGTGTGGACTCCGGAGTAATAGACACCCTCCTCTCGCAACTGTACAAGAAGTTGAAACAGAAAGACTCATCACGTTTGAAGAGTCACATGCACGAAATGACGGACTATGCAACAATGCCATGGAACTCGTTCCTCTTGAAACTGAAGTTCAAAATCAGAGCTTAAGTGAAAGACAAATTTCAATTCGACCAAACACGGATATCTACGTCAATGTGACTCATCAAAAGAAAAAACGCGCCAACAACGATTTTAAGATTTTCTGAACTTTCTTAAAAAGACTTACCTGGTATCACCTTGGGTGGAACTCTGGGTAACTACCGGGATACTTTTCTTTCTTTTCTGGATAGGCTTAGTAACTGTCTTTAGTATGCTTATTAATGGAACTTATCTTCGAGAAAGCTCTGCAGCACAAAAAGTGAATGTGATACTAAAACTGCATCTATCATCACATTGTGAAAAAGAGACCTATCATCAGTGAACATTACAGCAGTTCCTATACCTGACGGTATAGTGTGGGACAAGGTTGATTACGATATATTTGGCCCAACCATACTTTTAAAAATACCACATTTATTTAAAATTTTAATAAGTGATATCATTACCTCAAGTACATTTTCCGATGATTGGATTATGAAACTGTAAATAATATGTTGTCTGATTTACAAAAATCTGCTGCTTTTATACATCAGACTTTGAAACAATGTATTGCTATCAACATTATGGTCATCATTTTCTGCATAAATCTGCTAATCCCAGAAATGTTTTCACATACCACCAATGGGAACATTGCCCGACACCACCGAAAAGCAGTTAAAAAAAAAATATATTTTTTTTACAGAGTTTTATATAGCGCGAACTTGACCCAAATCGGGTATCAGAGCACTTTACATAGCACCAGTTGCATTACATGAGGACACTTTCATTTTTGTTAGGCACGGGGAGATTAAGTGATTTGCCCAGAATCACAGGATGTTCAGCTTCCTTGCCGAGACTCGAACCCAGTGCCCCAGATTCGAGGTTGACCGCCCTAGCTGTTAGGCCAACTCCTCTCCTCAATTGCACAGAAATTTCCATATTTTTCAGGGTTTAACACGTCGGACCCAGCCTCATATCATTATAAGGTTGCACCAACACCAGCACAGAAAAATATGTTGACAAACACCAAACAGATTTATTCTGCTTCCTTTATTGCCCAATTGTCTGAACAAGGTTTCGACTTATGGAAAGACACCATAGACTTCAAATCTGTCTGGGCTCCTAGAGACTGGAAGGTCCAGGGAACAGAGGGACTATTTAGAGCATGCCTTATTCCTCAGCAAATCATGTTTTTGAATGAAACAGTGCAACAAACGACTTTTCTTGGACTAGCCAAGAACAAAGATTTGAATATACCTCGGATGCCCACACCATCACACACTGAGGGTAACATAACATCACAAGAAGGGATCCTGCTAGATGAGGTCATGCAATGTAATAGATTAGACCCCGATTGGAAGGGATGGTTGATTTGGCCCACAGACACCAATAGATGTCAGGAAAGATTCATGGGTAAAACCAAAGGATTTAATATCAACAGGCCAGATCCACGCTATGTACAGAGAGAACACCCAGGGGTAGTGACATCATACAGTGTTGGGAAGTTATGCCTCGATTGGCTAAAGACCTCAACACTGTCACAGGTGAGACAACACTTATCCTTACTTACAAAGGATGTGAACCTACGGGATTTTTTATTAGGTCCTAGGAAGCCATGTCAGAAACATTTCTATTATGCTGTCTATAATGAGATTTGGAAAATATCACAACAAGAGGCCGCGGAGAGATTACGAGAAATAGATCGTATAAACCTAGAGAAAGCTCTAGCAGTGGTTGACAATGGGTTACCTACACTAACCTCCAGGATATATTCACTGGGCAACATTGTATCTTCTGCCATTGATGTACTAGAACAGGACAATATGGGCAATCACAATTGCGTTCTATTATGTTATTAAACTGGACGCTGCAATCTTTGTGTGCAGGCTATGTGCCTTGGCGTTTCATAAACAGCACATCTGTTTTCTTCATACAATCTAACGGAAAAACAGATAGAAATGACACAAAGGGGAGCAAAGTATACAATGCTGCGTATTGAAAAACTGGACAGATTAGCCTTTACAGTGGCAGAGTCACCGTCCACAGAATGGTTAATCCATGGCCACATAACTCTTCCGGTCACTACATTTCAATTCCAATATTGCCTTGAACAAAAGCAGGCAGGCAGATATGAAGAAATGGTAGGGAATTCATCAAGGAATCTTGGGAATTACCGTACAGATTTCGATGCCAGAGTGGGGAAAGAGAAGTGTTTTTGAGCGGTACAAACTGCGAGAATACTTTAAGTGGATCACTCATATGCCAGGATATAATGCTTCATGGGGCCTGTAACGGTTCGGTAGCAAACTTATCCTGTCACTTAAGGGGTGCCCCAGCTGCCGTGATCACTTCAGTGTTCGGGCTACATTCAAATGGGAGTTACTTGATGCTGAACGATCAAGGTTGCTGTGGGATGCTTCCGGGCATCGCATATCTGGTAACCGTGAGCTCCAGGGTTACTTGCTGTATGCAAGTATTGTTTCCACCAACACATACGGTCAGGGAGGCGCTGTTGTGGCCTTCGCTAAATGTTTCATTAATACGGTTTGATGCTTTGAGCAGAATGAAAGCCATGCTTTTACAGAAATCCGTGCCCTTAACCTCCGCTCGAGAGACTTTTGATCTCCAGATCGCAAGGTCTTCGGCAGAGATACAGGCACTCATACGTACAAACTGCCCCTTCCATTTAGCAGAAATGGTAAATCGTATCTTTAACATGTCTGATACGACAGGCATCGTCCACCTATTTAAGACCATACGTTCTGGTCTATTGAGCACCTTTCAGACGGTCCTCTGAGTTATACCAAACTTTATACACTTGGTATTTGGAAGCATATTTGGAGGGCTGCCGCTGATCCTGTTTCTAATAGCAGGTATCCTGATTGTTATTTTTCTACTACGCAATGGACGTCCCAGTCACCAAGGAGATGGAAACAGTACTCCTGGAGAGAAAATACTGTGACCGCATGGTACAACATCTAGGCACACCTCGCCTAAGAGAACTAAGTGCATCTTGGTTTTTGTCATTTAGACCAGTCTGGATGGACTGCATCTTACCTGTCCTCCGATGCCTGTTTTGCGGAGAAGAATGCGTGTTAGATCTCTGTCTGACACTCCCATCATGTGCGCAACCGGACGTTGATGCTTTACTGGACACGATAATGGCCCATGTTCTGCAGTGGCCCCAGCGTATCCCGATGTTGATGGCGCATTCCTAGAGCCACCACAGGTAGTATCGGCTCCTGTTGGTATGGACATCGGCTCCTCCTCTGACACCCAGGCCTTGGATGGCGCACAGGCTGCCCCAGCATCGGTTGTGGACAGTACGAAAGATCATCTGTGCTCAATTGACATAATCTGCGAGGTGTTACAGGGTCCGTCGTCTGCGGAGGCAGGCAACGAGAATGTTGCGTCTACCAGCCAGGACACATAAACATTTGACTCATTTGGCCCGTCGTGTGCTGGGAGAAATTCGACCTTTTTATTTTTTTTTTAAGAATCAAACTGAAAAATTGGAACTCCATAAACGAAATTGACATTCTTTTGAGCATGCATGGCTTTCAAATGCTTATAGTAGTTCGAACTATACCTACGGACACGTTAGAGCTATGGCTTGCTTGACAATTTCCTTTTAAACTTTTTAAAGATTTTTAGAACTCTTAAAGATTGTTATTAGCAAAACAAGAAGCTAATGTCTTTTTTTTAACTGTTTTGCATACCAGTAACTAGTCACCCTAGTAGTACGCTTTAGAATTTAACTATGTCGATCATTCAGAAGAGGAGTGGGTGTTATATTACATATAGGTACCATAATATAGGCCCCGGTAACTTCCTTACCCTTCACATATATTCTTCCCTACATTACACTTATAACGGTTTACAGGGACTGACCTTTTACCTAGATACGACACTGCATTCAGAACGCGGGTTTTCCCTAGTTCGAAATCTCATACATTATGCATGAGGATTCTAGGAAGCACAGCAGGACTACCATCTCCTGTATAATATCTATGTATAAAGTTCATGCCCGACGTCATCCTTAGGCCGACACAGTAATACAGAGACGTAGGACCCCTGGGGAGACCTATGGGTATATATGCATCACATCTTGCTAAGATAGGGAGAGGAGACCGAGACTTCCCGGCCAACACACTGACCAGAGACGCTGAGGTTCCTGCATGCAGACACTCCAGCTCGCAGTGGTCTAACATCCCTCGCGGGGTGTCCAACTCGAGACCAAGACAGGGTCCCACAGTCTCTCACTTCAGGTAATGGGGTTGACTAAACCCTAGAGGGATTCTTGGCTTAACACCTATACACATGCTAGGTGCATGTAGGTATATCTAGTTAGGGAAGCATCGTAGGAGTGCGCATCTTTTTATCATGTGTTTTATATACTCGTATTTATTCATGATTATTGTAAGATAGTAGAGCTATACCATCCATTTACCTTTATAGTACTGCTAATCATTTATATCTTATACTGTCTCACAGTTGTTGCAGCTCATCTATTCTACCCCAGAATAACAACTGTTCAATAAATACTTATTGAAAACGCCCAGCCTGTTTATTCTGTGTATCTCTCTGAGAGAAACTAAGTAAGCACGAGTGACTGAGCGAAAAGTAGTATATTGTTTCCACGGTCCTGAGGGATCAGGTTGTCATGTTCGATGGTTGCTAAGAACTATTCTCTCCTTGGTAAGAGAAGATTCTAGTGGCACTGTGAGCTAGTTGGTACAAAAGCCCAACATACCCAGGGGGGGGGGAGGGTTCAGAGTCAGTCTGTCACCAATCCTACAGTGTATGCTGTCCAAACGTGCAGACCCTGTATAATTATTATAGGAGCTACACGACAAGGGGGCTGCTTCTTAGCCAGGGCATAGCAGATCTTAATGCAGAGAACGACCCAGCGAGAGATGGTCTTTTTCTGTACTGCCCTTCCCTTCTTAGCCCCCACATACTTCACAAAGAGTTGGTCGTCCAACCGGAGCTCTTTTGTGCGGTCAAGGTAGAACGACAACGCTCTTTTTGGGTCCAGTCGGTGGAGACACTCCTCTTCCTTAGAGGAATGCGGGGGAGCAAAGAAGGTGGGCAATGTGATCGACTGACCCAGACGGCATGGGGTCACAACTTTCGGCAAAAAGGAAGCCCGGATGCAGAGCACCACTTTGTCTGGAAAGGACATTAGATAGGGAGGTGAGCAAGATAACGCCTGCAACTCACTCACCCTCCGGGCCGATGTAATCACCACTAAGAAAGCTGTTTTGATGGCCAATAGCCAGAGGGGACAATTGTGTAGAGGCTCAAATGGAGTGCACATCAGGTAGGTGAGGACCAAATTAAGGTCCCACTGCAGCATAATAAAGGGCGAGGGTGGAAGCAAGTGAGCCAGCCCTTTTAGAAATCTTTTTACAATAGGAGACTTGAAGAGAGAGGGTTGGTCTGGCAGCCACAAAAAAGACAGAGCTGAGAGGTGACTCTTGAGAGTTCCAAAAGCAGAGCCCTGTTGGGCAAGAGTTAGAATGAACAAAATGACAGTAGAAAGAGAAGCAGAAAAAGGGTCAATAGACCTTTCTGTACAGTATAATACAAATTTCTGCCAACGCAAGGCTTATACTGTCTTAGTGGAGGGCCGCCTGGCCGCCAGAATAACATTAGAAACTTTGGGAGGAAGGTCAAAAGCCATCAATTGCCGCTGCTCAATCTCCACACATGGAGTCGCAGAGTTGACAGATTTGGGTGGAGGACCCTCCCCTGCTGCTGTAACAGAAGATCCTCCCGAAGGGGCAGCCTGATCGGAGGATCGATGCTCATCTTCAGAAGCTCTGGATACTAGACTCTCCTCGTATCCTTCTTCCTCCCATCAAGCTGCCCAGATCGCCCCTTTGCGACTGGAATGACCTTCTAGAGGCTCTCTGTCTTCATACTTCTGTGTCCACAAATGGTATAGGACAATATGTAAAGCTATGATTTGTGATCTTTGCCACGATGTTTACTTTACACAGAGTTTTTCCATACTTATATTTGCGTTTCTTGAGTCTAATACATTTACGTGATCTCTGTGTGGCATTAATGCAGACAGTATCTTATCCAATTCATTGTTATTCTTCATATTTACATGACTCAAATTATTCCCACACTGGTCGCATGAGACTGATTTTATATAGTCCGGTTGTTAAATAGGACAAATTGCTAATTGTTAATTTCATATTATTCCGGTCCTTATATTTCCCTTTCTGATTCTGCACACCCTAACTCCATTTCCTTAACCTCTATCTGTCTCACTTCCAATATGGCGCCGTTGCGCTCATCGAATTGCAGGTATGATTCACTTCCGCTTTTCACACGCATGCGCAGTATGCGCCATTCGCACCTTTTTAAACCGTGCACTATGGCATCAACACGGCATCACTCAGCTCCCCTGACATCACGCTTACCACGGCATACCACCTTTGAATCTTAGTAAGGCAAGCACAACAGCTGCATGTTACGAGGGGTTCCTTCACTTTTGTGGCTGCTGATGGCGATCTGTTAAGAATTTTTGTTTGCTCATGCTGGCCTGTTAAGATTTTTATGCATGTCCTTCCAGGACCCTGCCTCATTCTGTACCAGCGAGAGGACGTGTTTCATTTCTACATTACTCGTCCTCCTTCCCTTGGCCTTTTATCTTCAGGCAGGGGTATTTGTATCCCGTTGTAAGTGTTCCATATATTGCCTTAATACTCACAAATTCACTCTGATCTTGTCCATTGGTTAATACGGCTTCTGACTCTGCATGTGTATACTTCCAGGCCTATATTGTATCCTGTGCCGGTCTTGGCTGCAAGGGGTTGGCGGTCAATACATCCGGACTTGGCCCCTCCCCACCTGCCCTCCAGGCAGGGACAGCGTTTGATTCTATTGTAAGTGCATCGATTATTGTCGGTTTTCACTTCTATTACTTTCGCACTTGTCCATTATATACGAACACATAACTCCACCATTTTCCTCTAACAGTTGCCTGGTTCCCAGGTCGACTCACCTTGGCTCAGCATCAGGATATTGGCCACACATTGTCCACGGTTCCATCAGAGACAGTCCGTGGTTGCAATCCCCTTAGCACTAAGGCATATTTTTAATAATCTTTCACTGGTCATGCCGATTTTCACCATCAACAACTACCTCGCACAGTCACCTCTGCGCACTGGTTTTTCCTGAGTAATTGCACATAATGTATTTGTTCTTCGCCGAACCTTCCCTAACCCTCTTTTTTGTTTTTGTCTCCCTTTTCTTTCCAACCTTTCCCCCACCCCCCTTTAATCCCCTCCCCCATTTCCCTGTTCTCCCTTCTGGTATTCTCTTGGCCCTATACAGGCTTTCTCTCAGGCATAATGTCTTCTGTCCTGATGATGATCCCCCACGCTAGTTGGGATCGAAACGTCATCGACAACTACATCTTGACTCCAATTGTTTTCATTTGGAATTATGTGGAGCACAAGATGTTCTTTACATTGTGACTGTTGTAAATATGTAAATTGTTGTTGAAGTCACCATGCTTGTTCATGCCGGAGGTGTGGAAATCTGGTGATTTCCAACCCCCTTTTTTACCCACCGCACTTTGTTTATAATTTGATCTCTTCTTTTTTTGATTGTTCGTTTAAATAAATATATTTTTCCATTTGGACAATAACTTTGCAGATCGTAATGTAGTTCTGTGTAACATTGCCTATACTTCTTTGATAGGGACCACTGTCTCTTACAATACATTGTATACCCTCGGTCCCTCTTGACTTACAGGGTTCCCTTGCTTCTTTGTAATCTACGGTGGTAAAAAGGGCAGCTGAGGTCCTTGGACTAGAAATACCCTTAGTGCAGGTCAGGACTAATCTCCTGACCGAAGTGCTTCAACCTCGGGCTTCCACTTCCGAACCCCTTTTGCCCTTTAATGAGGCACTTACAGACGTCCTTCTAGGCACGTGGTCCAAGCCTAGCACAGGGGCCCCTGTGAACAGGACGGTTACACGCCGCCATCGCCCAACACCGGGTGATCCGAAGTTCCTCAGCCAACACCCGGTGCAGGCCTCTACTTCCCAGGGCGCGTTTTCTCTGGACAGGGAATGCAAGAAGTTGGATGCATTTGGGAAGAAATCGTTTTCTTCCTCCAGCCTGGCATTGCGGTCGGTGAATACTGCATGCTTATTTGGCTGTTTCTCCCACTCCCTTTGGGAGACAGTTGCGCAAGTGCTGCCACAAGTCCTGGAAGAGGCCCTGGCTGTGCTCTGCCAAGCAGTCAAGGATGGGAGAGATGCAGCAAAATTCACAATTCGGTGTGGCCTAGATACGACAGATTCACTGGGCAGGTCGATTTCAACGACAGCGGCCTTAAGGCGCCACGGCTGGCTTAGGACAACTGGCTTCTCTGGCGATGTCCAGGCCAGTCTAATGGACATGCCCTTTGATGGAACCTGTCTTTTTGGGGAAAAGTCAGATTTGGCCCTGGTCAGGTTCAAGGACTCTTGAGCTATGGCCATATCCTTGGGCGACTCCTCTACTCCTCTTGGGCCAGTCTTCCTTTCGCCCCTTTCGCAGCAACGGAAGGGGTTTTCAGCCGCGTCTACACTATCCCAGCCACCGTCCTGCACAGACTACCCAAGCTGTGTGAGGACGTGGACGTGGTGCATTCCAATATATGAATGGAGGCCAGAAGTCGTTGGCCACCCTCTCCCCGGCAGCCGCAGCCACAAAGCACTCCTAGTCTGAGTCTGCAAGACCACGCTACCCCAGTTGGCGGGAGAATTCGTCACCACCTCCCCCACTGGAGATCCATAACATCGGACAAGTGGGTCTTGCAGATCATTAAGCAGGGCTATTGTCTGACTTTCCATTCTTTTCCTCCTCCCATTCTGCCAAATCAGGAATGGCTGATGGAGGATCATCTGAAATTGCTCCAGGAAGAAGTTACAGCTCTCTTGGCCAAAAGAGCTATAGAAAGGGTCCCGGTTTCAGAAGTAGGCAGTGGTTGTTATTCCCACTACTTTCTAATTCCGTGGAAGAACAAAGGGTTGTTGCCCATTTTAGATCTTCGGATCATCAATCTCTTCCTCAAGAAGAAGTTCAAGATGGTCACTCTAGCTCAGGTCTTGTCTGCCTTAGACCAAGAAGACTTGATGGTAGCGTTGGACCTGCAGGATGCGTTTTTTCACATCCCCATCCTGCCGGGCCACAGGCGTTACTTGCGGTTCAAGGTAGGCCGCAAGCACTTTCAGTTTACCGTGCTCCCCTTTGGCCTTACCAGTCCCCATCGGTTGTTCTCCAAGGTGAAGGCGGTGGTGGCTGCTCATATGCGGAGGTTAGGGGTATCAGTCTTCCTCTACCTCGACGACTGGCTGTCCCTTTCATCGGAGCAGTTCTGGACACAGTGCAGTTTCGGGCCTATCCTCCCGAGCAGCTAGTCTAGGATATTCAGGTTATGATTCCGATGTTTCGGCCTCTATCCTGGATTTCTGTGAGACTGACTCTGATGCTGTTGGGCCTCATGGCCTCCTGCATCCTGTTGGTAAAGCATGCCAGGTGGCGTATGCAGGATCTGCATTGGGACCTGAAGTTCCAGTGGGCACAGCATCGAGGAAATCTCACCGACATGGTCCAGATCTCATAAGGAACTGCGAGCAATCTGCAGTGGTGGTTGACGAACCGCGATTGGGTCAATGGCAGACCCCTCTCCCTTCCCCAACCAGAATTCACAGAAGTGACAGATGCGTCTGGGGTGGGGTGGCCATCTGGGAGAGGTAGAGATCAGGGGACACTGGTCTCCGGCGGAGTCAGGGCTCCACATAAATCTGTTGGAGCTCTGAGCGATTCGATTGGCATTGAAAGCATTTCTTCCCTCTGTCAAGGGGAAGCTAGTGCAGGTGTTCACGGACAATACCACCGCCATGTGGTACTGCAACAAGCAGGGTGGGGTCGTGGACCCTTTGTCGAGAGGCCCTGCGTCACTGGACGTGGCTGGAACTGCAGGGCATAACCCTGATGGTTCAACACCGGGCAGGTTCTTTGAATGCCAGGGCAGACAAACTCAGCCGTTGATGCCTAGCGGATCACGAATGGCATATCCAGTCGGAGGTGGCGCAAGGTCACTTTTAACAGTGGGGAGAACCTTGGTTAGATTTCTTCGCCTCCGGAGAGAACGCGCAGTGTCTGCAATATTTCGTGCTGGAGTTTCCAAGGCGGCTATCGCTCGGCGCCACCTTTCTTCGCAAGTAGAGCTTAGGCCTGCTGTACGCCTTTTCGCCCATACCACTCCTGCCCAGGGTTCTGAAAAAATATCAGGAGCGCAGATCGTAATGTAGTGTAACATTGCCTATACTTCTTTGATAGGGACCACTGTCTCTTACAATACTTTTTACCACCATGGCATAGAATGCCCCCTCCTCCGTAGCCACTGTTGAAGAGAGCATGCCAGTATCTGGAGAAGTGTCCAGTCCACTGGCTTACGCAAGTTCCCCATACCAGTCCCACAGCTCTGCAGAGTCTTCCTGGTGTTCCAGAGGGTCCATAGACCCCTCCCATTCCTCTCCTGAGCCTAGCACATCTTCAAAGTGCTCAGGCGACAGCATAGAACCCCTGGGTTCAATCAGCGTTGCAATCGGCGACGCCATACCGACTCCGTGTTGTCAGGGATGAGGATGGGGCTGGCACCAACGACGGACACTGGCGATGCCACAGGCACTGACTTCGGGTCGGACGCCAGGGAATGTCACGTTGGCACAACCGGCATCGACCCGGATCCTGGATCAGATCCATGAGACCCCACCGGCGCCGTGGCCGGAGCTGACGGTGGCGAACCCGATGGGACCTCTTCCGACCCCGCGGGGCCCGAGGGCTCACCAGTGGGGTTGGCCCGCTCAAATACGCTCTCGAAGGCCTTGTAAAATTATTTTATCTGAGCGGGGGTTGCTCTGGCTCCTGGAAAGGGAGGGAGGTGCGAAGTCGACCCAGGCTAAGGCTCTGCAGAACCGTGCCCAGAGCGTCGGTGCTCCTTACCTCTCATTAACGGATGACAGACGAGGTGAAGATGAAGTCCGCTTGGACTGCTTCTTCTTCTTATGCCTCTTCCCGAGTGTCCCGAGGACCTCGAGTAGGATGAAGAGGTCTTAGGGCTCTGGGAGCGGTCCCGCGACCTCCTCTTCCTCGATCGGGATAGCGGACCTCCGCAGAGTCTCGCTCGCCGGTGTCGACAGCCAGGCCGCAAGGAGCTTCATCGCCAGCTCCCTCAGGCCTTCAGAGCCATGGCCCGGCAGTCCGAGCATGACTTCAAGTCAAGGTTTCGCTCGAGACACCAGAAACAGACGATGTGAGGGTCGGTAACCGACATCATGCGGTGGCAGGCACCCCACGACTTGAAACCTGTCTATCTCAAAGACATCCCTCGCACACGTAATTCGACAAAAGTCAAGAAAAAGCATCTAAAAAAGCAATAGAGGGGTAGCTCTTCCCGGATCAGCGCTTAACTGGTGCGGGAAGAAAAGAACTAAAATCTGCGCGCCTCGGTGGCACCTATATAGGTACCGCAACGTCATAACTGACACTACCGACGCCGATGACGTCACGCGGTGTCGAATGGAGCCACCCAACGGTGCGCACAAGGGCTATTGCTCAGCAAAAGTTTCCGGATCCAGCATGACGCCTGGGAAATTCAAAAGTAAGGAATCTGCAACTAGAAGGCTCTATCAGATAAAGGTGCCAGTAACATGAATATACCCACAAGCCAGTTCCTCCCTAACACAAATTTTGTGCCCCTTCAACATAGGGTTCTTTTTTTATTTTATTTATTTATTGAATTTTGCAAAAAGTAGACAATACAAATCAGACAAAATAAATTGAAAACAAAAACAGTCACAATGTACATACGTAGAGATCAGGTAGCATGTCTGATATCAGAAAACAGATCCATAGGGTTATACATTCAAAGGTGCAACATACCAATCATATGGTTCGTTATACAACCATGCCTTGGCTTCCACCGTATTCAGATGTCAGATTATCTAATGGGAATAGTTCAAGAACAATACCCTGAAACAGCTTGTGAGTTGGGACCTGAAAAAGAAGCCCAAAAGGAAAGCCTGCAGCTCCATAGTATCACTCGCAGCGCGCCTCCTACATCGAGAAAAAGAGCGGGATTCACAATGATTTTTCACTCCTTTCCAGCTAGGTAACTCTGATACAGGCTCCAGAAGCTCTTAGGGCGGCTCCGGGGGGAAGCAGATTGCTATATAATTCAGATTGCGTGTTGCAGTATAACATGTCTCTTGACCAGTGCACCATAGTGGGAGTCGGCCCTCGAGACCAGCGCCTAGCAACTCCGCGCTTAGCTATCAACAAACCCATATCAACCAAACGTCGTACCTCTTTCCGTACCCGCCTAGAATAACCAAGGAGAGCCAGCAAGGGGTCCGGTGCCAGAGACACTCCTGTAATATCGCTTAACTTTTGGAAAATTAAGATCCAGTAATTGGCTATGTCGGGACACAGCCAGGTTAGATGCATGAATCCTGCCGGTTCAGCATCACATTTCTCACATCTCGCAGAGTCTCGAAGGACCATATCTGTGCAATCGGGCTGGAGTATAGTAGACTCTATTAAGAAATGTAAAATGGATGAGGCGGAGTCGTCCATTCAGGGAGACGTGTTGTGTGGCTTTGCAACAATAGCGCCATGTGTCGTCATCGAGGCCAACCCCCAAGTCAGTCTGCCACTCCAATCTGGCTTTAATGAAGAAATTCTTCTGGTAATCTTGCGCCATGCTATAAATACTGGAGACTATTTTGCAGGGGGACTCTGCGCATAGCATGTGGGAGAAGGGAGCCACTTCCGTCGGTTCCATCATTTCCTCTCCAAGCATTTCGCGGAGCTCATGTCTAACCCTAAAGAAATGGAACATCGTAAGTGGGGTGATCTCTTGCCTTTCTGAGACAATCTCGTCCCATCCTCGTCCCACTCCATCCTCAAATAACTCCCCTATTTTGGAAATATCAAGAAGCGCCAGGGCACGCAACACTTCCGGCTCACTAGTCACTGGCAGTCATTGACACAACTCTACAGGTGTGAGTGGGGAATACAAGATAGTGGCAGCTTGTCATTTCATTAGATTCTGCCATGCGTGTGTGGTGGCATTTATAGAGTCCAGAACACCTGCGCGCCGAGACGGCACCTGAAGAACAAGTTACTTACCTTCGGTAACAATATATCTGTAAGAAACATTAGTTAGTTACAGATTCCTTACCTTAGAATTACCCCCAGGTGTCAGACTGGATCCGGAAAGTTTTTCGTCAGCAGTACCTCTGCACGTCGGAAGGTGGCGTCGGTCGACCCCACGTTCGTCGTCGGCGTCGTGGTCGCCGGGATGACTTTGCGGCAGCTACTTAGACGCCGCTCTCGTGTGCTGACGTCAGTTCTGTACACGACTTTCCGCGCCAGAAACACAGAGCCGTGCAAGACACTGACCATTGGTGCACAAAACTAGGGCCCTGAAAGGATGACCTTAACCCTAGAAATCAGTTCGCAGAACGGAGAGGATGGGTGGGGCGGTAAGGAATCTATAACTAACTAATGTTTATTACAGATATATCGTTACCGAAGGTAAGAAACTTGTTCATCTGAAAGAAACACGTTAGTTATAGATTCCTTACCTTGGAATAGTTACCCCAGCAATACCAACCCCGGTTGAAGTACTGGGTTTTATTGGACCCAGCGGTGCCAGGGAACACACCCAATGACCTCGAGTTCTTCCTGTCTCAGACTACAGAAACACAGAGTCTTCTTGGTGGCTTCAAAGATCAATTTATTGGCTGCAGCCAGCAACAGGTATCCTAGAAGTACAACACGGTGTATGTTCTCAGGAGACTGCCCTTTTTCATGGAAACCAGCTATCTCTTTTATACAGAATATTATGCTTTAGGCAAACATTCCTTATTTTTACAGTGGGTCATTCACATATTTCTTACAACAAAACAAAGACAGATTCATGATGACAAGCCCATTTTCAGTTTGTCCAGCCCACAACCAAATACCCAGTGAGGCCCAACACCTGCAACAGATATAATCTGGACCCCTAATAAAATCGGGCACCTCCTCCTCGTAAAGCAGGTCATAAAGAAAGAGCAGTGACAGGTGTGGATAAGATTTAGATATAGATGTGTGCAATGAAGGGTTTATGGCATGCTGCACCTGGGCCCCTAATCTCGATCGGCCACTGGGAACTAAAACTGGCCGAACAGGTTCTGGCTCTGGACAGTGGAGTCAGCTTGCCCAGGTCACTGAAAGTGTACGTGTCCCCTAAGGCGCGTTTTGGCTTTAGTCATTGCCTTATGTGAGGGCAACCACAAAATGGCTGCCGTACACAAAATGGAACCCGAGGGTTCACAAGGGAATCGTTAATATTAGAGTGATCCCGTCACTCGAATATGACGCAAATACTCAGATATAGCATACCTGTCATTACCGGTCTGCTGATACCAAAATCGTCATGTTACAATGATGTTAATGACACAGGTCCAGAATTTTCAGTACCACACGGTGGTGCGTCTGCGAACCAAGATCACACCAGAAAATCCTGGAGAACAGAACGGCCAAAGAAGCCGTCTCTCCGGACTTGACTGTCCAGACAGTAGTGTTTTGTAAACGTGTGCAGTGATGCCCACGTAGCTGCCTGACAGATGTCATTTAGAGGAACTCCTCTTCCCAAGGCAGTAGTGGCTGCCGTCGCCCTGGTGGAGTGAGCGCGTAGCCCTACGGGAGGCTCTTTTTTAGCCAGCGAGTAACAGGCTTTAATACACAACACGACCCACCGTGAAATGGTGCTTTGTGTACGGCCAGACCCTTCTTTGCGCCCACGTAGTCAACAAAAAGTTGATCATCCACCCGGAACTGTTTGGTGCGATCCAGATAGAAGGAGAGCGCACGTTTTGGGTCCAGACGGTGGAGCCTCTCTTCCTCCTTGGAAGGATGCGGAGGCGGAAAGAAGGTGGGCAAGGTAATGGTCTGCCCAATGTGGAAGGCAGTGACACCCTTAGGAAGAAAGGATGGACAAGTTCGGAGAACCACCTTATCCGGATGGACAGAAAGGAAAGGAGGTTTTGAAGAAAGGGCCTGGAGCTCACTCACCCTTCTAGCAGAAGTGATGGCTACCGGGAAAGCAGTCTTAAGAGTTAAGAGCCGTAAGGGACAGCTATTTAGATAAGTTAGCACAAGATGCAAGTCCCACTGAGGCATAATGAAGGGGATTGGAGGAAAAAGATGTGTTAAGCCTTTTTTTAAGAAACGGTTAACTACCGGGGACTTGAAAAGAGAAGGCTGATCTGGCAGCCGAAGGAAAGCAGAGATGGCTGACAGATAGCCCTTGACAGTGCCCAGAGCAGAGCCCTGCTGGGCCAAGGAGAGAAGGAACAAGAGTACTTCAGAAAGAGGGGCAGAAAGGGGATCCACAGCCTTTGCTGTGCACCATGCCACAAATTTGTTCCACCGGCAGGCGTATACCGTCTTAGTGGAGGGACGCCTGGCTGCCAAGATTACGACACAGACTTCAGGAGGCAGGTCAAACGACGTCAACTGCCGCCGCTCAATCTCCACGCAAGGAGGTGGAGACTGGACAGGTTCGGGTGGAGGGCCGTCCCCTGCTGCTGTGACAGAAAATCCTCCCGAAGAAGCAGTCAGATCGGAGGATCGATGGCCATGTTGAGCAGCTCGGGATACCAGACTCTTAGTGCCCAGTCCGGAGCCACGAGAATGACTTGGGCCCGGTCGCGCTTGATCTTCTTCAGCGCTCTGGGCAGAAGTGGTATAGGCAGAAAGGCGTACAACAGACCGCAACTCCAATCGCGACGAAAGGCGTCGCCTAGCGAGTGCCGCCTTGGAAATTCCAACGCGCAGAAGTGCTGACATTGCGCGTTCTCTTCGGTGGCGAATAGATCTAACCAAGGCTCTCCCCATTGTTGAAAGAGACCTTGCACCACTTCCGAGTGGAGACGCCATTCGTGATCCATCATGCACCTGCGGCTGAGTTCGTCCGCCCTGGCGTTCAGGGAACCTGCCAGGTGTTGAACCACCAGGGATATGCCCTGATGTTCCAGCCATGTCCAGAGGCGGAGGGCCTCCTGACATAGGGTCTACGACCCCACCCTGCACTGTTTGTTGCAGTACCACATGGCGGTGGTGTTGTCCATGAACACTTGCACTACTCTTCCCCGGACAGAGGGAAGGAATGCCTTTAGTGCAAGACGAATCGCCCGGAGCTCCAGAAGGTTGATGTGGAGCCCGGACTCCGCCAGAGACCAGAGGCCTCTGATCTCCGTCTCTCCCATATGACCGCCCCATCCCAGAAGGGACTCGTCCGTCACCACAGTGTGGTCTGGTTGGGGAAGGGAGAGGGATCTGCCATTGACCCAATCCTGGTTCGTGAGCCACCACTGCATTTGACGTGCAGTGCCCTCCGAGATCTGGACGCAATCGGACAGATTCCCCTGATGCTGCGCCCACTGGAACTTCAGGTCCCACGGCAGAACCCGCATATGCCATCTGGCATGATCTACCAGCAGGAGGCCATGAGGCCCAGCAGGCTCAGAGTCATTCTGACCGAAACGCGGGATAGAGGCTGAAAGATCAGAATCATAGCCCGAATATCCCGGACTCGCTGCTCGGGAGGATAGACCCGAAACCGCGTCATGTCCAGAACCGCTCCGATGAAAAGGAGCTTCTGAGAAGGAATCAGGTGTGACTTCGGCACATTGATGGAAAACCCCAGCGAATGCAGGAGGTCGGCCGTAGTCTGGAGGTGGGAGACAACTGCCTGGGGCGAGCACGCCTTCAACAGCCAGTCATCGAGATAGGGGAAGACTGAAACCCCCGATCTGCGCAGATGAGCTGCGACCACCGCCATTACCTTCGTGAACACCCGAGGGGCGCTGGTAAGGCCAAAGGGGAGCACGGTAAATTGAAAATGCTCGTGGCCTACCGTGAACCGTAGGTAACGCCGGTGGGCCGGCAGGACGGGGATGAGAAAATAAGCGTCCTGTAAGTCCAACGCTACCAACCAGTCTTGCGGGTCGAGGGCAGACAAGACCTGAGCAAGCGTCAACATCTTGAACTTCTCCTTCCGGAGGAAGCGGTTGACGTCCCTGAGATCCAAGATAGGACGCAGGCCCTTGACCTTCTTGGGGACCAGAAAGTAGTGGGAGTAACAACCACGACCTACTTCTGGGACAGGAACGCGCTCAATGGCTCCCTTGGCCAAGAGAGCCGTAACTTCCTGCGGGAGAAGGGTCAGATGATCCTCCGACATGCGGTGGTATCTTGGTGGCATGGCTGGAGGGGTAGTCTCGAAGGGGAGGGAGTAGCCCCTTCGGACTATCTGCAAAACCTACCTGTCCGACGTGATGGTACGCCAGTGGGGGAGGTGATGGCGAATCCTGCCGCCCACTGGCGTTTGATGGGCCTGAAAGGTCGGACTAGGAGGGTTTGGAGGCTGCTGCGGACGGGGGGGGGTTGGTGGACTGGCCCGCCCGCTGGTCCCCGGAACCACGACGGTTGTTCCCACGTCCCCGGCCGGGCGAAGGTTGGGTAACTTGCTGCAGCCTGTGGCTCTGGGCGGAACGTAGCGAGGCACCCCTTCCGTAACCACGAAAGGGGCGAAAAGCAGACTGCGCAGGGCAGGTGGAGAGGCCCAAGGACTTTGCCGTAGCCCGTGAGTCCTTGAAACGCTCTAGAGCGTTGTCTGCTTTGTCGCCAAAAAGGCGATGGCCATCAAAAGGCATGTCCATCAAGGTGTTCTGGACATCCCCTGAAAAGCCAGTTGACCTCATCCAGGTGTAGTGCCGAAGCGCTACCGACGTTGAAATGGTCCTGCCCAGAGAGTCGGCGGTGTCCAACCCACAACGTATGGTAAACTTTGCTGCATCTCTCCCGGCGCCCACAGCCTGAGAGAGCACTGTCCGGGCCTCCTCCGGACACTGAGGCAGCACCTGCGCCACCGTATCCCACTCGGAGTGGGAATAATGGCCCAAGAGACATGCAGTGTTTACCGACCGCAGTCCTAAGCTGGCGAAAGAGAAAATCTTCTTCCCAAGGTGATCCAGCTTCTTGGATTCCCTTTCCAGGGGAGCGGTAGGGAATGCGCTTTTGGAAGCGGAGGCTTGGACAACCAAGCTCTCCGGGGTGGGGTGTTGGGAGAGGAAAGTGGGGTCGCCCGGAGCCGGGCGGTGGCGTCAGGCAATCATCCTATCCATGGGAGCCCCCGTGTTGGGCTTGGACCAGGTGCCCAAAAGGGCGTCGGTGAGGACCTCGTTGAACGGCAGCAAGGGCTCCGAAGAGCTCGCAGCTGGCTGAAGCACCTCCGTCAAGAGATTAGTCCTGACCGCCACTGTAGGAAGCTCGAGGTTGAGAGCCTCGGCCGCCCTACGCAACACCAGTGCGTATGACGCTCCCTCCTCCGTAGCCACAGTAGGAGACAACATGCCAAGGTCAGGGGAGGTGTCCAAACCACTGGCATACCCCAGTTCCTCTCTCCAGTCTTGTTCACTTTCCAACTGGTCAGTTAAAGGGTCACCTGACAGCTCCCAGTCCTCTTCATCATCCTCTGGGTGCCGCTGTGGTTGAAAAGGGACCCCAGGAGAGAAGAGGGGCATGAAACCCCCACCCGGCACCGGCTCCGTGTCCACATCAGGATGGAGGCCGGGGTCGACGCCGGCGGGGGGGGCCAACCGGCGTCGGACGTGGTAGTGGTACCGTCGGAAGCGGCGCCGGTTGACCTCGTTACGCCTCCACCGGCGCCGCTTCCGACCAGGCCTAGATCCAAGGGGGGGCCTGCGGCGTCGGGGCCGGAGCTGCCGGCAGCAAAGACCTAGGCCCCCCAACTGAGTCCGCGGGGCCCGAAGGCGCGCCGGCAGGTTCGGTTTGCCCAAAGATGGCATGCAGCGTCTCGTAGAACGTACGAAGCTAGGCGGGAGTCGCTCTGGGTCCCGGAAAGGGGGGGAAACCCGGAGTCGGCTCTGCAGGCTCCGCACGAGGAGCCGTGGGAGGGGCACCACCCGCGTGCCTCGTCGGATCAGCCGACCGACGAGAAGTCAAAGAGCGACGATGCTTCTTTGACTTCTTCCTGTGCTTCGACTTACCTGACCCCGAGTGCGAAGACTTCAATGATTTCGAACCGGAATGGTGGTGGCTCCGCGACCGGTCCCTCGACCTCCCTCTCGACCGGGACCTCGAACGGCACGGAGCCGACTGCCGATGTTCAAGCAGCTTTCGGGACCGCTCCCGCAAAGCCTTCGGCGCCATCGACCGGCAGTCGGAGCACGACTTGGGGTTGTGGTCGCGCTCCAGGCAGAAAAGACATACGCGGTGCGGATCCGTCACCGACATCAGTCGGCTACAGGAACCGCAAGCCTTGAAGCCGGGCATCCCTCATGCACCTTTTCGGAGTCGGAGACTCGAAGAAAGAAGTCGACAAAAGTCGAGAAAAAGTTAGGCAAAAAATGACTGAGGTACTGCTCTTCCCGGATCTGCGCTGGCTGGCGTGGAAAAAGAAAGAACTGACGTCAGCGCGCAAGGGCGGCTTCTAAGTAGCTGCCGCGACGTCATCCCGGTGACCACGACGCCGACGACGAACGCGGAGTCGACCGACGCCACCTTCCGACGCGCAGAGGTACTGCTGACGAAAAAACTTTCCGGATCCAGTCTGACGCCTGGGGGCAATTCTAAGGTAAGGAATCTATAACTAACGTGTTTCTTTCAGATACAGTGACGCAGCCAGGGGAGAGGGCACAGCCGCCACCCTCTCTATGTGTAAATGCAGGGGAGGGGATTGTTGGTGCAACCAGTGGAAAGCGTGTGAACATTGCGCCACTCAATAGTACAGCTCCAGATCTGGAGCTCCGAGTCCTCCCATAGAGTAAGGGAGTGTAAGGATATCCCACTTGACGCGAGGCTGTTTACCAGCCGAAGCTAGTCTGACCAATAATGACCTGACACATTTAAAGAAGTGAACTGGAAGGACCATAGGTATGTTTCAAAACAGAAACAGGAATCTAGGTAACACTACCATTTTCATCAAAGAGATACGACCAAGGAGGGACAGTGGCAACCGAACCCATCTGCTAATGTCATCTTCGAATTTAGCAATCGCCCTGCCATAGTTCAAATTGAATACTATCTCGGATTTTGTGTGTACTTGAATACCCAAGTAACGCACCGAATCAGTGGACCAGCTCAAAGGGTAGTCCAGTTCTATCGGCTCCATGGCTGCGGTAAGGGGAAAGATGGTGGATTTAGTCCAATTCATTTTAAGGCCAGAGAATTCACTATATCGTACCACTTCCCTTAACACTGGAGATAGGTTAACCCCTGGATCTCTTATGTATAAAAGAGTGTCGTCAGCATAAGTGGAAATTATTAAATTGTATCCGGGGAAGCGTATCCCTCTATGGCTGTGGTCTGAGGGCGAATGCCAGGGGTCCGCCACAATCGCGTAAAGTAGAGGCAATAACGGTCACCCTTGACGAGTACCCCTGGATATTTTGATAGGAGAGGTTACCAGATTGCCCACCCTAACCCTGGCAGTTGGGGAATTATATAAGACTGCCACCAGCTGAGAGAAGAGGTCGCCAACACCCATCCGCTTTAATACTAACATCATAAAGTTCCACTCAACAGAATCAAAGGCCTTTTCGGCATCTAGAAATATCGCAGCAGACTTAATCTCTGGCTTAGTGTGTTGGATAGTGCAAAATACTGTGCGCAGGTTGTGTGTTAGGGTGCGCCCAGGGACGTACCCTGCTTGCTCAGGTCTAACCAATGTCGACACTAATGGGGCCAAGCGGTTTGCCAAAACTTTGGCGAATAGTTTAGTGTCAACATTAAGTAATGACAACGGTCTGTATGATGAACATTCGTTGGGAGGCTTGCCCGGCTTCAGGGGGGTGACTAGAAAAGCCTCTCGCATGGACGGGGGTTTCACACCACTCTCTCCCATCGCCTCAAAATACCTGCGGAGTAACGGTATGCTAAGTAACATCATATATTCTCTGGAGAGGATGCAGCAGTCCTAGAATATCTGGAACACATTAAACTTCCGTTGCTGGCTGATGAACACAGGGAATACCTTCTGAGGCCACTGGAGTCCTGGGAGGTCCAAGAGGCTTTAAAATCCATGCGTGCTGGGAGCGCCGCGGGACAGGATGGCTTAACCATTGCTTTCTACAAGGAGTTCAAGGGGCTCCTAGTCCCGAATATATGATGTTACTTAGCATACCGTTACTCCGCAGGTATTTACTTCGAAGTTTTTACTTCGCAAATACCATTACTACGCATGATTTTAGTGTGTATACTTTCACTTCGCAAATATATACAAATACATTAAAAATGCTTTTACTTTGCAGTTAATTATTACGCATACTGTTACAACGCATTATTGGTACTTTAAAACAAAAAATTAATCGTAATAGTAACCTATCCCCTGGCATGCACCCTGAACCCTAAAATTACCCCCTACACCCCAAAACCCTAACCCACCCTGACCCCTAAAATTACCCCAGCAACCCAAAACCTAAACGCACCCTGAACCCCAAAAATACCCCAGCACCCCAAAACCTTAGACGCACCCTGAACCCTAAAAATACCCCCTACACCCCAAAACCCTATCCCACCCTGACCCCTAAAAATATCCCAGCACCCCAAAACCTAAACGCACCCTGAACCCCAAAAATACCCCAGTACCCCAAAACCTTAAATGCACCCTAAACCCTAAAAATACCCCCTACACCCCAAAACCCTAACCCACCCTGACCCCTAAAAATACCCCTGTACCCCAAAACCTAAACGCACCCTGAACCCCAAAAATACCCCAGCACCCCAAAACCTTCAACGCACCCTGAACCCTCAAAATACCCCATGCACCCCAAAACCCTAACCCACCCTGACCCCTAAAAATACCCCAGTACCCCAAAACGTAAACGCACCATGATCCCTAAAATTACCCCCTACACCCCAAAACCCTAACCAACCCTGACCCCTAAAATT
Organism: Calotriton arnoldi; assembly: GCA_963921515.1. Lineage (NCBI taxonomy): Eukaryota > Metazoa > Chordata > Amphibia > Caudata > Salamandridae > Calotriton > Calotriton arnoldi. The sequence continues at coordinate 378,040 of CAWUFW010006557.1, forward strand.
ACCCCAGCACCCCAAAAGCTAAACGCACCCTGAACCCCAAAAATACCCCAGCACCCCAAAACCTTAAATGCACCCTGAACCCTAAAAATACCTCCTACACCCCAAAACCCTAACCCACCCTGACCCCTAAAAATACCCCTGTACCCCAAAACTTTAATTTGCACAGTTACTCCATTATGCGTAGTAAGTGCATGCTAAGTAATGGAACATGCGTAGTAAATGCATGCTAAGTAAATGCATGCTAAGTAATGGCATCTGCGAACTAAAATATGCGTAGTAATGGTAATACGATATAATGACCGCGTAGTAAAGGTAGAATACCTCTCCAGACGGCCTAGTTCGATATAAATCTGAATAGTACTTACTGAATCTGTCCGCTATGGCATCCGGATCTGCAACGTCTCGCCCGTTGCTGCACGGAGTTCTGTGACTCTAGCACTCTCCCGTCTGCCCCTCAATATGGCCACCAATGTTGCATCCGGGCGCTCCCCCTCCCCATATGATTTAGCTACGGAATACTTCCCTAAGTACTTGACCTCTCTGTCTGCAGCATTGTGATACTCCTCCAAAGTTTTTTTAAGCTCCTCCGTGACATGCTCATCTCTTCCCTCCAAGGCCCCCTGCTCAAGAGTAGCCAACTTCTTTTTAAGTGCTTCCAATTGCCCTCTAATTGAACAGAGCACTCCTGAGTGTTTGGCCATAGCTGTCCCCCTGATGTAGACCTTGAAGGTCTCCCATATCGTAGTGAACTGGGTAACGGATCCAATATTTGTGGCAAAGAAGGTTTCAATAGCTTCTGTCATCTCAGTCTTGAATACACTACCTAGGAGTGCATAGGGCGGGAACCTCCATGTGAACAGAGCAGGCCTCTTCAGTGGGCTCTCAAAGTCTAATTGAATAGGTGAGTGGTCAGAGTATGAGCGTGGATGCACCTCGCAGCTGCGAATCACGGGATATAAGGAGCTAGAAGTGAACCAGTAATCGATCCTGGTATATAAGTCATGTGGGGCTGAATAATGGGTGAAGCCCCCCACACCCTGAGATCACGAGCGCCAAACATCCACCATGCCCAACTCTGCAGTGGCATCACCTATAGCCTTAGCAGCTAACGACTCGCCCCGAGCAGGGCCCCCAGAACGATCTAGAGCAGGGTCAAGGACACAGTTAAAATCCCCGCCCCATACCTGTGGGAGCGGTGCCAGTCCTCGCAAACGCCCAAGGAGCTCTCGATAAAATTACGGGTGATCAAAATTTGGGCCATAGATATTAACAATGATGAACTCCATTCCTTTCCTTTTGCATTTGGAAATGGCGTACCTGCCCTCCCTATCCGCCTCGATAGCCTCGAGAGAGATGCCCGACCTAGGATTAACCCAGGTGAGTACCCCCCTCGTGTGGGTAGAGAAACCTGCAGCGTGAAAAATACCATGCAATCGTCTTCGAGTTAGCATCTGGCTGTCTATGGGCAAATGGGTCTCCTGTAAGAGGGCTACGTCTATACTATGTCTAGTGAGATAAGCGATCACTTTTCTAATTTTCCTAAAATCATTTAGGCCCCTAACGTTCCAGGTTAGCAGCCGCACCCTATCTCCCAGATTCTGAGTAGGAGCTCATATCCTTAGTAATGCTACTACTGTACCTGTCCGAATGAGCACCCCAGGACTTTTTCCTACGTCGGGGCACCTCTACTGGAATTAATAAACACTCTGCGCACACTGTGACTACACCAAGACAATACAATAACAACAACCTCATAAAGATTCCACCCTATCTCCCACACCATGCAGAACCCAACTCAGCATAGTTGAAGACCCCCCTCCCTTCAACACAAAAATTGTAAGGCAAAAAGCCATGTGGTGAGTAACACACAGGGATGGATATTACCTCTACACCGCTAAGTGCACCACTACAACAGAAATGTAGTAATGCCATCAGAACACATCTAGTACATCCGTATAAGGCAATTGTAACATCCTCACTTCACCGAGGATAAATAAACACCCACCTCCCGGACCCGCAAGGAAATATGCCTAGAGTCATAGCATCCAGCTATAACGTCTAATGTAGCCCTCCCTCCCAGCATATCAGTTTAACCTTAACAAAACTTGCAATATGCAGACTTCATCAGTCCATTAGCAGAAGCCTCAAAAAATCTGCCTTAAGCCAGCAGTCGAGTAAAATCTAAAGTGAGGCGCCTGTCATAGTCTCAAACCCCACTTTTAAACCTCAGTTCTAGAATGTGGAGATACCGGTCAATATCTTCTCTAGTCTTGTTCCTCCATGCCGCCACCAGCCGCCTCATCAAGCCTCTCCGCCTCTCTGTTCCGCTCGTCAAGTTTGGAGTATTCTTTAAGGGCTTTCTACAGAGATTTCGGATCTAAGAAAATCTTTGATTTGCAATTCATAGTGACTCTGAGCCTGGCCAGATATAGCATGGCATAGTCCATATTATGCTACCGTAGGCGTTGCTTCAGTGGAGCAAGCTGTCGTCTGGCCCCCTGCAACTTCATCGTAAAGTCTGGGTACAGCGATATCGTGGATCCCTCATATTGAAGGCCTCTTTTTTCTCTAACTTGTTTCAAGGCAGCGTCCCGGTCTCTATAATTCAAAAGTTTTGCAATCACTGGGTGCGGCGGGGCACCCGGGGGAGGCTTAGGGCCAAGCGAGCGGTGAGCACGTTCCACCACAAATATTTCCGAGAAGGTATCTGGCCCAGTAGTGTGACAATGAGTTGATCTATGAACACTTCCATACTGTCCATTGCAGTAGATTCCGGCAGGCCCGTAATACGTATATTACTCCTCCTGGATCTCGCCTCCAAATCCTCTGCCTTGTCCTGCAAAGCAGTGAGAGTTTTCACCAACTGTTTCTGGACAATGTCAGCATCCGACTGCGCCTCCTCCACCTCCGACACCAGTCTTTGTCATGTCGATGCATTCAGCGCGCATGTCGAGGAGCTCCGACATTCTGTCCATGCGGTATGCCAAGGTGTCTATTTTCCTATCAATAGTTGATAAGCTTTTCTGCATCGCTGCCAGAATCTGTTGAATTTCGCCAGCCGTCGTGTCAGTCCGCCCCTAGGGAGACCGAGTTCCCTCCGCCTCTCTATTCCTCGATTTTCGCTGCTCGAACTGTAGCTTGGGATTGAGATTTATCCACCTTGCCCATTCAGATGCGAGGAGGGTGGGGGGGGGGGCGCAATCACCACCAACCTCAGGTTCCTGGCTGCCCCAAGCACCATTCGCAAATCCAGGGGCCCAAGCAGCCCCCGCACAGTCTCAGCTCAAACCCAGTAATGAAATCGGTGGATTCGGACTAAGTGGGTACACCAGTCTCCCAATGGCAGGTCGCACTGAGCGTGAATTGGAATGAGAGGACTCCTTCTGGGCACAGACAGAGAGCCGCAAATCCACAACTCCAGCCGGTATTCTCGTGGTCTTTTTGTGGCACTCCCCGGTAGACTTGGCCAAAGTGGGCACAGCAGTCTCCCAATGGCAGGTCGCACCGAGAGCTAGTTGGAATGAGAGGACCCCTTCCGGGCACAGACAGGGTGCTGCAAATCAACAATGTCAGCCGGTGTTTTCGTGACATCTTTGTGGCGCTCTCCGGCCTCTGGGCACCACTCTGTTCTGTTCACCCGCCTGGATACTACCAGCCGGCACGCAGGCCTTGCGCAGTCAACCTAACCCACATCAGGAGGGCTGTGCTAGGAAGTCCAATGTCCTCAGTACTCTGCAGCTGTCTTCGCCGTCGCGGCTCCGCCACGAACAGGCTCATCAGGCGTGCGACGCCGCAGGCCAGGCCCCAGAAGTATCGCACCCAGGGTACGCCAGTCACCGGGCCCAGTCTCTCAGGACTTCCAGAAACTGGGAGCAGGAGCAATGCAGGTGATTCCTTGGCGGCAGGCCAGGCGCGCTCCCCTCAGGCAGCACAGTACCGTGCCTCCCGACTCCAGGGCTGAGAGCTCAATTAATGCAGATTAATCTGCAACCTGCACTGTGACATTACAGCCCTCAATTAGCAGACCGCACGCTCGCACAGGCTGCCAGAGTCTAATAGCGGGGCCTCCGGAAACCCGCCTCCGCCTCACAGCAGCTATCGAGTCCCAGCCGGCCCGGCGTAGCTTATGCTCGGCCGGTCCGGCGCACTCCTCTCGGCCTTTCACGCCCCTCGCTGGCCAGGTTCAATGCCGGGGAGCAGTCGCCGCCGCAGGAGCTCCGCCTGGGCCGCTTGTTTGTTGGAAGCCCTGCGTCCTCCGGGACTTGCTCCTCGCAGTATACGCCCCAGCGGCGGCGGCCATGGCAGCTCGGCACGTCCGATCCTCCAGGGGCACAAATTCCAACAATGGGCACACCGATCGGGAGCGCAACACCAGCGCTTTGTGTTCCGCAGTTCCGGGCATGTAGAGAGTGCACGGATGTCAGGATATTGACGGATTGTTACGATGGCTAGTAGAGCTCGCTCAGAGCACGGCCATCTTGAGCCTCAGCAAGCTCCGCCCCCTCAACATAGGGTTCTTTAAGGCCTTTGACACCTTTAGTGCTAGGCCTCAAAGAGCCAAGTATGTATATTTTTTCCAGAATACATCAACTTCTATGTCTTGCCAAATACTTTGATAATGGAAAGATTTTTCAATACATTCCTCAAAGATGAACAAAGTAAGAAAGGTGTGAGTACTCATTGTATATGATGCTTATAGTTTTCAAATCGATGGCATTAACTGGTTATTAATGCTATTTCCTCATGGTGGTATTATGTATCAGCTCATTGTTAAATAATTGTTAAATATCCCCCCAGAGGCCCTATCCAAGTCTACCCAAAGATTATTATACCCCTATATATAATTCTTGAACATTTGAGAGAGTGCAGGCAAGGGGGAAGTGAAAACCTTACCTTAACCGACTCTATCGATTCTGGATTCAGCGATGCAGATTTCTGGACCTCAACTAGAAAGAGAAAGCAGACAGAATCAAAGGGGAAAACTAGAAACAGTAAAAGTATCAAGTAAAAAGAGGGTAGGGAGAATGGAGGAGAGAACTTACAAAAGAAAACTACATCGGGCAGGAAAAGAACACTCAAAGCCGACGGAGGAGAAAGTCGGGAAGAGTGGAACATGCCAGGATGATTTTTGCTTCAGTAGAAGCCAAGAAGGAGTCACAGCAAGCACGATAGGAGAGGGGACTAGACACAATCCAGCCCAGCAGGAAACAAGACACTGATGTAAAGGAGGACGCCGAAGACCAGGATGAAGACGTCTGGACAGAGGAGTGGTGGATGCCGCCAACAGGCACAAACTAGTGCGCCACAGTCCTGGTGGGGTGGTGGCACCCTGGTGGAGTTTAGGGAGTTCGGGAAGACGGAGGTGGAAGGGAGTTGCAGGAACAGGGTGTTGTGTTGTTATTGCAGTTTTTTCTTTCTACCTCCTTCTTCCTTCTTTTATTATTTTTGCTTGCCCACTCTTCTTGACAAGGGGTTTCAAGTGAAGACAGATACTGAACACCAGTGTTGAGTGTTCCCTATGTTAACCCGAAATTTTGCATTTTGTAGGCTGCTTTTGCTTTGCACACGTTACAAAAATATCATACTTGTTTTTCACATTATAATTTTTACATAGTCAGCATATGTTTTTGTATTTTGTTCTGGGATTTAGTCTGGGCAAGGTCAAAAAACATCGCTCCTTGTTATTCGTTATGGTCCAACACTAGCACCTAGCCATAATAGAGAAATCAGTTGCTGTTTTTACACTTACATGTTTTGTAATATAACTCGGGACGTGTTGTTCTGAGACACTAGAAAGAACCAAGGTCCTGCAGATGAGAGGGCTGCATCAGCTGAGATGTAGAACAACCTTCTATATGTGCTAAAGTACAGGGTACGCAAGTAAAACTCAGAGATCTCAAATCTATAACCACTTAGCTTAGGCAAACCTGTCAAATAATATGACAGGCCTTTTCATGGTATATGGTTTATTCAGTATGCTAATGACATTATTGACATGTATCTGCTTTATATTTGAGGCTCACTTATTGCATACTAGCGCACCATTGTTTAACTAAATATTGTAAATTATTTTTGTGTCTCAAATTTATTATGTTGTGGACAAGTACGAGTGAGAGAATGAAAAGGTGTAACCTGCCAACGCAATCCCTGGGAGGGTCAGGAGTGTTGTGTTCTGGGCTACCAAATGACTTGTCTCTCTTGATAGGTTACGAGGGCAAGTGAGGCACTATAGGCGAGTCAGATTTGGGCCCACAGATGCTGTTGTAGTATGATGACTCAGTCCCGACATACTGATGTCCTGTGGTCCCAAGCATGGTTCTGTTCCTGAGCAGAATCCCTACAACACAAGTGGGAAAGGGGTTGCTACGAGAGAGGTAAAGCACCCCTGATAGGCTACCTAGAAAGGAGAGAAAAAGTACCCTTGGTGTGCTTAAGGCATACACATAACCTAGACCTGTGAAATAGAAGAGAGTAAGGGACCCATAACTCAGAGAGATATACTATATATATATTGACAAACAAAGAACCTAAGAGGAAGAACGAGAGGACAACACAGGGTACCACAGCTAAACTTAATAATTTCTTTCAGAAGGGTTTATTATTTTTTTAGTTAACACTTGCCTGGGTATTCTGGCATGTCTTTGAAGGTGTCGTAGGCTGGTGTGCCACCTTTTCTGTCCTAAAGAGAGAGAAGAAACAAAGAACGGTTAATGCCAGAGGGAGGAGAACAAGAGTTCCTCCTCTATACAAATCAGACTATGCTGTGAACAAGTCTGTGAAACTTTCCTTATTTCTCTTTTAAGACTGTAATCGCAAAAAAGTCACCACTGCAAAAAGAATTAAAAGTAAGATTCCTAACCCTTATTTTTGCACAGACCTCTACAAAGTGGTGTAAGAAGAAGAAATGGAATCTTAAATCCTCAAATTAGCCGATGGCCCAAAACAATTGGAGGGTGCTAGGGAGAAGTTTGTGTCCACTTCCTAGCAGGTGAGAGAGACTTTTAAAAAGGCTCTTCAGGTACTGTCAGAGCAGTTATAACTGGTCTACCGGATTCAACATACCTCCACAGGTAAATTGAATAATGTGCTAGGTCAACAAAGGGGCGCACAGCACTCTCCTCTGTAGTCTTGCAAAAATATACATCAGAAGAAGACCTAAATGTGTTCAGTAATTTTGAGAGGATTGGTCAGGTGGCTACTTGGTTCACAGATCCATTAGCACAATACCTAGGTCCATTGCTTATGGAAGAATTACAGTTGGTTTATCGGGCAGTACACACTAGAAAACTGATACCCTATGAGGACATAAAGAAAAGTAAATGAGAAGATTAGGAGTGGATGCTGATCCCTACAGGATATGACTTTGACAAATAAAGGAGACAATGAGAGTGTCATCACAGGCATTGTTTTATAGACTAAAAGATTTATCTGATCAATGGCTGAAGACAGACTCGGGAACCAAGGAGGAAATAGTTGAAAAGATATACCTAGAACAATTTCTGAATTCCTTGCAAATGCCAGTTCAGCTTTCAATCAATCCAACAGGGTTGCTAAAGCACAGCTGATCACCCACAGTGGTATCCAGGTGCTTGCAGATCTCGGCGCCTCATTTGAACAGCCAGATCTTGAGGGCCCTACCGGATTCCGGATGGGAAGTGATGGTCCAGAAATGCCTGAGGAGGCTGTTCCAGGTTTTTGCTGTTCTGAGGGAGAATGATCTTCCCCTGCTTCTGCTGCGGTGTATTCGAGGAGTGTGGGTAAGTGATAGGGAGGCGGAGCATAGTCCTCTCGATGGTTGGTGGAAATTCAGGCGGTCGTTAATGTAGGTGAGTCCTTGGTTGAGTAGGGCTTTGTGTGTGGGCCAGCAGCTTGAATTGGCATCTCTTGTGCACTGGGAACCAGAGGAGTTGCCTGAGGTGTGGTGTGATGTGGGATCATCGAGGAAGGTCGAGGATGAGTCTGGCTGCCACGTTCTGTATGGTCTGAAGTCTTTGTAGGAGTGTGTACGTTTCCAATGTAGAGGGTGTTGCCATAGTCCAGTCGGCTGGTGACAAGGGCCTGCACCACGGTGCATCTTGTGCGCAGGGGTAGCCACTTGAAGATCTTGAGTAGCGTGAGCAGAGTGAAGAAGCAGGCAGAGGAGACGGTGTTGATCTGTCTGTGATTTCACGGTGAGACTGTTGTCAATGATGATTGAGGTTTCTGGCGTGTTCGGAGGGAGTAGGTGAGGGTCCTTATTCTGAAGGCCACAAGGAGTCGTTCCATGTGTTGCTATACTTAACGAAGATCAGAATTTCAGTTTTGTCTGTGAACAGCTGCAGGCAGTTGTCTTTCATCCAGTCGACAACACTTGTCATGCGTCTATGGTAGTTGGTTTTGGTGGTGGGGTCGTCAGTGAGTGAGAGGATGAATTGGGTGTCGTCTGCAGAGCAGAGTATGTTGAGACCGTAGGATCTGACGATGTTTACTAGCGGGGTCATATATGCGCTGAAGAGCATGGGGTTGAGCGATGATCCTTGAAGGACACCGCAGGTCATATCTTTGGGTTCGGATGTGAACGGAGCCCTTGGATGCCGATGTGGTGGAGTCAAATCCTAATAAGATATGCCCATATTTTTTTTTAAGAAACTGACTTTTATTTGGGAAGGGGAATAAGGATCAACCCCCTCCTTCACCCCCCCAATTGTTGGTACCACGACCCTTTAGGGAAAATGTTGAGTTTTACCATATACTTGTTGAGCACTTTATTTCGTTCAAGCTGATCCCCAACAGAAGGAATAGAAGCGTAAGGAACCTGTTGGGGAGATACATGATAAGAGCATTTCGAAGGGAAACCCTGAGGATAAGCTGTTCCCTCCCTCGTAGCAGCCACCGCTGCCAGAATATCATTATCTATTTTAGTCATGGACCTTGTAACTGCTGCTACGGAACATGTGGCTACTGCAGATTTGGCTGCTTCGTCAGCCAAAGATTTACCAAGAGCATGTGCTCCCACACGCTGATGGCCAAGAGTATGGATAACATGTGTGAGGGGCAGACGGTGTTGAAGCTCTGCCACTCAAACCCAAAGCGTTTTATGCTTAATTGCGCTGCCTTTAGAGTCTCAATAGTCATTTCGAGTCCCAAAAAATAAGTTGTCATTGAAAGATTTTTTAATTTTTTTTTGTTTTTTTGTTTATTGATTTTCAATGATGTACAAACAAAATGCAGACATCTTGCTAAACAAAACAAACAATGGCGTGTGGCAATATCAATGACATTCTAATCATGAGACAGAGCTATATCTTAAAGTGATTTCAAAACCGTGGGCATATCGGTGCACGGCACATTCCCCAACTACAGCAGTTTTCATTTAATGAAAAAATTCATGCGAGACAGCAATCAATTGGACAGTAGTATTGCAGTTCCCCTCCCTATACCCACCACGTTCTATGCATACCATACAGATTCTACCATTCCCCACCATAGACAGACACTCAGGTCAACCTGGAGACATCACTCAGGATCCATGACCGCTCCGGCGATCACATTGACGTCAGAGCCTTCAGATCTGGCACGGACCCAGTCAATAAAGGGTTCCCATATATCTTTGGGTCTGGAGTTAGGTGGCATCAGTTCCCAGAATATAGCCAGCTGAGTTCGACCATATGTTACCTCCCTTATCCAGTCCCGGACATTGGGTCTTCTCTTCTTCCCCCAACATAAAGCAATCTGCCTTTTGGCAAACAACAGTAGCAGAGCATGTAATTTGCGTTTTTTAACATGTGTGTCTCTGACATATCCTAGCAATCCAAGCAGTGGAGATGGAGCCAATGCTAAGCTCAGAATCTGATTTATGGATTCAAAAATTTGAGCCCAGTATTCCATGAGTATCGGACATGTCCATGCCATATGAAGGAAGGAAGCTTCAATTGCTCCGCACCTCCAACAGCAGTCGTCTTCTCTGACTCCCATTTTAAATAGACTAATTGGCGTTCTATAGTAACGGTGAATGAATTTAAAATGTATTAGTCTGAGTTTATAGTTAGGCGATAAGTCTGTCATCTGGGCACAACAATATGTCCACTGATCATCTGACAGAGGGGGGTCCATTTCACTATTCCATTTAAGGCGGGCGGCAGAAACAGCCCCAGGTGCATCATTTTGCATATGAAAATACAGTCTGGTAACCAGTTTTCTCGGTGATGGTGTAGCCAGCAGATTTTCCAGGGCAGAAAGTGGGGTGGGCTGGGACGGGAAGTCCGCGTGTAGCTCCCTACATGCTGCACGGAGTTTATGGTATAGAAAAGTTAATCCAAAGGATAGCTGTTGGCCTTCCACCGCTCTAGGAGGGTCCCTGAATATTCCACCTGGGTAGAGATCGGCAAAGGTGCGAAGTGACATGGACTTCTCTGTCTTTTTAGAAATTTCATCCATAACATTTGGAAGCATTGGGTTTTGCGCCAGAGGGATGGAGGGTGCATACAGAATTTGCGCGCCTGCTCTTCTACGCAGCCCATCCCACGCCCATCGTAGAGTCTCGGGAGTGTCTATGCAATCTACTGGGCGTTTAAATTTCTGGTACACTGCAACGCGGAGTGGAACCGGTGCAACCGCATCCCTCTCGACAGCTACATGAGGCTGAAATGGCATCTGGTGTACCCAATATTGCAAGAACTGCGCCTGTGCGCACAAAGCGTACAGTTTCATGTCTGGGGCACCCAGTCCTCCCTGCCTGGTCGGTAAAGATAATAACTCCCAGGAGACCCTGACCTGTCCTCCGGCCCATACCAGAGTTGTCAGCAGAGATCGCAGTGTACTGAAAAAGGATTGAGTAAGTATAAGCGGGAGATTCACGAATAGATACAAAAATGTAGGCAATATAACCATTTTGGCCAATGCGATTTTCCCTGCTATGGAAAGTGGAAGTTTAGCCCACATGGATATCTTTTCCTCTAACCAAGCAATGGCTGTCCCAAAATTCAGATTCCAGAGCTCTTGCAGGTCTCTGCTTATCCAGATGCCCAAGTATTTCACAGCCCCATTTTCCCAACGCAATGGGAACTCCGAAGTAACTGCCCTTGTATTGTCAGTGAGAGGAAAGACTACTGATTTAGACCAATTGATGGTTACCCCTGAGATGCCTCCGAATCAAATGAGTTCCCTTAACATTTTATCCAGGTTACAGTCGGGGTTCAAGATATATAGTGTTATGTCATCAGCATAGAGCGAAATCGTGAGACTTCTGGTTCCGAATCCTATGCCTATGTCAGTGTGGTGTTGCCTGATACGAGCAGCTAGCGGCTCCATGGCAATGGCGAACAGTAGAGGAGATAATGGACATCCCTGCCTGGTACCTCGCGTAATTGGGAACGGGGCAGAGATCATATCATTCACCCGCACCCTAGCCAGTGGTTCAGTGTACAACAGTCGTATCCAACGGAGGAAAAGGGGGCCAATTCCCATACGTGCCAAAATGCCAAAGAGGTAAGGCCACTCAAGCGAGTCGAATGCCTTAGTGGCATCCAGGAAGACCGCCGCTGCCTGAAGATCAGGGTGTAGGTAATGTAAGACTGAAAAAACCGTTCGAAGGTTATAGGAGGTGGACCTACCAGGTATAAAACCCGATTGATCCGGCAGCGCTATTGTGGAAAGTAAAGGTTTCAGTCTATTTGCTATTAGTTTTGCCAAAATGTTAACGTCTACGTTAATAAGTGACAGTGGTCTGTATGAGTCTAGCTCAGCGTCAGGTTTACCAGGCTTTAAAAGAGTAATGATGATGGCTTCCCTCATTGACTGAGGAAGAATCCCCGTGTCACAGGCCTCTTCATAAACCGCGAGGAGTTTGGGTGCCAGTTCCTCAGCATACGTTTTCTAAAACGCGGTCGTCAGGCCATCCGACCCAGGAGCTTTATCCAGAGGCAGGCTGTTAATAACCTCCTTGACATTGGTCACTGAGAACGGTAGGTGCATGTATTCCCGGTGTCTGTCATTGAACCACAACAACGCCACTGAATCCAGGAACTCCTGCATGCCTTCTGGGCATCCAGTTTGTGTAGCCGTGTATAGATTGGTATAATACGATGAGAACTCATTTAAGATGTTTGGGGAGCCCCTGACGGTATCGCCATCTGGGTTCCTGATTTCGGGAATAAAGGCCTTAGAGCGGGGGCCACGAAGCATACCAGCCAGCGTTCTCCCCGGTCTGTCCCCCTCTCCATATCCTCTGGCTACCGCATACTTCCCCAGGAACCGCACCTCACGCTGCGCTTCCTCCTCATATTCCACCAGCTTAACTTTCAATTCGGCTAAAGGGCATCTTCCCCTCCTGCTTGTACACGGGTTTCCAGATCCTTAATTTGTGACTCGATATTACACAAAGTCATTCGAATTGCCTTAAGAACACCTGCCTGGCGGGAGATACATTGACCCCTGATGACCACCTTGAACGCTTCCCATAAAGAGGCCTCAGTGTCAACTGAACCCGTGTTAAGAGTGAAGTAATCATTTATATCAGTGCGTATCTCTTCTTTAAATGCCTCGTCCAGGAGCGCCTGTGGGGGCAGTCTCCAAGAGAAGGCCTTTCGTGTAGTGTTTGGCAAGGATAGAGCGAGCAAGCACGGTGAGTGATCTGACAGGGTTCTCGATAGGTGCTTGACATCCACCACCCAGCTGGCCACGTCCCTCGTCAGCAACCAATAGTCTATTCTAGACCAGGCGCGATGGTGTTCAGAGAAACAGGTGCTCTCTTTAGTCAGTGGATTTCGGAGTCGCCATATGTCTATCATTTCGCCCTCTTCTAATATGGTGTTTAATACTTTGTTTGTTGCAGGGTGATGTGTCCTAGCCGTGCCCCGTCTGTCTAATTCATCATGTAGGATAGCGTTGAAATCTCCGCCCCAAAGTGTCGTGGTGCAGCCCGTGTCTCTAACTTTAGCCCAGACGTCCTGAAAGAAGCTAGGGGAGTCTATGTTGGGGCCATATAGTGCTACGATCGTCAATAAAGTGCCACCTAAATACCCTAGGACTATGACGTACCGGCCATCAGGGTCAGTGTATGTTTCCCTCTCTCTCCAATCTATACCTCGCCTCATCAACACCGCCACTCCTCTTGAGAAATTCGAGTACACTGACATGTAGGTCGAGCCCCAGCGTCTATGTCTGAGTTTCGTCGATTCCTGAGAACGGAGGTGGGTCTCCTGCAGCAGGCATATGTCGATATTGTGTCGCGTGAGGTATGCCTGAACTAATCTCGCCTTCCTACTGTCATTAAGGCCTCGTATGTTCCATGTTAAACAATTCACCTTAGTCTCGTGGTCGTCTGTGAGGTTGCAAGTGCGTCATCTTTGTGCCCAATTCGGCATACATTTCTGCCAATGTGCATAGTAGTAGTGTTATCAGTCAGCGGCCACACTGCCACAAACAAACCTAAAACGAACCCAACCCTGATCCCCCTCCCACAGCAACCCCCAATCAGGTTGAAGCAGTAACCCCCCCAATAAAACTCAAAACAAACAATAGCAGGGAAACCTCCCATGGGGGCGCAAGAGTACCGGCCTCTTACCCTACCGTAGCAGGGTGGCCGAGAAACTGCAAGAGACTAAACCTGTAATAGAACTGATCATACATAACAGATGGTTGTAAGGTAGCATATATGATTACTATCTTTTATCCTGTGGTTACAATCATTCACCTTCCTTAACTGCCGCAGCCGATGTGGCTAAATAGACAAGCGAGTGTGAGTGTAATTGAGGCCTATCGCATGTACATCTGCGTATCATGACATGATAGTATAGGTATACGTAAATATGATGCACACATTTTTACAAGTAAGGACTGACTTGAGCTTACTGAACCTGGATACAGTACATGGCGTTGACCAAAAACACAAGCAGTGGTGTGAAAGAGACCACCACAGCTCACAGACTGTAGTCGTCCTTTATTCAGTCATTGTCACTTAGCTGCCGTCCCACTGTGTCTTCTGGTCCCGGGTTTTTCTTCTTCTGCTTACCTCCCACTTGTTTAGCGAATTTCAAGGCAGATTTGGAGTCAGTAAAAAAGTGAGCGGAACCATCATAGGAGACTTTGAGTTTAGCGGGGTAGAGCAAGGAGTAAGGAATCTGCGCCTGTAATAGGATCTTCTTTGCAGGTAAGAATTCTCTTCTGGCGGCCTGCACCGCTGGGGTAAAGTCCGGGTAAAAGGCGAGTTGATTTCCTGGTGGGTTATTGTGCCCATTGTGCGGGCCTGTCGCAGCACCATATCTCGATCCTGATAGTTCAAGAGTCTCGCCATTATGGGCCGCGGAGGCGCCCCCACCGGAGGTCTCGCTCCCAGAGTGCGGTGTGCCCTTTCCACCGCAAAAACTGGAGATAGATGGGCCGCAAACAGGTCGTGAAGCAAATCTGTCACATAGACTTCCATCTTTGTGATTGCCGTCGTCTCCGTTACTCCCGTGATGCGTAGGTTGTTTCGTCGCGATCTGGCCTCTAAATCTTCATTCTTGGCGCGGATCACGTGTAGGAGTCTGTCCATCTGAGATATTTGGTCTTTGGTCTCCACCTGAAACTCATGCAAGTCGGTATGTTTATTTTCTAAGACATCTAGCCGGTGCTCATGTTCTCCGACTTGTGTTTTCACGGACTCCATTTGTGTTGTGAGGGTGTCTAATTTGGCGTCTATCGTCCGTAGGCTAGAGCGCATCTCCAACATAAGCGTGCGCAGATCTTCTCCCTGGTCCTCACGCTGTCCATCAGTTGACCCCCCCATAGCAGACTCCGAATCTGACTCTTGTTGCCTGGTGGATCGGCGTTGTTCAAAACTTATTTTGGGCTGTTTGGCATCCTGTTTGCCCATGGTGGAGTGGTACTTATGATCTATTCCCTTCCCCGCACGCACCCCTCAGGAAACCCCTCTTCGCAGGCGTCGTAGACTATCCGCACAGTACGTGGGACTATAGTACCCCAGGGTGACCAGTATGTTGTGGGATACACCAGTCAGCGCCTCCAGTGCAAGTACACCCACCTGTGTCAGGACACGTCCACGGTCCCACCTCTAGGTGCCAACAGCAGCAGTCCAGAATTCCTAAGGGCTTGATGATCACTTCACTGCCACGGGGTTTTACGCCTCTGGGCCTCAGATATGTGGTTGTACTGGGCCATTGCCATCCGACCCGGGTCTACCATGTGCTTCCGTGATTTTTCGCACGTCAGTGCAGCACGGTGCAAAGATGGCGGAGGGCCAAGCCTTTGGTATCACATCCACGCAAAAGGCCCCAAGCTCAACAGGGGTAGCCTCTCCGTCTCAGCTTCAGGCTCTGCGACAGCACACAACAGCGGCTCAGCAATTCGGGGCTATCCTACCCGTTATAGTGTGATCGCCGATGCTCCCGCGATGTGGACAGCAGCGTCCCAGACGGCTCAAAATGGCGGCTCAAGTTCTACCTCTCAATGTCTTTTCGCAGGGCCCCCACACAGTCGCACCAAATCCCAGTCGTGGGCGGAGGTCCACTTGCAACCGCCCACAGCCACACAGCGCCACGCTTCAGGGTCGATCGATTTCTCCGGTGGGGCCCTCGCTGTTGCATTGGCGCTCTGCACGGGTCGCGCCTCACCCTACACTTCCGTTCATGCCCTCCGGGGAATTCCTCCCAGCAGTTCGGCTCTGCCTCCGGGGTGGTCTCAGGGCGCAGCGTCGGGACACAGCGCAGCTTACCCGAGGATGTAGGGTTGCCAGCTCCGCTCGGTCACAGCAGCTTCGTGTAGGCCCACAGCGAGACCGCGGCCTAAAGTAGCCAGGGAGGTCGGGTCACGCCTCCGTCAGCCACCTCCTGCATCTGCCGCGCTGCACTCCGGGGCTCGCAGGAAGGCGGCTAAGGACTCGCCCCGGCTCAGATTTCGTCCACCAGTAACCACATGTCATGTGCTTGCCACTTGGTCAGGAAGACAGGATTTGCCTCTATAATATGTCCGGATAAAAGAACATGCGGGTCTCGGCCGACGGAGCTCACTCAGAGAGCAGCCATTCCGTAGCTCGGCAAGCCACGCCCCGTCATTGAAAGATTGAACACAGTAGTAAGAATTGCATACAATAAGAGTATTCACATTAGGATCAGCAAACTTGAGAGCAAGAATAAGAGCGCGCAGCTCCGCCAATTGCGCCGTACAGTCCCCAAGCGCTTGAGTATGCACGATGGAAGACTTAAATTCTCCATTGACAATGGAGCCAGCCACAATTGCGCAGGCAGCTGAATAAGCATGCTTGGAAACGGTGGCCGGTTGAGCCGAGCCATCGGTGTAAATGACACATTTGTATTCGTGTAAAGGAAGCAAAGACAACGGAGGATGATGAACATGTTCATACTGTAAAAACTCCTGTGTCTGAAGTGCAGGGTCAAAGATAAATGTGACATCATATGATGTCAAAGACGTAGCCCATTGCATACAACGGGGATGTAATCCTTTAGAGTTAGGTACACTTGCCTTAGTCATGGCCTCCAAAGCAGGGAAGGGCGTGACCATAAGAATACGTTTACCTTGCGCCAATGAGCGTTCCTTCAGAATCGCCATCTGGACCGCTGTTAAAACTTTCTCAACATTGGAAAAACGCATTTCAGCTGCAATGTATAAATGTGATTTGTATGCAATAGGTACTGTGTCCCCCTCATTGAACGTCAAGTATGTGAAACCTACCTTCCCAGGTACGATACGTATCACCAGGTTCGTGGTGTTATCAAGCGTCAAGAAGTAGTTAGTTGCAAGCATGTCAGATTGCAGAGATTGTAGAAGAGAGGTATGTTCCAGAAGCCAGCTGGCAGAAGAATATGTCGGTTGTATCAACGCATAAAGCGGTTTGATACGCTGGGCATTATCGGGAATGTAAGTCCTCCCGAATTTCAAAAATCCCAGCAAGGACTGAAGTTTTTTCAGAGTAGGAGGGGGTTGCAGATGGGCACATTTCTCCAGGAAGTGGGGGGCTAACCCCTTTCCTTCATTATTGAGCTCATAGCCCAAAAAGAGCACCGCCAAATGAGCGATGTGTGACGTTGCAAAATTGAATTAATATCCGTAGTCGGCGAACGCAGAAATTATGCGGTCGACTCGGACAAGATGCGGCATAAGCTCATCGTCCGTGAGATAGATATCATCCATGTACGAGAACGCATCTGGATCTATGTCGTGTAACAAAGACACAACACTCGCAGCAAATGCCCCGGGGCTATTCTTATACCCCATGGGCAATCGTGTACATTTTTTCTGATTTCCGACGGCAGTGAATGCTGTCAAGTCACGGCTCTCATGAGCCAGATTGTAACTGTAGAAACCATTGGATATGTCCAGTGTAGTTTTGTATTTTTTACGAACAAGATTGTTCACCAGCGCAGAGCTGTGTGTGTTTTGCACTGCAAAAGTGCGACAATGACTATTTAAATTTCAGTAACCCAATACAATCCAATAGGAACAGTCAGGTTTTGTTACCGTAAAGAGAGGATTATACATCGGTGATGTACAGGATTCAATCACACCCTGATACTCTAACTGCGTCAGAATGTCACAAACGTGAGCCTTAGCTTCGCGTTTGATCGGATATCGCGGTTGTGGCTGTGGCGTAGACCGTAAAGGTATCTCATGTGCCGGTGAATCTATATCCAAGCCCACCTGGTTACAATACACAGCGGGGGCAAGGGCCAAATCCCACTCAGCTGCTAAAGCCTTGGCATGCTACACAGGGACGTAACGCGAATAACTTGAAGTATCACGTCCTCCCCCCGACAAGCGGCTAACACAAACGGTGGAGGCCAATCTGCCTCCGCCAATAAAATGCCGTTGGAGGAGGTTAGATTTTCCCAGAAAACCGCCTTAATTAGACGTTGTACATCACCCTCAATTTGAAAAATAACGTCATACAGTCTATCCGGGGGGGGGGGGGAACGCGGGTATCTGCTGTTTCCACAGTTATGAAGGTATCAGTTGCTGTCGCCTCCAGACAGGGACGCAGTGCCTCCCGCACTATGGTAACTTCCGCTGCACTGTCGAGCAGAGTCACCCCCCATGTGGAGTCCAGGAATCGCGTTCTCACCGTCTGAGGCATAACGTGCTGTTTAAGCTGCAACCTTTTTCTTTTGATACAGGGGTCTAAAACGAGGCAGATCCTCTTGTTTGGCTTTAGTGTCAAACTGTCGAGGTTGATCTCGTCCCTGTTGACCAGTTGGAACTTTGCCACGATCCTGGCGCTCCCCTCCACCGACTTGATAGTCCGATGTGTCCAGTAAAGAGCGAGGAGAGCGCTGATCAGGGACCTAAAATCTATCAGGAGTCTTAATCTTCGCGCGGTTGCGCAAATCATAAGTATGCTCAGAAGACTCAGGTGTCGGTGAACCCGCATTCGAACCTTGCTTCTGTTGTTGCTGCCCCTGTTTCTTATTTTTCCAGTTCTTTTTAGGAAAGAACGGGCGCCCGTCTTTATCAGGTTGGGCCTTTTGTGTTTGCGATTGCGTTCGCGCTTGAGCAAAAGGCTTAACTCCCAGACTATTGCGGCCAATGGTTTTATAAGCCTTTGCAATAATCTTTGGTAATTCGCATGGCTTGTCTGCATCTGGTACAGCCTCCAAACGGTTTGCCACTTGGAAGCATACCGCATCACCCTTGACATTAGCAAGGATCATGTCAGCAACCACGTCGAACACCCCCACCAGCCTCATTCCCAACTCTACAGCCGCTTCGGCTCCATGTTCATCTTGAGCACGTTTTATCACGGAGGGGAGTACGATAATGGAGGGAGTGCCGAAACACTTCAAACAAACCGCCGCAAACACCTTGCCCCAGGTGTTACAATCAGCTAATTTGGGAATTAAGTCTTTAGGCAAACTTATAGTTAAGATCCTGTGTTTCTCCACAGGAGTGGTATTTGGAAAAACAGCCTCTAGTTGTCCAAATTTTTCAGCAAGCCAATAAGGGAATTCATCCTTATTCTGTGGACGCTTGCCCATTCCTGAATTAACCATAAGGGGACTGATGGTCACACCACCAGGACCCGCAGGTTGCGCAGCAATGCCAGGTGGTCCCACCTGGTAGTTGCGCGACATGAACTGTATAACAGCTCTATGCACACGTATCAAGGATGTATGTAACACGCGAAGGTCTGCAATTGCAGCAGTCAAATAACGTGGGTGTGGGTTATACCCAGCCAAAACGGGCCATGTGGCCCGTCTATCGACAAAGGGCCTAGACGGACCGGCGTTATTGGGTGAGGAAGGGCGCCATTAAACCAAATCTGGTGTTGCCAAGCTGTGAGCGGAACCTCAAGAGTACTATACGGTCTATATTCCCGCAGAGTCGCGGTGGCAGTATACTCGTGAAACAGATTGTCTGTCCCATCCACTGCCGGAAAGGTGACCCAATAATAAAACACCTCGAAGTGGAAAGCTGGATCTGCTTCCACAACAAATATAAGTGCGGCTCCTGCATCAGGAACGCCATTGATCTAAATATGCCCTGAGTGGCTCGCAGCTAGGAGGGGTTATGTCAACTGCCATAATTAAGAAGAGAAGAACAACCTAAGCGTGGCAGCGCAACAAAGGGTTAAGAGAAAAGAAAGACCTTTTAAAATTCAAGCTTGAAAAACCTATAATATATCACAAGACCAAACGTTGGCGGCGCCATGTTGCGGGGATTCTGCACCTACACAGAACTATGCGCAGGAAAACGTGACCTCGGTGTATAGGGGTGTACCAACCTACCACCTTAGTGCCCAAAATCCCAAAACCGACTAGCTATAGTGTCTCATTCGTTCTCCTCCAAACATCCACAGAGCTACAAATGATTAGACAACCCAGAACACAACACTCCCGACTCTCTCAAGAATCGCGGTAGCAAGACATGCTCTTTCGCTCACTCACTCGTACTTGTCCACAAGATTAGGCAGAGTCACTGTAATAGTTCAAAATGTTTATTTTAACTATCGTGCTCTACAATAGAGTATACGAGCCACTACCAGCAGCAACATGCATAAACTCAAAACAATTAGCATTGTTACAATTCCATATAGCACAAAGGGGGAAGTCATTTTATAAAGACAGTGGAAAAAGGGCTATAAGACCTAACCACCCTCCCCTTGACTAGAAGATGTTTATTAAAAAAAGGAAGATCTCTGGGCTTTGACAGCAGACCCCATACCTTAACCCCTTTCCGTGCTCATGACGAGCTCAGCTCGTCATGCTGCGCAGTAGCGCTGTGCGCATGACGAGCTGAGCTCGTCAAGACCCCACCTGCGATCGGAATGTCCAGCACACGAGCGGAATTCCGATCGCGGTCAAGGGGTTAAAGCCTAGATGCAAGGTTTACATCATGGGAACAGCGTAGCTCTTCTCCATGGAAAGGGCTCTCTCCAAGTGTGTGTTAAAACAACATGCATCCCCGTAATATCAAAGCACGAGTCTCCAGAATTGCAGCTGTGTTTAGCATGTTATGTCTAGGTGCTAGGGACTGACCAGAACAGAATAACAAGGGGCATTGTTTATCGACCTTGCACATCGTGTTCAGACTAAACTCCAGGAACTTCAGCAAAGAACGCGAAAAGCAGACAGTTCTCATGTGAAAGGCACAAACAGCTTCTTGCAAAAATAAAGTCATATAGTAATGTGAGCAAAAGCAGCATCATGGCAGCAAAGCTCATGCTAACTTAGCAATGTCAACAATGACCCCAAGTGCCACATAACACTACACAAAATGAACGACGGCATCAATATATTAAAGCCAGACTTGAATGGCAGACTGATTTGGGTATTCTTCTTGAGGATAGCATCTGGGGATACAGTTGTGACATCGCTAAAAAGGTGTCGCTGAATGGCAGACACCGTCTTATACATTTTAAATTTCTACAAAGGGTTCATACATGCCTGAGCGATTGCTTAAAAATGGGCTCCGTGACTCGGCGGCATGCGAAAGGTGTGGCGCAGACCCTGCTGGGTTTATGCACTTGGCATGGACGTGCCCCCACATAGCTAAATATTGGGACCAAATCTTCCAGTTATTGAGTGAAATTTGTGACCAAGTACTTGCACTAAGCCCGTTAATGGCATTATTGGGATATACAGGGAAGCTACTCAAAGGTGTTCGAAGATTAATTGACATAGGACTACTGCTTGCCAAGAGGAGATTGGCCATCAGGTGGGCACGGGGACCAATTCCGACTGTCTCAGATTGGTCCAAAGATATGATATATTGCAATACACAGTCGGAGCTTGACAACGAACTGCTTCCACCGCGCAATCGACTGAAAAACTTCTGGGCTTTATTTCAACAGTATTTGATGGCAAAGGAAACGGGGTAGACGGAGGGCACACGTGATGAAGGGGCAGATACGGGTAGAGGGACACATTAGTCTAACAGACTTGGTTAAGCAAGGTTAATAATTGTTTGTATAGTTGGTGCCGGAGAAACACACAGTTCATTCCAATTGGATAAGAGGAGCACACTTGATAACTGTGTACTTTATTTGTAAAGTTACCCTTTATGCTTGATGTGGAACGATGATATAACACTATCTATGTAATTGTACAATATGACATGGCCTCTTGCACTGTGAGTACCGCATTAAAATATTCAATAAAAAAAAAAAAAAAAGTGGAGAAAGAGGACAGCCCTGGCACGTCCCCCTCCCTAGCTGCCACTCTCTCGACCTGCTGTGTCCCACCCAAACTCTAGCGCGGGGCACCGTGTATAAGATCTGTACCCATCGTCTGAACCGCGGTCCAAATCCGGCCACCCTGAGCCCCTCCAGTAGGTACCCCCAATCCACCGAATCAAAGGCCTTTTCCAAATCTATGGAGACCAAGGCTAGGTCCTCGTTCCTTTGCCATACTTTGTGAAAAATGTGCGACAACCGCCTGATATTCATGCCTGTATTGCGGGTTGGTATGAAATCACATTGATCTTCATGGACCAGGTGCTCCATATGTGGGGCCAGTCTCACGGCCAGGACCTTGGATTTTAACGTCCAAGCTTATCATCGTGAGGGGTTGATACGCAGAGGGGTCCTGATCATTCCCCCCTGGCTTGAGGAGCATGACAATTTCCCCCTGACGCTTTGACGGGGGCAATACCCCTGCTTCAAAGGCCTCCTCACACACCTGTAGTAAGGGTTGGACTAACTGATTTGAGTAGGCCTGTAGAAAAGCCATTGGGAACCCATCAGCCCCAGGGGCCTTGGTTCCCGGCATGGCTCGAAGTGCTCTTGCACTTCCTCCGCGGTGATCTTGGCATCGAGCTCATCTATGCCTATAGGCGAGAGCTGGGGAAGCGCCAAACCTTCAACAATGGGGACGTACCTCTCTGCTGTTACTCCAGCGTCTGCAGAGTATACTCACTGCAAGTGGTGCTGGAACACCTCCAGGATCACGGCTCTGGTGTGGACAAGACTCCCTCCCTCAGCCTTCAAGGTGGTGATCAATGGGAATGTCTGCTCCCTTCGGAGAATCCACGCCAATAAGCAACCTGACTTGTCACCCTCGGCATGTAGCTTTTGGCGGTAATGCGTCAGAGTATACTTATCCAGTTTATCCCATATGTCAGCTATGCGCTCCCGTAGTTCCTGCTCCCTCTTGTCCACGTCTAAGTCTGTCGGGTTTCCCGCCTGAATGGCAGTTAGCGTTTTTCCTCTCTGTCGAACTCCCCAATCAGTTGTCTCCTCACCCCAAACACAAGTCCCATGCTCACCCCGCGAGCCACTGCCTTTAAAGCCTCCCACTCAGTGGCCCTCCCGGTGGGGCCCCCCCAGTTCATCTCTAGGTAGTCTGTTACTGTCTTAGATAGTGCAGCCCTCCCCACTCCGTCCTCTAGTAGATCAGGAGGGAATCTCCAATGCCTCAGGCCCAGTATAGGTGACCCCCACCCCACCGAGCAACGCACCGGGGAGTGGTCAGACAGAAAGCGCGCCAAGTGAGTCACTTCTACCTCTGGAAAAGCTGGCATACCTGAGACCAGAACCCTGTCAAGCCTACTCTGTGTGCCATGTGTTAGTGAGTGGAATGTGAAGAGTGGGAGTGTAGGATGCATTTCCCTCCATACATAGCGGGCCCCCAGGTCCTTCATGACCTTCCCAAGCATCTGGTACATTCTAGGTTTCGTTCCTGCCTTGGGGGGGATGTCTGTCCAGGGCTGAGTCCAAGACACAGTTAAAATCGCACATCCATATGTATGGGACGTCCAATTTGTTGGACAATAGTTCCTGGATGACGTGGAAGAAAGAGGGGTCGTCTGTATTTGGCGCATATGTGTTTATAATGACGATTTTCCTGCAATCTAGCGAGCCTCGCAGAAGTACGTATCGGCCATTCACATCGGATTCGCTATATGTCGGAGTGAATGAAATACCCGGGGCCACCCAAATCATGCGCACCTGGCATAGGTAGAGAAAGAGGAATGATAAATCTGGCCTCGCTACTTCTTAGCAACTTTAGCTGCGCCACTGTCATCCATATGCGTTTCCTGGATGCAAGCTATTGATATCTGATGTTGTTTGAGAAAAGTGAGCACCCTATGTCTTTTGGTGCATGTGCGGAAACCACGCACAGTCCAGGTCAAGAATTTGTACTCAGTCCCCCTCATGCAGCGTACTCGCCCTGAACACCAATGTCAAGCCCTGCCCACTCATAATGATCCTACTGCAATGCACACCGTTGAAGCACACCAAAACATGCAAACTAATAGCAACAAGACCCTTCCCCCCTCCAACGGACATTTTGCAAACAATAAGATCAAAAATGCCTCCCTGTGTGTCGTGCCAGGACGCACGCATCACCCTATACCGCCCAACTGGGGCAAAACACTCTGAAGCCACCGATGTAGAAAAATCTAGACCCATCCACCCACAGGCCCCGTTATTTGCTCTAATGGAGTAAAGGGCACCCCGTGGTGTGAATCTCCTTGTTGTCAGTTATAGGAAACATCAATATCTATAAGCCCACCCCGGCATTTGCGACATGCTTCCACCCATTCAATAAGGCAGATGACTCCAGGCTTTGTGTAGTTCTCATACTGATGGCAAGCCCTCACTTCAGGGTCGACCCAGGAGCCTTCACTTGCCCCACGTTCACTGCTCCTCTGTGGCCTCCACCCCCTGGTTGAGAAGCGTTTCTGGGACTACATCCACTGATGCATTGGGCCATTGTGACTGATCATCATTGTCCAGGTTGGCTGCATCCCCCTCCGCTGCCAGCGCCAAGGGGGTGTCCGTACTCATTTGTATCGTTCCATCACTCCCAACCTTGATCCTTTTGTCTGGGCCTGTGCCCACAAGAAGCGACCCCTCTTCTCCACCCCCGTTATGCAATCCTTGCGTAGGTCAAGTGCCCCATTTCTTGCTCCGGGGCTCTCGCAGTGGAAGAGCCTCCCCCCGAATCTCCAACCATTCCCACACCTCCTCTGCCCCTTACCCTGTGACAGGACCTTGAGTTTCGCAGGGTATAACAGCATGTATTGTAGATGCAAGTCCCTTAACTTTCTCTTGACACCTAAGAACGATTGCCTTTATTCCTGGACCTGCTTGGTATAATCAGGATAAATGGAGATCTTGTTATTTTCGTAGAAGAGGTCTTGTTGCTTTCTAGCGGCCCAAATGATGCAGTCCCTGTCTCTATAGTTCAAGCTTTTTGCAATGAACGCGCGAGGTGGAGTCACCGGAGGTGGCTGGGGTAGCAGGGCCCTATGTGCCCTCTCGATGGCAAACATATTCGATAGGCCCGCTGGGCACAGCTGGGTTTTGATCCACTGCTCTAGGAATGGCTCTACCGTTCTCCCCTCAGCTCTCTCGCGAAAGCCCAGCACACGGTTGATACTACGTCTGGCACGGCCCTCCGCTTCTTCGGCGCATCGCTCCAAAGTTTTTGTTATGGAGGGGACAATTACGACACTTGTGTTTTTTAAGGCGGCTACTTCTCCCTTGAGGCCCGATACGTCCTCTTCCACCACTGCAACCTTATCTGCCACTTTGCGGAGGTCGGCCCGCAGGAGATTAACGTCTATGGAGACGGTGTCTATCCAGGCCTCCAGCGCCTTTCGGGACCCCTGTATGGCGGACAGTAGCTCCGCCTGTGTAGGATCCGCGTCTCCTCCCCCATCTTCCTCATATGTTCCAGTTGTTTGGCGAGTAATGCGCTGCGGGGGTGGCATGGCATAGTATACTGTGTGATGGTGTTAGAAGCCCCTGCTCGTGTGTCTTTATCCTTACCCATGTCGATGTCCAGTGAGGGCAACCCTTTGCTGGGCCGTGTGTTACTCCCCGTGCCGCAGCGCGTCCGACTCCACAAACACCAGACAGAGAGTCAGTGTATCATGACACACCACGCACGCTCGATAGCCAGTCCTTCTGCTCCCTTCACATGTGCCAGGCAGTAATAACGAGCACCCTGTACGCAGCACACCCTCAATTAGCCAAGGGTCAAATGAAACATGCCATTGCCACCCTCCTCGCGCACACCACCCAGCGTTCGCTTACAGTTCTGTGAGGGTGGGATAATCTCCTTACATGCATTCAGGGCAGAAGCTTGGCTGTTTTGAGGAAGTCCATCGGCTCCCCCCTGCAAGCTGCACCAGGTCCCTACTATTCCCTTGGCCCGCCTGCGGGAGAGGGGGCCCTAATCAGGCTGCTGATTTCACTTGGGCAGAACCAGTGGTGGAGCAATCCGACTCCCCCCTCCAAGTTTGGCTAGTGCCAGACCCAATTGCCTCGCTGTGTGAGCCCAAGTCTACCCCCGCAGGGGGCTCCCATCGCAGTCCGTTTCCCAGTGCCAAGTGCCTCACCGCCGCCGCCCAAGTCGCACAGCGTCCCAAGTCGTTCTCCTCATCCCATAACAAATTTGCAGGAGGAGAGGGCACGAGTCGCTCCCCCAATGCCAGGCCCCACTTCAGGTGCGTGTGTTAAGGTTCGTTGGATCTGCCTTCACTTCACGGCTGCTGGTGCAACAGGGGCCAACCCGACGCCGACAGGTCTCTCGAATGTACCACTCGCTGTGACGGCCGCTGAGGACTGTCTCAGCCTCCGATCCCAGGCGTGCTCAATGCCCGGCTCCGATGACTCGGTTGCCAGTGGGCCCCGACTTGCCACACAGGGCCCACCCTGCCGAGCGACAGCAGGTATCTCGCCGCTCTCCCCTAGGCCTTTGGTGCTTTCTGTAGTTGCGGCAGGGTCACCTCGCCTCCACAGCTCCGGGAGCGTGACTCCCTCACCTTCTCAGTTGGCCCGGATCAGCAGAGCCTTCCCCTTAACTGGCTTTCGTTCCCAGGCCAGCCGGATGCCTCCCGCCACCGGGGGGGGGGGTTGGGGGGAAGGCGGAGGCCCACCGGGGCAGCCGGGCGACCACACGCCCCAATCTTCTCAGGACTCGGTGTGATCCGGCAGCCCACAGGCCTCCGCAGCGCTCCCCTCTCGCAGCTGCCACGCCCCAGAGCTCGGTTCCGTCCCGGGCCTAGTCAGGCCAGACCTTCAACACCTCCATTTTGCTCCTTTTTCCTCCCCTTTTTCTGGCCTGCAGTCGCTACTTCGGGCACACCAGGGGTTACCGACTATGATGCTTTATTCAGGGCTGATGTTCTGGTCCGGATTTCAGGATTATTACAGGATTTAACGGCGGGCCGGCCGGGAGCTGAAAAGCTCACGTCCTGTCGGCCATGTTGCTAGGCCACGCCCGCGATTATTGCTTAACGTGACATTTTTTCAAAGTAAAGTGACTTTAAATCACGCAGCCACCTACTGTTTTTGTGTTTAGCTTGTTGGTAGAGGTCCATGGTGGCTGTTAAGGGCCCAACCCCCCCCAATGTTTCAAATTTCCTAAAAGTGGCATTTTCAAAATTGCAATTTAAAAATCCAACTTCACCATCAGTTTAGAGTTTAAATTGTGATTCTAGAGACACCAGACTTGAAGGGGTTATCTCTTCCCATTCGGAAATTACACATACAAAATATAATATGGTAATTCCAATGTTATCCTATGGGTGAGATAGGCCTTCCAGTAGTGAAAAATTAACCTGAGGGAGGTTTTCACTACCAGGACATGTAAAACGTATAAGTACATGTGCTGCCTATTAAATAAATTGCACCCTGTCATGTCAAGGGCATATCCTAAGGGGGACTTATATGTAAAAAAGGAAAGGTTTGGACCTGGTAAAATGTTTATTTTGAAAGGGTCGTCATGGCAGTGTAAAACTGCACACACAGGCTTTGAAATGGCACGTCTTTGACATGGTTAAGGGCTACTTAAGTGGGTGGCACAGTGCTGAAGGCCCACTGGTAGCATTTAATCTATAGACCCTAGGTACATGTACCACCACTTTACTAGGGACTTATAAGTAAATTAAAAGAGAGGGCACAAGCACATATAGCACTGGTTGGCAGTGGTAAAATGCGCAGAGCCCTTTTACAAGCAAAAACAAGGTCAGAAAAAGTGGAGGAGGAAGATAAAAAAATTGGGGGGAAGACCACTCTAAATCTGAAAGGTGACAGGTCTAACACGTATCCCCCCACCCCCCAGCTGATAGTTGGGCGAGATACCCAAATCCTCAGGAGTTCGCTTCACTAAGGTGAAAGGAACCTGAATAGACCATCAGCACTGGCATGGTCTGACCAGGAAGGTGTTCCACCATAAAGTCCATTCCCTGTTGGGAGAAGGACCACCTCAACAGTTTGGGATTTTGGTCCCTCATCTGCATGAGCCATCTGAGGGGCATGAGACCTGTCTGAACCCTGACTGAGTCCCAAACAAGTATGGTCTCAACTTCTTAAGTGCCCAGGCCACAATAAAGGCTTCCCTTTCAATCGCATTACACCTCCAATCCCGTGGAAGTAACCTCCTACTAATGAAGGCTACTGATTGGTCTAGGCCCTCCTCATTTAACTGTGGTAAGACAGACCCTATGCCATGCTCTGAAGTGTCTGTCTGCACTATGAACTCCTTAGAGAAGTCAGGAGCCTTGAGTACAGGTGCTGTACACATGGCTTCCTTGAGGTTATCAAAGCCTTTCTGGCAAGCCACACTGTTGCCATATCCCTTAACAAACCTCCTATAGTATCCTGTGACGCCCAAGAAGGCCCTTACCTCGGTCTATGTTTTTTGTGGTTTCCATCCAGGATAATTTCAATCTTGGCCTGGAGAGCCTCCACCTAGCCCCCGCCCACCAGGGGGTCCAGATACACCATTGAACCCTGCCCTATCTGGCACTTCCTTGCTTTGATAGTCACACATGCCTGCTGCGGGGCCGGAAGCACCACCTGGAGGTGGTAAAGGTGTTCCTCCCAGCTGGAGCTGGATACAGCGATGTTGTCCATGTAGGTACCACATAATACTTCCTTTCTCAGGTAGAACCCTGTTGACCAACCTCTGAAAGGTGGCAGGGGCATTCTTCAAACAAAAGGCCATCACCCTAAACTGGGGTTGATGATGCTAACATCTATTTTGCCCCCTCTGTGAGCGCGATCTGCCAGTACCAGGATGTTAAATCAAAAGTACTGGGAAATTTGGCAGCACTCAGCCTCTCTATGAGCTCATAAGCTCGGGGATGGGGTGTGCGTCAGTCTTCGTGACGAAATTGAGACCCGGCAGTCCACACTGAACCTAAGTTCTTGGGTGGCACCCGGTGCGGCAGCCTTGGGTACCAGCACCACAGGGCTGGACCAGGGACTGTTGGTGGGCTCAATCACCGCTAACACCAGCATCTTGAAGACCTCCTCCTTGATACTGGCCCTCACCTTGTCTGACAACCTGTAAATATTGTTTTTAACAGGTAGACTGTCTCCAGTGGCAACGTTATGTATGCAGAGGTGTGTGAATCTAGGGTTAAGAGAGATCAGAGAGGCAAACTGCCCCAATAACTGGCAACAGTTACTCTGCTGCTCCGGGGTCAGGGTAGGAGAGAGGTTAACACTTTCCACTGTGTTCCTGGGCAGACAGGAGGTCAGGGAGAGGCTCACCCTCCTCTCTTTCACTCCCTCATCTGTCAGCAGGAGCATGCTTACTTCAAACCGCTTAAAGTATGGTTTTAGATGGTTTATGTGGATCACCCTTAAGGTGTTTCTAGTGGGTTTTGAGGTCTACTAGGTAGGTGGACTCACCCTTTCGCTCCTTCACCTTATAAGCCAAACCCAGTAGGAAAGTCCTGTAAAACTGTGGGACCACCAGCACACGGGCTGCCCCAAATCCAGGAGCATTAGGCTCGCTCTATAGGAGGTCGTTCTCCCACTAGATAAGGAGATCTATAAAGGTGTCACCTGCTATGTATGCCTCAGCTTGCCACCTCAAGCCGTTTAGAGTGGAGCACTCTTTCTGCATCTTGCAGAATTCCTCCCTGATGGGCCCACCCTCAACTTGCCAAACAACAAGCTTAGACAGGCCACCCAAGCAGCAATGTCCTCTCCAGTTGGTTCAGGGCTGTCCTCTTCAGGTGCCCTATCAACCTCAACAGTTGGAACTTCAGAGGCTGCCCCTCTCCTTATTGGCAGCTGTGTGAGTTATTGTTCCAGGCTCCAGACACCCTTAACTCACTTCCCAGGCATCCATGGACCTCGTGGTCTTACAGACCCACTCAGGCAATCCCGACATCTTCAAGTGTGACCCGAGCTCTACATCCCAGACGCCCTTGCCCCTCTCCTTATTGGCAGCTGTGTGAGTTATTGTTCCAGGCTCCAGACACCCTTAACTCACTTCCCAGGCATCCATGGACCTCGTGGTCTTACAGACCCACTCAGGCAATCCCGACATCTTCAAGTGTGACCCGAGCTCTACATCCCTCCAGGTAGTAGTCTCCAGGTCTTTGCCCAACAGACAATCTACAGGCATGACAGGACTCACAGCTAATTTTAGAGAACCTAAGATCCCCCCACACAAAGGGAACCAAAGCTACCAGTAGATGGCTCTCACGATTGTCAGCGACTACGATTTGGTGAAATGTGTAAGGGAGAACCTTCTATGGGGACACCAGCTGACACCTCACGCAGTCATGCTGGCTCTTGTGTCTCTCAGAGCCTCCACTCATTGCCCGTTGATGGTGACCCACTGCTTGTACTTAGAAATATTGGCAGGTATATGGGCCCTTTGACACACTCTCTTTATCCCCCAGGTAAACAAGGGGGACCTCTATCTGCTCCCCAATGCTAATTGGGAGTATCTCCTCCCCAAGCGCTACACTAACCAACCCAGATATCTCCCCACCGGCAGGGGGCAGTGCCCTCTTGGGACATTTGGAGTTACCCCTGGAGTGTCTATACTTGCAGCAAACTTCCATGCCTGCTTGTCAAACAACCCCTTCTTTTTATAGTCAGACTGGGACTGGTTACCATTGCTACCTTGGGAATTACTTTGGGGGTGTTTAGAGAACTTCTTATGTTTAGGTTTTTGTTGGAAAACTGAATTTTCTGGTTGGTTCAGGGATGCCACAGCCAGGCAGAACTCATTGTTCCCGTCAAGGACAGGTGATTACACACTCTGTAAAGCCTGCACTCTCCCTTGGGTAGATTGACACTGAGCAGTCAGGCTTAACACAGAGGCAATGTGTAAAGCAAAGGCACAGCACACAATCACGGTAAATACAATGCATGACACAAAAAGAGAGACTTCACACAAGATGTCGATAAATGTCGTTTATATTCAACACACGCATTAATCATGCAACATGAATATCATGTCTTTCTGGGCACAAATCACACTTAGTAATATTACTAGCAGTACTAGGCCCAATCGTGTTGATAAGATATCGATAGTATGCACACATAGCACAATTCCTAATCTAAACCCGGCACAGCACCCTTATGCGGTGCAACACTTTATCCGCCCCAGGTTTACCCCCACAATTCTTATACTTCAATATCACACAGTTATAGGGTGCACCCTGGGTCACAACGACATCAAAAATATATACATACACAGAATTATAACATTTTTTAGCAGCACCGCGGGCTGGGGCCACAAGGGTAAATCTAATGTTAAATGTGCATTTGGCAAGAAATCAACTAATAAAACCACACCGCCGACCAGTGTCGTGAATCACAGGTGGTCCACAGACTGCCACTCACAAACGCACATGCCCACTCTGCACCGCTACTCGGTGCCACAGGTACCAGACTAGTCCGTACGGGAAACGCTGGCTCACATACGCACACAAAACTCTAATGTGGTGCAACTCATACCGAGTAGGTCAATGGATAACATGATGCAGACCCTGTGGCTTCAAGTCTCCCACCACCCTCTAATTCACCCCTACTGTCATATACCCCTGTTAGATTTGGGGTCTCTAGTTGGCACAGGTAGGTACTTGTGACAAATAGGGACCCTCGCCTCTAGTCAGGGTAAGGGGTACACTCTAAAATAACCCCTGCTCACCCCTTGGTAGCTTGGCACGAGCAGGCAGGCTTATCTCAGAGGCAATGTAAAGCATTTGTGAACACATACAGTAATCAAGTGACAACACTACAAATGGACACCACACAGGTTGTATATTTATAAAAATAAGTATCTTTTATATAGATTTACCACAAGACCATAAACGACAAAAATAATCCACAATACTATTAAAAATCAAGAGTTCTTGTTAAAAATGCTTAAATCAGAGTTCTGTGCGAGTCGGTAGCCCTGTCCGGCTACAGCGTTGATGAAATAACACAGAGTCTAACAAATCCAGCAGACCGCGTCGGTACGGGCCCACTCAAGTGTCAACAGACTCGGTCACAGTACCTTTACTTGATGTGGCAGGCACGGGCGTGCAAGCCGGTTTCGGCGTTCGTCGCGTTGCAGAAAAGAAAGCGTTGCAGGACACGTTGTCCCTCGATGCGGTGCAGGCAACGGCCCGCTGACGGAGTCGGTGGGTTCGAGGCGTACGTTGCAGGGCGAGACGGTGCTTCGTTGCGGTGCTTACAGCTTGCGGTGCGGCGACAGAGCCGGATTACGGGAGCTGGCGTCGATCAGCCCGGACAGCGGTACGAGTCGGGCGGTGCGTCGCAAAGCGTGCGAGCGGTGCCCAACTCCGATGCGTTCACAGGACTCGAAGTCAGCAACAGTGACCGTGTCGGTCAGACCAGTTCGATTCGGTGTAGCGAGGCGTTGCACGTCGCGGTGTCCCCAGGTCACGGTGCAGGCAACGGCTCGGTGACGGCGTCAGGATGCAGTCGGTGAGCTCAGAGCTTGCGTTGAAAGATGCGGACGTTGTTCGATGCGGTGCCTACAGGACACCGGGTCGGTCGTGAGAGTCGGTCCCAGCTCCCTGCCTCTGTAGCCACTGAAACAGCGTTTCCAGCAGCAATCCACAAAGGCTGGTGAAGTCTACTGGTCCTGAGACTTCGGTCAGGGGGCAAGCTCTCTTCCAAGCCCTTGGAGATCTTTGCACAAGTTGATGAGGGTACACACAGTTCTCCTCCCTCTCTTAGGCAGTAAGGCAACCACTGCAGGCCAATTCCCCAAAACAGCAACCAGGTGGGGATAGCCTCTCCTTCAGTCTTCGCGGGTTCCTTCCTCAGCAGAGGGTCTTCTTGTCTTCCAAAGTGATCTAAAGTTCTTGGGTTTGGGCCCCAATATTTATACTCAGTTTTGTCTTTGTTCTCTGAAGGCAGAGAGGCCTTTGCCTGGTCCAAACCAGTTCTGGTCAGTCCTGGAGCACTTTGTGTACATGACTCCTTCTTTCCTTTCAGAGAGCAGGGCAGAGACATCAGACGCCCCACAGGGGGTGGAGCCAGCATTGTGGAGGGAAGGCACAGCCCTATTCAGGTCCCAGGTGCAACTCCTCCCACCCATCTGCATGGAGATCTCTCTATTCAGTCCTGGCTGCCTCACCCTGTCTCCTGGAATTTCCCCAGGGCCTGTCACTCAAACTCCAGACAAGCAATACACAACCTAGCAGAGGCAGGCTTGGACAGTTAAGCAAGAAAATACCTACTTTCTACAAGTGGTATTTTCAAACACAGAATGTTAAAACCAACTTTACTAAAAGATGTATTTTATCATCCTGAGTTCAGGCATACTAAACTCGAATTTCTACCATGTTCCCTGAGTCAGTTAGGATTATAAGATGTAATAATCAGAACTGCCCATTCTGGCCTATTGAGAACAGGTAGCCTTGCAATAGTGAAAAACGAAAATCGCTGTAATTCACTATTAGGACATGCCACACACATCAGGGCTTGTCCTACCTTATACTTACAATGCACCCTGCCCTTGGGCCTACCATAGGGGTGACTGATATGAAGCAAAGGGAAGGTTTAGGGACTGGTAAGTGGGTGCACTTACCCAGTCGACATGGCAGTGTGAGACTGCACGCAGGCTCTGCGATGGCAGACCTGAGACACACGTTTACAGGCTGCTTCTGTGGGTGGCACAACCAGTGCTGCAAGCCCACCAGCAGCATTTGACTCACAAGCCCCGGGCACCTTTTGTGCACTGTACTAGGGTCTGACAGTGAATCAAATATACCCAATCATGGAATCACTAATTCATACAACAATTTACCATAGGGAGCACTTGCACTGTGGCACTGGACAGCAGTGGCACAGTGCCCAAAGCATCTTACACCAGAAAAACTTATGAGGCACAGCAAAAAAAGTGGAAGGGACACTCACGCCAATGGTGCCAGGTCTAACACCCCTCCCCCCCCGGATGGAAAATCACCAGCCCCACCCTCTGGATTCAAGGCTGCATTCAGTGAGGTCACACTTAGTCTGGGTCTCTGGAAAGCAGGTGGGTATAGGTAGCAGGAATAAACAACAGGCAGATGTAAACAAGAAGGTCTTGGCGCCAATCGGGAAGCTCACCAACAAGTTTCAAAGCAGAAGCAGGCTGGGAGCAACAATCAGTTACAGACAGGGGTCCATCAGGGCCTCCCGGCACCAGCCCAGTTCTGCAAAGCCCAAATAGGTCACACAGTCTCTTGACCTGCTCTCAAACTTCCTCGGAAGGATTCCTCCAGCCTAGTTAAGCACTCTCACTCTTGCCTGGCGCCAAAGAGTCGTGAGAGGGCAAGATGGGAGAGAGCAGTTGGTCCACCGTGATGGGCCAGAAAGGGAACAAGCGGTGAATGGGGAATAAAGCAAAGGAGAACCTCTCGGCTTTAGGAGGCACCCTTTCCAGTACACGTTAATCAGGGTAGTTCCCAGGCAATCCGTGCACAAGATCTGGTGCACGAGATGAGTCGCACCAGATACTTCAGGTCACATGAGATAGAGTTGCATGTTCCGTACCTCCCTGGAAATAAGGCACTCTGCCTAGTGCACGTTGATGTAGATTGCACCAGACGATTCCAGTTACACACACAGACGCAAGTTCAGCAATATCTCATGAAGCAGAATGAGACACTGCAACGGGTACGGTCCCCACCTCCGAGGATTGCAACCAGTGAATCGGACACTGCACGTAATGAGCATGCACTCAGCATGTCGCACAAGATATATGCGGCCCGGTTGACGAAACGGGCCACTTTGAATCCCACAACTGGTAGGTCCGCTCACACCAACATGACGGTTATGCGTGCCGAGGTCCCTGAAGTACAGGGGCCACTGCGCCTTAGATGCAGGCAAGGGTTTGGGGCTCTGCACTAGGCACTCTGGTCTCCAGGCACAATTCTTGGTTCCAAGCTCACACCGAGCTGTACATTGGAATTCAGCAGGCGATGTGGGCAGTTAAGAGGGCACTGGTCTCCAGATGTCACCGGCAGATGGTGTAGGTCCCTTGTAGGAGATCTTTGATGTCCTGAGATCTCCAAGAGAACAGGGGACCAGCCCACTTCAGGGTGCCACATTTCAGCAGGTAGTCGGCTCAGGCTAGCTTCTATTCAGGAAGGCCACTCGGTCCTTACCAATGGCAGTAATCCTCCTTGTGCACAACAGGTTCCTCTGGCAATGTGCACCACATAGACCAGGTGTCCGGTCCTGCGTCCCCACAATACTGAAGTGGGCCTTTGAAGTTGGGGGGTTCAAAGGGTATCCCTTTGAACCACAGATGTGTCTCCCAAATTTCCGTCCTGTCTGCCATGAGGCCGCGGAATGCAGATCCTTATTTTTATGGCCGCCATGATCTGGCTCCAGAG
Source organism: Calotriton arnoldi (assembly GCA_963921515.1). Lineage (NCBI taxonomy): Eukaryota > Metazoa > Chordata > Amphibia > Caudata > Salamandridae > Calotriton > Calotriton arnoldi. Next base: position 413,071 of record CAWUFW010006557.1, read on the forward strand.
ACCAAGTGTCATAACCACCTCGTCCCATATATTCCGCCATGCCCGCAAATGTCAGAGGTCGGCCATTCCAGTTGCATACATATTGGTTTATAGCTGTCTCTGGGAATTGCCCAGATGTGCTCCCTGGCCTTCGGTGTTGACCGGTGCCACGCACCATAGCACACAAACCATCTTAGTGCATAGAAATGTTCACGTTTGTATAAGTGGCATTTCTAAGCATTATGCCAAGCCCACCTTTACCACTGGAAAGGGTTTGGCATTGAAATTCCATCTATAGGAAACATCATGAGGCTGCGCCACTGCAATCCACTATTGCAGCTGGAAGTACTTTTGACCACTTCCCCATACTAACCTATAGGAAGAGCAAGCCTCATTGGTAGGGAAACATGCATGGGTACCCCCTACTACCTGGGCAGGGCATACATGTGTGTACCTGCCCAGCCCTTCACCTTCTACTTCGAGTGGAAGCGAGGGGTCCCCTCAGGCTGGTCAGTAGTTACGAAAGGCCAGCCTGAGTACACGCGCAATGGCGCCATCACAGACTTGCCTTGGCAGGCTGGATACCTGTTTAAAAGCACAATCCGGGCAACTGCGCACGCCAACCTGCAATGGCAGACCCACCACTGGTCAACATTCACCAGTGGTGAATGTTGGGCGCAGGCAGTCTGCAATTGCAGACCTGCCCCATGTTCAGCACTAAGTCAATCCTGCTTCATAACATGTGTAGGAAGGGTGCAAGCGCACTTTCCCACTGTATTTACAGTGGGAAAGGGCCTAGAGCCCTAAGGCTACACAAGAGAACCAGCAAACTCCAGAGGAAAAAGCGAAAAGTTTAAGGTAATGCTACCTGAAATGTATCAGGTCCAACAGTTTTTCTCCCCTCTCTTTCTTCTGGTGGGACGCCTGACCACCCTTGTCAGAGTCCCCCCAGATACATTTTCAAACACTCTGGTACTGGCCCAGAGGTCCGCCTCCTCAGGAAGCTTCCTGCGATCAGTCATCTTACTGTCAACTAGGTGCTGGCGCAAATCTGCAAAACAAACACTGAGCATGTGCTCTCTCATGATTAGATACTACAACCCATAGTAATCATCAACTTTGCTGGCGCACACCCAACCATTCAGTGCCTTGCTGGAGTAAGCTACAAAATCTACCCACGATTGGTTGGGGAACTTCTGGTTGTCCCTGTGTAGGAGAGTAGGATCTGCTTCTTATGGTTACCCCCACTTTTTGCTGATGTTTCACTGTTTTTCGACTTTAGTCTGCCTGGGGCCCTGCTATCCAGGACCCCAGCCTAGCTGCTTCCTCTCTAAATTGATTCCCTGTACCTTAGGTACACCACAGATTGGATTCTGGGGTGCCCTTATCAGTCCCTAGTATATGGTATACTATGTACCCAGGGCATAGGTACCCCAGAGGCCCACCAGGGACTGAAGCATGTATTATGCCACCCCTGGGCAGCCTTCCAAAATGACACCACAGGACTGCTACAGCAGCCTGAGTGAGGTGGTGCCTGCACCCATTCCTGAGATATAGGTTCACTATATCTCACCCTATCACTGCACATATAAACCTATCAGTCACCCCTATGGCAGGCCTTATCAATCCTAAAGGCAGGGTGCTTGGTTTTGTGTGAGAGGGTGCCCATGCATGAGCAGAGCCCCTCTGCAGCCTTCGGAATCTATCCTCCGGGGTTGTCTGTGAGGCAGCCTGACCATATACTCCTAAGTGCATTATAACCTAGCTGTAAATGCTAACTTTGGGATGGCTGCACGGAAACATGTCGTGTTTGGTGTCAAACACCTTGTAATCATACCCCCACACCAGTAACTGGTGTGGGGGTATGATCCCACCCTTCTAGAGGGAGAGACATGACAGCACCGGTATACCCGGTACCAGCTAACAGAGCCCTGGCATCACAAAATGGATGTTGCAGCCACAGACACGAGTCTGGCCTCCTGCTGCTGACCGAAACTCCGGCAGGCGAGGCCTGGACAATAGGTTTCCTGTCACTGGGAGGTGTTACCACCTCCCAGACAGGCTTTAGTGTATTGGGGTTGGGTGGGTGCACTCTCAGAGTGCTTTGAAGTCCTGCACTGGGGGCACATTTGGTGTCCCTGTGCATAGTCCAGTTCAAACCGGTTGCAGGGACTACCAGCCCCTGCTCTGGCGCGAAACTGGACAAAGGAAATGGGTGTAGCCACCCCTCTTTCCAAACCCTCCCATAGGTGGGTCCCCAGAGTATGTCCAACCCCTTCCTTGGGTATAAGAAAGGAACGCCTGGTTACAGGACTTTAGATTTCCCTGGACGAAACTCTGATACTGAATCCTGGACCTTCGACTATCTGTTCAACGCCAGATGACTGAAGAATCTCCCTTGGAGTAAAGGAGTTACTCCTCTGCTTGGCAGGCACCAAAGACGCATCTGCCCGGTCTGCATCTCCGAAGCTCCCACAGGACGGCGACAACTTTGCAACCCAGGAGGTGGGTTTCCAGACTTCCCAGAGGCTGACCCGAGTCCCCAGCAAAGCTGAGACCCGTAGGCCTCGTGGGAACCGTAGCACCGGAACCCCTGGACACCGTGCACATTTGCAAGTGCATATGCTTCTTGTCGATCCTAGAGGCTGTGCTTTGGGTCACTTGTAGCCCTGACCCCAGGCAGTGAATCCACCGAAGATGCTGGCCTACCCACCCGAGTGACCCGTGGGCCGCCATTTTGTGATTCCTCTCGAGGTCCCTTCGCGATCCATTGTCCGTCGACTTGTGGGTCCCTGAGAAGGACAACTGTACTTCAATTGGGCTTTCCTGGTTGCTCCAGACGTGCCCTGACTCTCCATCGCTTGGGGAGTCCCCATGATCTTGCTGGTCCGCACCGAAGCATCTTTCCTCTTCCTGCGTGGGTTGCTGTTGCCAAGGCTTGTTGTGTCCAATCCGGGCACCGACGCTGCAGCACTCGACATCCTTCGTGGGACAGCTCGAATCCAGCTCCTGGTTGTCTTTGACGCCTCCTGGTCCTCATGGCTGAAGAGTCAAGCTTCCCCTCCTAGCACCTGGAGCACCCGACATCGGTGGGCATTCGACTATCGTGCCCCTGGTCGCTGGCAAGTGACCCAGACTCTGTCCCCTCTGCTTTCAGGTTCTTCACATCTTCGATCCAGGCTTGGATCTCTTCGGACACTTCTCCTCTTCCCGGCAGCAGCACTTTTCAGCAAGCTGTCATTGAAAACGATGAGGCGACCCAACACCATTTGACACCTATGCACCCGGCTTCCCTGGGTGAGGTAACACGAGTACTCCGGTGCTCCCGTGGGTGTTGGCCCTAGAACTAGCTAAGTCCAAAAGGGTTTGTTCCTAGTCCACTCCTAACTGTCCCTAAACTTTAAAACTCTAACTGCGACTTTCCCCATAGAAGCTAACGGAGCTCGCGGCTGTGTTCAAACACTGCACACGTCCCCCTGTGTCACTACCTTGGGTGGTTCCTTGGGGTCCCAGCGATTCTACAGGCTCTAGGCCTTGTGTCTAGTCAAGTCGTGGTTCTTATACCACTTTCTTAATATATGGTTTTGTTCGCCCCTAGGGCCTATTGTATATTGTGCTAATTTACTGTGATATTTGAAGTGTAACATATGTGCTTTGACCTCTAGCCTCATAAAGAGACTAGTAGGGTGTGTTTACAAATAAATACATATATTTTATATATATACCTGGTGTGGTCTCCTTTCATTTAGCCATTCAAGAGATTATAGACTGGTAAAACAAACTGCTTTACACTCCTTCAAGACTTAGCCTGAAGGCTGCTCTCCATAGCTACCACTAGGATAGCTTTCAAATAAGGTTGTCTTAAACCTATCATCAATAAGGGGTTGTTTGGACTGGTGCAAGGTGCCCACTATAACTAGTGGACAGCATATACCAGGCCAACTTCTCACATTGGTGTGCAGCGGTTGGATTCAAGCTTGCCTTTGTTTTACCAGATAATCTCAAGTGAGTGACTAACTGAAAACTACTAAAGGTACCTGAGGTGCATATAATTCAAGCTTAAAATTACAGTAAGTTCTACTGAACTTAGAGTTGTGTGTCAAGGGCTTAGCACACCCTTTCTACAACTCAAGAGAGTTTAGTAGGCCACACTAGAGTAGGTAGTGCATACACCACACCTCACTAGTGATGTCTTCAAGGCCAGGAACCAGTGGGTCCGTGCCAGGAGCCAATGGGCTTCTACCATCCAAGTATGACAACCTCCCATTCTTGGAATTGAGAGTATTGTGTAGTACTAGGAAATTGAAGACAGGAAAAAGTGCAAACACGCAACGCCTCATAGAGGTACTGCTGTTGGATGATCTCAGAAGGCCCACAGGGTCTGAAGGGGTAGGCAGAGAGGGTGGGGCAGCAGATGAGGAAAGGCCAAGGGGTGAAGATACCCATGACCTGACCTCTGAAGCTGACCAGGAAGATGACACTGATCTTAACCTGGGAAATCCAGCTCCCACTGCAGATGAGGAGGAGGATGACCACAATGGCCCCCTCTTTATCCCACCAGGAAGAGTTGAGAGTGTGCCTAGAAGGTCAAGATCTCCTTCTCAGGAGTCTAACCATTCTCACACCTCAATAGGGACCTCTGTTTCCTCTCATAGGAGGGAATCCTCTCATGAAAGGAAAGAGAGACTGCTCAAGTATGAAGAAGCTCAGCTTAGAATCAGAAGAGAGCAGTTGGCTTTAGACAGGGAGTCCCTAGAGCTTCAGAAAACTAGAAGAAAATTGGGACTAGAGTCCCATGGTGGCAGCAACTTCCCTAGTGCTAGGGAAAGGTCTCATGACAATAGAAACCTAAGCAAGATTGTCCCTCCTTACCAGAGTGGGGATGACATCCACAACTGGGTTACTGCACTGGAAAGAGCCTGTAAAGTTCAGAGGGTCCCCCAGGAGCAGTGGGCAGCAATCTTGTGGCTCTCCTTTGCAGACAAAGGTAGAGATAAGCTCCTCACTGTAAGAGAAGAGGATGCTGATGATTACCAAATCTTGAAAAGTGCACTGATTGAGGGGTTTGGCCTAACCACTGAACAGTATAGGATAAAGTTCAGAGATACCCAAAAGGCACAGAATCAAGACTGGGTGGACTTTGTAGATTGTGCTACTAAGGCTCTGGAGGGCTGGTTACTTGGCAGTAAGGTGTGTGATTTCAAAGGATTGTACAACTTAATTATGAGGGAGCAGATCCTTAATAATTGTCAAAATCAGCTGTTGCATCAGTACCTAGTGGACTCTAATCTGACCTCTCCCCAAGAATTGGGCAAGAAGGCAGACAAATGGGTCAGAACCAGGGTGAGGCAGAAGGTTCAGAACCAAGGTGGTGACCCAAAGAAGCAAGATTCTAAGAACTCTGACAAGGGCGGGGAAAAGGGTAAAGACCAGAAGTCTTCTCAAGGTCCCCAAAAATCTTCATCTGGGGGAGGGGGAGTCCCAATCTAACAAAGGTACAGGCCAAAAGAAACCATGGTGTAAGATCTGTAAGCAGAAAACCTATTGGACAAGTGACTGTACAAAGTCCAAAGACTCAACTCCAGCCACCATTGCCCCTAAGGCAACTGTTCCCCCTAGTGCAGCTACAATTGGTGGTACTCAGAATAAGGGTGTAGTAGGGTTAACCCTGGGTTCTGAGATGGGCTCTGGCCTAGTCAGAGTTCCAACTCAGGCTGTCCTGGTCTGTGATGGAGGCATGGACATGTCCTCCTTTGTGAGTCCCAGTAACTTGGGCAAATACAGACAGCAGCCTTTGATAAATGGAAAGGAGGCTTTGGCATTCAGGGACACAGGAGCAAGTGTCACAATGGTGATAAAAGATCTTGTGGCTCCTGGGCAGATTATACTTGGTGAGATGTACCAAGTGACCAATGCTAGCAATGTCAGGACAGACCATTCCTTGGCAGTTGTTAATTTCTCCTGGGGAGGGGTAACTGGCCTCAAGAATGGTGTGGTAAGTGCAGACCTCCCTGTTGAATACTTGCTTGGCAATGATCTAGAAACTTCAGCTTGGGCAGAAGTGGAGCTCAGGACACATGCAGAAATGCTGGGGATTGCTGCACATGTATTTGCTGTGACCAGGTCACAGGCCAAAAGTCTAACACTGAACAGGCCCTGGATTCTGGAAGAATGGACCAGGTACCTCCCAAGAGGAGGAGCAGTAGGGTTAAGGCAGTGCCTTCCCCATTGGCTCACGAGGAAGATCAGTCTTTTGAGGAAGATGATCTCAGGCCTGAAGAAGGAACTGTCCCAGAGGAGCTTGAACCTGATCAGGTTGAGTTCTTGGTGACAGGGGGCCCTTCCAGGGCAGATCTGAGCCAGGAGCAGCAAAGCGACCCCTCTCTTGAACCCCTCAGAAAGCAAGCTGCTGCTGAGGCTGCTGGGAATGCTAGTGGCACCCATAAAATATATTGGGATGATGGACTCCTATATTCAGAGAGTAGAGACCCCAAGCCTGGTGCTTCCAGGAGGTTGGTAATACCTCTGAAATTTAGGGGCTTCCTATTGACACTAGCCCATGATATTCCTCTAGTAGGTCACCTGGGCCAAAACAAGACTTGGGACAGAATTGTTCCTCACTTTCATTGGCCCCACATGTCTGAAGACACCAAGGAGTTTTGTCGCTCCTGTGTCACCTGCCAAGCCAGTGGGAAGGCAGGTGGAATCACAAAGGCCCCCCTGATACCAATACCTGTGGTGGGGGTTCCCTTTGAGAGGGTGGGGATTGATATAGTTGGTCCCATGGATCCTCAGACAGCCTCTGGGCACAGATTTATCCTGGTGGTGGTGGACCATGCCACTAGGTACCCAGAAGCAACCCCACTTAGGACCACCACAGCCCCTGTGGTGGCAAGGGCCCTCTTGGGAGTATTCTCAAGGGTGGGTTTTCCTAAGGAGGTAGTATCAGACAGGGGTGCAAACTTAATGTCTAGTTACTTGACTGCAATGTGGAAGGAGTGTGGAGTGAATTATAAATTCACCACACCCTATCACCAACAATGCAATGGCTTAGTTGAAAGGTTCAACAAAACCTTAAAGGGCATGATCAAAGGTCTCCCAGAAAAGCTTAGGCGCAGATGGGACATCCTTTTGCCCTGCCTTTTATTTGCCTACAGGGAGGTGCCTCAAAAGGGGGTTGGTTACAGCCCTTTTGAACTTTTGTTTAGCCATCCTGTTAGGGGTCCTTTGTGTCTGGTGAAGGAGGGATGGGAGCTGCCTCTCAAACCCCCTAAACAGGACATAGTGGACTATGTACTTTGTCTCCGCTCCAGGATGGCAGAGTATATGAAAAAGGCAACTAAAAACCTTGAGGCTAGCCAGGAATTGCAAAAGGCCTGGCATGATCAAAAGGCTGTGCTGACTGTTTACCAGGCAGGGCAGAAAGTGTGGGTGTTGCAGCCTGTGGCCCCAGCAACCCTTCAAGATAAGTGGAGAGGCCCCCATACAATTGCTGAACAGAAGGGAGAGGTTACCTACTTGGTAGACCTTGGAACTCCCAGGAGTACCCATAGGGTACTCCATGTCAACAGGCTGAAACCATATGTTGACAGGGCAGACATGGGCTTGCTCATGGCTACTGATGAGGGACAGGAGGAAGAGAGTGATCCACTCCCTGACCTGCTCTCTCAGAACCCTGAGGATGGATAAGTAGATGGTGTAGCCTTGGCAGGCAGCCTCACTGTCCAGCAACAAACTGACTAGAGAAAAGTTCTCAGCCAGTTCAGGCATATGTTCTCCCTGACACCTAGTCAGACTACCTGGTGCACTCATGAAGTGGACAGTGGGGACAGTCTGCCTGTCAAGAATAAAATCTACAGGCAGCCTGATCATGTCAGGGATTGTATAAGGACAGAGGTCCAAAAGATGTTGGATTTGGGAGTAATTGAATCCTCAGAGTCCAGTAGTCCTTGTACCTAAACCTCACACCAAAGATGGCAAGAGAGAAATGAGGTTTTGTGTGGACTACAGGGGTCTCAATGCAGTCACTAGGACTGATGCCCATCCCATCCCAAGGGCAGATGAGCTTATAGATACTTTGGCCTCAGCCAAGTTTCTGAGCACATTTGACTTGACAGCTGGCTACTGGCAGATCAGACTAGCTGATGACGCAAAGCCAAAGACAGCATTTTCTACCCCTAGTGGGCATTATCAATCTGTGGTGATGCCCTTTGGTTTGAAGAATGCACCTGTCACTTTCCAAAGATTGGTGAATACAGTCCTTACAGGCCTGGAAGACTATAGTGCAGCATATCTAGATGATATTGCTGTCTTTAGCTCCACCTGGGAGGATCACCTGGTCCACCTAAGGAATGTTTTGGAGGCTCTGGAAAAAGCAGGCCTAACTATCAAGGCTACTAAGTGCCAGATAGGGCAGAGTCAGGTTGTGTACCTGGGCCACCTTGTAGGTGGAGGCCAGGTTCAACCATTGCAGAGCAAAATCCAGACCACAATGGACTGGGTTGCTCCCACTACCCAGACTCAGGTGAGAGCCTTCTTGGGCCTGACTGGGTACTACAGAAGATTTGTAAAAGGTTATGGATCCATAGTGACCCCTTGAATGACCTTACCTCTAAGAAAATGCCCAAAAAGGTTCAGTGGACAGTTAGCTGTCAAAAGGCATTTGATGACCTGAAGCAGGCCATGTGCACTGCTCCCATTCTGCAGAGTCCTGATTACTCCAAAACGTTCATTGTACAAACAGATGCATCTGAGTTGGGGGTAGGGGCTGTACTGTCACAGTTGAATGATGAAGGTCAGGATCAGCCAGTAGCTTTTATTAGCAGAAGGCTGACCCCCAGAGAGAAACGTTGGTCAGCCATAGAGAGGGAGGCCTTTGCTGTGGTTTGGGCTCTGAAGAAGTTGAGGCCATACTTGTTTGGCACTCACTTCATTGTTCAGACAGACCATAAGCCCCTCTTATGGCTAAAACAGATGAAGGGTGAAAAGCCCAAACGTTTGAGGTGGTCCATTTCCCTACAGGGGATGGACTATACAGTGGAATATAGACCTGGGAGTAGCCATGCCAATGCAGATGGACTCTCCAGATATTTCCACTTAGAACATGAAGACTCAACTGGTCAAGGTTAGTTTAATGTCCCTGCGTGTGGGGGGAGGGGGGTTGTGTAGGAGAGTAGGATTTGCTTCTTATGGTTACCCCCACTTTTTGCTGATGTTTCACTGTTTTTCGACTTTAGTCTGGCTGGGGCCATGCTATTCAGGACCCCAGCCTAGCTGCTTCCTCTCTAAATTGATTCCCTGTACCTTAGGTACACCACAGATTGGATTCTGGGGTGCCCTTATCAGTCCCTAGTATATGGTATACTATGTACCCAGGGCATGGGTACCCCAGAGGCCTACCAGGGGCTGAAGCATGTATTATGCCACCCCTGGGCAGGCTTCCAAAATGACACCACAGGACTGCTACAGCAGCCTGAGTGAGGTGGTGCCTGCACCCCTTACTGAGATATAGGTTCACTATATCTCACCCTATCACTGCACATATAAACCTATCAGTCACACCGATGGCAGGCCTTATCAATCCTGAAGGCAGGGTGCTTGGTTTTGTGTGAGAGGGTGCCCATGCATGAGCAGAGCCCCTCTGCAGCCTTCAGAATCTATCCTCCGGGGTTGTCTGTGAGGCAGCCTGACCATATACTCTTAAGTGCATTATAACCAAGCGGTAAATGCTAACTTTGGGATGGCTGCACGGAAACATGTAGTGTTTGGTGTCAAACACCTTGGAATCATACCCCCACACCAGTAACTGGTGTGGGAGTATGATCCCACCCTTCTAGAGGGAGAGACATGACAGCACCGGTATACCCGGTACCAGCTAACAGAGCACTGGCTTCACAAAATGGATGCAGCAGCCACAGACACGAGTCTGGCCTCCAGCTGCTGACCGAAACTCCGGCAGGGGAGGCCTGGACAATAGGTTTCCTGTCACAGGGAGGTGTTACCACCTCCCAGACAGGCTTTAGTGTATTGGGGCTGGGTGGGTGCACTCTCAGAGTGCTTTGAAGTCCTGCACCGGGGGGCACATTTGGTGTCCCTATGCATAGTCCATTTCAAACCGGTTGCAGGGGCTACCAGCCCCTGCTCTGGCGCGAAACTGGACAAAGGAAATGGGTGTAGCCACCCCTCTTACCAAACCCTCCCATAGGTGGGTCCCCAGAGTATGTCCAACCCCTTCCTTGGGTATAAGAAAGGAACCCCTGGCTACAGGACTTTAGATTTCCCTGGACGAAACTCTGATACTGAATCCTGGACCTTCAACGATCTGTTCAACGCCAGATGACTGATGAATCTCCCTTGGAGTAAAGGAGTTACTCCCCTGCTTGGCAGGCACCAAAGACGCATCTGCCCGGTCTGCGTCTCCGAAGCTCCCGCCGGACGCCGATGACTTTGCAACCCAGGAGGTGGGTTTCCAGACTTCCCAGAGGCTGACCCGACTCCCCAGCAAAGCTGAGACCCGTAGCCCTCGTGGGTACCGTGGAACCAGAACCCCTGGACACCGTGCACATCTGCAAGTGCATATGCTTCTTGTCGATCCTAGAGGCTGTGCTTTGGGTTACTTGTAGCCCTGACCCCGAGCAGTGAATCCACCGAAGATTGCTGGCCTACCCACTCCGAGTGACCCGTGGGCCGCCATTTTGTGATTCCTCTCGAGGTCCCTTCGCGATCCCTTGTCTGTCGACTTGTGGGTCCCTGAGAAGGACAACTGTACTTCAATTGGGCTTTCCTGGTTGCTCCAGACGTGCCCTGACACTCCATCGCTTGGGAAGTCCCCAGGACCTTGCTGGTCCGCACCGAAGCATCTTTCCTCTTCCTGCGTGGGTTGCTGTTGCCAAGGCTTGTTGTGTCCAATCCGGGCACAGACGCTGCAGCACTCCTTTGTGGGACAGCTCGAATCTAGCTCCTGGTTGTCTTCGACGCCTCCTGGTCCTCGTGGCTGAAGAGTCAAGCTTCCCCTCCTAGCACCTGAAGCACCCGACATTGCTGGGCATTCGACTATCGTGCCCCTGGTCACTGGCAAGTGACCCAGACTCTGTCCCCTCTGCTTTCAGGTTCTTCACATCTTCGATCCAGGCTTGGATCTCTTCGGACACTTCTCCTCTTCCCGGCAGCAGCACTTTTCAGCAAGCTGCCATTGAAAACGACGACGCGACCCAACACTATTTGACACCTATGCACCCGGCTTCCCTGGGTGAGGTAACACGAGTACTCCGGTGCTCCCGTGGGTGTTGGCCCTAGAACCAGCTAAGTCCAAAAGGGTTTGTTCCTAGTCCACTCCTAAGTGTCCCTAAACTTTAAAACTCTAACCGCGACTTTCCCCATAGAAGCTAACGGAGCTCGCGGCTGTGTTCAAACACTGCACACGTCCCCCGTGGGTCCCCTGTGTCACTACCTTGGGTGGTTCCTTGGGGTCCGAGCGATTCTACAGGCTCTAGGCCTTGTGTCTAGTCCAGTCGTGGTTTGTATACCACTTTCTTAATATATGGTTTGGTTCGCCCCTAGAGCCTATCGTAAATTGTGCTAATTTACTGTGATATTTGATGTGTAACATATGTGCTTTGACCTCTAGCCTCATAAAGAGACTAGTAGGGTGTGTTTAGAAATAAATACATAGATTTTATATATATACCTGGTGTGGTCTCCTTTCATTTAGCCATTCAAGAGATTATAGACCGGTAAAACAAACTGCTTTACACTCCTTCAAGACTTAGCCTGAAGGCTGCTCTCCATAGCTACCACTAGGATAGCTTTCAAATAAGGTTGTCTTAAACCTATCATCAATAAGGGGTTGTTTGGACTGGTGCAAGGTGCCCACTATAACTAGTGGACAGCATATACCAGGCCAACTTCTCACACCCTGAACCTTTGGAATTACGTTTCAGGGGTAAACCCAAATTTAGCAATCATAATGGCTTTCATGGGAGTGTACATGGGTTGGTCTCCAACCTCTAAAGTAAGAAGTATATCCTGCCCCACTGTAGGCATGAATTTCTACCCCCCAGGTGTCTTCTGGGATCTTATGAACCCTCAGTGGTACCGCACAGGCAGTTGTCAATATTGTTGCCCACCACATAACTGGGCACTAAATCCTTGGGGATGTGAACTTTGTTGTCACCTTCAGACACTTTGGGTATTCTGCCACTATCATTGCTGGATTCTGCCTGAATGGTTTTAATGTTCAGCTCCTTTAGACTCAGTTCATGAGCCAACAAGATTTGTTCTTTTTCTCTACGGCACTTTCTGCCTCAGCCTTCTTCTTCTCCATCTTGAACTTGGCCATTTGCAGCTTGAATTCCCTCCCCTCCCTCCTATCCACCAGTTCCTCTGGGGATAGGCCATGGGAAGAGACACTGCTCCCTGCCTTGGCACGGGGCTCCATTCCAGATCATCCCCTTCCGTTGCAGGTGGCTCCTCAGAAAGTCCCTTCTCTGGCCTCTCCATCTCATTATCCTCTCCTGTGACCAGTGTTTGATGGGTTTCTGCACCGGCCCTCATTGCCTTTTGCAACTCCATGTTCCCGGTGGTGCTCTTGGCAGGAAGTCCCCTCTCCTTGCAGAACTCCTTGAGCTGGGCCACAGTGTAGACATCCATGTTGGCCAGCTCAAACTTTATTCTTGCAGGTCAAGTTTCAGCCACAACAGTCAGAGAAATAATTTTGAAAACCAAAAAGGCCAATCAGGGAGAATTTAAACTTGACTTGGTCTTAGATATGGGATGGTAGTGTACACCAAATCACTGTATGCCACTTCACAAACACAAGACCTAATCTCACCGCTGATCACAAGTGTTGGAAATTGGGTTACTGGTTGACTGGGGTGTGAGCCCTTGTCAAGCAGCAACCACAATCCTAGTCAGGTTAAGGCACAAAGAAACCCCAAATTAACCTGTGCTCAACCCTCTGATAGCTTGGCACCAATCAGTCAGGCTTAGCATAGAGGCAATGTGTAAAGTGTTTGTGCAACACTTCAAACTGTAAAACAGTGATATCACCACATAAAAAAGATCCTACATCAGATAAGAATAATAGACCTGACTTTAAATAACATGTGTATTTGTAAAGCACACGTTCACCACAATGGGTATCTTGGCACTGAATAACAGATGTTTATTGTTACCCAACTCAATGGTCCTCATTTTATCACCCTCAGAAGGATGAAAGACTGAGTGAACCTGCTGGGATTTTAACCTGTGACCATGAGGTCAAAGACAGGCCTCTAAATTGGACGCATTAGTCCAGCAAGCCACCAGACCTGGCGTAATAAATAAAATAAAAAAATAATAAATAAAACAAGACCAAAAAAACAAAAATCCAATAAGTAGAATTGGAGATAATACATTTCAAAGTTTTTAGTAAAATACTTCCAAAAAGCATAAAGTGCCAACTGTGGATATCTGATTGTGCCAAACTAGGAAAAGGTCATAAGTTTAGGCTCACCATGATGGAGCGCAGACTGGTTACATTGACTCAGGCCCGCTGAACAAAGAACAAGTTACTTACCTTCGGTAACGATATATCTGTAAGAGACATAGATTAGTTATAGATTCCTTACCTTAGAATTACCCTCAGGCGTCAGAGTGGATCCGGAGAATTTTTTCGTCAGCAGTACCCCTGCGCGTCTAAAGGTGGCGTCGGTCGGCTCTGCGTTCGTCGTTGGCGTCGTGGTCGCCGGTTTGACGTCGGAGTAGCTAGTTAGACGCTGCCCTCGGGCTCTGACGTCAGTTCTTTACACGACATTCCACACCAGAAGCGCAGAGCCATGCAAGACAGTGACCACTGGTGCACAAAACTAGGGCCCTGAAAGGGATTCCCTGACCCTTGAAGTCAGTTCGCAGACAGGGAGGATGGGTGGGGTGGTAAGGAATCTATAACTAATCTATGTCTCTTACAGATATATCGTTACCGAAGGTAAGTAACTTGTTCATCTGAAAGAGACAATTAGTTATAGATACCTTACCTTAGAATAGATACCCCAGCAATACCAACCCCGGAGGTGGGTCTGCGAACCAAGTTCACACCAGAAAGTCCTGGAGAACAGAACGGCCAAAGAAGCCGTCTCTCGTGACTTGGCTGTCTAGGCAGTAGTGTTTTCTGAACGTGTGCAGAGATGCCCACGTAGCTGCCTGACAGATGTCATTGAGGGGGACTCCCCGTCCCAAGGCAGTAGTAGCTGCCGTCGCCCTGGTAGAATGGGCGTGCAGTCCCACTGGAGGCTCCTTCTTTGCCAAAGAGTAGCAAGCTTTGATGCACAAAACGACCCACCTGGAGATGGTCCGTTTGTGCACGGCCCGACCTTTTTTGGCGCCCATGTAGCCAACAAAGAGCTGGTCATCCAACCGGAATTGATTGGTGCAATCCCAATAACAGGAAAGCGCACGTTTTCGATCCAGACGGTGGAGCCTCTCTTCCTCCTTAGAAGGATGCGGAAAGAAGGTGAGCAAAGTGATGGTTTGACCAATGTGGAAAGAAGTAACCACCTTGGGAAGAAAGGAAGGTCTGGTTCTCAGGACGACCTTGTCCAGATGAACAGCTAGAAAAGGAGGTTTTGAAGATAGAGCTTGTAGCTCACTCACCCTGCGAGCAGAGGTGATGGCAATCAGAAAGGCAGTCTTTAGAGTAAGAAGTCTGAGAGGACAGTTATGAAGCGGCTCAAAGGGAGCGCACACTAGGTAAGTAAGAACCAAGTTTAAGCCCCACTGAGGCATTACGAAGGGAACAGGAGGAAAAAGATGAGAAATGCCCTTAAGTAAGCGATTTACAACAGGGGACTTGAAAAGGGAAGGCTGATCAGGAAGCCTAAGAAAGGCTGAAATGGCTGAGAGATAGCCCTTCAGAGTGCCCAGAGCAGAGCCCTGCTAGGCCAAAGAAAGGAGGAACAAGAGAACCTCAGAAAGAGAGGCAGAAAGGGGATCCACAGCCTTTGGTGTGCGCCATGACACAAATTTGTTCCATCTGCAGGCGTATACCGTCTAAGTGGAGGGACACCTGGCTGCCAAGATAATATCACAGACTTCGGGAGGAAGGTCGAAGGCTGTCAACTGCCGCCGCTCAATCTCCACGCAAGGAGGTGGAGGCTGGATAGGTTCGGGTGGAGGACCGTCCCCTATTGCTGCAACAGAAGATCCTCCCGAAGAGGCAGTCGGATCGGGGGATCGATGGCCATGTGTAACAGCTCGGGATACCAGACTCTTCGTGCCCAATCCGGAGCCACAAGGATGACTTGGGCCTGGTCGCGCTTGATCTTCTTCAGCATTCTGGGCAGAAGCGATATAGGCGGAAAGGCGTATAGAATACCGCAACTCCACTCGGGACGAAAAGTGTCGCCTAGCAAGTGCTGCCTTGGAAATTCCAACGTGCAGAATTGCGGACATTGCGCGTTCTCTTCGGTGGCAAATAGATCTAACCAAGGCTCTCCCCACTGCTGAAAGAGACCTTGTGCCACCTCCGAGTGAAGACGCCATTTGTGATCCATCATGCATCTGCGGCTGACTTCGTCCGCACTGGCGTTCTGTGAACCTTCCATGTGTTGAACCACCAGGGATATGCCCTGATGTTCCAGCCATGTCCAGAGGCGGAGGGCCTCTTGACATAGGGTCCACGACCCCACCTCGCCCTGTTTGTTGCAGTAAAACATGGCGGTGGTGTTGTCAGTGAACACCTGCACTACTCTTCCCCGGACAGAGGGAAGGAATGCTTTCAGCGCAAGATGGATCGCCCGAAGCTCCAGAAGGTTGATGGGGAGCCCGGACTCCGCCGGAGACCAGAGGCCTCTGATCTCCACCTCTCCCATGTGGCCACCCCACCCTAGAAGTGATGCATCCGTCACCACCGTGTACTCCGGTTGGGGAAGGGAGAGGGATCTGCCGTTAACCCAATCCTGGTTTGTTAGCCACCACTGCAATTGACGTGCAGTGCCCTCTGCGACCTGAACGCAATTGGACAGATTCCCCTGATGCTGTGCCCACTGGAACTTCAGGTCCCACTGCAGAGCCCACATATGCCACTTGGCATGATCTACCAGCAGGATGCAGGAGGCCATGAGGCCCAGCAGCCTGAGGGTCATTCTGACCGAAACCTGGGATAAAGGCTGAAAGATCGGAATCATAGCCCGAATATCCCGGATTCGCTGCTCGGGAGGATAAGCCCGAAACTGCGTCGTGTCCAGAACCGCCCCGATGAAAAGGAGCTTCTGAGAGGGAGTCAGGTGTGACTTCGGCACGCTCAAAGTGAACCGCAGAGAGTGCAGGAGGTCCACCATAGCCTGGAGGTGGGAGACGACAGCCTGGGTGAGCCCGCCTTCAACAGCCAGTCATCGAGATAGGGAAAGACTGGAACCCCTGATCTGCGCAAATGAGCTGTGACCACCGCCATCACTTTCGTGAACACCCGAGGGGCGCTGGTGAGGCCAAAGGGGAGCACGGTGAACTGAAAGTGCTCGTGGCCTACCGTGATCCGCAGGTAACGCCGGTGAGTCGGCAGGACGGGGATGTGAAAGGAAGCGTCCTGCAAGTCCAACGCTACCATCCAGTCTCCAGGGTCGAGGGCAGACAGGACCTGAGCTAGCGTCAACATTTTGAACTTCTCCTTCCGGAGGAAGCGGTTGACATTCATGAGATCCAAGAGAGGACGCAGGCCTTTGTCCTTCTTGGGCACCAGAAAGTAGTGGGAATAGCAACCACGACCTACTTCTGGGGCAGGAACTCGCTCAATGGCTCCCTTGCCCAAGAGTGACGAAACTTCCTCCTGTTGGAGAAGGGCCAGATGATCCTCCGACATGCGATGATGCTGAGGTCGAATGGATGGAGGGGTAGTCTCGAAGAGGAGGGTGTAGCCCCTTCGGACTATCTGCAAAACCCACCTGTCCAACGTGATGGTGCGCCAGTGGGGGAGGTGATGGTGAATCCTGACGCCCACTGGCGATTAGTGGCACTGAAAGGTCGGACTAGGAGGGTTTGGAGGCTGCTGCAGAGGGGACTGTGGTGGACTGGCCCGCGCGCTGGCCCCCAGACCCACAGCGGTGGTTCCCACGTCCCCGGCCGAGCAGGGGCTTAAGAGCTTGCGCCGGCCTGTGGTTCTGGGCGGGCTGTGGTGGGGCACCCCTTCCGTAGCCACGAAAGGGGCGAAAGGCAGACTGCGCAGGGCGGGTGGTGGAGAGGCCTAAGGACTTGGCCGTAGCCCGAGAGCCCTTAAAGCGCCCCAGCACGTTGTCTGCCTTGTCGCCGAACAGGCGACGGCCATCAAAGGGCATGTCCATAAAAGTAGCTTGGACATCCCCCGAAAAACCAGTTGACCTCAGCCGGCGTAGCGTCGAAGGGCTACCGACGTGGACATCGTCCTGCCTAGCGAGTTGGCGGTGTCCAGTCCACAGCGAACAGTAAACTTTGCTGTGTCTCTCCCCTCGGCAACTGCACGGGAGAGTACGGCCCGGGCTTCCTCCGGGCACTGGAGCAGCACTTGCGCCACCGTATCCCACACGGAGTGGGTGTAACGGCCCAACAGACATGCGGTGTTTACCGACCGCAGTCCCAAGCTGGAGGAAGAAAACATCTTCTTCCCAAGGTGGTCCAGCTTTTTGGATTCCCTATCAGGTGGTGCGTTAGGGAATGCGCCTTTGGAGGTGGAGGCTTGGACCACCAAGCTTTCAGGGAAAGGGTGATGGGAGAGGAAAGAGGGGTCGCCCAGAGCCGGGCGGTGGAGTCGGGCGATCATCCTATCCACAGGGGCCCCTGTGTTGGGCCTGGACCAGGTGCCCAAAAGGATGTCAGTGAGGGCTTCATTGAACGGCAGCAGGGGCTCCGAAGAGCTCGCAGCCGGTTGAAGCACCTCTGTCAGGAGGTTAGTCCTGACCGCCACCGTAGGTAGCTCGAGGCTGAGAGCCTCAGCCGTCCTACGCAACACCACTGCGTAAGACGCTCCCTCCTCCGTAGCCACGGTAGGAGGAGACAACATGCCATGGTCTGGAGAAGTATCCAGTCCACTGGCATCCCCCAACTCCTCTCGTCAGTCCGGATCATAGTCTAACTAGTCAGTTAAAGGGTCTCCAGACCCCTCCCAGTCCTCCTCACCCTCCTCTGGTTGCAATCTGGCCTAAAAGAACCAGGGTGGAACAAGGGCACAAAAGTACCCATCAGCGCCGGAACTGGCGTCGATCGATGCCGGTCCTGCTTCGTGTCCACATCGGGGTGGAGGCCGGGGTCAAAGCCGGCTGGGGACACAACCAGCGTCGGCTGCGGACGTGGTGCCAGTGGAGTCGGCGCCGGGGAGGCGTAGTCAGGTCGACCGGCGCCGATCCTGATCTAGGCCTAAATCCAAGGGGACCCTGCGGTGCCGGGGCCAAAGCCGCCGGCATCGAAGGCCCAGGGCCCCCAGCCTAGTCCACGGGGCCCTAAGGCGCGCCCAAAGATGGCATGCATCGCCTCGTACAAACTCCGAAGCTGGGCAGGGGTAGCACTGGGTCCCGGGAAGGGAGGGAAACCCGGAGTCGACCCAGCGGTCTCCGCACGCGGAGCCACGGGAGGGGCACCACCCGCATCCCTCGTCGCGTCGGCCGACGAACGGGGAGAAGTCAAAGAGCGACGATGCTTCTTCGACTTCTTGTGCTTCGACTTACCGGAGGAGTGCGAAGACTTGGAAGAAGATTGGTGGTGGTGGCTCCGCGACCGGTCTCTCGACCTCCCACGCGACCGGGACCTCGAGCAGCGCGGAGCGGACTGCTGGGCCTCGAGAAGCTTTCGGGACCGCTCCCGCAAAGACTTCGGGTTCATGGTCCGGCAGTCGGAACACGACACGACAGAACAGGCACACGCGGTGCGGATCCGTCACCGACATCAACCTTCGGCAGCCTTGAAACCGGGCATCCTTGACGTGCACCAGGAGTCGAAGACTCAAACACGACGTCGACAAAAGTCGGCAAAAAGTCAGTCAAACAGTGACTGGAGGTACCGCTCTCTCCGGATCTGCGCTGGCTGGCGCGGAAAAAGAAAGTACTGACCTCAGTGCACGATGGCGGCATCTAAGTAGCTACCGCAACGTCATCCCGGCGACCATGACGCCAACGACGAACGTGGAGCCGACCGACGCCACCTTTCGACGCGCCGGGGTACTGCTGACGAAAAAATTCTCCGGAGCCAGTCTGACGCCTGGGGGTAATTCTAAGGTAAGGAATCTATAACTAATTGTCTCTTTCAGATAGTATGTTTAATCATGGTTTGCAGAGCATTGCTTGGTTCCGGATTGAAGATGCATCATGCAGCCGAGGTGGTGTGGCGTTTTCGAGATGCAGCGAGGCTGATGGGGGACCTCCTGTTGCCTCGACATCAAGGGTCCCGTTGACGGAGCTTGCGATGTGAAGCCTTGCGATGAGAAGTCGGGTGTCGGGGATGAGACGCGCAGTCGAGGCGATGCGTCAGTTTCGAAGAGCTGCGATGCGGAGTTTGGCATCGCCATTGAGGCTGCCGTTAATGAGAGATCCAACGATCTGCTCCAGGAAAGGGACGTGCAGCGGTGGCTCGTAAGGCGATGCGTTGGTCCCAAGATGAGGTTTGCAGTGATGATGCGAGTCTTCGAGACAGGTCCAAACCACAGTGTGGTGACGATGTGTCGGATCTGGTCAGAGTTGCGCGGTGCAGCAGAGATGATGTGTCGGTTCTGCTGGGACCACAGATAGCCATAGCACCTTAGGCCCATTTCCAAGGGTCCAGGACTGGGGTGGCACCACTTGGCAGGGCAGATTCACAGATGACAGAGTCCAGGTGCAGAAGCAGGGTTGTTGGAAATCTGTTATGTCCCTGAGACTTCTGATCAAGAGACCAGCCAACTAGCCCTTGGAATCACTCTGGGTATGGGGTCAAGAGAGATTCAGGTCCAGTCCTCACCCAGGCAAGAGGGAAGCAGGCAGCAGGTCAGCACGGCGAACCAGAAGTCCAGCAGAGTGGCAGTGCTTCAGCAGCACAGCAGTCCTTCTTCATGGCAGAGTATCCACAGATCCATAAGTTAAAGAAGTGGTGGTGTCTTAGGTCCAGTATGTAACCCACTTGTGCTTTTGAAGTGGAGGAGACTTCGAAATACATGCCTTTGAAATGCACAGATGTCCTGCTTTCTCCGCACTGGCTTCAGACTAACTACAGGGGGAATGCAGCCCATTTTGTGGAGACAGGACACAGCCTATTCAGGTGTAAGTAAGGCTGTGCCCAGCTCCTCCCTCCCATCCTGCCAGTGATAGCTCATCTAGACATAGCTAATCTCTAGGAGTGGCTGGTGTCAGGAAAGAGAGGCGGGCGGGTGGTGGTCGGTGAGGGGGATGGGGTGTCAAGAGAGGACAACGGATGAAAAAAAGAAAAAACAATAAAAAATAACTTACCTGCCATATCGCGGTCTTCTGCTCCTCCATTGCAGGCACAGGCTCCCAGACTCCCCTGCGGCCAATCCTGATGCATGAGAGCAGCGTCAGGATTGGCCAGAGTGCCTTCGAATTGCATTCCCACAGAGACTGGGATCCTTTGCTTGCTGTCTCCAACCCAGCAGCTCTGCTCGGGGTGGAGACAGGTTCAGTGCGGCTCTTGGTTTGGCCATCCTGAGAGGGCCAGCCAAACCCACGCGCGCACTGACAACAGTGACCACCCCTCCCCCTCGCCTCTGTTACCCTAATGGCCCAACCTCCAAAGACTCGGCCGGAAAGGAAAAATAAAACGATAATAAACATGTTTCATTATTGTTTTATTTTTCACATTTTTAGGCTGCTGGCAGGGGGAGTCCATTGTGTGTGTCTGTCCAGGAGGAATACACAAAGTCCGCTGCCAACTACACCAAGGCATGTGACCAGAGACATGCTGCAGGCATCAAATGGCTAAGGCATGAAAATGGCAACTTTCTAAAAGTGGTATTTTCAGAATTGCAACTTTAAATACTTCTTCACCTTAAATTTGGATTTTAAATTGTGATTCCAGAGACACCAGATCTGAAAGTGGTTATCTCTTCCTATTTCGAAATTAGACTTATAAAATGTAATAAGGTAATTCCTGTGTCATTATGTGGGAGAGACTGGGCGTGCAGTAGTGAAAAACACATTTGAGAGGTTTTCACTACCAGGACATGTAAAACTTAAAAGCACATGTCCTGCTTTTAAATACACTGCACCCTGTTCTCTGGGCTGCCCAGGGCCTACCGTAGGGGTGACTTTTATGTAAAAAAAAAAGGAAGGTTGGGGCCTGGCAAAATATTTTTTTTGCCAGGTTGTCATGGCAGTGTAGAATTGCGCACACAGGCTCTGCAATGGCATGCCTGTGACATTGTGTAAGATGGAAGAGACGAACAAGTTACTTACCTTCGGTAACGCTTTTTCTGGTGGATACAGTATCTGCCTGTGGATTCCTCACCTTATGAATATCCCCTGCGCCAGCATTCCGCGGAAATTTTTCCTAGCTCTCCACGCCGACGAGGTCGTCACGAAGCCATGGCTCCGCACGCGGCACCGCATGACGTCACTGGAGCCAAAAGAGGACCAAGTCGGCGTGATGACGTCAGTTCCACCCACTTTTTTCCGTGCCACTGAGGCAAACGGGCGGACCGACCAAGAGACAATGCATACATAGTACACAGTATTCACACAAATAAACACAGAGTAAAGTGAAAAAAGGAAAGCAAAAGAAAGCAAGCATTTCCTATAAGCCTACACAAAGGCAAATAGAGGCAATACAAAATGACAATATGAAACAACCATATTAACCAATACCTCTTTTAAGGTATAAACGGGTGGACAACGGGGAGGCGGGTGGGTCAGTGAGGAATCCACAGGCAGATACTGTATCCACCAGAAAAAGCGTTACCGAAGGTAAGTAACTTGTTCTTCTGATGGATACATCTGCCTGTGGATTCCTCACCTTATGAATAGAATCCCACAGCAGTCCCTCTCCCGGAGGAGGGTGTCCGCCCTTCTATACCAAAAAGTCCTGCAAAACAGAGCGCGCAAAATGGCCATCCCTCCTCACTTCGGAGTCCAAGCAGTAATGCTTCGCGAAAGTGTGGAGGGAGGCCCAAGTTGCCGCCTTACAGATGTCCAACACAGGAACACCCCTGGACAAAGCAGACGTAGACAATTTAGCCCTGGTAGAGTGAGCTCTAATGCCTACAGGAGGCTCCTTACCAGCCAGAGCGTAGCAGATCTTGATGCACAATATGATCCACCTGGATAAAGTGCGCTTGTGCACCGCCTTGCACTTCATACGTCCAACATAGCCCACAAAGAGCTGATCATCCTGACGGAAGTCCTTTGTTCTATCAAGGTAGAAACTAATCGCCCTCTTAGAGTCCAAATGGTGCAGCCTTTCCTCCTCCTTGGAAGGGTGAGGGGGAGGATAGAAAGTAGGAAGGGTAATGGACTGCCCTAGATGGAAGGGAGTTACAACCTTAGGCAGAAAAGCAGCTCTGGTCCGGAGTACCATCCGTTCAGCATGTATGGTCAAAAACGGAGGCTTTGAACTCAAAGCTTGAAGCTCACTCACCCTCCTAGCCGAAGTGATAGCCACAAGAAAGACCGTTTTGAAAGTCAGCAGTCTTAAAGGACAGCTATGCATAGGTTCAAACGTGGAACCCATTAAAAAAGTTAACACTAAATTCAAATCCCACTGGGGCATAATAAAAGCAGTGGGCGGGAACATGTTAGTAAGCCCCTTAATGAACCTTAAAACTATTGGAGACTTAAAAAGAGACGGCTGATCAGGCAGACAGAGAAATGCCGATAAAGCCGACAAGTATCCTTTAACAGTGGCTACAGCAGAACCCTGCTGGGCCAAATGAAGCGAAAAACAAAGAACATCAGAAAGATGAGCTTTCAAGGGATCAATAGACTTCTCTCCGCATCATTTAACAAATTTTGACCACCTGTAGGAGTAGAGAGACTTGGTGGAGTGTCGCCTGGCCGATAATATAACATCCACCACGTCAGGCGGGAGAGAAAATGAAATCAGGTTGCCCCGTTCAATCTCCAGGCATGAAGGTGCAGGCTCTGGAGGTGGGGGTGAAGAACCTGCCCCTCCGACTGCGAGAGGAGGTCTACCCTGAGAGGGAGACGGAGCGGAGGGTGCGACGAGAGGTGAAGAAGGTCTGTGTACCACACCCTTCTTGGCCAATCCGGGGCGATCAATATGACTTGGGCCCGGTCTTGGCGAATCTACCTCAGAACCCGAGGAATCAAGGGTATGGGAGGAAACGCATAAAGGAGTTGTGAGCTCCAACTCAACTGAAACGTGTCCCCCAACGCCCCCTGCATCGGAAACTGGAGACTGCAGAATGACGGGCAGTGCGCGTTCTCGAGAGTAGCAAACAGGTCCACCCGAGGAGTCCCCCACGTCCGGAAGATGTGTCGAACTACCTCCGGATGAAGCCTTCACTCGTGGTCGGCGGAGAACTGTCGACTGAGACTGTCCGCATGCACGTTTAGCACCCCGGCCAGATGATTTGCCATCACGCAAATCCGATGGTCCTGAGCCCAGGACCAAAGCCGCAACGCCTCTCTGCAGAGACGGTACGACCCCACTCCTCCCTGCTTGTTGACATACCACATTGCGGCAGTGTTGTCCGTCAGGACTTGAACCGACTGACCGAGAAGGGAAGGGAGAAACCTTGAGCGCCAAACATATCGCCCGCAATTCCAGAAGATTGATATGAGACAATCTTTCCTCTGGAGACCAAATACCCTTGATCTCCAGATCCCCCAGATGAGCACCCCACCCTAGGGTAGAGGTATCCGTTATCACTGTGGCCACCGATGGAGGAAGATGAAAGGGCTTTCCTTGAGACAGATTGCCCTCCACGCTCCACCAAGACAGATCCGCCGCAGCTTCTCTGGAGATCCTGACTGACTCCCTGAGATCTCCATTGTGCTGATACCACTGCCTGCGGAGACACCACTGGAGCACCCTCATGTGCCAGCGTGCATGGTTGACCAACAGAATGCAGGAGGCGAACAGACCGAGCAGGCGAAGGACCTTCAGAACTGGAATAACCGCTCCATTGTGGAATAAAGGGATCATCTCCTGAATGTCGAGAATTCTTTGTGGAGGAGGAAATGCTCGACACACAGTAGTGTCCAGTACCGCCCCTATGAACAGGTTGCGCTGAGAGGGCACCAGGTGAGATTTGGGCACATTGATTGAAAAACCCAAGTTGTACAACAGTTGAGATGTTACCCGCAGATGATGGAGCACCATCTCCGGCGACTCCGCTTTGAGCAGCCAGTCGTCCAGATAAGGGAAAACAGGAATCCCCGACCTTCTGAGATGAGCTGCTACCACTGCCATCACCTTTGTGAAGACTCGAGGTGCAGTAGTAAGACCAAACGGGAGGACCGCAAACTGGTAGTGCTGCGACCCAAACGTAAAACGGAGATACTTCCTGTGCGACTTCAGAATGGGGATGTGAAAATACGCATCCTGTAAGTCGATCGACACCATCCAGTCCTCTTGCTGCAGCGCCAGAAGAACCTGAGCAAGGGTCAGCATCTTGAATTTCTCCTGCTTCAGGTAAAAATTCAAGACCCTGAGGTCCAGGATCGGACGTAACCTGCCGTCCTTTTTGGGGATCAGGAAATACCGGGAGTAGCATACCTGACCCCTTTCCTGCTCTGGAACCACCTCTATTGCACCTTTTTGTAACAGGGCAATAACCTCCTTTTGAAGGGGAAGTAAATGATCCTCCGTGCAGAACCCCTGGCAAGGAGGGTAAGGAGGAGGGAATTCCCTGAAGGGAAGGGCGTACCCATTCCCTACGAGATCTAGAACCCAAAGGTCCGAAGTGATCTATTTCCAATTTCGTAGAAAATGGGTAAGCCGACCTCCCACAGGACCTACATGATCCGGGATGGCGGATCTAGGGCTGCTTCCCCGCATTTCCAGGAGGGGTTGGGGAGATAGAGGAAGAGGAGGAGAAAGGATGACGTCCGGCTCCACGTTGGCGACCTCTGCCTTTACCCCTATAGGACCTATACAAGGGGTTTTGTTGTTGTTGCTGTTGCTGCTGCTGAGGCTGTCTGAAGCTTCGAAAGGAAGACCTCCCGAAGCCTCTGTATCTTTTAAAACCATAGCCTCTCGATTGTCCCTGCAGACCCAAAGATTTAGCCGTGGCCTTACTGTCCTTAAATCTTTGTAAGGTGGAATCAGCTTTCTCTCCGAAAAGTCTAGACCCATCAAAAGGCAGATCGAGAAGGGCAGCTTGCACATCGGGAGAGAACCCAGAAGACCTTAACCACGCATGTCTTCGTGTTGCAATGGACGAACCCATCACTCCAAGCCAGGCTGGATGACCTGGCGAGCTGCAGCCTGAGAGTCCGCTAACACCTCGCTCAGATTTCCCCATCTTCCTCGGACAACTTAGGAAGAAGCTGTTTGGCAGAGTTTATTAAGGCATGAATATATCTACCTAGGAGACAAGTTGCATTGGTAGATTTCAGTGCCATGCTAGCTGAAGAAAAGACCTTTTTCGCAGACTGTTCCAGTTTCTTGGAATCTCTGTCGGCGGGAGCTTGCGGAAAGGCCCCTGTAGTCTGCTTCGAACACGAAGCCTGTACCACCAAGCTCTCAGGAGAGGGGTGAGAGGAAAGGAACACTGGATCTCCAGGAGCAGGCCTGTACCTTCTGGACACTGACCTTGAAACCGCAGGTGCAGAAAGAGGGCTGCGCCAAACCTCAAGTATGGGCTCCGTCAGAGCATCATTAAAGGGCAAGAGTGGTTCAACCACCGAGGATGGAGAGTGGAGTACCTCTGTAAGAAGATTAGGCTTATACTCAGCCATAGGAAGCTGCAAATCCAAAAGTTCTGCAGCCTTCCTGATCACACAATGGTATGGAGCAACCTCTTTCAAGGGGGAAGCCTTCTGAGAAACAAAGTCCCACTCAGGTAAAACGTCAAGTCCACTTGCCTCACACAAGTCCTCAAACACATCCTCTAGTCATACAGTTCTCCTTCCTCCCTCTCATCTGCCTGGTACTGCTCCTCTTCCAACAACCTCTGCGCCTCTCTCCTCGAGCGCATCTTGGGCTGCGGCATCGACGGCGCCACACGCGGCGTCGATGACTCCGGGAGCGGCGTCGAAGAAGGATCCATTGCCGTAACCGGCGCCGATCGAATCCGAGAAGCTTTCCGAGATGGAGCCGGGGATTCCCCATACGGTGTCGACATCCTCGGAGCCGGTAAATGCCAGGACGACGTCGCTGGCATGAAGGGCACAAAGGGGGCCTGTGGATACTGCTGAGGCACACCCAAATTAAAAGCCAAAGGACCCATGGGACCCGAAGGTGCACCAGAGGGGTATGAGGCCCTGGAGAACACACCATACATTGCGTTCAGAAAGTGCGACAGATCTGAACCCGGGGCCGGAAACTGAGGAAGTTGTGCCGGCTCGAGATCCATACGAGGCACCTCTGGAAACGGGGCCGCTGGAGCCGCAGGAGCTGAAGGTACCCCAGTATCAGCCGGATTCGACACCTCCTCTGAAGCCGGAGAGAATCTCGACATCGGAGAACGCTCCGGGGTCCCTTGGTATGACGGGGAATGAACCGGAGTCGCCTGAGGAGACACCAATGGAGAAGGAGAGATAAAGTCTTTAACTCGACGTCGAGGTGTCGAAGAAGGCGATCTCGAAACCACAGCCTTTGACGATCGGCGTCGAGACGCATGTCTCTTCTTCTTCTTATGCCTTCTCTTGAAGTCATGCGAAGTCGAAGACTTGGAATTCGACCTTTTCCGACACCTTTTTTCTTTTCTTGCCTTAGCCATATACAGCTTGGCCTCCCGCTCCTTCAGAGCCTACGGGTTCATCTGCCTGCAGGAAGAGCAGCCCTCGACGTCGTGGTCCGACGACATTCACCAAAGACAGTCTTCATGCGGGTCCGTAGCACAAGTTACTAACTTGTGTAACGATATATCTGTAAGAGACAGTAGTTAGTGACAGATTCCTTACCTTAGAATATCCCCAGGCGTCAGGCTGGATCCGGAGAAGTTTTCGCGTAGCAGTACCCTTGCGCGTCGGTAGGCGGCGTCGTGCGGCTCCGCGTCCGTCGTCGGCGTCGTGATCGCCGGGATGACGTCGCGGGCAGTACTTAGGCGCCGCCCCTGCGCGCTGACGTCAGTTCTGTACACGACTTTCCGCGCCAGAAACGCAGAGCCATGCAAGAAGCTGACATAGGTGTCTGAAAAAATACTAGGGCCCTGAAAGGGATGTCCTTAACCCTAGAAATCAGTTCGCAGAACGGGGAGGATGGGTGGGGCGGTAAGGAATCTGTCACTAACTACTGTCTCTTACAGATATATCGTTACACAAGTTAGTAACTTGTGCATCTGAAAGAGACACGTTAGTGACAGATTCCTTACCTTAGAATAGATACCCCAGCAATACCAACCCCGGTGGTGGGTCTGCGAACAAAGATCAGACAAGGAAGTCCTGGAGGACAGAACGGCCAAAGAAGCCGTCCCTCCGGACCTGACTGTCAAGGCAGTAATGTTTTGTAAACGTGTGCAGCGAGGCCCACGTAGCTGCCTGACAAATAACGGGCAGCGGAACACCGCGGCCCAAGGCCGTGGTAGCAGCTGTTGCCCTGGTGGAATGGGCACGCAGCCCAACAGGAGGCTCCTTCTTAGCCAAAGAATAGCAGGTCTTGATGCACAAGGTAACCCAGCGGGAGATGGTTCGGTTGTGCACCGCCCGACCTTTTTGGCGCCCACGTAGCCAACAAAGAGCTGGTCATCCACCCGGAAGTGTTTTTTGCGGTCGATATAGAAGGAGAGCGCACGTTTTGGGTCCAGACGGTGGAGCCTCTCTTCCTCTCTGGAAGGATGCGGAGGCGGAAGAAGGTAGGCAAAGTGATGGTCTGCCCAATGTGAAAGGCAGTAACCACCTTTGGCAAGAAGGACGGACGCGTCCGAAGAACAACCTTGTCTGGATGAACAGACAGAAAGGGAGGTTTGCAAGATAAAGCCTGGAGCTCACTCACCCGCCGAGCGGAGGTGATGGCCACCAGAAAGGCTGCCTTTAGAGTCAAAGACGAAGAGGACAGTTATGCAGAGGCTCAAAGGGAGCGCACATTAAAAGGTAAGAACCAAGTTCAAGTCCCACTGAGGCATCACAAACGGAACAGGAGGGAAAAGGTGTGTAATGCCTTTAAGAAACCTGTTAACAACAGGGGACTTGAAAAGGGAGGGCTGATCAGGGAGCCTGAGGAAGGCCGAGATAGCACAGAGATAACCCTTGATGGTACCCAGGGCAGAACCCTGTTGGGCCAGAGAGAAGGAACAGAAGGACCTCAGAAAGAGGGGCAGAAAGGGATCCACAGCCTTTGCTGTGCACCATGCCACAAATTTGTTCCACCTGC
Organism: Calotriton arnoldi; assembly: GCA_963921515.1. NCBI lineage: Eukaryota > Metazoa > Chordata > Amphibia > Caudata > Salamandridae > Calotriton > Calotriton arnoldi. The sequence continues at coordinate 441,466 of CAWUFW010006557.1, forward strand.
AGGCGTATACCACCTTAGTGGAGGGACGCCTGGCTGCCAGAATCACATCACAAACTTCGGGAGGCAAGTCGAAAGGAATCAACTGCCGCCGCTCAGTCTCCACGCAAGCAGGTGTAGACTGGACAGGTTCGGGTGGAGGACCGTCCCCCTGCTGCTGCGACAGAAGATCCTCCCGAAGAGGCAGACGGATCGGGGGATCTATGCTCATATTGAGTAGCTCGGGATACCAAACTCTTCGAGCCCAGTCCGGAGCCACAAGAATGACTTGGGCCCGGTCGTGCCGAATCTTCTTCAACACTCTGGGTAGAAGTGGTATAGGCGGAAAGGCGTACAACAGACCGCAACTCCACTCGTGACGAAAAGCGTCGCCGAGCGAGTGCCGCCTTGGAAATTCCAACGCGCAGAACTGATGACATTGCGCGTTCTCTTCGGTGGCGAATAGATCTAACCAAGGCTCTCCCCATTGTCGAAAGAGTCCTTGCGCCACTTCCGAGTGAAGACGCCATTCGTGATCCATCATGCACCTGCGGCTGGGTTCGTCCGCCCTGGCGTTCAGGGAACCTGCCAGGTGTTGAACCATCAGGAACATGTCCTGATGTTCCAGCCATGTCCAGAGGCGCAGAGCCTCCTGACAAGGGTCCAAGACCCCACCCCGCCTTGTTTGTTGCAGTACCACATGGCGGTGGTGTTGTCTGTGAACACCTGCACTACCTTCCCTTTGACAGAGGGAAGGAATGCCTTGAGTGCAAGCCGGATCGCCCGGAGCTCCAGAAGGTTGATATGGAGCCGGGACTCCGCCGGAGACCAGAGGCCTCTGATCTCCGCCTCTCCCATGTGACCGCCCCATCCCAGAAGGGACGCGTCCATCACAACTGTGTGCTCTGGCTGGGGAAGGGAGAGGGATCTGCCCATGACCCATTGCCGGTTCGAGAGCCACCACTGCAACTGTTTTGCAGTCCCCTCCGAGATCTGGACGTGATCGGACAGGTTGCCCTGGTGCTGCGCCCACTGGAACTTCAGGTCCCACTGCAGAGCCCGCATATGCCATCTGGCATGATTGACCAGCAGGATGCAGGAGGCCATGAGGCCCAGCAGCCTCAGGGTCATCCTGTACCGAAACCCAGGATAAAGGCTGAAAGATCGGAATCATAGCCTGAATATCCCGGACTCGCCGTTCGGGAGGATAGGCCCGAAACTGCGTCGTGTCCAGAACTGCTCCGATGAAAAGGAGCTGTGGAGAAGGAATCAGATGCGACTTCGGCACATTGATGGAGAACCCCAGCGAGTGCAGGAGTTCGGCCGTAGTCTGGAGGTGGGAGACGACTGCCTGGGACGAGCCCGCCTTCAGCAACCAGTCGTCGAGGTAGGGGAAGACTGAAACCCCTGCCCGGCGCAGATGAGCTGCGACCACCGCCATCACTTTCGTGAACACCCGAGGGGCACTGGTAAGGCCAAAGGGGAGCACGGTGAACTGAAAATGCTCGGGGCCTACCGTGAACCGAAGGTAACGCCGGTGGGCCGGCAGGACGGGGATGTGGAAATATGCGTCCTGCAAGTCCAACGCTACCAACCAGTCTCCAGGGGTCGAGGGCAGTCAAGACCTGAGCTAGGGTGAGCATCTTGAACTTCTCCTTCCGGAGGAAGCGATTGACGTTCCGGAGGTCCAAGATAGGACGCATGTCCTCCTTGTCCTTTTGGGCACCAGAAAGTAGTGGGAGTAGCAACCACGCCCTACTTCTGGGGTCGGAACATGCTCGATGGCCCTCTTGGTCAAGAGGGCCGTGACTTCCTTCTGTAGAAGCACCAAGTGATCCCCTGACATGCGGTGGAATTGAGGCGGCATGGCTGGAGGGGTGGACTCGAAGGGGAGGGAGTAGCCCCTCGGACAATGTCCAAGACCCACCTGTCCGAGGTGATGGTGCGCCAGTGGGGAAGGTGATGGCGGACCCTGCCCTACTGGCGTGCCGTGCACCTGAAAGGAGGGACTAGGAGGGCTTGGAGGCCGCGGACGGGTTGGAGGTGGTGGCCTGACCCGCACGCTGGTTGCCCGATCCGCCACGGCGGAATCCACGTCCTCGGCCACGCGTAGGCGCCTGCTGCGCGGGCCGGTGGCTGGGCTGCTGACGTGAAGGGCGCCCCTACCGTGGCCACGATAGGGGCGAAAAGCAGAAGACAGCGGAGGGCGTGTAGCAGAAAGGCCCAGGGACTTGGCAGTAGCCCGTGAGTCCTTAAAGCGCTCCAACGCATGGTCTGCTTTGGACCCAAAGACCGACTCCATCAAAGGGCATGTCCATGAGAGTATTCTGGACATCCCCTGAAAAACCAGTGGTTCTCAGCCAGGCGTGGCGTCGGAGCGCCACCGTCGTTGCAATAGACCTGCCCAGCGAGTCGGCGGTGTCAAGGCCACAACGGATAGTGTATTTGGCCGCATCCCTTCCTTCCGCAATGGCGCGGGAAAGCAGTGCCTGGACCTCCTCAGGGCACTGGGGCAAAACATCCGCCACCGAATCCCACAGGGAGTGGGTATATCGGCCCAAAAGACAAGCGGTGTTAACGGACCGCAAGCCAGCACTGGAGGAAGAAAAGCCTTTCTTCCCAAACTGATCCAGGCGTTTGGATTCCCTATCCGGAGGAGCGGTAGGGAAGGCGGTTTGGGAAGCGGAGGCTTGGACAACCAAGCTCTCAGGAGTGGGGTGGACAGAAAGAAACAGGGGGTCGCCCGGAGCTGGGCGATGGCGTCGTGACACGTTCCGATCCACAGGAGCCCCTGTGTTGGGCTTGGACCAGGCGCCCAAAGAACGTCAGTGAGGGCGTCGTTAAACGGCAGCACAGTCTCCGCAGAGGAGGCTGCCGGCTGAAGCACCTCTGTCAAGATGTTAGGCTTGACCGTCAAAGTAGGGAGCTGGAGACGTAAGGCCCCAGCTGCCCTACGCAACACCGTACCAAAATTGGCCCCCTCCTCCGTAGCCACGGGAGGAGACAGCATGCCAGTGTCAGGGGAAGTATCCAGACCACTGGCCTCCCCTAGACTCTCTGTCCAGTCCTCATCATACTGACAGTGTCGCGTCAGAGGGTCATCAGACCCCTCCCAGTCCAACTGGTCCTCCTCTGGTTCAAAATAAGGAGGAGGGAGGGACATTTGGGACCCAAGGTCCCATCGGCGCGGAGCCGGCGTCGAGCGACGTCGCTCCGGGTCCATGTCCGGAGCCGGAAGGAACTTGGGGACGACGCCGCCCGGAGCCCAGGGCGGCGTCGAGAACGGCACCGGAGACATCGGCGCCGGCGGAGGTGCTCGTTAGGGTCGACCGGCGTCGATGGGGGTTGTGGAGCCGGGATCGAGGCCGGGGCCGGAGCCGGGATCGAGGCTGGAGGCACGGGCGACGCCGGGGCCGGAGCCGTCGGCGGCGCCGGAGCAACCCCATCAGGGCCCGCGGGGCCCGAAGGCGCACCGGAGGGGCCTGAAGGCCCGAAGAGGCGGGCCATGGCCGACAGGAATTCCTGTAGTTTGGCCGGATCCGCCCCCGAACCCGGGAAGGGCGGGTATGACGGGGCGACTCCACAGGCATGTCCGGGGCCGCGGGGACGGTGCCGGGAGGGGCCTCAGCCGAGTCGCGAGACCGGCGAGGCGAAGTCCTAGAGCGATGATGCTTTTGGACTTTTTGTGCTTCGACTTACCGGACGAAGAAGACTTCGACGCCGACGACCGGTGTGGACTCCGCGATCGACCCCTGGACCTCTCACGCGACCGGGGCTTCCGCGTGAGCCGAATGCCGGGCCTCGAGGAGCTTTCGAGACCGCTCTCGCAAAGCTTTCGGGTGGAGGGCCTGGCAGTCGGTACAAGACGCCGTGTCGTGGCCTCAGCCGAGGCAGAAGAGACACTCCCGATGCGGGTCGGTGACGGACATCATCCGCGCACAGGCGCCGCATCGCTTGAAGCCGGGCATCCCTACGACACCTCGAAGGATGGAAAAACAGTGAAAAAATCACCAAAAAGTATGGTCAAAAAATGACCAGGGCACTGCTCTTCCCGGATCTGCGCTTGCTGGCGCGGAAAAAGAAGAACTGACGTCAGCGCGCAGGGGCGGCGCCTAAGTACTGTCCGCGACGTCATCCCGGCGATCACGACGCCGACGACGGACGCGGAGCCGCACGACGCCGCCTACCGACGCGCAAGGGTACTGCTACGCAAAACTTTCCGGATCCAGCCTGACGCCTGGGGATATTCTAAGGTAAGGAATCTGTCACTAACGTGTCTCTTTCAGATATAGACATATGTCCTCCGCATTCCTTACAGGGCTTAAACCAGACTTCCTCGAGGCAGACATGCCAAAAGAGAGAAGGATACAATCCAAAATACAAAGTATCCAGTCGAAAGTATGGAGAGTCCCAGAAAAAACCGTTAGCGTCGACAGCGCGGAAAAAAGGGAACTGACGTCATCACGCCGACGTGGTCCTCTTATGGCTCCAGTGACGTCATGCGGTGCCGCGTGAGGAGCCATGGCTTCGTGACGACCTCGTCGGCGTGGAGAGCTAGGAAACATTTCCGCGGAATGCTGGCGCAGGGGATATTTATAAGGTGAGGAATCTACAGGCAGATGTATCCATCAGAAACAACAGTCAGAGATGTATGGAAGTCTGTTTTTGTGATGGTTTATTAAGGCAGGTTTGAAAAAAAACTAAGGGTTTTTCTTCTTTCTTCTTCTAGGTTTCTGCCGTGAACGACCACCAGGGAGGCCTCAGTTACCCCTCAGAATAGAGACAAATGCCAGAGGTACGTGTTTTGGTCACACTGGTACTGCCAGGGAGGGGTGTGAGGGAGAACACCACTCTTGTTTTTAAGCCCATCAACACATGTACGTAGTTATTTCACTGTTTAGGGAATTAGCAATACGTGACGTGAAGAACCACAACAAAAAAACTCAGTGCGCTTTGTCAAAAACAAAAAAAACAAAACCGAGGTCAGAAAAGGTGGAGAAGGTAGGTAGGATGCTGGGGGCAGACCACCCGAAGGCTGATAGGTCTAACAGAGATGACCTTCCCAATAGTCTCTTTATTATGACCACTCATCCTCTAGGCATTGCTGTAGAGGTCGTAGAAGCAGTCTTGTATTTTGTACCATCTAGATGTATGATGCCATGGAGCCTAGGAGAGATGCCACGGAGCCTAGGAGAGATGCTGTGGAGCCTAGGAGAGATGCCATGGAGCCTAGGAGAGATGCCAAGGAGCTGAGGAGAGATGCCAGGGAGAAATGCCGCGGAGCCTAGGAGAGATGCCGTGGAGCCTAGTAGAGATGCAGTGGAGCCTAAGAGAGATGCCGTGAATACTAGGAGAGATGCCGTGGAGCCTAGGAGGGATGCCATGGAGATTTGGAGAGATGCCACGGAGCCTAGGAGATGGAGCCTAGGAGAGACACCACGGAGCCTAGGAGAGATGCCATGAAGACTAGGAGCGATGTCGTGGAGCCTAGGGGAGATGCCCTGAAACTGAGGAGAGATGCCATGGAGTCTATGAGAGATGCCGTGGAGCCTAGGAGAGATGCCGCGGAGCCTAGGAGAGATGCCGTGGAGCCTAAGAGATGCCACGGAGGCTAGGAGAGATGCCACGGAGCCTAGGAGAGATGCCGTGGAACCTAGGAGAGATGCCGTGGAGCCTAGGAGAGATACCGTGGAGCCTAGGAGAGATACCGTGAAGACTAGGAGAGATGCAATAATTTTTTGTCTCTTTATTAAATGTTTTTTTAATTGGAGAAACAATAGGAGACGCGCTCCTCCTTTCACCCTGCTGTCAGCCTTATTTCCTCCAGCAGGACATTTAAAAGCATGTTCTTTCTCTTTATGTTGCACAGAGATGCTATGGAGCCTAGGAGAGATGCCGCGGAGCCTAAGAGAGATGCCGTGGAGCCGAGGAGAGATGCTGTGGAGCCTAGGAGAGATGCCGTGGAGCCTAGGAGAGATGCCACGGAGCCTAGGAGAGATGCCACGGAGCCTAGGAGAAATGCCACGGAGCCTAGGAGAGTTGCCGCGGAGCCTAGGAGAGATGCCACAGAGCCTAGGAGAGATGCCACAGAGCCTAGGAGAGATGGCGCGGAGCCTAGGAGAGCTGCCACGGAGCCTAGGAGAGATGCCGCGGAGCCTAGGAGAGATTCCACAGAGCCTAGGAGAGATGCCGTGAAGACTAGGAGAGATGCTGTGGAGCCTAGGAGAGATGCCGTGGAGCCGAGGAGAGATGCGGTGGAGCCTAGGAGAGATGCCGTAAAACTTAGGAGAGATGCCGTGGAGCCTGGGAGAGATGCCGTGGAGCCTGGGAGAGATGCCATGGAGCCTAGGAGAGATGCCATGGAGCCTAGGAGAGATGTCAGGGAGCCTAGGAGAGATGCCGTGAAGACTAGGAGAGATGCCGTGGAGCAAAGGAGAGATGCCGTGGATCCTAGGAGAGATGCCGTGGAGCCTAGGAGAGCTGCCACGGAGCCTAGGAGAGATGCCGCGGAGCCTAGGAGAGATGCCACGGAGCCTTGGAGAGATGCCACGGAGCCTAGGAGAGATGCCGCGGGGCCTAGGAGAGATGCCACAGAGCCTAGGAGAGATGCCGTGAAGACTAGGAGAGATGCCATGGAGCCTAGGAGAGATGCCATGGAACCTAGGAGAGATACCATGGAGCCTAGGAGAGATGCCTAGAAGACTAAGAGAGATGCCAGGGAGCCTAGGAGAGATGCCATGAAGCCTAGGAGAGATACCACGGAGCCTAGGAGAGATGCCGTGAAGACTAGGAGAGATGCAGTGAAGACTAGGAGAGATGCCATGGAGCCTAGGAGAGATGCCATGGAGCCTAGGAGAGATGCCATGGAGCATAGAAGAGATGCCAGGGAGCCTAGGAGAGATGCCAGGGAGCCTAGAAGAGATGCCATGTAGACTAGGAGAGATGCCATGTAGACTAGGAGAGATGCCATGGAGCTTAGGAGAGATGCAGCGGAGCCTAGGAGAGATGCTGCGGAGCCTAGGAGAGATGCCGTGGAGCCTAGGAGTGATAGACAAACCTCTCTCCACTGAAGCATACACTCTTTCTGTTTTTGTTTTTATAAATACTCCCAAGTATGTGAGAGCTTGCACTGTTTTTAGGTCGAGCCTAGAGGCAGCGCGCTTGCGCTGCTCTGCGAGGCATGCTGTAATCCTTGTGTATGAAAAAGGCCAAACCCAGCACTTTCCATTTGTTTGTTTGTGTGCCTTTCAAAATTGATTTCCTTTGATTGGTGACATGCTACTGTTTGTCCAATCTTTGGGCGTGTTTTCGCTTTGGGGGCTACTGCCCCTGTTACATGTACCCACTGTCCGGTTTATGTATCCTTTGTTCTGCACACTCATTTATTATTGGCATGGCATGGCCCAGCGCCGTTTCTCGCTTGCACGCTGCCGCTCTCTTTTCCTTTATGGGTATCTTAATCTGCTCCGAGCACTACCGTCTGTGTTGCCTTTGCCCCCTCCCCCTCGTCCCTCCTCCTCTCCCTTTTCTCAACTCGTAATAATTTTTTGTCTCTTTATTAAATGTTTTTTTAATTGGAGAAACAATAGGAGACGCGCTCCTCCTTTCACCCTGCTGTCAGCCTTATTTCCTCCAGCAGGACATTTAAAAGCATGTTCTTTCTCTTTATGTTGCATGTCGCCCGAGAACGAGAAAATTGTACAGGAAACGTTCACAGTGAAACATTACATAACACATGCATTCCTGGAGTGTAATCGCACACAAGGCATCAGCAGGGTTGGATTGGGATTAAAAATCGGCCCGGGCACGCTAAAAAAAAGTGGCCCACATTTGCATATTGCCTTTCCGCAAAACACCGCTTCAGCGAAGTTTTATAAAAAGAGGGGGGGGGGGCTCTGACAGAGGCCTGTTTTCTGCTCCGGCCCCCTGCCCCCGCTCAATATGCATACATTAATGGGCCGGCCCAGCGAGAGAACGGGAGTGACACCTCTGCCCGTTGATGAAAGGGAGGTAATGGACGCCCATCTGTCTCCAGAAAGGCCACTCAGGCACCCACTGGGCCGCTGGCAGCATTCAAACAACACAGACACCGCCTAAATCGACCCCCCAGGCTGCCCAAAAAAGCAGCCCACAGCTGTGACTCGGATACCGGCCCTTCGCCCATTGCCCGAGTGCCCGCTTTACCAATCCGACCCTGGTCAGATGTCTCAACTGACTGTAGCTTAATCTGGGCTCCATCAGTGCCAAGACTTGCACATAAATATGGGCCCAGGGGAGGCGCTTCTCATCACTCTCGGCGCCGGCACAGCATCTTGTCCTTTCAAGAGCCCGTCCATGTCTGCCTGCAGGGAGACCCCATGGAGTCCGCCATGCTGATGTGCTCCAGTCACTATTGAGCTAAGAGGAGCCTGACTCTGGACTCGGCCATGGCTGGGGAGCAGCAGCTGCAGGACAACCAACCAGTGAGTGCCGGCCCAGGCTTTCCATTAGCAGGATCGAGCAAGACCTCGGGACGTTCGCTTGCACCCAGGGACATCTTAAGCATTTCGGGGGCCCTGGGCCACACGTATTTTGGGAGGCCCCGTTTGTAACAGTTTTTAAATTTATGATACAATTTCAGCACTTTCATGCTGTCCTTGGCCAGGTTACTGACAGTGCACAGGCACACGTCGAAATTCTAAATGTGTTTTCCTCTAATATTCATGGATAGTGACGTGTGTTTTTAATCTTACAACTTAGCAGCAGCGCACTAACATTTTTGCTAATAATCTTTGAGACCTCCTGCGATTTCTGATATGTAATGTCCTGTTTTGATCTAAAAGAAACTGTTATTATGGCTGTTGCATGGTGTTGAAAAACAAACATTTCTCTGCCATATGTCTGCAATAGACTCCAATACACCACTCACACTGAAAATAAATTAAAGGAATACGCATTTAAAAAAAAGTATGTTAAGAATTATTCAGGGTCATCAGAGCAAAAGCAAAGCTGGCTCTATCAGGGGGCCCCCTGAAAGGTTGGGGCCCTGGGTCAGAGCCCATTTTGCCCGTTCCTTAAAACACCTCTGCCTGCACCTTTCAAACACTTTAGGAGAACACGGTTATCAGTGTTGCATGGGATTAACGATAGTGTAGTTTTTGTTGGTTTTCCTATTCTTATGATTACTATTATTATTATTTAGATGCGGAGCTGCTGTCTTAGGGACCTGGATGTTTAGCCCCAGCTCCTAGTAAATGACCTGAAAATGTGTGATTCTGGGCAGATCACTTACTGTCCCTGTGCTAAAAATTGTAAATGTGTGGAATGTGATACAATTGTGAACATAATGAAATTGAAATGTGCAAATGCGCACTTGATACACATGATCTACTACCTTCTCTCAACACTCTCGTGATACACAACACCATGTTACCCAACAGCTAGTTTTCTGCTGTATAGCTATCCATACATGCATAGTTGTTTTTATTATTGTTGTTGTTTTATTGTTGCTGCTGTTTTTTTATTATAACACTTTTTTATTACAACTTTTCAACATGCTGCATAGCAGCTACAATGCTCTACAACATAGCTTTAATACATTGCCAAAGCCAATAGCTCTGGCTAAACACTTAAAAGGTCCCAAACACGAGACCTATTGGCTATGTCAATGCTTGTTTTGATAGACTTTTGTATATTGAAAGTGAGACATAGGTGTTTCAGAATCTTTAAAGTGCTTTGGAAATCTCTGATTGCCTTTATATGAATACTGACTTTTATGAGCAAGTCATCCAAATATGGATAGACGAAAATCTTGGAGCAGATTTACAAGCCCCATGCGCCGCCATTGCGTCACTTTTTTTGACACAACGGCGGCGCAAACAATGCGGACAAATTACAACGTGACGCATCTAGGGAGATGCATCACGTTGTAAAGCCCTGCGTCACATTATACCTGCGCCAGGTATAATGTATGCAGGGTGGGCGTTCCCACGCAAAAAAACATGTAGAACTGACGCAGTGAAATTTACAATATTTCACTGCGTCACTTTACGCCTTCACTGCGTCAAAATCCCTACGCCTGCTCAGCCCAGGTGTAAGGAATGACGCAGGGCTTTTTGTATGGGACTCACCTATCTGTTGTGGCGCATTGCTGGAGTTGCGTCACTTTCATGAGTAACTCCAGCAATGCGTCACTTTTGTGCCAAGAGATGCGTCAGTATTTCTGACGTATCAGTAAATCCTAGCGCCATGGAGCGCAGCCATGGTGGCGCAAGGACAATTGGCACTGGTGCTAGGAAACTTACCAATTTATGCAGATGCATCAGTTTCCTTGTAAATCTGCCCCCTTATTTCTTCTGAGATAGACTGTGATTACTGACAAACATTTTGAAAAAGACCTTGGAGCAGATTTTAGTCCAAATGGAAGAACAATGTATTAGTAGTGGGCGATTTCTACCAGAAATTTCAAATATTTTCAGCGTCATACTGCAATAGGAATGTGAAAATAAACGCCTTGAACATCTATTGAACACAGCCAATCATTTTTTTATATGAGAGAAGATTTGTTTAAGTGCTAGTATCCTGAACTTTTCCTTTAAAACACATTTGTTGAGTAGATACAAGTCTAAAATTAGGCGGTATTGTATGGGTTGACTCTTTTTCTTTACTAGGAAATATCTTGACTATACTCCCACATCTTCTTGATGAGCTGGAACCTTTTGAATTGCTTTTTTGGCTAATAGAAGTTGGGTCTCCTTCTTTAGGGTGTTGATCTGATATTTCGATGTTGGTTTTGGAGGAACACTAGGGGGTAGTGTTGTGCAATGTATTTAGTATCCTTTTGTATTATTATTAGTAGCCATTTGTTGGCTGTTATTAACTTCCACTGTTCCAGTTTTTTCTTTACCGCTTCTGCTTCAGGAGCAGATTACTGACAGGGAGATATTGAGATATTTTTTTTCTTCCCGAGGAATCTCTTTCTCTTGAATTTGAAGTCTTTGGGGGTTTTATTTTTCTCATCTGATATCTTCTTTAATATTGTTATCATAGGTTTTGTTTCTGTTGTTGTTGACGAGGCCATTTTGGGTGTTGAACCCTTTACTGGGAAAAAAACGATTTTTTGGGCCTATGCTGTCTGTAAAACCTTTTTTGTTCCTCAAAACCAATCGCTTTAAGTGTCTCTGCTTCATTTTGAATTTGAAGCATATTCTCTTCAATGGCTTGGCCAAATAGGAATCTACCCGAAAAGGGGAAATTTACTATTTTTAATTGAGTGTCTGGCTTCAAAGCTGATAATCTGAACCAGGAAGGTCTGGTGAGATATCTGATCTGATGATATGCAGTGACAATGATTAGTAGCAGAACGTTCTACTGAGTCAACAGCAGCACTAATTATTTGATTCACCACTAGTGAACCCTCTTTCACCATTTCCAAATAATCCAGTTGGCGATGTTCTGGCAAATCGTCCACTAAGGATATTATATCATCCCAGATTTCTCTGTGGTACCTTTCAATTACATCAGATGAACTTGCCCCAGCGGCTTGAGACCCTCACGGGTGAGTAGCGCGCTTACAATTCCCTGATTGATTGATTGATTGTGACATTTTTCTGCCCACAGCATTAAAGCATTTGCTTTCTCTTTCAGGTGGAGTAGCTGACTTCGGTGCTGAAGCATGTCTTTTCCTGAGGGCTGTCACTATGACTGAATCTGGTTTTGGATCAGTTTTAAGGAAACTTTGGTCCTGGTCAAGAGCTCTGTGTTTCAGTAATCGTGGTTGTTTACTGTTTTCATAGTAGCTGGTGTTAAACATTTTTCTTCTGCGATCTCAATAAGACCTATTTCTAAAGGCAACAATGGTCTAGGTGCAGAGCTAGGCTGTAAAGTCTCCAAGATGACAGACACCAATGGCTGAGGAGGAAAGAGAGGAATATTTAACTTTGCCGCTCCACTGATTAATATGACTTGAAATGTGATGATATCATTAACTGGAGAAATGCGAATCAGGGAATGAGCTGGTGAGCTGGGAGTGTATGATGGGACATCTTTATCTGTGTCTGTATATGGAGAGTTAGATCCTGATCTTGGCCTTGTTCTCCTTTGTGGAGAAAACTCAAGAGAAGTGTGTCTACTCCTCTGCGGCTGTTGAACAAGTTACTTACCTTTGGTAACGCATTATCTGGTAGAGACATAGTCTAGCCGCAGATTCCTTAACTTAGAATTCCCCCAGGCATCAGATTGGATCCCAAAACTTTTTGGCGGTACCTCTGCGTGCTGTGGGACGGCTCTGTACGACTCCAGTTGTGATGTCAGTGGAGCCATATAAGTACCTTCCGGAGAGCAGAGGTCAGTTTCTTCTGTGAAACTTTCCACGCCACATTGCGGAGTCACCATAGAAACTGGCTGTGGAAACAGTGTGCCAAAAAAGAACAATATATCTTTGAAACAACAACCAGAAAATGGGAATTAATGGTATGGTATGGTAATACCAAGTCAAGTTCTATAAGGAAAGATCAAATGGATTGTTGAATTACACAACCACGTGAAACAGTGGACACTGGTAAAAAAAACAGTGCTGAAAAAGGTTATAACCCTTACTCTACAGGTCGTTCACAGAGCGGGGAGGATTGGTAGGGCGTTAAGGAATCTGCAGCTAGACTATATATCTACCAGATAATGCGTTACCGAAGGTAAGTAACTTGTTCATCTGGGACATCTAGCTGCAGATTCCTTCACTTTTCAATTAAATACCATAGCTGTACCCACCCAGAGGAGGGTCTGCAAACTAATCCTACAACAGTTCTCAGAGAGAACCAGTCGGTCAAAAATAGCAATTGACCAGTCATACATAGGAATTAGATGAAAAAGAGCAGGCACTCCTTATAAAGACTGTGGTAAGGAACACAAACAATGTAACCAGAAACAACCCTACAGGCACAAGAAAACCCATGCCCCAAGGGCATATGAATAACACTGTGACAGTAGACAACAGTGACCGTAGGCCAGAAATACATAACCCCTGAAGGGTGAAACAAACCCATCGACTATAAAGGGCAAAGGCAATAACGAATGCCATGTAACTACAGTTCCCTACACCAGTAAGGAAGTATTCGAAGAAACCTGACCTAAGTTACCTACAAAAAGAACTCCCAGAACATATCCATATTAGAGCCAAATAAACACATTCACCTTAAGGTCAGAAGGACTAAACAAAGTACAAGGACTGATGCAATTCAAAGTCCATCCTTGAAGAAAATGTCATTAGATAAAGCGACCTCTACAAGGGTCACTCAAAGCATAGAACCCGTAGAGACGAAAAAATGGCAATTATTCAGATTTTAATCTGCCATAAATAACAATCAAACAATGCCCAAATGTATATAGTCCGTGCTCTACGTACATATATAGATCCATATCCATAACAGAGAGAAGCAACTGCAACTCATAGTAATATTTGCATAAACCTAGTACATATCCTGCCTTATTGTATATAGCAGATCTATACCTAAAAATGTACTACTCAGCCACATTACACCTGTGTGTGTACTCCCTATATCCGAATAGATAAAATGGACTGAAAACTAGCCCATGATACCTATCCCACAAAAAATGGAAATAGAAGCAAAGGGAAAGGAAGATCACACCTTCCATAAGACCCCCTGGGTGACTTAGCATTAAAATAATTCAGACTGCCCAAAATTACCTGAGAGACTGTTACTACCAGAAGTCTAAAATACGATCACACTTGCCTAATAGGTCAAAATGAAGTACACACCAACCCATGGAAATCTCATATAGAGGTATTCAGACAAGGATGTCCCCTGAAAAACGACCAGCCCTGGTGTGTTTCCTGAATGGCTACCCGCCATTTGCCACCACCAGACAGGTTTCTGGACCCCTGGGTAGAGAGCCTCCACTCTCTGGGTTCAGAGACAAAGCCCATCCTGGGGAGAGGTGTGTCATGCCTCCTCCCCCAGGAGGGGTTGGGTCTACGAAAGGGGAAGCTTCAAAGGCCGGCCACCTTTGTACGCTGTCCCTGCCTTTTACTGCTCCCAGCAACTGGCTCCCACCAGTTCTGACACTCACTTTGGGTAGAAGAATCTCCGGGAAAACCAAGCTAGGAGGAGAGGTGTGCCTAGCTTTGCCAACCCCACCCCTCAGGTGTGGGGGCGAGGTAAAGCACACATCTCAGTCCCCTCCATCTTGGAGATGAGGGGACCCAACCAATTAGGAAGAGGCTCACCCCAAGGAAGGGACCCATTGGTCCCAACCTACAGAGCCCTGTAACGGCCCTAAATTTAGTATTTAGGGGTGACCCTGAATGCTGCCTCCTCCGATTCAAGGAAGAAAGAAGGACCAAAGAGCCATGCTGACCCAGGAAGAAGAGGACATCTACTGCTTTGACCCCTGCCCTACCGACCTGTCCTGACTTCAACCTGCCTACAGCGAGAAGCCCGGCGAGTCAAGCAGCCAGAAACCCTCAGAGGCCAGAGGACTTGCCTGCACACATCTAACCGACTCTGTCTCCTGTGAGCACCGGATTTGCTCAAGACTCACCCACAGAATCCGGATGCAGGAGGCTCTGTGATCCTGCACCACTCTGCACCCAATGCCCACGGCCCGAGTTCGAGTGGTCCAACACCACAAGGTGGTTTCCGCAGCGATCCTGACCTGGGATCTGGTGATCCCCGACCTCCCTCAAGCTCCAAGAAAACGCATGCAGCCTCAACCATAAGGGTCCCCCCGACCACAACCGGAGCTGGTAGGAGGAACCTGATGCCAAAGGACACCCCTGAACCCGATGCCCCATGGCCTTGGGTGGTCCAACCGACGGTGTCCAGGCATCCCCCAAGATGTCAACTTACCTCTCCAGCCGGTGGCCGCCTCCAGGTAGTCTACCTGCCCGAGCCTGCAGCGTCTTTTCCGAACTGAAGATTTCCATTGGCATACACTGGGTCCCCGACATTGTCTTGGCACACTGCACCCGGCCACCCCTGTGCCACTGGTGGTGCCGCTCTTGTGCTGATTGTTGGTCCCTGCCGTGCTGATCTTAACTCCAGGAGCTTTGCTCCCACAGCCAAGTGGCCTGCTCGTGAGCAGTCCCTAGCCGAAGGCCCCCTTAGCCCCATTGACTAACATTGGGCCCCTGCACTCTGCACCCAGCCGCCCCAGTGCCGCTGGTGGTGTAACTTGAGTGGCAACCTAGACCTTGGGGAATCTTGGTCTTAACCCCCAAAACCCCCACTAATGAACCGAGTACTTACATGTGAAACCAATAACCATTTTTCACCCATAGGAACCAAACTTAAGTGTTTTTGTTCCTAAAATGTTCTGTGTTGAACTTATGTTTTGTATGGAGAAAAGGTAAAGACCACTGCAAATCCTAAAAAGTCTTACCTACCGTGTATTGTGAGATCCCCGGCATGGTATCTAGGCTTACCACTCTGAGTAGTCGATATAATTTAAAAGTAATCCAAAAGTATTCTGAAACTAATTACTGTGTACTTCTAACTGCGTTTTGAACCAATACCAACCTGTAACGATTGCAAATTAAACCACAACTGTATTTCCTTGTAAAGTCTTGCATTTGAGAGTTTATTTTACTTACCTGTACCAAGTCTTGCTTGGTTCCAAAAATAAAACACAAGTGCAAATTTTTTATACTTACCTAATTGGTCTGGATTCAGTCTCTGAGTGTGTGCCATCAGTCTTGATTAAGTGAACACAATAAATGATTAATCTTGGTCCCCCCTGGATAAGCTTAACTGCTCGCCCACACTAACACAAAGAGAGCTGTTAGTACTTAACTAATTTAGCCTCTGCGCTACCTCTGGGGACTCCTGGACTCTGTGCACACTATACCCCTCTTTGGTATAGTATATACAGAGCCAGCTTCCTACAATATGTATATGTATAAGACCCAGTCGAAGGCTTGTTGCCGAAACGTGTAGGTCTAGTCTTTTCTAAATGCACGTGCACTTTGCAGATATATAAAAAGAAAAAAGAAATAATAAAACCTGAAGGGATCCACTTGCCTGTTTGTGTGCCGCTTTCCTGTGGTTGGCCATGTTTTCACCTTGGAGGAATTGAGGTTGACGGGCAGTGATCAGAAAATGTGTAACCATATATATATTCACTGAAAAAACCATAGGTTTTAGGGACAGTTATAGTTAGTTGGACATTGCACTCGTACAAAACCCGTGAAATTCCCCCGTTATAGTTAGTTCAGCTAACTATAACTCGCGCCCGCAATGCACTGCTGATGACGTCACATATTACATCACTCATGACATGGTCAGTGACATCACTGATGACATCACTAATGACATCTCAAATGACATCACTGATGACATCATCCAGGGACTGTGTGTTTCTGTAAAGTTTAAATATGTTTAATATATATAGGGAAAGGCGTATTGAAGAATGAGTGGGTGTGTAAGTGTCTGTATGAATGATTTAGTAGGTACGTGACTGACTGTATAAGTGAGTGATTTAACGTATCTTACTGAATGCATGGGTTAGTGACTAAACTGTGTGAATGTCTGTATCCGTCTGTCTGTTGCTGTGTAAGTGGCTGCATGTGTTTGTGAATAGCTACATGAGTGTCTATATGAGTTATTGAATGCTTGTGTGAGAATCTGTATGGGTGCCTGAGTGTTTGTGTGGGAGGGGTGTGTGCGACTCTGTGCATAGATGTGTGAGTGGGTGATTCACTGGGTGGATGGTTTCAAGAGTGCATCTGTGATAGACTGTATGGGTGGGTAAGTGTGTGTAAGAGTGTGTTAGTGAGTGAATGTATGTCCCAGTGGTACATATGTGAGTAACTACATATGTGAAAGGCAGTATATATGTGTATTGGAGTATATAAATAGCTATAAGCGAGAGTGAGTGATTGTGATAGTGGCTGTATGGATGAGTGTGTGCTTGTATCAGTGATTGTATAAGAGCGTAACAATGTGCTAGTATTTGTATGATTAAGTGAGCTAGTGTGTGTATAACTGTATAGGTGAGTAAATGGCAGTGTGTTTAATTATTTGCATGACTGACTAGGTGTGTGAGTACCTCTATGGATGAGTGGCGGTGTTTGAGTGTCTATATAGGAGTAAGAGTGCGTATGATTGTCCTGTACTGAGTGACCATAAGTATGAGTGACTGTACGGGTGAGTGAGTGGATGTGTGTGTGTAGACCTAAGAATCAGTGAGTGGGTATGTAGTTATTGGTGTTGGAGTGTCTATGGTTTTGCGAATGGCAGTCTGTAATTTAGATTGGGTGTATCAAAGGTTATATTAGGGTGTGAGGAGGTGCATCAGATTATCACGTGGATGATGTCATCAGTGATGTCATTTGAGATGTCATCAGTGATGTCATCAGTGATGTCACTGACCATGTCATGAGTGATGTAATATGTGACGTCATCAGCAGTGCATTGCGGGGCGCGAGTTATAGTTAGCTGAACTAACTATAACGGGGAATTTCACGGGTTTTGTACGAGTGCAATGTCCAACTAACTATAACTGTCCCTAAAACCTATGGTTTTTTCAGTGAATTTCAAAGGTTTTTTAAATGCTAATTTCTAACTATAACTTATCTGAAACCTATGGTTTTTTCAGTGAATTTCAAAGGTTTTTAAATGCTAATTCCTAACTATAACATGTCTGAAACCTACGGTTTTTTCAGTGAATTTCAAAGGTTTTGTAAATGACAATTTTTAAATGTATTAATTGTTATATTAATTTTTTTCATACTGATTTATTACATTTTTAGAATTTTTTTTTACATATTTTATTTTTTAAATTACATTGTAATTACATTATACATTACATTACAAAAATACTTTCTCAGAATGAATTACTTTAGTTTAAATACTTTGCACATAGGCAATAGACTTTTAAGTACAGTAGTTACAGTTGTTGCAATGGGCACCACATTTTCAAACACAATGCAACATTCAGCTCAATGTGAATTTCTAGTTAAATGTAATTAGTTACTTTATGGATTACTTTTCTAACCACAGGACTGGATCCTAGATTCAGTCCTGGTACATCTCCTGTAAACAGTTGAGTAAAAGCGTTTTGGTTACAGTCGTGATTTTTAAGGAATATTATTGTATTTTAAAAGTTGACACTTAGAAACTTTTTCTCATAGAATCACCAATGTTATCCTATGGAAGGAAATTCACTTAGCAGGTAAAAACTGTTATCGTTACTTTTTCTTACTCAGTGTTGGATCCTGGATCCAGCACTGGTGCATCTCCTGTAAACAGTTGAAAGAATGCGTTTAAGTCATACAGGCGATTTTTAAGGAATATTTGTAGTTTGTGAAAATCGACACTTTGAAACTTTTCTGCTGAAAACCAGACAATGGATTCCTATGGAAGAAAATATAAGTTACTGGTAAGTACGGTTAAAATTACTTTTCAGGACCAGTACTGGGCTGAAAGATGCAGCACTGAGGTCTCTCCTGATAACAGGTGAGTAAATCGAAATTCGTATTTCGGCTGATTTTATAGGAATATTTGTATGTTTCAAAAATCAACACTTAGAAACTTTTTCAGCAAAAAGCAGGCAATGATATCCTATGGAAGGAAATTCAAGTTACTGGTAAGTACGGTTAAAATTACTTTTGAGGATCAGTACTGGGCTGAAAGATGCAGCACTGAGGTCTCTCTTGATAACAGGTGAGTAAATCGGAATTCGTATTTCGGCTGATTTTAGAGGAATATTTTAAAGTTCCAAAACTCCACACTTAGAAGAATTTCCAAGTGAAACCAGTCAATGTTAGCCTATGGAAGGAAATTCAAGTTACTGGTAAGTACGGTTAAAATTACTTTTCAGGACCAGTACTGGGCTGAAAGATACAGCACTGAGGTCTCTCCTTATAACAGGTGAGTAAATCGGAATTCGTATTTCGGCTGATTTTAGAGGAATATTTGTATGTTTCAAAAATCAACACTTAGAAACTTTTTCAGCAAAAAGCAGGCAATGATATCCTATGGAAGGAAATTCAAGTTACTGGTAAGTACGGTTAAAATTACTTTTGAGGATCAGTACTGGGCTGAAAGATGCAGCACTGAGGTCTCTCTTGATAACAGGTGAGTAAATCATAATTCGTATTTCGGCTGATTTTAGAGGAATATTTTAAAGTTCCAAAACTCCACACTTAGAAGAATTTCCAAGTGAAACCAGTCAATGTTAGCCTATGGAAGGAAATTCAAGTTACTGGTAAGTACGGTTAAAATTACTTTTCAGGACCAGTACTGGGCTGAAAGATACAGCACTGAGGTCTCTCCTTATAACAGGTGAGTAAATCGGAATTCGTATTTCGGCTGATTTTAGAGGAATATTTGTATGTTTCAAAAATCAACACTTAGAAACTTTTTCAGCAAAAAGCAGGCAATTATATCCTATGGAAGGAAATTCAAGTTACTGGTAAGTACGGTTAAAATTACTTTTGAGGATCAGTACTGGGCTGAAAGATGCAGCACTGAGGTCTCTCCTGATAACAGGTGAGTAAATCGGAATTCGTATTTCGGCTGATTTTAGAGGAATATTTTAAAGTTCCAAAACTCCACACTTAGAAGAATTTCCAAGTGAAACCAGTCAATGTTAGCCTATGGAAGGAAATTCAAGTTACTGGTAAGTACGGTTAAAATTACTTTTCAGGATTAGTACTGGGCTGAAAGATACAGCACTGAGGTCTCTCCTGATAACAGGTGAGTAAATCAGAATTCGTATTTCGGCTGATTTTAGAGGAATATTTGCACAATGGTGAAGGGAGGGGCGGGGCCTGAGGTGACATCTGTGCAAACGCGCCCCGTGGCGCGTTTTAAGTTGGAGGATTAAGTCCCCTTGAATCATGGGGGTCCCTACGGGCCAACTAGCCCACCAGGAACCTCCAGTATGCGCCAGGAGGCTGCGTTGCAGAGACATGTACAGAGGCCACACCCCTTTTTACACCTCTCTGCAACGCAGCTCTGTGGCGCTTTCTGGGCGTACCTGTTGGGCTAGTTGGCCCAAGACCCTCAGGATTGAAGGGGATTTAATTCCCCATCTTAAAACGCGCCACGGGGCCTGTTTGCACACATGTCACCTGAAGCCCCGCCCTCCCTTCACCACTGTGCAAACGTGCCCCATGGCGCGTTTTAAGTCGGGGGATTAACTCCCTTGAATCCTGAGGGACCCTGGGGTGCAACTAGCCCACCATATACCTCCAAAGCGCCACAGAGCTGCGTTGCAGAGAGGTGTAAAAAGGGGCGTGGCCTCTGTACACCTCTCTGCAAGGCAGCCCCCTGGCGCATACTGGAGGTTCCTGGTGGGCTAGTTGGCCCCCAGGTGTTAAAGATTGCAGGAATCGCTGTTAGCATGAGCTGAAAGCCATTTTGTACTTGGCAGCCATTTTAGTTAGCCATGTGCTCGCCATGTGCTTTCTCCTTCTTCCAGAGTCTTGCACATGCTCAGAGAGGCCTAGCTGGTAGAATGCACCTGCTCCTAGTATAGAACTGTCAGGCTATTCTTACTCATGTAAGCAGTTTAGTCTCCCCTCCCACTTTGTGGAGCAAGCAAATTTTGTATACCCATATTAGTCAATAAGCATGCTTGTATGTGCTAGGACCTCCCCTTGATTTTATGCTGACTATATAACAAATGCATATATAAGGACCCTGTTCTCTGCACTCATTAGAATGCCTCCTACAGTGGCCTGCGGGTACCGTAAGATGCAATCTCCCTCATCTGAGGTTAATAAAACATGTTTTTTGATATTACAGCTTCTGTGCCAATCTCTTCTTTGTTGGTCTTAAGGACCAGATGTATCAGTGAACCCCATAGAAGGTTTTTATTTCTACAAATGGCGCCCGAAAGTGGACCTCATCGGTGCAGCGGCTATCCAAGGGAGTGGTCTTGAAGGGAGACAGGAATCTACTGAGGAGTACAGGACAGGAATCTACTGAGGAGGTACCCTGCGCACGGAGATTGTTTGTCTTCCAGCCCAGTATATTTCTGGTCTTCCTGATCTGATCCTCCAAGTGTTTGCCACTCCCGACTGAGAACTTCTTTGGCGTGAGTATTTTAAAACGACCGTTAGGTCACTCAGAACTTGGCAGTTGGAACCTGGACACCATTTGATTGGTAAGAGCCGTTTTGCGGCACTTGCTGTTGGTTTGATGCCTTTGATTGGTAAGGTAGTTTTAGTAACACTTACTGTGGCTTTGTTTGTATGATTGGCCAATTTTGGAATTTGTTTTGTAATTATATATGCATTGCAATACATATAGGCGGGTAATGAGGAGATTTTTCTCTATTTGAAATTGTTTGAACAGCGCAACGTACAAAGAGTACCTTAAGCGCTACTTTGATTATAATACTGCATATTCTGCACTATTTTTGGCATGCCTGTTTCCAGTACACTTCGCAGAAAGTGTTGCTGTTTTGGAGGTACCGATATGGATTTAGTAAGTACTTAGTTGACTCCCCTCAGAGGGGATACCTAAATAGGTTTACGTATAGTAAAAGATATTTCTTCCTTGGTGACTAAGTACCCCATGGAACTAAATATGTACATAAAACGGATCCGGATCTGCGCACTTAGTAACATTCATAAGTGGTGATATGCAGAGCGCTTTTTGAGTGTTCTACCAGCCAAAACTGGCGAATTTGGTGTATTTTGGCTTCTTGACCATGGAACAGTTTTTTGGGCTACTTTTGAGAGCTCTTCTTGTAAATATGACTTACAATTAGTATTTACAAATAGGTTGGTCTTGCGTACAGTTTGTAAGCTGTCTTAAAGTCCTAAGTATTGATTTGTGGGTTAAATGTGTGTTTAAATGTCTATGTGGGGTTTGTGGTTTGACATTGGTAATACTTGTGTGAGTACTCTTTGTGTAAGAATGGCTAGCTTTAAGCGCGCTGTGTTGTGTGCTCTGTGTATATGACCCCCTTCTGTAAATGTCTGAATTAGCTCAATGAGTTTGTTTATGTTTTTTTGCTGTCATCATTCTGTTATGCAAAATGTCATTTAGTTACTTACATATTAAATAAAAATCCAGAAATGAATTATATAACATACGCTAAACAGCTGCATGTTACTATTAAATTGACAGAGTAAGACACTGTACATGTGTGCAAATTGCCACAATGCTAAAGATAAAATTAGAATTCGTATTCAATAGGATTAAAATAGGCCTCATACAGAGGAAGAAAAACGAAATTGTGTGTTTTGTAATCAATAGACTAAAATACACATGTTACAGCATTTTCCTTAAATACATTGTATTAGACATTAAAAGGCATGCACATCATATGAGTGAATTTGGTCGTTGCTGAACTAAATACACATTATAGAAAGATAGATTTGACTGCATTAAAATGCCTCAGTTTTTAAATAGACTGTGACATGCTTTTCTTTCAGCACCCGAGAAAAAGCTTTCCAACAGCTGTGTTTAAACTGACTAACTGAAAAGAAACTGTTTGACACAGCAAATGGGGATTTAACTCTGTCAGGGTATTTCAAATAATAAAGGGGTTTTTTCCTGAGAAAGGCGTGAAAATTCGACGCCTGCTGACAAACGACAGCTGCATAAATAGCATATGGCTATTCCTGATCACGGCCACAGACAGGAATGCTGAGTCAGCGAAATTTTAAGTCAGTGTACAACTGGTATACAGGCCTGCATTATTTTAAAAGTTTCAAAACACCAGTTTCATTATTTTGGATAACAGAGAACAAATTTGAAAGTAGGGATTTCCTTTCTTAATGCCTTTTTTACATAAGTACATCTGTGGTTCTGATGTTAAATGATAACTGTCCTTTTAAAAAGTGGCGCAGACTTTTCCTGTTTCAAGTAAGGCTTCTGTGCTTAGGGTTATGAATGAATGCGTTTAAATATGATAGGCTACGAATGAAGCTTGCTTTTCCAATATGGAATCATCAAAATGGATGGTTTTG
Source organism: Calotriton arnoldi (assembly GCA_963921515.1). Classification (NCBI taxonomy): domain Eukaryota; kingdom Metazoa; phylum Chordata; class Amphibia; order Caudata; family Salamandridae; genus Calotriton; species Calotriton arnoldi. The sequence continues at coordinate 464,363 of CAWUFW010006557.1, forward strand.
ATAAAAAAAAATAAAAATAATTATATGAAAAAAATATATTGTTAAACATAAATGCTTTAAATTCGTTTTTCATCTTTATAAAGCCTAATCATCATACTGTGAATTCCTAGTATCAAAGTTGAATTTAAGCAGTGCTGTACCGCAATAAGAAGGGAACTTAAATGTGAAATGTCACTTTACCCAGCCGTACAAAACTCATTTTTATAAGGGTATATCTTATACATTTCTGATTTCCCATTCCTGGGCTATCTAGAGAACACTCTGGGGGTTCCTATTATGCAAAAATATTGTAGGATATTCATTTTTAAGTGCCCCTACCACCAAAGTCGAAATTGAGCTAAATTCACAATTTTACAAGCAGTTCTACCACTCAAGGCAGTTTTAACGTGCTCTCAGGCTTCAATAAAGTATATGCAAGTATAAAACAAACAGCTGATCTCTGTATTACTAGACTGCACACCACACACTGTACACAAATGAAAATAAGTATACAGAAACCAGCAGACGTTATTATCCTACCTTTAAATTACTGGCAAACGGATACTGCCTTTTAGCTGTGATTCTCCAGAGTTGCTTTGCATTACGAAAACCGCATGGCAAGCCTTGCACAAACAAAATGAACAGCTGCTGAACGGGTCAAAGGTCGGAGTTCTGCATTTAGCAACTTAGCAGGGTGAAGGGTAATGTTTGCTGGGACACTTCGACCTTCGAAAAGTTTTTGAAAGACGAGATGATAGCGCAAAGAGAGAAGAGAAGCTTTGCTTCCTATTTTTAGCAAACACACGTTTTGCGCAGTCATATGAAACGAAGGAAAGGCAGCCTTCAGTTGAGCATTGATCTGCCATGTATATAAAAATAATGGTTTTAGTTTAAAGAATACTGTGTAGGGGCTACGATAAGGAGGAAATGGATTTTAGTTTGCATTCATGCGCCCTCATGTTAATCTAGTACAATTGCTCAAGAAATTGATACATTGGTTTGTTTGTGCCCAGTTGCTACAAATAGGGGTTGAAAGTGTTGACAGAAGTAAAACCTGTTTCAGGTTTTCCTACTGTCAAAATGGAGGAAGGAGGCTAGCTCCTCTACAAATTAAGGGTAGGCAAAATTATGTTTTCTCTCTTCTTTTTCTCACTTTTTTTTGAGTCTGTCTAAAGCTGTCTAGGAAATGGCCATGTGACAGTTATTGGCTATTCTGTAATACTGTTTTAAAATTGTTAGAATTAATAAAAAGATGAAACACATAAGCTATGTTACTGCCCATCCTGTATGAAAGAATGAGTAGAACAGATTGATGTTCCCTTATTTGATCTTTAAGGAGAACTGTATAGTGGCGGTTTCTGTTCAAAAATCTCAGGTGGCAACACTATTATTGTTTATGTTATTCTCATGTTCTATACAGTTTTGCAAGGGCATTGCTAGTCTTTTATTAGCTAGTCTCTGTCAATAAGCTGACAGCCCTTATTAGAGCTGGAGATAGGGTTTTTTTCCTTTTGAAAATGATGTTGCATAGTCCAGATCGTGAAAAGTACAATGCAGGAAAGACGCTCATGTGATCCTTAGCAAACATTTTGAAGGAAAATATTGTTTTATAGGAGTTTGTTTGTCATAACATGTTCTGCTGGAGAAAATGTACTCACTATGTTGAAGTTTAGTTCTTTTTGCAATAAGAATCCCTGTTAAATTAGCAGTTTTAGATTTTCCTGCTGCACCTATAACATGAGAGCATGGTCCTAAGCATAACATGTAAGAGAAATTATTTTACAAGTGTCTGCAGTCCTGTACAAGTAATGTAAAATCTATGAGTAAAAGTGTAGAACATTTCCTTTTTCTTGAGGGTTCTTCAGATTGGTAATATAGGAATACACCAATGTAAGTATTTGGAGTATGTCTGTATTGTTTTCTCTTTTCCTCAGAATTTAGTAAATGAACACAGACTTCCTTGGCTGTTTGGGATTGGGTGATGTATTACTCTTGTCAGTTCACCAAAACGTTCCTTTTATACTTGCCAATAGGTCCAGGGTTTTCTACTCTCAGATAGATGAAGTGGCTCTTGGGTGCCTTGCTAATGTATGGGGCGCCCCGAGCACTAAGGAAGTATTCTGAGACTATCCTCTCTGTTGTTAGATTATTTCTGTGCCTTGTCTAAAGACCTCTTGTTCTGTCCACCAATAGATATTTGCTGCCTTACAACCATTGCCAGAGGGGCCCGGACATCAGATCCAGCCTGGGAGTCAGCACCAGTCCAGCCTACAGTCAAAACGAAAGGAACCAGCATAGGCGTTGCTGGCAACTAGGACCTCAGTGAAGGCGGAAGCACTGGGACGTGAAGTGTGTACCCCTGCCACTGTCTTGGGCGAAAGACGGGGTTACAAATCAGGATGGAGAAATCTTTGTGTGGATCCAGTTTTTGATGCCCAGCTGAGAGAGTCACAGAACGACAAGGACGGCAAGGAGGCTTTTGCTTGAGGTGACCCCTTTTGAAACAAGGGTTGCTTCAGGCCTTTGAGTCCTGGTCCCAAGTGAATGCAAGTCTACGCCTTTGTTTGTTGATCAAGAGATGCCCGAGCACACTGGGTACAATTTGTGGCCCTAACAAAAGAGCAGTGCGCCAGAGGTGCAATACAGGAGTTAGGGAAGGACTTGAGTTTAGGGTACAGGTGCTGTGCCCTTGGTGCCTGTTAGATTAAAGTGAAGAAAACTGGTGCACTGCCTGAGACACTGGACAGGATCATTGAGGGTATTTGCCCTGGGGGGTGATTGCCCTATCCTGAAAGAAAGACTTTTCCTTCTCCGTGATTCTTGAGTTGCGAGTTGTGCAGCTCCACCGTGGGAACAACAAGAGCCTGCCTGTGAGGCTCAAAACGGACACAGGGAGAAGACTCCCCTCTGGTTGGTTGGTTCCTCAGCAGCTACAAATTCCCAAGGACTTTTTTTTTTTGTTAGTAATGTACCCCTTTGGTCGTCCCATTTTTTTGGAGGAGCAGCCCTTTGCGGCTCCTTGTCCTAATTCCTATGGCCCTGTGTGGTCCTCCTGGTCCCCGGAGCCAGGATTGTTTTGTAATAATATGTCTGATTGCTTTAATATTTTTTAAGAGTAATGTTTATTCTGCACGAGAAAAGTTCATCTGAGCATGTTACTTTACTCTTTCCTTAAGTATATTAATTGATAATTTAGCCCTCATAAAAAATACTGAGAAAGTCTATTGAAAATGTTTTTATTAGGTATGTGCTGTTGGCTATTTTGAAATTGACATAAATAGTCACTGAAATACATCAGAGCCCTGAAACTTAAAATTAGACTAGATGGTTTTGGTATTTGCTTTCTGCTTAGGATTGGAAAATATTGAGATTTCTGTTTGAGATAATAGTCATTATTCTCTCTTGCTACCTGTATGACCCAATGCTCTGTTCACTTTGTACTCCTGCTTATACCTTGTATATACCTGCTTAATGAAATGTTTAGAATGTAAATGCCCACCTAGCATAGGATATTGATGAATTTATGAGAAGAAAATGTGCAAAATATTTTCTATGTCTCTACTAGATCATGGGAATGTCTTTAGCTCATGCTAAAAGGATCATCTGTTAAAGATTGCAGGAATCGCTGTTAGCATGAGCTGAAAGCCATTTTGTACTTGGCAGCCATTTTAGTTAGCCATGTGCTCGCCATGTGCTTTCTCCCTCTTCCAGAGTCTTGCACATGCTCAGAGAGGCCTAGCTGGTAGAATGCACCTGCTCCTAGTATAGAACTGTCAGGCTATTCTTACTCATGTAAGCAGTTTAGTCGCCCCTCCCACTTTGTGGAGCAAGCAAATTTTGTATACCCATATTAGTCAATAAGCATGCTTGTATGTGCTAGGACCTCCCTTGATTTTATGCTGACTATATAACAAATGCATATATAAGGACCCTGTTCTCTGCACTCATTAGAATGCCTCCTACAGTGGCCTGCGGGTACCGTAAGATGCAATCTCCCTCATCTGAGGTTAATAAAACATGTTTTTTGATATTACAGCTTCTGTGCCAATCTCTTCTTTGTTGGTCTTAAGGACCAGATGTATCAGTGAACCCCTAAGAAGGTTTTTATTTCTACACAGGGACCCCCAGTATTCAAGGGGAATTCGTTCCCCCTCTGCAAACGCGCCAGGGGGCGCGTTTGCAGAGTGGTGAAGAAGGGGCGGGGCCTGCGGGCCCGATCGTTTTTCTTTTTTTTTTTCCCCTGAAGAGGGGCTGTGTGGCCCCCTTGATTTTTCTATTTTTAGGCCCTGGGGACCCCATCCCCCAGGGCCTTACCTACCCACCTTAATTAAAATAAAAAAAAAAACGGGAAGGGGCCGCGTGGCCCCCTTCCCTGGGCCTGTATTGGCCCCGGGGACCCCATCCCCCGGGGCATGGCCTCTTTTTTTATTTGGAGGGGGCTGCGTGGCCCCCTCCTCAGGCCATTAAGGCCCGGGGACCCCATCCCCGGGGCCGGCCTTACACTTTTTTTTTTTTCCTTTTTTTTCCTTTGGGGAGGGGCTGCGTGGCCCCCTCCGTGACCAGTTATGGCCCGGGGACCCCATCCCCGGGGCCTGGCCTCTCGTTGGGGACTGTGGGGGTCCCCAAACCCCCACAGTCCCGCCGGCTCCCCGTGTCCTACGGGAGCCGGCATTGCTTTACACATGGGGAGCAGCTAACATGCTGCTCCCCATGTGGAAAGCAATCAGCTTGGATATTGGAAGAGAGAGCAGGTTTCCTGCTCTCTCTTCCAATATCCAAAGCAGTTGCAGTGACAGGACGGAGCCGCGAGGCTCCGTCCCTGTCATTGCAAACAGCAGTGTCCCGACGGTAGGCACCCCGGGACACTGCAGGAGGCCGGACCCTGGGGGTGGCGGTCCCCAGGGCCACCACAGGCTCCAGGAGGGGGCCGCGCGGCCCCCTCCTTACATTTGAAAGCCCGGGGAGGTGGTGGTCCCGGGCGTGTGGGAGGCTGGAGCCCCCACACAGAGTTTCTCAAAAATAAAAAGAAGCCCGGGGAGGTGGCGGTCCCCGGGGCTGCGGGAGGGCTCAGAGCCCTCCCGCACCATTACTACATAAAGCCCGGGGGTGGTGGTCCCCGGGGCTTGGGGGCTCTAGAGGCCCCCACACATAAATTAACCCCCCCAGCATGCCCCCGGGACTTGGCCCACCCGGGGGCCAGTTGCTATCGAGCGCGGAGACCGCGCTTCGATTTTTCGGCAGGATTCGCGCACCCTGAGCGCATCCAGCCGATTTTAAAAATTATTTATTTATTTTTTGCCCAGGGGGTCCTTGTGGGACCCCTGAGCAAACCTAGGGGGTCAGGGTGTTTCTACCCTGCCCCCTTTGTGCGCTTTGCGCACTTGTTTCTGTCCCTGACAAAATGGCTGCCAACATTTCCTGAATCGGAATGTTGACAGCCAGCTGACAGCCAATTAACATGCAGCTCGTGATCGGGACGGTGCGCGCAGGGTGCGCTGAGGGTACAGCGGACCCTACTCGGCCATAGATATCACTATCTTTTTACTTTTGATTTTCTCAGCAACTACTGAACGGATTTACACCATTTAACAAAAAGGGTTCTTTCTGAACCAAGAACTACCTCTTTGCCAAATTTGGTGTAATTCCGTTCAGCAGTTCGAGCTGTAGCAGTGTCTAAAGTTTCCTATGGAAAATTGCATGGGGAAACGCGTTTTGGGACCCCCTTTTTCTCGGCCCCGCTTGACAAATCCCCGAGACTTTCAGGAGTAGGAGCGGACCGGAGCGGGCCATAAAGTTTGAAAATTTTGCGAAGATACGTCAACCGGCAGAGAGTTATTTCAAATAGAATGTCGCGGATTTCCTATGGATAATAGGTTGTAACTATAACTATCTACTGGCGACCGCCAGTAGATAATATATATATATATATATATATATATATATATATATATATATATATATATGAACAAGGTGACCCCTGAGCCCAGGGATCAATTGAAAAGCGCACTCACTCGAAATCCGCTATTTTTTCAAGTTGCTTTTTATTACTTTTAAGCAAACATCGCTATGCCCAACGCGTTTCGGTTCCTCACACGAACCTTGATCACGGGTAGTTTGTTACAACTGGGCAGGACCAGACATTATTTATTTCTACTGCCACATCAACTTCCTGTTTGTGTGGTTGCAAGGCATTCTGGTCATAGTAGTGCACAATTTATTTTTTCGTGTCTTTTTTTGTGTGATTTTTGTAAAAATCCATATGAAAGTGATGTATAAAAATGTGCTATTTACAAAAAAATGTGCAGAACATAGTGCTCAGTAATGTGATTATTAAAACAATATCATTTAGTATTACAGTTGAACCAAACGAATATTTCCCTTATTAACATTTCGAAATTTAAACAAATTCTTCCCTCAAGTGGGTTTGCTCTTCAGACCCTCTTTTTACTTATTATGAACAGAAAATCCAAATTATAATTTAGATGGATACCCCAAAATTATAGTAGTCCTCTGTTTAATCAGAGATACAGCTGCTATTATAAAAGGCTGTTAATAATGACTACTTGAATTCTATGTCTATCTTCCCTCCAGTGGGTATTTAGACTTATTCTTGTTATTTTTCATATTTTCTAATAAACAATTTATCAGAATTGCACACTTCGTGTTGATTTACTTGATTGTATTAGCAAGAATAAAACTTCAATATTAATATTGGCAGCATCATGATCAATACTATGTTAAGGATAACTGTTCATTAGGTGAAATACATTCCGAAATAGTGTCAAATCAAAATAAAAGTCACTTCCAAATTTAAAGATGTACAAATAATTCTTCATCCTGGTTTAGCCCCTGAGGGGTCAAAGTCCTGAATGAAACAATATGTTTTGATTCTCTTTGTCTTAAAAGTTTCTCGCGATTTCCTCCTCGTTCTGGGTTTGGTATTTGTTCTATTGCATAGAATTTCAACAGTTCCCATTTACTCTCATGCATTTTTTCCATGTGCTTTGCGATGGCATTCGAGCGGTCCTTATTTACAGTAGCTCTTATGTGCTCTAGGATGCGTTTCTTAATCTCACAAATAGTACTCCCTATGTATTTTAATTTACATGGGCATTCCACTACATATACAACGTATTTGCTCTTGCAGGTGATATGTTGTTTTATTTTCCACATGACACCCTTTTTGATTTCCACCTCCTTTTTGCGATTGCTATTTTGCAAGCTTTGCAATTTTTGCACGGCCAAAACCCTTCAATTTCAGTCCAAGTCTTCTGTTGTTTTAATTTGAAGTGGCTATGGGTCAATTTGTCACCCAAGTTCGGAGCTCTCCTATAAGTGACATTTGGATGATCCCCTATCAATTCAGCAAGAGTGGTGTCAAGTTTCAAAATTCCCCAGTGTTTTTTGAGTGTTCAGGAAAACAACAGCCACCAATGCAGTCCTTCATGGAAATAGTTTCCACCCAACGACCCAAAAATGGAACATACCTTATGGTGAATTCCTAAGAGTACGTAGGAATTGCTCAGCAGAAAATGAATTTGAAACCCACAGCAAAGCAATGCAAACCAGGTTTGAAAAAAGAAACTATCCTATTAAAGTGGTCAGGAAAAGCCTTAAGAAGGCAAAATCAAAAAACAGAACGGAAATACTCAAGAAACAAGAGAAATTAAATAAAGAGGATCTCACAAAAATAAGATTAATAACAACTTATTCAACTGAAACAAGTGATTTGACTCGAATACTCAAAAACACTGGGGAAAGTAAAAACCTAGAATGTTTCTAGGGAAGAGAAGTCCATAGAAGTGAACATTCTTTTTAATAAAGGAAGAAATCCTCCCAGAAAATGCAGGATATAACCGTAAAAGCTAACGTTTTAGGCTTAAACCTCCTGACACTGCATCCCAAATAACCTTACATGCAGTGTTCATGGAACAACCATGTTCCCAGAATGGAAGTAGGATAACAATATAACCTCCTGAAATGGAGGCTAACTATTAGTATTGTAAACATTCTGAAGAATACCAATTAGAGACCTTGAACCTGCCATATGTTAAGTCTCCCTGAAAGAGAAATACATATCAAGGGAAAAACCCCATACAGATGCAAGGAACGCCCAACGTTGTAAAGGCGCCCTAACTCCCTCATAGGGCAGCCTAATCTTTGACAAAAATCACATACCTGAAAAACAATCAGTGCATCAACTAATTTTTTTTAAAAAGTGCACCCTGCCAAAACTAGCGAAAAAGACTACAATCCAATGAAGGACCACCAAAGAGGAAATCCAGAGTGATCGCTAAAAATAAACATAAACTCTGTATAAAAGGTCCCACAAAGGACATAAACAAGATGCCCCTATAAGAGATACTGACAGACAAAAATAATGCATACCAGCATATCAAACTGCTTCCAAAGAAGCATGTGACTTAGGTAGACTTCCAAACAGGAAGAAACATCACAAGCAAATGACCTGTTGAGCATGCAGCTGATCACCAGAGGAAAAAAGGGGAGAGAAATCTATGCAATAGGTATCCTTGGACCACGTAATCTGTCCAAGACAGTATAGAAACACTAATGCCTGCTACCACAGGGACACCACATCAAGTGTCATGAACAGGTGGAGCTTTTAACACCATGACACTGACATAACATGGCCAACCATGACGGAAATCAAAGATTAATACAACCCTAGTGTAGGGAAAAAAATCAAACACTAATATAATTAGAAAAGAGAAACTAGGACTCTGTTTCACCTAGTCTGTCACGGAAATGCCGTAAAGGCAAGTTGCGCTGGGCACCAAAAAGATGGGTGCCATCAAAGGGCATATAGATCAAAGCAGTCTGGACATCTTCTCGAAATCCTGAGGTTTGCAACCAGGCACGACACTGTAGTGCCACAAAGGATGCCATGCCCATCCTACCAAATTAGTAGTATCCAGGTCGCATCTAATAATCAGTTTAGCTGCCTGCTGTCCATCTTGAATCAGCTGTTCAAGACAAGATCAAAAGTCATCCGGAAGTGTTGGTAATATAGTCTACAAGGAAACCCACAAAGCGTGAGAAAAACGCCCAAGAACACAAGAATTGTTAGTGAAGAACCTTAAAGCAGAACTAGTCGAGGAAAAATATGTTTGCCACACGAATCTTGTCTCCTAGAATCTCTATCCAATGGAACCTTAGGTAGAGAATCCATATTTTGTGAGCTGAAGCAGCCTGAAGAACAAGTTACTTACCTTCGGTAACGATATATCTGTAAGAAAAATTAGTTAGTTATAGATTCCTTATCTTAGAATTACCCCCAGGCGTCGGACTGGATCCGGAAAGTTTTCGTCAGCAGTACCTCTGCACATCGGTCGGCTCCGCGTCCGTCGTTGGCGTCGTGGTCGCCGTGATGACGTCGCGGGAGCTACTTAGATGCAGCCCGCACACCTGACGTCAGTTCTGTACACGACTTTCCGCACCAGAAACGCAGAGCCATGCAAGACACTGACCATTGGTGCACAAAACTAGGGCCTTGAAAGGAAGTCCTTAACCCTAGAAATCAGTTCGCAGAACGGGGAGGATGGGTGGGGCGGTAAGGAATATATAACTAACTAATGTTTCTTACAGATATATCGTTACAGAAGGTAAGTAACTTGTTCATCTGAAAGAAACACTTTAGTTATAGATTCCTTACCTTAGAATAGATACCCCAGCAATACCAACCCCGGTGGTGGATCTGCGAACCAACTTCACACCAGAAAGTCCTGGAGAACAGAACGGCCAAAGAAGCCGTCTCTCCGGACTTGGCTGTCCAGGCAGTAGTGCTTGGTAAACGTGTGCAGTGAGGCCCACGTGGCCACCTGACAGATGTCATTCAGAGGAACTCCCCTTCCCAAGGCAGTAGTGGTTGCTGTCGCCCTGGTGGAGTGAGCGCATAGCCCGACTGGAGGCTCTTTTTTAGCCAGGGAATAACAAGCCTTAATACACAAGACGACCCATCGAGAAATGGTGCGCTTGTGTACGGCCCGACCTTTCTTTGCGCCCACGTACCCAACAAAAAGTTGATCATCCACCCGGAACTGTTGTGTGCGATCCAGATAGAAGGAGAGCGCACGTTTTGGTTCTAGACGGTGGAGCCTATCTTCCTCCTTCGAAGGATGCGGAGGCGGAAAGAAGGTGGGCAAACGAATGGTCTGCCCGATGTGGAAGGCAGAGACCACCTTAGGAAGGAATGAGGGACGGGTTCGGAGAACCACTTTGTCCGGATGTACTGACAAGAAAGGAGGTTTTGAAGAAAGGGTCTGGAGCTCACTCACCCTTCTAGCAGAAGTGATGGCTACCAGGAAAGTAGTCTTGAGAGTCAAGAGACATAAAGGACAGTTATGAAGTGGCTCAAAGGGAGCACTCATTAAAAAAGTTAACACAAGATTCAAGTCCCACTGAGGCATGACGAAGGGGATTGGAGAAAAAGATGTGTTAAGCCTTTTAAGAAACGGTTAACTACCGGGGACTTGAAAGAGAAGGCTGATCTGGCAGCCGAAGGAAAGCAGAGATGGCTGACAGATAGCCCTTGACAGTGCCCAGAGCAGAGCCCTGCTGGGCCAAGGAGAGAAGGAACAAGAGTACTTCAGAAAGAGGGGCAGAAAGGGGACCCACAGCCTTTGCTGTGCACCATGCCACAAATTTGTTCCACCGGCAGGCGTATACCGTCTTAGTGGAGGGACGCCTGGCTGCCAAGATTACGTCACAGACTTCGGGAGGCAGGTCAAACGACATCAACTGCCGCCGCTCAATCTCCACGCAAGGAGGTGGAGACTGGTCAGGTTCAGGTGGAGGACCGTCCCCTGCTGCTGCGACATAAGATCCTCCCAAAGAGGCAGTCTGATCGGAGGATGGATGGCCATGTTGAGCAGCTCGGGATACCAGACTCTTCGTGCCCAGTCCGGAGCCACAAGAATGACTTGGGCCCGGTCGCGCTTGATCTTCTTCAGCACTCTGGGCAGAAGTGGTATAGGCGGAAAGGCGTACAACAGACCGCAACTCCACTCGCGACGAAAGGCGTCGCCTAGCGAGTGCCGCCTTGGAAATTCCAACACTCAGAATTGCTGACATTGCGCGGTCTCTTCGGTGGCGAATAGATCTAACCAAGGCTCTCCCCATTGTTGAAAGAGACCTTGCACCACTTCCGAGTGGAGACGCCATTCGTGATCCATCATGCACCTGCGGCTGAGTTCATCTGCCTTGGCATTCAGGGAACCTGCCAGGTGTTGACCCACCGGGGCTATGCCCTGATGTTCCAGCCATGTCCAGAGGCGGAGGGCCTCCTGACATAGGGTCCACGATCCCACCCCGCCCTGTTTGTTGCAGTACCACATGGCGGTGGTGTTGTCCGTGAACACCTGCACTAATCTTCCCCGGACAGAGGGAAGGAATGCCTTGAGTGCAAGACAAACTCGCCCGGGAGCTCCAGAAGGTTGATGTGGAGCCCGGACTATGCCCGAGACCAGAGGCCTTTGATCTCCGCCTCTCCCATATGACCGCCCCATCCCAGAAGGGACGCGTCCGTCACCACAGTGTGGTCTGGCTGGGGAAGGGAGAGGGATCTGCCATTGACCCACCACTGCAGTTGACGTGCAGTGCCCTCCGAGATCTGGACGCAATCGGACAGATTCCCCTGATGCTGCGCCCACTGGAACTTCAGGTCCCACTGCCCGCATATGCCATCTGGCATGATCTACCAGCAGGATGCAGGAGGCCATGAGGCCCAGCAGCCTCAGAGTCATTCTGACCAAAACCCGGGATAGAGGCTGAAAGATCGGAATCATAGCCCGAATATCCCGGACTCGCTGCTCGGGAGGATAGACCCGAAACCGCGTCATGTCCAGAACCGCTCCGATGAAAAGGAGCTTCTGAGAGGGAATCAGGTGTGACTTCGGCACATTGATGGAAAACCCCAGCGAATGCAGGAGGTCGGCCGTAGTCTGGAGGTGGGAGACGACTGCCTGGGGCGAGCCCGCCTTCAACATCCAGTCGTCGAGATAGGGGAAGACTGAAACCCCTTATCTGCGCAGATGAGCTGCGACCACCGCCATCACCTTCGTGAACACCCGAGGGGCGCTGGTAAGGCTAAAGGAGAGCACGGTAAATTGAAAATGCTCGCGGCCTACCGTGAACCGTAGGTAACGCCGGTGGCCCGGCAGGACGGGGATGTGAAAATAAGCGTCCTGCAAGTCCAACGCTACCAACCAGTCTTGCGGGTCGAGGGCAGACAAGACCTGAGCAAGCGTCAACATCTTGAACTTCTCCTTCCGGAGGAAGCGGTTGACGTCCCTGAGATCCAAGAGAGGACGCAGGCCCTTGTCCTTCTTGGGGACCAGAAAGAAGTGGGAGTAACAACCACGACCTACTTCTGGGACAGGAACGTGCTCGATGGCTCCCTTGGCCAAGAGAGCCGTAACTTCCTGCTGGAGAAGGGTCCGATGATCCTCCGACATGCGATGGTATCTTGGTGGCATGGCTGGAGGGGTAGTCTCGAAGGGGAGGGAGTAGCCCCTTCGGACTATCTGCAAAACCCACCTGTCTGACGTGCTGGTGCGCCAGTGGGAGAGGTGATGGCGAATCCTGCCGCCCACTGGCGTATGATGGGTCTGAAAGGTCGGACTAGGAGGGTTTGGAGGCTGCTGCGGAGGGGGGGTTGGTGGACTGGCCTGCCCGCTGGCCCCCGGAACCACGACGGTTGTTCCCACGTCCCCGGCAGCGTGAAGGTTGGGTAACTTGCTGCGGCCTGTGGCTCTGGGCGGAACGTAGCGGGGCACCCCTTCCGTAGCCACGAAAGGGGCCAAAAGCAGACTGCGCAGGGGCGGGTGGAGAGGCCCAAGGACTTGGCCGTAGCCCGTGAGTCCTTGAAGCGCTCTAGAGCGTTGTCTGCTTTGTCGCCAAAGGCGACGGCCATCAAAGGGCATGTCCATCAAGGTGTTCTGGACATCCCCTGAAAAGCCAGTTGACCTCATCCAGGCGTAGCGCCCGAGCGCTACCGGCGTTGAAATGGTCCTGCCCAGAGAGTCGGCGGTGTCCAGCCCACAACGTATGGCAAACTTTGCTACATCTCTCCCAGCGGCCAGAGTCTGAGAGAGCACTGTCCGGGCCTCCTCTGGACACTGGGGCAGCACCTGCGCCACCGTATCCCACACGGAGTGGGAATAACGGCCCAAGAGACATGCAGTGTTTACCGACCGCAGTCCTAAGCTGGCGGAAGAGAAAATCTTCTTCCCAAGATGATCCAGCTTCTTGGATTCCCTTTCCGAGGGAGCGGTAGGGAATGCGCTTTTGGAAGCAGAGGCTTGGACAACCAAGCTCTCCGGGGTGGGGTGTTGGGAGAGGAAAGTGGGGTCGCCCGGAGCCGGGCGGTGGCGTCGGGAAATAATCCTATCCACGGGAGCCCCCGTGTTGGGCTTGGACCAGGTGCCCAAAAGGACGTCGGTGAGGGCCTCGTTGGACGGCAGCAAGGGCTCCGAATAGCTCGCAGCCGGCTGAAGCACCTCCGTCAGGAGGTTAATCCTGACCGCCACCGTAGGAAGCTCGAGGTTGAGAGCCTCGGCCGCCCTACGCAACACCACTGTGTATGACGCTCCCTCCTCCGTAGCCACAGTAGGAGGAGAAAACATGCCAAGGTCAGGGGAGGTGTCCAAACCACTGGCATCCCCCAGTTCCTCTCTCCAGTCCTGTTCACTTTCCAACTGGTCAGTTAAAGGGTCATCTGACCCCTCCCAGTCCTCTTCATCATCCTCTGGGTGCCACTGGGATTGAAAAGGGACCCCAGGAGTGAATAGGGGCATGAAACCCCTACCGGCGTCGGATCCGGCGTCGGACGACGCCGGTCCGGCTCAGTGTCCACATGAGGATGGAGGCCGGGGTCGACGCCGGCTGGGGAGCCAACCGGCGTCGGACGCGGTAGTGGTGCCGACGGAAGCGGCGCCGGTGGAGGCGTAACGAGGTCAACCGGCGCCGATCCAGGCCTGGATCCAAAGGGGTGTTGGGCTTGGCCCTTTTTGCAGGGTCATCCCTAAACGTTTTGCCTTTTTCCTAGCCTTTTCTCTGACATGGTGTTGGTGGTTTTAGGACTCTGGGCACTTTAGCACTGCTGTCCAGTGTAAAGTGCGTGCACTCTCTGTGTTTGGCAAGATTGGTCTACACCTGTTTGGCATATTTAATTTACCTGTCAGTCCCTTGTAAAGTGGTCTCTCATATACCCAGGGCTGGTAAATTAAATGCTACTGGTGGGCTTGCAGCGCTGATTGCGCCACCCACCAATGTAGCCTTGCAAACCTATCTCAGGCCTCTGCCATTGCATGGCCTGTGCGCGCAGTGTCACTGCCGCTATGACGTGGCACCTAAAGTGTGTGCCATGTCTGTGACCCCCTTTTACTGCATGTCAGTCACCCCTAAGGTAGGCCCTAGCTAGCCCTATGGGCAGGGTGCATTGTACGTAAAAGATAGGACATGTACCTTAAGTGGGTGACATGTCCTGGTAGTGACAAACAGCCATTTTGGTTTCTCACTACTGTGGGGCTGCCCTCCCATAGGAATGCATTGGGGATTCCCTGATAAGTGTTTCAGTGGTAATTCCTGATATGAGAGGAGCAGCGTGGTCAAGTTTAGTATATTTGGAATTGTCATAATAAATGCTGCGCAATGGTGTGTGCAGATTTATTATAACTATTTTAGAAATGCCACTTTTAGAGGTTGCAATTTCTGTGTGCTATGTGTCTGCCTGCCTGATGTGAATTGCATGTCTGGCTTTTGAGTGACAGGGGCTGGGAGGTGGGTGAGTCAGCACTAGGCTGAATGGGACTTCTGCATTGGGAGAAGTGGGAGGAGTAATCCCCTGACCTGAATAGGTCTGTGCCTAGCCTGTACAATGCTGGCTCCGCCCCCTGTGGTGTGTCTGATCACTGAGCCCCCACCTGACAAAGGGGAAGAGGAGCCTGGTAAACAGAGTGCTCCAATTACCCCCTGAACCAGTTTTTGCTGGTTCCCCCAAGCCCTGCACTGCAGACAAAGGAGAGAAGTAGTATAAGTATAGGGGCCCATGATTTTGTGCTGTTCCTGGCTTGCTGGGGCTTGCTGCTGCTGGGGCCCAGGAGGAGCCGCCATAGGGGCTTGCCTCCCTGCTGGAGGGCCCTGTGTGCTGGCCTCCCTGGGCCCAGCTATGCCCCATGGACCCTGGAAGACTCTTGCACCCTGTGAGCACTTTCTTTTAATTTTCCCAGAAGAGGAAAGCCTGGGCTTCGCAGCACGGAGCTGCAGCCCCTTTTAGAGGGAATCCCGGCGTGAGGGATTCCCCCGTGATGCCTCGTGGAGCGAGTGCCCACCCCGCATTCTTTTCATACCGGCGGGAGCCCACCCCGCATTTATGCTATTTTGAATATGCGGGTGCCCACCCCGCGTTTGGAGTTGTTGGCGGGTGCCCACCCTGCTTATGTGCTTTATTTAAAGCGGGTGCCCACTCCGCATTGCCCTGCCGAGAGAAGTCACAGCCGCGGCCCGATCCTACGCACAGGAAGCCAGGCGGCCTTGCCTGACTTTGGGCGGGGCCTGCAGAGCATGGCCAGAAGTAAGGTGCAGAGTTGCCGGCCCAAGAGGGGCTCCCGTGAGCTGTTGTGAGCCCCGGTGCCAGAGGGAGAAGATGAAGACAGGCGGGAGCCCACCCCGCCCCGCGTGTTGCTGCGCCGCATGCAGAGTCCAGAGGAGTGGAGAAGTCCCCCGGAGATCGCGATGGGCCTGTGGGTGCCGTTGCTTGGTGGTTTTGAGCGGACCCGCCGGAGAGCGGGCCGCTCCAACATGGGCCACATTGTTTCTAGGGCCCCCGTGGGGGTCTAGAGAGCCCAGGGGGGGCCCATGCCTCTTCTAGGTTGGCTATTTTTACAGCTGCCCCTCTTGCTAGAGGGAAGCTGCAACAATGGGGGAAATTTGATTTAGAGAGCCCCAGTGGGGGCCCAGTCATGTCAGGGCCCCTTTACCTTATTCACAGCTGCGCCGCACCAGAGAGGGCAGCTGCAACGTTTTGCGCATATTTGTTTTACAGAGTCCCAGTGGGGACCCACCCAGAGGGCACAGTGAGTGCCCATGCCTATAGTTTTCATCCCAGCTGCACAGCAATTAGTGGCAGCTGCAACGTTTAGGCCAGCGCAATTGCGCACTTGTGAATTCTGCTGCATTGGCAGCCCAAGCCCTGACATTATGGACATAGGGCATTTGAGCCCTCTGAAAAGGCCAGTTGGCCAGGGGGACGGTATTAGATTGATAGGGCGCAAGGCCCTAATGTGATTTATGTGGTGCGCAGGAAATGTAATTTATGCACCGTGATTATGTGGTGCGCAGGAAATGTGATTTATGCACCGTGATTTATGCCTCTAATGTGGTTTATGATTATGAGGTTTTGCATACTGTGTTTATGTTTGAGGTGATTCTCGACTGTGATTTATGCCTCTAATGTGACTTATGATTAGGAGGTTATGGTCTAATACGTTTAGGCTTATGAGGTTGGCGCAAAATGTATTTTACGCCTGATGTGATACTGATTGCATAATATGATTTATGTTGCAGGATAATGCTGAGTACAGTGTTTGCCAGTAATTACTGGTTATGTTCTACATTTACTATTTGTGCTTGTGATGGTTTTGACAGTGGCCCAATTGGCCCTGTCATGTGTATATAATCCCCTGTAAATATTGCCTAGTGCCAGTTGGCACAGTGTATATTGTGTGATTACTATTCTAATGTGTTTATGATAATACAAAGGATATTTTTATATATAACCTTGTGTGGAGTTCCTTTTGTGGTGTGCCTAGTGTGTTGCTGCGGTGTGTGTGTTGCGCAAACGCTTTACACATTGCCTCTGGGATAAGCCTGACTGCTCGTGCCAAGCTACCAAGGGGGTGAGCAGGGGTTATCTTCAGCGTGTAACTCCCTTGCCCTGACTAGAGTGCTGGTTTCTGCCTGGCTTAGGCGCAAGCCCTAGCCAACCAGAAATCCCATTTCTAACATGGGGCCTGCGGCGTCAGGGCCAGAGCTGCCAGCAGCGAAGACCTAGGCCCCCCAACCGAGTGCGCGGGGCCCGAAGGCGCGCCGGCGGGTTCGGTTCGCCCAAAGATGGCATGCATCGCCTCGTAGAACGTACAAAGCTGGGCAGGAGTCGCTCCGGGTCCCGGAAAGGGTGGGAAACCCGGAGTCGGCTCTGCAGGCACAGCGCGCGGAGCCGCAGGAGGGGCACCACCCGCGTGCCTCGTCGGATCGGCCAACCGACGAGGAGAAGTCGAAGAGCGACGATGATTCTTCGACTTCTTCCTGTGCTTCGACTTACCCGACCCCGAGTGCGAAGACTTCGATGATTTCGAACCGGAATAGTGGTGGCTCCGCGACCGGTCCCTCGACCTCCCTCTCGACCGGGACCTCGAACGGCGCGGATCCGACTGCCGATGTTCAAGCAGCTTTTGGGACCGCTCCCGCAAAGCCTTCGGCGTCATCGACCGGCAGTCGGAGCACGACTTGGGGTCGTGGTCGCGCGCCAGGCAGAAAAGACACACGCGGTGCGGATCCGTCACCGACATCTGTCGGCTACAGGAACCGCAAGCCTTGAAGCCGGGCATCCCTCGTGCACCTTTTCGGAGTTGGAGACTCGAAGAAAGAAGTCGACAAAAATCGAGAAAAAGTTAGTCAAAAAATGACTGAGGTACCGCTCTTCCCGAATCTGCGCTGGCTGGCGCAGAAAAAGAAAGAACCAACGTCAGGCGCGAGGGCGGCGTCTAAGTAGCTCCCGCAACATCATCACATTGACCACAACGCCAACGACGGACGCGGAGCCAACCGACGACACCTACCGATGCGCAGAGGTACTGCTGACGAAAACTTTCCGGATCCAGTCTGACGCCTGGGGGTAATTCTAAGGTAAGGAATCTATAACTAATGTGTTTCTTTCAGATCTACCAAACTACGAGGGGTAGGATGTTTCAGGAGACAAGCTTGTAGGAAAGTATGATCTGCTTTGATGATTACGCCCACTTTTTGCTGGTTTTAAACTGTTTTCCGACTAGTCTGACTGGGACCCTGCTAATCAGGACCCCAGTCACTGTGCTCTCTCCCTAAATTTGACAATTGTAAGTACTTTGGTACCTTCCCAATTGGCTACTGATATACCCTTCTAAGTACCTAGTATATGGTACTAAGGTACCCAAGGCTTAGGTACAGCAGGGGTCTCCCATGGGCTGCAGCATGTATTCTGCTACCAATGAGAGACCACTCAAACTGTGACTACAGGCCTTCCATTGCAGTCTGTGTGAGCTGGTGCTAGCACCACTCACAACAGATATATGTTTCCTTATATCTGAGGTCACTGCACTTAAAAACTATAAGTCACCCCTAAAGCAGGCCTTTCAATCCTGAGGGCAGGGTGTTAGGTTATAAGTGTGAGGGTGCCCTCCATGAAGGGGACACCCCCTACAAACCCTGGAGTTGATTCTCCAACCTTTGTAAGTTCGGTCAGCCATTTAATATGTATAGTGGACATCAAGTCAATTACGAGATGTCTAACCGATTCCAGTGTTGGATGTAGGATCTCATGTACTGCGTGGATCCCCTAGGGAAGCCCCCCTGTATTCCCATCACCAGCCTTTCAGCAAGCTAGTGCTGCTGCCAACCACAGACACGATTCTGCCCTCCTGCTGCTGAGCTGAGCTCGAGCAGGAGAAGGTAGAACAATAGGTTTCGTGTCACAGGGAGGTATAACCACCTCCCAGACAACACTTGGTATATTGGGATGGGGTGGGGGCGCTTGCCAGCCCCACCCTACTGCTTTGAAGGGCACATTTGATGCCCACCTTGCATACTCCAGTTTGAACCAGTTCAGGGAGTTGTTGGCTCCCGCTCTGGCGCGAAACTGGACAAAGGACATGGGAGTATCCTCCCCAATGTCCAGCCCCTCCTCTGGGAGGGATCCCTGAATTGTCCCAACCCTTACCCTAGGGTACTTAAGGACTTACCTGTGGGTGGCTCTTCAGATTCATCGTGGGACAAGATTCAGATTCGAAACCACTTCAACTGTCTGGGCACCTTGGACTTTGTTGGACTTCGCCTGGAACCAAGACTACATCAAGGAAGATTCCTGATCTCGTCGTCCTCCCAGTCTTCTACGTTGTCTGTGCCTGTGCTTCATCGAGGTTCTTTTCTAGGCCTCTGTGCATCAAAGACACCTGACGTAATCTCCCTTAGAGTGAAGGAGTCATTCCCCTGCATCTGCAGGCACGGCAACTAAGTTGACCGGTCTGCTGTTCCTGATGTTCCATGGACTTCGAAAGGCAACACAGGTTGTGGTTCTGCAACTCACTCGAGGCCTGCACTGTCTTCACAGCAAGTTTGAGGCCAGTATCCCTCGTCGGAACCAATGGAACGAAACACTGTGCACCGAGTCAATTTGCATTTGCCAAGGCTTTATTGACTGTGTTCTCCAGAGATCTTCGGGCTACAGGAAGCGCCAGCCTCTAGCATCTCTTCCTACCAAGGTCTTTGCCCTCACCGCATCCTCTGCACAGTGGGCCTGCATCTTAGGTGAGCTGCTTGAGGTACTCTTGCGACTCCTGTGCCTTCGGCCTGTGGATCATCTTGAGGGTCTTCTTTTGCTTCAGTGGGCTCCCCTGCTTTCTTGGGGCCTGCTCGAACTCTCCTGTACTTGGTGAGTCCCTTGGACCTTGCTGGTCCGAATACTGCACCTTCTTCGTTTACCAGATCTGTTGCTGCTGCCAATACTTGTTGGTGTTCCTGAAAGACACCGACCCCCTGGTTCTCAACTTCTGACGTGGGAAAGCTCGTGAATGGCTACTGGTCTTCCACCGTCTCGTCTGGTCCTCACAGCTACAGCGACAAGGTCACCGTCAACTCTCCTGAATCTTCCATTATCAGAGGTCATTGGTCTTTCGTGCCTCCTGGTCACTCCAGAGTGGCAGAGTCTCATCTGCTTGCAGGTACTCCTCTTCAAGAATCCATCCAATCCAGGGGCATATTTACTGAAATCCTCTATTGTGGTCTACGGCGCTGTCCGACATCACTTCGCACCTATGCACCTGGCTTCCCTGGTGTAGGTATCCTGGTTCCCTGGGTGTCCACGGGTGGGGTGACTCTCCAACCTTCCATCTTCCACGGGGTTTCTTCAGGGTGCACTGGGAAGGGTCCTTCTTCTTGAAAACTGCAACTGCGACTTTCCCATTGACTTGCATTGAATACGCGGCTGTGTTTCCACCCTGCACACAGAATCCGTGGGGTTCCTGGATATTTACCACAAGTGGTTCCTTGGGTCCCCAGCTCTTCTGAGTATTCTGGTCCAAGTCTCGACTTCGGTCTCTGTTCGCATTCAATTTTTTTAGTATATGGTTTGGTCTCCCCCTGGAGACCACTGTGTATTTGTGCTACTTACCTGTTCTGCTTTTGAAATATAGTGTGTATTGTGTTGATATCTCCGGGTAGGAGATATACGAATGTGTTAGTGAGTGTGTATAATAAATATAACTATTTTTATAACTACATTGTGTGGTTATTTTTTGTTTAACCTACACTACATGATTAGTTCTGGTAAAACAAGCTATTTAACACTCCTTCTGGACTAAGCCTGAAGGCTGCTCTCCACAGCTACCACTTAGAGAGCTTTCTAAGGTTGTCTAAGACCACTAAAATCACCACAAGGGTTGACTGGATTAGTGCAAGGTGCTTTACTTAAATAAGTGTGCACCATATACTAAGCCAGCCTTCTACATTGGTGTGAAGCAGTTGGTATTTAAGCCTGCACTGTTTTACCAGCTAATCTAGGTGTGGATTAAATGAAAAACCATCACTAGTATTAGGCACATATAACAATATTTTTGTAAGCAAATTAGTTCTACTGAACGTTTAGATTGGTTGTTAAGGGTCTAGCACAACCCTTTTTCCAATCTTTGGAAGTCTAGTTTTCACTAGGGTAGGTAGGTAGGTGCAACACCACACTTCACCTAGTCATCATATCTTTAGTTATGTAACCCAGTGGGTCCCAACCCTTTAAATACAGTAGTCTTAAGTTCCAGGAACTAAGGACCCTGTGTACCTCTAGAAAGTTAAAAACAGGTAGTAACATTAACCAACCCCTAGAGCTCCTGATGTTAGATGACCTCCAGAATCCTGATAGGTCAGAAGGGCAGGACAAAGTGGGTGGGGATGCGCCAGAAGATGGGTCAGGAGGGGTTGCCCCTAGAGACCTTAATTCTGAGCACGACCAGGAAGAGTTTGATGCCTCCACCCTGTTGAACTCTGATCCCCCCAGGGAATAGTACTGATAGTACAAAGAATGTCCCAAGAGGTAGGTCCACCTTTGTTCCTCCTGTGAGGGTGCAGAGAATGCAGGGGAGGTCTAGATCCTCCTCTGTCAATTCCAATGCTTCTGTTAATTCCATAGGGACCTCTATCTCTAGCAAGAGGGAAGACTCTGTAAAGGGCCTGTAAAGTACAGAAGGTCCCTCAAGGGCAGTGGCCAGCTATCCTGTGGCTCTCCTTTGCTAACAAAGGTAGATACAAGCCCCTCACTGTTAGAGAGGAAGATTCTGATAACTACTCAGTCTTGAAGAGTGTCCTCATAGGTGGGTTGGTTTAACTACTGAACAGTACAGAGTTAAGTTTAGGTACACACAGAAAGCACACACCCAAGATTGGGTTGATTTCGTGGACAATGCTATTAAGGCTCTGGAAGGCTGGCTTCATGGAAGCAAGGTACAGAACTATGAAGGATTGCACAATTTGTTGATGAGGGAGCACATCCTTAATATTTGTCAGAATCAGCAACTGCACCAGTACTTGGTGGACTCTGATCTGACCTCTCCCTAAGAATCGTGACAGAAGGCAGATAAATCGGTCCGTACCAGGGTTAAGAAGAAACATAATGGTGGTGGAGGTGACTTTAGAAGCAAGATTCTTTTAAGGCCCAAGAGAAGGGTGGGGAGGAGTGTAAAGACAAAAAGGAGTCTTTATAAGGTCCCCAAAAACCTGCCTCTGGGGGTGAGCCCCAAAACCCCAAGAACTCTAAAAAGAAACCTTGGTGCTACCTGAGTAAGGAAAGAGGCCATAGGCCAAGGGATGCTAATTGTCCTAAGACCAGCACCAAGAAAGCTACTGCCCCCTAGGGCAACTAGCCTCCCTAGCACCTGTACAAGTGATAGTACTTCTCCCAAGGGATTAATAGGGTTAGCCTTGGGTTCTGAAGTGGGTTCTTGCCTAGTCAGAACTCCCACTTAGACTGCCCTTGTCTGTGACAGTGGCATGGATCTTGCCACTTTACTAGTAAGTCCGACTAACTTAGGCAAGTACAGACAACAGCCTTTGATTAATGGAAAAGAAGATATGGCTTACCGGGACACAGGGGCCAGTGTTTCCATGGTGACAGAGAAACTTGTGTCCCCTGATTAGATCATACTTGGTCAACTGTACCAAGTGACAAACACCAGCAACGTCAGGACTCATCACTCCTTGGCAGTTGTTAATCTCAGTTGGGGAGTTGTAACTGCCCCTAAAAGAGTTGTGGTTTCTCCAGACCTACCTGTAGATTGTCTGTTTGGCAATGATTAAGAAACTTCAAACTGGTATGAAGTGGAGTTCAGGACACATGCAGAGATGATGGGAATCTCTGCCAGTGCATTTGCTGTCACCAGGGCTCAGGCCAAACCGTTAAGCACTGAGGGAGCACTGGATCCTGAAAAAATAGACCGCCTTGTTCCTAAGAGAAGGAACAGAAAGGGTAAGGAATTATCCTCCTCCCAAACTCCCAATGAGAGTCAGTCTCCTGAGGGAGATGATCTCTGTCCCTGTGAAGGAACTGCCCCAGAGGAACCTGGGTCTGACCAGGCATAGTTCTTGGGGGCAAGGGGCCCTTCTAGGGCAGACTTGAGTTTGGAGCAGAAATCCAGCCCCTCTCTTGAACAGCTCAAGACAGCAAGCTGCTGCTGAGGAGGGAGGGAGGGTCAGTGGGCCGGTAGGATCTATTTGGGAGATGGGCTCCTGTTCTCCGAGTGTAGAGACCCCAGGCCTGGTGCTACTAGGAGTTTGGTAATACCTCAGACGTTCAGAGGATTTCTTCTATCCCTGGCACATGACATTCCCCTTGCAGGACATCTTGGGCAAAGCAAGACTTGGGACAGGCTTGTCTCTCATTGTCACTGGCCCCACATGTGTGAAGACACCAAGGAGTTTTGTCGCTCCTGTGTCACTTGCCAAGCCAGTGGTAAGTCAGGTGGCTCTACAAAGAACCCCTTAACTCCACTCTCAGTGGTTGAGGTTCCCTTTGAGAGGGTAGGGATAGACATTGTTGGTCCCTTAAATCCTCCAACAGCTTCTGGACACAGTTACACTTAAGTGGTGGTGGACCATGCCACTAGGTATCCAGAAGCTATTCCCCTTAGGACCACTACAGCTCTTGTGCCCTTCTGGGATTCTTTTCCAGAGTGGGGTTTAAAAGAAGGTCTTAACTGACAGAGGTACAAACTTAATGTCTAGTTACATTACTGCCATGTGGAAAGACTATGGATTAAACTACAAGTTTACCACACCCTACCATCCACAATACAATGGGCTTGTTGAAAGGTTCAACAAGACCCTCAAGGGTATGATCATGGGGCTCCCAGAAAAGCTCAGGCGAAAATGGGATGTCTTACTACACTGCCTTCTCTTTGCCCACAGAGAAGTTCCTCAGAAGGGGGTGGGCTACAGCCCATTTGAACTTCTGTTTGAACATCCAGTTAGGGATCCATCGTGCTTGGTTAATGAGGGGTGGGAGCAGCCTCTCAAACCTCCTGAACAGGACATTGTGGACTATGTCCTTGGCCTGCATTCACGTATGGTGAGTACATGAAGAAGGACAGCAAAAACCTTGAGGCTAGCCAGGATCTTCAGAAAGCTTGGCATGACCAAAAGGCAGTATTGACTCTTTACCAGCCAGGGCAGAAAGTATGGGTGTTGAAGCCTGTGGCCCCAGCAGCTCTCCAGGACAAATGGAGTGACCCCGACCCCATCCTTATGAAAAAAGGTGAGGTCACCTATTTGGTTGACCTAGGCACTCCTAGAAGTCCCCACAGGGTACTTCATGTGAACCGCCTAAAGCCTTTTGTGGATAGGGCTGACATAAGTTTGCTCATGACCACTGATGAGGGACAGGTGGAAGAGAGTGACCCTCTCCCTGATCTCATCTCTCAGGACCCTGTTGATGGGTCAGCTGATGGAGTCTCACTGACCACCAGCAAGCTGATTGCAGGAAAGTTCTCAATCAGTTTTCCCACTTGTTATCTCTGACTCCCAGTCAAACCACCTGGTGTACCCATGAAGTGGACACAGGTGACAGTCTGCCTGTACCAAACAAAATTTACAGACAGCCAGACCATGTCAGAGACTGCATCAAGACTGAGGTTCAAAAGATGCTGGAGTTGGAGGCCATTGAGCCTTCGGATAGCCCTTGAGCTAGTCCAGTAGACCTTGTGCTTAAACCTCACACCCAAGATGGTAGGAGAGAGATGAGGTTTTGTGTAGACTACAGAGGCCCCAATGCAGATGATATTGCTGTCTTTAGTTTCACCTGGTCCACATCAGAAATGTTCTGCAGGCCCTGCAGAAGGCAGGCATCACTATCAAGGCAACCAAGTGCCAGATAGGGCAGAGAAAGGTTGTGTACTTGGGTCATCTGGTAGGTGGAGGCCAAGTTCAACCACTGGAGAGCAAAATACAGGCCATAATGGACTGGGTTGCTCCCACTACCCAGACTCAGGTCAGTGCTTTCTTGGGCCTGACTGGGTACCACAGGAGACTGTTAAGGGATGTGGGTCCATTGTGACTCCCCGTTATGATCTCACCTACAAAAGAATGTCAAAAAAAGTTCAGTGGACAGTTAGCTGTCAAAAGGCATTTGATGACCTGAAGCAGGCCATGTGCTTTGCTCCCATTCTGCAAAGTCCTGATTACTCCAAAACTTTCATTGTCCAGACAGATGCTTCTGAGATAGGGATGGGAGCTGTTTTGTCACAACTTAATGTAGAGGGCCAAGACCAACCACTAGCTTTTATAAGCAGAAGGTTGACCCCTTGGGAGAAACGTTGGTAAGCTATTGAGAGAGAGGCCTTTGCTGTGGTCTGGGCCTTGAAGAAGTTGAGGCCATACCTGTTTGGTACTCTCTTCATTGTTCAGACAGACCATAAGCCCCTCTTATGGCTTAAACAGATGAAGGATGAAAATCCCAAACATTTGAGGTGGTCCATTTTCCTACAGGGGATGGACTTTTCTGTGGAACACAGACCTGGGAGTAACCATGCCAACACAGATGGACTCTCCAGATATTTCCACTGAAAAAATCAAGACTCAACTGGGCAAGGTTATTCTCATCTCCTTTGGTTTGGGAGGGGGTGATTGTGTAGGAAAGTAGGATCTTCTTTCGTAGTTACCCCCAATTTTTGCTGGTGTTATGCTGTTTTCTGACTAGTCTGACTGGGATCCTGCTAATCAGGACCCCAGTCAATGTGCTCTCTCCCTAAATTGGACTATGGTAAGTAATTTGGTACCTTCCCAATTGGCTACTGATGTACCCTTCTAAGTCCCTAGTATATGGTACTCAGGTACCTAGGGCAAAGGTACACCATGGGTCTCCCATGGGCTGCAGCATGTATTATGCTACCCATGAAAGACCACTCAAACTATGACTACAGTCCTGCCATTGCAGCCTATGTGAGCTGGTGCTAGCACCACTCACAACAGATATAAGTTTCCTTATATCTGAGGTCACTGCACTTAAAACCTATGTGACCCCTAACGCAGGCCTTTCACACCTGAAGGCAGGGTGCTAGGTTATAAGTGGGAGGGTGCCCTGCATGAGCAGGACATCCCCTACAAACCCCGGTGTTGATTCTCCAGGCTTTGTAAGTGCGGTCAGCCATTTAACATATATAGTGGACATCAAGCCAATTACGAGATGTCTATCTATATAGTGGCTGCACCGTAAACAGTCATGTTTGGTATCAAATATGTTGGAATCCTATCCCAACACCGATTCAGGGTCTAACAGCAAGCTAGTGCTGCTGCGACCACAGACACGATTCTGCTCTCCTGCTGCTGAGCTGAGCTCGAGCAGGGGAAGGTAGAAAAATAGGTTTCCTGTCACAGGGAGGTGTGACCACCACCCAGACAAGACTTAGTGTATGGGCTGGAGTGGGGGCTCCTTGCCAGCGCCACCAGACTGGTTTGAAGGGCACATTTGGTGCCCTCCTTGCATACTCCTGTTGGAAACAGTTCAGGGAGCCGCTGGCTCCCGCTCTGGTGCAAAACTGGGCAAAGGACATGGGAGTATCCTCCCCTCTGTCCAGCCCCTCCTCTGGGAGGGATCCCTGAATTGTCCCAACCCTTTCCCTAGGGTACTTAAGGGCTTACCTGTGGGTGGCTCTTCCGATTCGTCGTGGGACAAGATTCAGATCCGAAACCACTTCAACTTCAACTGTCTGGGCACCTTGGACTTCGATGGACTTCATCTGGAACCAAGACTGCATCAAGGAAGACACCTGCTGCTCCTAGTCTCGTTGTCCTGCCAGTCTTCTGTTTTGTCTATGCCTGTGCTTCATCCAGGTTCTTCTCCAGGCCTGTGGGCATCAAAGACACCTGAAGTAATTTCCATTGGAGTGAAGGAGTCACTCCCCTGCATCTGCAGGCACCGCAACTAAGCTGACCGGTCTGCTGCTCCTGATGTCCCACGGACTTTGAAAGGCTAAGCAACACAGGTGGTGGTTCTGCTGCTCCCTTGAGGCCTGCACTGTCTTCTTACCAAGTTTGAGGCCAGTATCTCTTGTCGGTACTGCTGGAAAAGAACCCCTGTGCACTGCGTCTACTTGCTGCTGCCAAGCCTTGTTGATTCTCTCCTCCAGAGATCTTCGGGCTCCAAGAAGCTCCTATCTCAAGCATCTCCTGCAGCCAAGATCTACGCCTGCATCGCATCCTCTGCACTGTGGGCCTTCCTCTTTTGGTGAGCTGCTCAAGGTCCTCTTGTGACTCATGTGCCTTCCGCCTGTGGGTCTTCTTGAGTGTCTTCTTTGGCTTCAGTGGGCTCTCCTGCTTGCTCGGGGTCTGCTCTGACTCTCCTGCACTTGGTGAGTCCTTTGGACCTTGCTGGTCCAGACACTGCGCCTTCTTCGTTTGCCACATCTGTCGCTGCTGCCAAGGCTTGTTGGTGCTCTTGCCGGACACCGACCCCCTGGTTCTCGACTTGCAATGTAGGACCGCTTGTGAACGGCTCCTGGTCTTCCACAGCGTCAGGTCACCGTCAACTCACCTGCATCTTCCGTCATCGGTGGTCATTGGTTTTCCGTACCTCCTGGTCACCCCCGAGTGACATAGGTATTCATCTTCATGAATCCATCCTTACATTCCACCAGACACTTTCTCCTCCTTCGCCAGTGTCATCTTTACTGAAGTCCTCCATTGTGGTCGACGGCGATGTCCGGCATCTTTTCACACCTATGCACCCGTCTTCCCTGGTGCAGGTATCATGGTTCATGGGGTATCCATGGGTGGGGTGACTCTCCAACCTTCCATCTTCCACAGGGTTTCTTCAGGGTCTACTGGGATGGATCCTTCTTCTTGAAAACTGCAACCGCGACTTTCCTATTCACTTGCATTGAATAAGCTGCTGGGTTTCCACTCTGCACACAGCCTCCAAGGGGTTCCTGGCTACTTACCTCGGGTGGTTCCTTGAGTCCCCAGCTCTTCTGAGTATTCTGGTCCAAGTCTACTTCGGTCGCAGTTCGCATTCCACATTCCACTTCTTAAATATATGGTTGGTCCTCCCCCTGGAGACAACTATGTATTTGTGCTACTTACCTGTTCTACTTTTGAAATATTGTGTGTATAGTGTTGATTTCTCCGGGGAGGAGATATATCAATGTGTTAGTGAGTGTGTATAATAAATATAACTATTCATATAACTACACTGTGTGGTTCTTTTTCGTTTAGCCTACACTATATGATTAGTTCTGGTAAGACAAGCTGCTTAACACTCCTTCTGGACTAAGCCTGAAGGCTGCTCTCCACAGCTACCACTTAGAGAGCTTTCTAAGGTTGTCTAAGACCACTAAAATCACCATAAGGGTTGTCTGGATTAGTGCAAGGTGCTTCACTTAAATAAGTGTGCACCATATTATAAGCCAGCCTCTTACAAAGCTGGATCTCCTAGAGCAGGCAAATGCCTGCAAGATATAGCCCGATCCACCGAGACCCCCGTATCAGGCTTGGCCCAAGTGCCCAACAGTATGTCGTACATGGCCTCACTATATAGAAGAACAGGCTCCACCCCTGTCTGACCTTGATAAAGGACATCAATCAGGGGATCAGTGGACTTCCCCACTGTTGGCAGAAATAATTCCAATACTGTAACCACTTTCCTCAACATATCTGCAAAAGAGGAACTTGCCTTGGTAGCAAGACTAAGAGGGGAAAGTAACCACGAGGCTGGGGAAGACTCCAGCCCACAAGCCTCACCAAGTGCAGATAGCCAATTCTCCACTATAAGAGGTGGAATAGTCTCCGAAATAGCCTGTAACAGCCCAGACTCTTCTGTTTCACCCACTACAAGGCGACTTCCAGAAGCCCCACCTTGAGAGGAAAGTGGAAGAACTATATTCTCCTCATTTGGCTCTCCCGACTCGACACCCGATGCCGAGAAGGTGACGCCTCGACATCGAGAGGAAGAGGAGAAATGACTTCGATCGACATCGCCGACGTCAATGCCGGAGTCGGCTGATAAAGAATGGACGCTGAAGGAACTGCTTCTCCAAAACCGCGTTACAGCACGGAAAAGAAGAAACTGACGTCCGCGCGTCGGATGGGACATATATGGCTCCACTGACGTCACAACCGGAGTCGACGTCATCACAGATTCGTACGACGCAGTCCCAAGGCACGCAGAGGTACTGCTGAAAAGTTTCCGGATCCTTTCTGATGCTTGGGGAGAATTCAAAAGTTAAGGAATTTATGGCTAAATGTCTCTATCAGATGTTAGCTGACTAGAGACCTGACTGGAGATGGAGCTTTCCACTTTCTAGTTGGAGGCATTGAAGTTGCTTTTGATGCTTCTTTGGAGGTGAAAGATTAAGTGTTGTTAGAGTAACGTGTACTGGATGTTCAAAGTGGTATAATTGGAGTGACGGATCGAGATGGTAAAGGCTCCAGTTCTGGAAATTATGTTTGTGTGTGTATCTCTCTGTTGCATAAAGAGTTGTTTCCTCTCTATGTCTTTTTCTAAGATTTTGTTGATCCTCAGAAGATCTAATATTTTGGGAGGAAGGGTATTACCTGGTTTGGACGGTACAGTGAGATGTGGCTCAAGCTTTGGAGACTTGATAATAATATAGACAGTCTCTGTTTTTCGATGTCTGTGAAAAAGATCTCTTCGACGTCGACTGTACCGATAACATACCATGTGTACTCGATGTCAGAATGACTCCTGACACCGACCAGTGTTTTCTCTACATCGACGGTGACAAATTATGTCTTAGTTTGTGACTTTGTCTTGATTCCTCACCTGATGGCGAACAAGCCAGTGCCAATAGCTTCAATGTTGATCTCAACATTGCCTTACAAGGACGGCAGGAATGATATTGTCTTTTTTCCCTTGATTTTCCCCTGTGACATTTATTAGAGGATGGATGGGAAAAAGAGGCCGTTAAGAGGGAAATCTTTAAAACTCCTGTCTTTTTCTTTCTCTCCTCTTCATCTCTCATGTCTTCCATCATGCCCTAAGGCGTATGCCTTCTCTCTCTCTCTCTTCATGTCCTTTTGGATGTTTTCTTGCATATGTCACATTCATTAACAGAGTGAAATGGAGGTAAACATACCACACAGACCTTGTGTGTATCTATAACAGATGCACACAACAGCTTTCTTATATGCATCTGTAACAGCTTTCGTTCTACCACATGAAGGGCAGTTGGAGAACAGTGATAGCATTCTGACTAAAAAGTCAGTCAGAAATTGATAGTTAGAAATTGGGTTACTAGTTGATGGGGGTGTGAGCCCTGGTCAAGCAGCAACCAGAAACATAGTCAAGGAAACACCGAATGAAGCCGTGCTCATTCCCCTGTAGCTTGGCACAGAGCAGTCAGGCTTACCTTAGTGGCAACGTGTAAGGTATTTGTGCAATGCTTCAAACAGCAAAACAGTGAAAACACCTCACAACAAGTATGCCACACCAGGTTAGAAACATAGAACAAAATTTAATAAATAAAATAATAACAAAAAAACAAACATCCAGCATTATGATTTTTAAAGAATAAACTGCAATATAGCACCAAAAAGCAGAAACTGCGAACTGCAGATATCTGGTAACGCTGGATCGGGTCAAATTCAGAGGTTCAGGCCAACAGCAATGGAGCGAGGGCCGGTTAGTCTCAGATTAGTTCTGCTGAAGTTTTACCTTCTCAAATATTGTGCCAAGAGTCCTGTTCATGTTGAAGGGGGTCACAAGTAGCAAGGAGAGCATCGCAGTAGGAGCAGGCGGCAGAACAGCAGGCCTGGCATCATGGATGGGTAAGCTGGAGCTTCACATTGGCAGTCCCCGCAGGCTGCCGATGCTGTTGTGCGAAGAGACTGGCTTGCGGTGGCTTGTGCTGGTTTTTGGTCTAAGCTGTGCAGTTCCAGTGCAAACAGGCTTCTTCACGGTTGTGAGGAGCCCAGAACCTTGGTTTCAAGAGCATGAGAGCCACACCAAGGGTCCAGGACCTGGGAGGCCCTACTTGGGGGTCAGGAACTCACTGAAGATGGATCCAGGAGCTGTGAAGGCTTTTATGTCCCTGAGACTCAGATCAGGGGGCCAATAGACTAGCCCTTTGAGTCACTCTGGGTTCAAAATTAAGTTGTAGGCTCAGTTCTTCTTCCCCAGGCAAAAGGGCAGCAGGTCAGCACAGCAAGGCAGCAGCTCCTTCAGATTAGCAATCCAGCAGAGTGGCAGTCCTTTCAGCAACACAGCAGTCCTTTTTCCTGGCAGAGTATCCACAGGTCCAGAAGTGTACTGAAGAGGCAGGGTGGAAGTACTATTTATATACATTCATGCCCTTCTCTTGGAAGCTGGGAGAAGTTTCCGGAAAAGTTCTTTGAAGTGCATGGAATTTCCTGACCCCCTCTGCCCTGGCTCCAAGCTGGCTGCAGTGACAATACAGGGTTGTTAGGCCATTTAAGTGAAGGCAGAGTACAGGCTATTCAGATGTAAGTAGGACTGTGCTCAGCCCGCCTCCCACTCCATCCTGCCTGCAGATTGCCCATTCAGGTACACCTATTCCCTTTATTGTGTGACTGACTGGGAAGACTTCACAAAGTCGAATTGTCAGCTACACCCAGTCATGTGACTCAAGACAGGCTGAATTCACAAAGGGCTGAGACCAGGAAAATACCAACTTTCTAAAAGTAGCATTTTCAAAATTGTAGTGAAAAATCTGACTTTACCATTAAATAGGTTTAGCATTACAATTTCATAGGTACCAAACATGACATGCCCACCTCCTCTAAATTAGGAATTACAGCTTTTTAAATATAATAAGGAATCCCCAATGTTATTCTATGGGAGGGGTAGCCCTCACAGTAGTGAAAAATGAATTTGGAAGTTTTTCATTATCAGGACATGTCAAACTTAAATGCACATGTCCAACCTTTTAATTACACAGCACCATGCTCTACCAGCTACATAGGGCCTACACTAGGGGTGACTTAAATGTAATAAAAGAAAAGGTTAAAGCTTGGCAAATTAATTTTAATACAATGATTCCAAGAATTGCAGTGCACACCGCCTAAACATTTTCATGAATTTTGCCAATTTCCATATCAACTTTTATCCGTTTGCGTGCCCCCTGGATAGTGTGATCTGCCCTGATGTCACGCGCTGATCAATACATCTTATGGAATGGAGCGAAGTTTCCCTCCAATACCAGGTGCACAGCTTCAATTGTGGTTCTCACAGATTTTTTTTCACCCGCTCTTGCGCTTTTGTAACTAATTATACCATGTACTCCAAAGTCTTTTTGAAACTTCATTTATTTTCTTTGCCCTCGTGTGACACTTATATGTTTCAACAGCTTCTCATGCCACAGATATGCCCATCCGAGCCTTTGTCTGGGCACGCCAGAAAACATAATACATCCTCAGTTGCGAATTGTTGTTACCCAATGCATTTCGAGCTTAAAATGAGCCCTTCTTCAGGGGTTCACTACAAATGAAAAAATATTGCCATTAACATGTGGCTTCAAACCGCTATGTGCAACATTGAAACTTTTTACATAGACACATTCAAACCATGTTCTCAGGTTGACCCTTGCACAGCTCTTTCCCTCTAAATACGGAGCAAAATGCTACCGCTATCTCACTTGAAAACCCTTTTCTTGACCTCCTTCACCCCTCATTTAAATCTTCCCTTTGATGAACTTCACATCCCACGCATAATCACTTGTCTTAACACCCTCGAATTTCCTTGTCAATACCCCGTTCTTTAACCATCTAAATGTAGCCCCAGTCTCTCATACCTTCGCAGATTCTGCCCGTGTTTTTCTTTTCCGGATGGTTCCCTATGGAAAACAGTGCAGACATCTCCTTAATTAACTCAAAAAACGTAGTCACGCCCTTGAATTTAAATATAACCTATCAACACCACCTCTGATCGCCATGTAAACACTCACAACTACGTTCCCCATAATGCACCCCTATGTTGTTTCACAGAGTCCTCATTCAGGATATTTTTCATCATTAACTTGACTTCCTCAAGCGATTTACTCCTATACCCCGCCCACCCTGTTGTTGTCATTTGCTGTGCTTAAACTTGAATATTTCAATTCATCGTAAAACATAGATAACTAATGTGCGTCAAGTACAATGCAAAATTAAAAAGTTGTTATAATGTCCGTCTTTCGCATAATGTTCAATTCCATAAACCGAATGATACCAACTGGTCAATAACAAAGTTGCTTTCATTTCTGAGGTGAGTTTCTCACGAGTGCGTGTCCTTTGAAGTTGATTTACCATTTTTCTCCGTGGGTGCAACTTGCAGATAGGGCAGACATTTCCGTACAACGATTCCAAGAATTGCAGTGCACACCGCCTAAACATTTTGATGAATTTTGAGGATGTATTATGTTTTCTGGCGTGCCCAGACAAAGGCTCGGATGGGCATATCTGTGGCATGAGAAGCTGTTGAAACATATAAGTGTCACACGAGTGCAAAGAAAATAAATAAAGTTTCAAAAAGACTTTGGAGTACATGGTATAATTAGTTACAAAAGCGCAAGAGTGGGTGAAAAAAAATCTGTGAGAACCACAATTGAAGCTGTGCACCTGGTATTGGAGGGAAACTTCGCTCCATTCCATAAAAAAATAATTTTAATGCCAAGTCACATGGTGGAACACTGCATTCAGACTGCAATGGCAGGCCTGGGGCATGTTTAAGGGGCTACTTAAGTGGGTGGCACAATAAGTGAAGCAGGCCCACTAGTATTTTTTTTGCAGTTTTATATAGAGCAAACTCGACTTGAAGATATTGGAGCACTTTATATGAGCACCAGTTATATTACACAAGGCAACATTCATTTTTGGTTGGCACAGTGAGATCAAGTGATTTGTCCAGAATCACAGGATATTGAGCTAACCCCGAGATTTGAACCTGGTTCCCCAGCTCCAAAGTCAGCAGTTCTGGCCATTGCGCCACATCCTCATCCTCTGCACTGGCCCTGGGTATACGGTATACCATTCTACAAGGGACGTATAAGTAAATTAAGACGATGCCAATCAAACCATGTTTAGGGGAGTGAGCACAAGCACTTTAGCCTTGGTTAGCAGTGGTAAAGTGCACAGAGTCCTAAGGCCTAAAAAAATTAATTTCAGCCAAAAATTGGAGGTAAGCAGGCAAAAAGGTTTGCGTATGACCATCTTAAGTCTGACAGATCTAACAGCTATTGAAATCCTGATGCATCTTGTGGACCACTGCTGATATTACCTGAAGAGGTGGAAAAGCTTATACATATGTGCCTGACCAGGGGGGCTTATCAAGGCGCTCCTCGACGAGAAAACACAAAATATATATATCAAGTAGACATTTAATCAGCTATCTCAGGGCTGAACTGGTCATTCTATAGAACTGGTTAATGCTGGGTCTCTTACAATTGGATAACGGTGGACACTTTTGAGGAAGCTTATCTAGCGAATCGACTTGGACTACATTGGAACTACTGTCTACTTTTTTCGTTGATAACATGTCCTGTAAACTGATCTTCTGAAATATAACTTCACGGCGTGGAACAGTGGGA
The DNA here is from genome assembly GCA_963921515.1 of Calotriton arnoldi. Taxonomy (NCBI): domain Eukaryota; kingdom Metazoa; phylum Chordata; class Amphibia; order Caudata; family Salamandridae; genus Calotriton; species Calotriton arnoldi. The sequence goes on from CAWUFW010006557.1 coordinate 498,688, forward strand.
CATGTTTTGAAGACCTAGGATGTCATTGCTATTCTAGGCTCTGAGTTTCAGGAATATCGTCTTTACCCATGCCTGTTGACCCACAGGATTGTGACAACAGTATAATTCCATTTACCTTGAAGTCACTTGTGTGACGAAAAACGTGTCGGCTGTATTTTGAATTACAATACAAGTTTCCACAAAAAATCTATGACTCCCGTTCTCTGATTTTGGGGTTTGGACAACACTATATATGGTGACAACACAGTTGATTTATTTTATGTTGAGTGCTCTGATACATTAGTCTCTCATGTTAACGGAGGTGTCTCACCAGTGTATATGATGCATATTGGGTAGTTTGATGCATCTGTACCTCTTAGCACCACAATTAGATTACTCTTTGTGTAAATCCTTGATAAATACACTGGCACATGCCAAATAGTGGTGTGACCGAATAAAACCATCACTACCCAGACTTAGTTTTGTAAGCTATTGAAATAGGTTTAATAGGCAGGAAATCAAAAAATAAGTTGAGTGAAATATCATAAGAAACCTCTTCTGTTGAAAAACAGATGTATTTCTTGAGGTATAAATCCTCAGCAGTGTTACCCGGATTGTTCTCTCATCAGCCGGTAAAAGGAACAGAGTGAGAAAGGAAAACTGCCAGTACAGGGCCTTGTGTGCAGTGCTGCTTCTCGGACTCTTAAAGGGACAGGCTCCTTTTTTTCTTCTGTCGCTGGTTAATGAAAGCCAACAAGCTGCATTTTTTTGCATTCATGTATAAAATACTTATCTATTCCAGGTTTTCTATTAAACAATGCTGCAATATGGTATTATGAATACATTTGGCAGGCATAGAACTGTAGAACATGCAGAATAAGGATAATGTTACTTACCCAGTAAGCATCTGTTCTTGGCATGTAGAGCTTTAGATTCACATGCTGTGCATAGCTCGCCATCTAGTGTTGGGTCCGGATGTTTGCACTTTGTTTTTCTTCGAAGAAGTCTTTCCACTCACGAGGTAGGTGACTCCTCCTTTCGGTGATAGTGCGCATGGGCATCGACGCCATTGTTAGATTGTTTGCCGCAGAGGGTGAGAATGGAGGTAGTAGTAAAGAATAGAGATGTCCATGCGTATGTATGTAAATTAAATAGAGAACTACAGCAGATACAGGTATCAGGGGAGGTGGGTGGGCGCATGTGAATCTACAGCTCTACATGCCAAGAACAGATGTTTACTGGGTAACTAACATTATCTGTTCGAGGCATGTGAGCTGTAGATCACATGCTGTGCATAGACTACATAGCAATATCCTCCCAAAGCGGTGGCTAACCTGTAGCTGTTGTAATTGTCTGAAATAAGTGTCTTAAGTACTGCTTGACCCACATTGGCTTGTTGTCTTGCTAACACATCTACACAATAGTGTTTAGTGAATGTGTGTGGTGTAGACCATGTTGCAGTTTTGCAAATGTCAACTATGGGAATGTTTCCCAAAAAAGCCATAGTGGCCCCTAGCTTGTGAGTGGAATGTGCCCTAGGGGGTACAGTTAGAGTTCTCTTTGCTTTCGCATAACAGGTTTGAATGCACTTAACAATCCACCTTGCTATACCTGATTTGGAAATAGGATTGCCCTCGTGTGGTGGCGCAAAAGCGACAAAGAGTTGTTTTGTTTTACGAAAAGATTTTGTCCTTTCAATGTAGTACAAGAGTGCTCTTCTAACATCTAAGGTGTGTAGAGCTCGTATTGCCACTGAATCAGGTTGAGGGAAGAATACAGGTAATCCTACCGACTGATTTATGTGAAATGCAGATACTACCTTAGGTAAAAATTTAGGATTGGTACCAAGAACCACTTTGTCTCTGTGTAGTTGGAAAAATGGTTCTTGTATGGTTAATGCCTGTAGTTCACTCACTCTCCTTAATGAAGTGATTGCAATGAGGAAAGCGGTTTTCCAGGAGAGGAACTGTGGTTCGCATTTGTGCATGGGCTCAAAAGGTGGGCCCATTAATCTTGTGAGGACTATGTTAAGATTCCACACTGGAGCAGGTGGAAGTTTAGGTGGTATGACTCTTTTTAGTCCTTCCATGAAGGCCTTGATCACTGGTACTCTAAACAACGACAAATGCTGTCTATTTTGTAGATATGCAGCTATTGCCGCTAGGTGTAGTCTGATGGAGGTGTAAGCCAACGCTGACTGTTGCAAGTGTAACAGATAGCAGATGATGTTTTGTATGGAAGCTTCAAGAGGGTTGATATGATTGTTACCACAATAAACAACAAATCACTTCCACTTAGCTGCGTAGCAGGCCCTTGTAGTAGGTCTTCTAGCCTCCTAATGATAGTCATACATTCTGGTGGAAGGTTCAAGTAACCAAACTCTAAGACTTCAGGAGCCAGATCGCGAGGTTCAGCTGTTTGGCATCTGGGTGTCTGATTTCTCCATGGCGCTGTGTGAGGAGACTGGAGGTTAAATGCAGCTTTTGATGCGGAACCAGAGATAGCTCCAACAGGGTTGTGAACCAAGGTTGACGTGCCCATGTGGGAGCTACTAGGATTAGGGTGAGAGATGTTTGCCTGAGCTTGTGAACCACTAATGGAATGAGTGGGAGAGGCGGAAAAGCGTAGGTAAATATCCCTGACCAGTTCATCCATAGTGCATTGCCTTTGGATTGCAGGTGTGGGTACCTGGAGGCGAAGCTTCGGCATTTTGCGTTTTGGTGTGTGGCAAACAGGTCTATGTGAGGGACTCCCCAACTTTGAAAGTATGGGAGGAGAACCTGAGGGTGGAGTTCCCATTCGTGTATCTGCTGCCTCTGCCTGCTGAGGAGATCTGCAATCTGGTTTTTCACTCCTGGGAGGTGTTCCGCTAGGAGAAGTTTGTGGTGAATGGCCCACCTCCAGATGTCTTGGGCTAAGTGGGACAGTTGGAGAGAGTGTGTCCCCCCCTGTTTTTGTACGTAATACATAGCTGGCATGTTGTCTGTACGAACCAAGACAGCTTTGCCCTCCAGGTGAGTCTGAAACACCTTGAGTGCTAGAAAGATTGCAAGCAGCTCTAGATGATTGATGTGGAGCAATTTCTGCTGTTGACTCCACAGGCCTTGCACTGTATGCTGTTGTAGATGAGCTCCCCAGCCAGTGAGAGATGCGTCCGCTGTCAGTACTATCTGTGGAACCGGGTCTATGAACGGCCGCCCCTTTTGACAAATTTTGTGTGTTCCACCACTGCAGAGAGCGATGAGTACGGCCGCTTGCCAACACTAGATCGGTCAATAGACCCTGTGACTGGTTCCACTGACTGGCTAAGCATTCTTGAAGTGGACGCATGTGCAGCCTGGCTTGGGGGATGATTATGATGCAAGATGCCATCATTTCCAGCAGTTGCATATAAACCCGAGCTGGAATCCAATGATTGGGTTGAAACTGGAGAACTAAAGCCTGAATATTTCGAATTCTGGCTGCACTGGGAAAGGCCAGAGCTTTTTGAATATCTAGAGAGGTAGTCCTGATTATTGGCTGGTTGGAGATGTGATTTTGTCACATAGATTGTGAACCCTAGTTGATGTAGTAACTGAATCGTTCTGAAAGTGTGCTGAAGACATTGCCGGTACGTGCTGGCTTTGATGAGCCAGTAGTCCAAGTATGGGAAGACATGGATGCTTTGTCTTCGTAGGTGAGCAGCTATTACCGCCAGACACTTTGTGAAGACTCTGGGGGCTGTGGTGACTCTGAATAGGAGTACTTTGACCTGGAAGTGTTGACCCGCTACCACAAACCTGAGGAATTTGCGATGAGCGGGGTGGATTGGAATATGAAAATAGGCATCTTTTAAATCTAGAGTAGACAGAAAGTCTCCTTTCTGCAGCAGAGGAAGTACTTGTTGAAGTGTTACCATGTGGAAATGATCTGACTGAATGTAAAGATTGAGTTCTCTGAGATCTAATATTGGCCTGAGAGAACCATCTTTTTTGGGTATTAGGAAGTAAAAAGAGTACCGGCCCGACCCGTGATGTTGGGGTGGTACGGGCTCTATAGCCCCTTTTAGAAGTAGAGACTGAACCTCTTGTTTGAGGAGGTGTAGGTGATCTGGTGAAAGTTTGTGTGACTTTGGTGGAATGTTTGGAGGAGTGTTGATGAACTCCAGGCAGTAACCAGAATGGATAATTTGTAGTACCCAATTGTCTGTTGGTATTGACTGCCAGATTGGTAGAAAATCTGACAGTCTCCCCCCTGACAGGTGTTAAGTGGTCGGGGGGAAGTGGAGGCAAGTCACTGCTTTGTATTGGAGGGGGAGGCGCGAGTGTTTGAACCCCTGCCCCTGCCTTTGCCATTGTTACCTCTGTAACCCCCCTCTGAAGTAACCCCTAGATGGAGAGGGTTGGTTATTGCCCTTGTAGGTGGAGGTGGTCTCCGAGGAGGTATTTTTAGAACCTCTGCTGTAAAAAGAGCACCAAAAGGAACCACTGCTTTGTGTTGACTGAAGGGTTCCCATGGATTTGGCCACTTCAGTGTCTTTCTTCATTTTCTCTAGTGAAGAATCTACCACTGGGCCAAAAAGATGTTCCTTATCAAAGGGTGTATTTAGTATGGAGGTTTGAACCTTGGGTTTGAACCCACATATGCGAAGCCAGGCATGCCTCCTTAAAAGTACTCTGGTGTTTATAGCTCTCGCAGCAGTGTCTGCAGCATCTAGGGAACATCTTATTGCGTTATTAGAAATAAGTTGTCCTTCACGCACCAGGTCTTGTGCTTTAGATCTGTGTTCCTGGGGCAAATATTGGGTCAATTACTCCATCTCGCCCCAGTGCGCACGGTCGTATCGTGCTAGCAATGCCTGAGTGTTGGAGACACGCCAGAAGTTCGCTGCCTGAGAGGCCACCCTTTTCCCCGAAGCATCAATAAGTTTGGATTCTTTATCCGGGGTGGAGCATCTCCTGTTGCTTGGGAGTTGGCTCTTTTCCTTGCATTGGACACTACCAGGGAGTCTAGTGGTAACTGTCCCCTTATATATACTGGGTCCGATGGTGCTGGCTTGTACTTCTTGTCTACTCTAGGGGTAAGAATAAGAGCTCTGACCGGGTCATTAAAGATGTCATCTACATGCCTGATCATCCCTTTGAGCATGGGTAGTGTGTGGTGACTTTTGCGTGGTACTTAGGGTTTCAAAGAGGAAATCCTCTTCTAAGGATTCTTTAAGTAGCTGCACCCCATGGCAGTTGGGAGCTCTACCCAGTATTCAATGTAGCCTACACTGTCATCTGTTGGAGAGGGCTTGTTAAGGTACAAGTCGGGATCATTGCCTGTGGGTGAATTGGTGTTGTAATCGTCCCATGGGTCTTGTAGTGGCTGATTATCATCCCCATCCCCATTGTCATCCCCATCATCCTGGTTGTCAGGTGTATGTGGTGGTGAATGTTCAGGTGAAATTGGCTGAAACTGAGGGGAAACAGGTGATGGAAGAGGAAGAGGCATAGGAAGAGGAGGAGAGGAAGGGTTAGTTCCAACAGTTCTTTTCTTCAAAGGAATGTGATATTCCTCTTCTGTATCAGCCCTTCTTTTTAAAGTCACTTTAGTGGTGAGATGTCCAGTCTGTGGATGAATATACAACACTTTCTGTTTCGGATCCAGTTTGTGAATCGGAGCGTCGGAACTGTGCTCTTTCGGTGATTTCGGCACATCTGACTGTTTCGGCACCGAAATTTTCGGTGCCGGAGTTGTAAGTGTTGGTGTCTTCGAATCCGAAGTGTGTTTCGGTGCCGAATGGTGGGGGTCGGTGCTGGACTTGTGTTTCGACCTCGAAGGTCTTGGTTCGGAGCTCGATTTGGAGGGAATCTTCTTGGAGCCGGAAGGCTTTTTAGTAGGCTTCGGTGCCGAGCCAGAAGGCGGGGCCTTGGAAGCGTGGTCTCGGTGCCGACCGGAGCCCGAGGGCACGGGTTGGACCGGAGCCTTCTTTTTATGTGAAGTTGTTTCTTGTGACGAGGGGGGAGCTGTACTCACGGTACGTTGTCCATGTGGGATGTCGTCCTCTTGGTCGGAGTCGAGCTCTGAGATGGCGATCGGCTCCTGCTCCTCCTCGGTTCCCATGGCCTCCCCGGCCTCTTTGTCCGATTGGTGCCCGAAGATGTCCGGAATGGAACTTGTGTGATGGCTCTGCATGTCGCGACGTCGAGCCCAACGGTCGCGAAGTCTTTTCTTGGAGCGGAAAGCCTGGCACGCGTCGCAGTGTTGTTCTCTGTGTTTGGGGGACAAACACAGGTTACACACTTCGTGTGAGTCGGTGCGCGGGTATTTCGCGTGACGCCGAGGGCAGAATTTGAAGGGAGTTTGTTCCATCGACCGAGGGTCGGCCAGACGCGGGTAGGCCCGACGGCCTTCCACAAGCTTTCCAATCGAAAGATTAGTTTTAGAAAGTAAATACGATACGCAATAGAAAGGGAGATGCGATCGAAAACAATACCATCGAGGGTGAGTATCTTGCGCACCGAGGGAAACCGAAGGAACGGTGTCGAACTGGAGAGCAGTGATAGACGTCCGAACCCGATGGCGGAAAAAAACAATCTAACAATGGCGTCGATGCCCATGAGCACTATCATCAAAAGGAGGAGTCGCCTACCTCGTGACTGGAAAGACTTCTTGGAAGAAAAACAAACTGCAAACATCCGGACCCAATACTAGATGACAAGCTATGCATAGCATGTGATCTACAGCTGACATGCCTCGAACATGACATAGTTTTTGGACTTCCATTCATCAGATGTATTCGTAAGTTTTCAGATTCAAAGACAATATTTTCATGTTGTACTGGTTCTGCGTGGGGTTTTGAGGATGACAGGAAGAATGGCGCTCAAGCTAATTCGCGGTAGGATGTGGGAGTAAAAGAATATCTTTATTACGGTGCTACCAGGTCAGGGGAGAAACCCAATAACCCCTGTAAGTGTGTGGGTATGGACCCACACTGACAACTTGAAACAAAGTCCCGGGCACACGTTTTGAGTATTATTGCAAACTTATAATTTTCGATGAGGTAAAGTAAGTTGTGGTCGACACCAGTAGGTTCTTTATGTTGAATTTAATTTATAGAGTAAATAGAAGAAAAACAACCAGCCGACACATGTTTCGTCATCTTGGAATTATCCCATGACTCTTCAGGGCTGAGCGGGAGAGATACGTGTGGTATCGTGGAACCGGTGATAATTCCAACCCGGTCTAAACGGGTATAATGAGGACAGTAATGGTGAAATAAATATGGTTGTTGATGCAAAGGGGAGGACGGGTGAGTCACCACCCCGTTCCAGGATCCAGTAAGATTGAGCGGGCGGGTGCGTCCGTCTTAAGTAAAGTCTTAAGTGCGTCGTAGCAGGAGAGTGTGTGATGGATCCGTCTCGCTTTCCGGTTGCGGAAAGCGAGACGGATCCATCACACACTCTCCTGCTACAACGCACTTAGGACTTTACTTAAGACGGACGCACCCGGGTTGGAATTATCACCGGTTCCACGATACCACACGTATCCCTCCCGCTCAGCCCTGAAGAGTCATGGGATAATTCCCAGATGACGAAACATGTGTCGGCTGGTTGTTTTTCTTCTATTTACTCTAGAAAAACTTACTTTACCTCATTGAAAATTATAAGTTTGCAATAATACTCAAAACGTGTGCCCGGGACTTTGTTTCAATATTTTCATGTTGGCTGCATGATTTTCATCTATATTATAGTCTTCCTGTGGAAGGGGCGTGGTTAACCGCCAAAGATGGCGGTCGCATAAACGAAAAGCTCCGGACCCGGGGCCTTGCAAAACACACAAGATGATGGACGGAATGTTGCACATTGGCAAACATTCACCCCCAGTCACAGATCTGGGTTTAATCCCTCGTTATTTTGCTTCCCCACGCCTGGCATCTCCTCCACATCGGCCCACTCCATGAATCATCATCCTGCTCCTCCTTGGTAGATCCACTACGCTATCCGGGGTACTGCAAATGGTGGCGACAGAAGAGCTCTCAGTGCCGTAAACAGAAACTAGGGACCGAGGAAAGCCAGCACACTATGGCGGACCCCCTCACGCCCAGCCCACACTAACAGTCGAGACGATACGAGCGCCTGGGACGACCGGCGCAGTGCTGCCCGGTAAGCGATAGCAGGCGCGAGGAGCCGGGAGCAGAAGAGGGTGGGTTGAAGCCACTGCTGAAGCCCTACTAACGTGAGCAGACGTAACGGCTCCTGGACAGTGGCAGGCACTGCAGGCCGCCATTATGACAGCGTGATTATACGTCCTTACCTCTAACGCGACTGGCGCATCCAACGAGAGATCTCGTGTAGAGCGGCGTAGCGGACCCTGCCCGCCTCCTCCAGACAAAGCAAACACAAGGAGATCTCATCATGCTGGATCTTAGCGCAGCGTTTGACACAGTCTCGCACACTGTGCTACTGGAACAACTGTGGACTAAGGGCATAAAGGGAAAAGCGTTTGACTGGATTGCAGACTTCCTCCATAAGCGCTCTTTCCAGGTAACTCAGAAGCCATATACCTCTGACATTATCCCCTTGCAGCGGGGAATGCCTCAGGGATTGGCACTGAGTCCTACTCTTTTTAACTTATATCTCCGCCAATTGGCTGACGTTATCGAGGGACATTGAGTGAGAATGGTGTCATATGCTGATGACACTCAACTAGTTATCACACTAGCAAACGATGACGAAAGGGCTGCAGCAATTTTCAAATCTTGTCTAGCTGACCTGGCGACATGGATGCAGGCTAGCTGCCTGAAGTTAAATGCAGACAAAACCGAGGTGTTGGTGGTTGGGAAACAGCCCTCAATCTGGTCTTCTCCATGGTGGCCTGTTGATCTGGGCCCCACCCCTATTCCAAAACTTAAAGTGAAAAATCTAGGCATCCTCTTTGACGCTCAGCTATCATTTGAAAGTCAGATCAGGGCCACAGTGGGCACCTGTCTCGGAGTGCTGAGGCTGTTAAGGAAGTATTTGAGGCTAATACCGGACTCAGCACAAAAAACAGTAACACAGGCCCTGCTGGTGTCCCGGCTTGACTACTGCAATGTGCTCTACATAGGGATTTCTAAAGGCAGACTGGCAATGCTTCAAAGAGTACAAAATGCAGCAGCTCAGATGCTATTAAGAATTCCGAAATGGATCACCATTAGCCCCGGTCTGGCTGAACTTCACTGGCTTCCTATGAAGCACAGAATCTCATTCAAAGCTCTTTGTTTTACGCACAGGATACTGAATCGGAGGGGTCAGAGCTACCTTTTCCTTTTCAATGCTTACCCCCCTTCCAGAGTACTTAGATCTGGGGAAGCAGCTCTGGCAGTGATTCCTAGAGTGCGTTGTGCGCGACTGGGTATTGCTCCTTTGGTCTCCGTGCAGCCAAGCTGTGAAACTCAATGCCACTCAACCTGAGAATTGAACCTTCGGAGGCAAGTTCCGTAAAGACCTGACAGAGTTAGTAGGAGCATTGGGCCTACCTGCTTCTTATTCTATTTCTCACCCTTATATGTGGCTACTGCTTAGCGCAGGGACACTCCGTCGGAGTAACCAGTCGCTATATAAATTTCTAAATAAATAATAAGGAGATGATGGAAGGAGCGCTGAAACCTTTCAGACACTCACCCACAGTCACAGATCTGGGTTGAATCCATCATCGTTCTTTAGCTCACTCCACCACCCCAGTTCAGACATGGCCATATGCAAATTAGTCTTGACCCTGTGCCTCATGGGAACAGTACAGCCCGAACTGCCAAGCCAGGTCTTTCCTGGACTGGAAACAAGCTTCCTGGGACCGGTTTCAGGGTAACAAACAAGTTACTTACCTTCGGTAACGATATATCTTTAAGAAACATAGGTTAGTTATAGATTCCTTACCTTAGAATTACCCCCAGGCGTCAGACTGGATCCGGAAAGTTTTTCTTCAGCAATACCCCTGCGCGTCGAAAGGTGGCGCCGGTCAGCTCCGCGTTCGTCGTTGGCGTCGTGGTCGCCGGGATGACGTCGCAGTAGCTACATAGACGACGCCCTTGCGCGCTGACGTCAGTTCTGTACACAACTTTCCACGCCAGAAGCGCAGAGCCATGCAAGACACTGACCACTGGTGCACAAAACTAGGGCCCTGAAAGGAAGTCCTTAACCCCAGCAATCAGTTCGCAGAACGGGGAGGATGGGTGGGGCGGTAAGGAATTTATAACTAACCTATGTTTCTTATAGATATATCGTTACCGAAGGTAAGTAACTTGTTCATCTGAAAGAAACAGTTAGTTATAGATTCCTTACCTTAGAATAGATACCCCAACAATACCAACCCCGGAGGTGGGTCTGGGAACTAAGTTCACACCAGAAAGTCCCGGAGAACAGAACGACCAAAGAAGCCGTCTCTCCGGACTTGGCTGCCGTCTCTCCGGACTTGGCTGTCCAGGCAGTAGTGTCTTGTAAACGTGTGCAGCAATGTCCACGTAGCTGCCTGACAGATGTCATTAAGGGGGACTCCACGTCCCAAAGTAGTGGTAGCTGCCATCGCCCTTGTGGAATGGGCGCGCAACCCCACTGGAGGTTCCTTCTTTGCCAAGGAATAACAAGCTTTGATGCACAAAATGACCCATCTAGAAACGGTCCGTTTGTGCACGGCCCGATCTTTCTTGGCGCCCGCGTAGCCAACAAAGAGTTGGTCATCCACCAGGAATTGTTTTGTGAGAGCCAGGTGAAAGGAAAGCGCACGCTTTGGATCCAGACGGTGGAGCCTCTCTTCTGCTTTAGAAGGATGCGGAGGCGGAAAGAAGGTGGGCAAAGTGATGGTCTGTCCAATATGGAAAGGAGTAACCACTTTGGGAAGGAAGGAAGGACGAGTGCGAAGGACAACCTTGTCCGGATGAACAGTCAGAAAAGGAGGCTTAGAAGAAAGTGCTTGAAGCTCACTCACCCTGCGCGCAGAGGTGATGGCCACCAGAAAGACAGTTTTTAAGGTCAGAAGCCTGAGAGTACAGTTATGTAGCGGCTCAAAGGGAGCGCACATAAGATATGTAAGAACCAAGTTCAAGTCCCACTGGGGCATTACGAAAGGAACAGGAGGAAAAAGATGAGTAATGCCCTTAAGAAAGCCATTTACAACAGGGGACTTGAAAAGAGAAGGCTGATCAGGAAGCCTAAGAAAGGCTGAAATAGCCGAGAGGTAGCCCTTTAGAGTGCCCAGAGCAGAGCCCTGCCGGGCCAAAGAAAGGAGGAACAAGAGAACCTCAGAAAGAGGGGCAGAAAGGGGATCCACAGCCTTAGCTGTGCACCATGCCACAAATTTGTTCCATCTGCAGGCGTATACCGTCTTAGTGGAGGGACGCCTGGCTGCCAAGACAACATCACAGACTTCGGGAGGCAGGTCAAACGACGTCAACTGCCGCCGTTCAATCTCCACGCAAGGAGATGGAGGCTGGACAGGTTCGGGTGGAGGACCGTCCCCTGCTGCTGCAACAGAAGTTCCTCCCGAAGAGGGAGTCATATTGGAGGATTGATGGCCATGTGTAACAGCTCGGGATACCAGACTCTTCGTGCCCAATCCGGAGCCACAAGAATGACTTGGGCCCGGTCGCGCTTGATCATCTTCAGCACTCTGGGCAGAAGTGGTATAGGCGGAAAGGCGTATAGAAGACCGCAACTCCACTCGCGATGAAAAGCGTCGCTTAGCGAGTTCCGCCTTGGAAATTCCAACGCTCAGAATTGCTGACATTGCTTGTTCTCTTCAGTGGCGAATAGATCTAACTAAGGCTCTCCCCACTGTCGAAAGAGACCTTGTACCACCTCCGAGTGAAGACGCAATTTGTGATCCATCATGCACCTGCGCCTGAGTTTGTCCGCCCTGGCGTTCAGGGAACCTGCCAGGTGTTGAACCACCAGGGATATGCCCTGATGTTCCAGCCATGTCCAGAGGCGGAGGGCCTCTTGACATAGGGTCCACGACCCCACCCCGCCTTGTTTGTTGCAGTACCACATGGCGGTGGTGTTGTCCGTGAACACCTGCACTACTCTTCCCCGGACAGAGGGAAGGAATGCTTTGAGTGTAAGACGATTCGCCCGAAGCTCCAGAAGGTTGATGTGGAACTCGGACTCCGCCGGAGACCAAAGGCCTCTGATCTCCACCTCCCCCATGTGGCCGCCCCATCCCAGAAGTGATGCATCGGTCACCACTGTGAACTTTGGTTGGGAAAGGGAGAGGGATCTGCCGCTGACCTAATCCTGGTTCGTTAGCCACCACTGCAATTGGTGTGCAGTGCCCTCCGAGATCTGGACGCAATCGGACAGGTTCCCCTGATGTTGTGCCCACTGGAAGTTCAGGTCCCACTGCAGAGCCTGCATATGCCATCTGGCAAGGTCCACCAGCAAGATGCAGGAGCCCATCAGACCCAGTAGCCTGAGGGTCATCCTGACCGAAACCCGGGATAAAGGCTGAAAGATCGGAATCATAGCCCGAATATCCCGGACTCGCTGTTCGGGAGGATAGACCCGAAACTGCGTTGTGTCCGGAACCGCTCCGATGAAGAGGAGCTTCTGAGAGGGAGTCAGATGTGACTTCGGCACGTTGATGGAGAACCCCAGTGAATGCAGGAGGTCGGCCATAGTCTGGAGGTGGGAGACGACAGCCTTTGGTGAGCCCGCCTTCAACAGCCAGTCGTCGAGATAGGGGAAGACTGGAACCCCTGATCTGTGCAGATGAGCTGCGACCACCGCCATCACTTTCGTGAACACCCGAGGGGCGCTGGTAAGGCCAAAGGGGAGCACAGTAAAGTGAAAGTGCTCGTGGCCTACCGTGACCCGCAGGTAACACCGGTGGGCCGGCAGGACGGGGATGTGAAAATAAGCGTCCTGCAAGTCCAACGCTACCATCCAGTCTCCAGGGTCGACGGCAGACAGTACCTGAGCGAGAGTCAACATTTTGAACTTCTCCTTCCGGAGGAAGCGGTTGACGTTCCTGAGATCCAAGATAGGACGCAGGCCTTTGTCCTTCTTGGGCACCAGAAAGTAGTGGGAATAGTAACCACGACCTACTTCTCGGACAGGAACGCGCACGATGGCCCCCTTGGCCAAGAGTGCTGAAACTTCCTTTTGGAGAAGGACCAGATGATCCTCTGACATGCGATGGTACTGAGGTGGCATTTTGATGGAGAGTCAAAACTCTGCGGCAAGACTTCTTTGCCGGATTCCCAGGGTCGCTACTGTCTCCAGCCATTTATGAGATTTGCATTGGCTCAGGGTGGAAAATCGAATTCGATTTAAAGCTCTGTGTTTTATATGTTCAAAATTAAAGCAGGGACCGCACCTCAATACCTACGTGCATTAACCCACCCATATTTTCCGTCCCGATGCCTACGCTCCTCCACCCAGGGAGGTTTTCCGTGCCAAAATTCAGGCTGTCTCGGATGGGTGGCAGATCTTTTTCTTATCTTGGGCCCTCACTCTGGAATGCCCTCCCTACAGCCATTCGGAACGAAACAGCCTACGTCCAATTCCGCAAATCAGTGAAGACCTGGCTATTTAACAAGTACGTTTTTGCTGTTAATTTTTACTATCTGGTCTCTCTTTGCCTAGCACCGGGAAACCCTTTTTGGGTAGCTGTTGCGCTCTATAAATTAATTAAATAAATAAATAAGTACTCTCGAAGGGGAGGGAGTAGCCCCTTCGGACTATTTGCAAAACCCACCTGTCCGACGTGATGGTGCGCCAGTGGGGGAGGTGATGGCGAATCCTGCCGCCCACTGGCGTTTGGTGGTCTTGAAAGGTCGGACTAGGAGGGTTTGGAGGCTGCTGCAGAGGGGGCTGTGGTGGACTGGCCTGCCCGCTGGCCCCCAGAACCACGGCGGTGGTTCCTACGTCCCCGGCCGCGCAGGGGCTGAACAGCTTGTGCTGGCCTGTGGCTCTGGGCGGGACATGGCGGGGCACCCCTTCCGTAACCACGAAAGGGGCAACAGTCAGACTACGCAGGGCGGGTGGTGGAGAGGCCTAAGAACCTGGCCGTAGCCCGAGAGTCCTTAAAGCACTCCAGCGCGTTGTCTGCCTTGTCGCCGAATAGGCGACGGCCATCAAAGGGCATGTCCATAAGAGTGGATTGGACATACCCTGAAAAACCAGTCGACCTCAACCAGGCGTAGGGTCGAAGGGCTACCGACGTGGAAATCGTCCTGCCTAGTGAGTCGGCGGTATCCAGCCCACAGCGGATGGTAAACTTCGTTGCGTCTCTCCCTTCGGCAACTGCATGGGAGAGTACGGCCCGGGCCTCCTCCGGGCACTGGGGCAGCACTTGCGCTACCGTATCCCACACGGAGTGGGTGTAACGGCCCAACAGACATGCAGTGTTTACCCACCGCAGTCCCAAGCTGGAATAAGAAAACAACTTCTTCCCAAGATGGTCCAGCTTTTTGGATTCCCTATCAGGTGGTGCGTTAGGGAATGCGCCTTTGAAGGTGGAGGATTGGACCACCAAGCTCTCAGGGGTGGGGTGTTAGGAGAGGAAAGTGGGGTCGCCCGGAGCCGGGCGGTGGCGTCGGGCAATCATCCTATCCACAGGAGCCCCTGTGTTGGGCCTGGACGAGGTGCCCAAAAGGATGTCGGTGAGGGCTTCATCAAACGGTAGCAGGGACTCTGAAGAGCTCGCTGCAGGTTGAAGCACCTCTGTCAGGAGGTTAGTCCTGACTGCCACCATAGGTAGCTTGAGGTTGAGAGCCTCGGCCGCCCTACGCAACACCACGGCGTAAGACGCTCCCTTCTCCGGAGCCACGGTAGGAGGAGACAACATGCCAAGGTCTGGTGAGGTATCCAAACCACTGGCTTCCCCCAGTTCCTCTCTCCAGTCCAGTTCATAGCCCACTGGTCAGTTAAAGGGTCTCCAGATCCCTCCCAGTCCTCCTCTGGCTGCCAATCTGGTCGAAAAGTCCTGTGCACACGCTTAAAAGTATTAATATAATCAGTAATTATTGTTGACAGAAAGCAATGAAGAGTAGTTCTTGTCCTTCAAGTGTTGATTTAATGTAAATTACTTCAGCGGCCAGCCAACACGTGTTTCGTCAGTGGGTGTCAAACCCAAGACTTCTTCAGGGCTGGAATTGAACAAAAATCGCTAATGTCACCATACAAGGTGAAAAGTCTATTTACAGAATTTATATCTAAAGAACACAATTAAAATGTGAATAATTGAAAGACATATTCAAAAGGTGGGAATGGTGGGCATGAGGGATTTTCTAAAATATGTGGAAAGGTTGAAATTATCATAGTTGCAGGTATCTGTAAATAATACCATGCACCGAAGATATGCCAAAGGAACACTAAGAAATCACATGCCGATTGCATTGTGTTATGTCTCACGTGCCTATCAAATTCAGACCATCTTAAATGGTCACAACCATGTGTTGGTGAGCCGTGTCCAGAATAGCTATATTTAAACATGCGTGATACTGATAGTGTGTATTCAGTGGTCATATTGTCTACCATGGTTCATAATCACCAAGTGCCCGTGCGTGACACATGTGAGTGCAGAAATCTAAAGTAACAAACTGGCTCGCATAGAATTACGAGCAGTGCCTACCTTTCACATTAAATAGTCATATTGCAGACCTGTAACATATGAACATAAGTCTGAATCAACAATTGGATCCTGAGTATGAATATCCATAGCATAATGAGAAAACAAAATTCACTCCAAGTAAAACTTTAAGTTGTTGCTCACCTATCAGCTGGTGATAATTCCGACCCAGCGGGTCTTAGATGCCACTTTTAGAGACCAATAAATTTCTTCGTGATTGGCAATCTGTATAACAATAGCCTGACATCAATGAAGTGTTCATCACTGATCTAACACTTAAGCACAACATGACCCAAGTCTCCCAAACAGTATGCAAATTATTGCCTCTATCAAGTGCTCTACATAGTGTAACTTTCTTACCTCTAATAGTTCAAGTGTTATGGCCAGTGTTAAATTTCAATTCCGGACTTCGTATATCAAAGAGGTAAGTTAACCTCAATATGGCCACAGAGACCGCAGCACCATCCGTCATTAACCATCTGCAAAAATCCACAATGATACCCTTAAATACATCATTCTATGTCCATATGTCAGAAAATGTCTATCCCTTTACATAAAGCACTTCTTGAAACCTGCTATTGCAGCTTACCTTAGGCGAGTACACCTCGTGGTTCGATACACCGGCACCGAGTAAACCGGAAGAGGAAGTGAAACGTGACCCGGAAGCGTATTCTTTTATTCTAACGTCAATCGAAAAACGACTAGAATACCGACCTGATACCATCGCTACACTAATAGGCACACAGTATTGACCGACAAAGCATGCAACTGATGAGAGTTAAAACCTCCACAGTAAGGGGGACAAATTTAGGATTTCAAAACGGACTATAAGGTGAAAAAGTTGCACTTCATTACGGGAGATAAGGGGAAAAACAGGAGGCATATTAGAGATAATATGAAACTTGTTATGCACTCAAGTCTGTGTCAAGACAATAAAATCATGCCCCACATGAATAAGCCCCCAACAAAAGTTTATAAAGGTCCAAGCTAAAGTTTAAAATAAACATGTCTCATAAGTTGTGCAGCAAATGGTTACAAATGGTCCAAGCTGAAAGTTTTAAATAAACTTGTCTCATAAGTTGTGCGAACAGAATCCATTAGACCACTAATGCAAGTTTGCGGCAAGTGCGGTACACGTAACAATACAAATGACAATACAGCAAATATACTTAATTCAGTCTCACTATAATCAAGAGTATCTAATCACCCAAAAGTAATGCATTTCCCGGTCACTGTTAAGACCGAATTCATGGGTTTTAAGACGCATAATCCAAAGTGCTTCGAACGTCTCAATTGCAGCTCCTGTTCCCGCCCCTTGGATTTGGTTTCGTGATATCAATCCCATAAAAGATAAACCCTTTATGTACCCCTTGAGTAGGGCATTGCCAAATGTGCGTGGCCATGGGATACCTGGGATCTTGCTGTTTAAGGGCTCTGACATGTTCTGCAATTCTTTCTTTAAGTGCCCTGATTGTACTCCCTACATATAAACTACCACAAGTACATTCGAGTACATAAACTACAAATTTTGTGTGGCAGTTAATGTTATGTCTGATTACATAAATCCTATCTGGGCCATTAAAACCGGTCTTGCGATCGGCGGCCCACCTGCATACACCGCACGAACCACATTTATAAAAACCCAGACTCCGTGTGGTCAGCCACGAATATGTATGTGTTGTTTGTGGATAGCTCGGACTCAGTCTAGTTCTTAGTGTTCTCCCTCTTCTGTACGTGATCTGTGGATTTTTGTTGATGTGTTCAACAAGCGTAGTGTCATTGGTGAGCAGTTTCCAGTGTTTATTTAAACTCCTGGATAGTGCCCCACTTAGGTCATTGAATTCAGTAACCAATCTCAAAGTATTTGCATTTCCTTTGGATACCTTATCCCTTATGGTCTCTTCCCGAGGTGTGCGTCTAATTCTGGTTTCTGCTTTCATTAGGTTGGTATGTGTATAGCCTCTGTGTTTAAATCGAGTGCTCATTTCTGAGATGCAACAATCAAAGTCCTGGTTGGTGCTGCAATTCCTCCTGGCTCTAGTATATTCCCCGTATGGAATTGCACAAATCTGGTGCGGTGGATGTGCACTATGGGCATGAAGTATGGCATTGCATGCAGTGTCTTTGCGAAATAGACGTGTCTGTAGATTGTTGTGACTAGTGAAAATCTCAATGTCCAGAAAGGTAACACTCGAGTCACTTTTTATGATGTGTAAATTGTATGTCATATGCATTAGTGTTCAGATAGATACAGAATTCATCCAATTTTACTTGAGTGCCTGACCAAATCAAAAGGCAGTCATCGATGTATCGACCCCAGAAGATAATTGAATCATGAAAATGACTGCCCTTCTGACCCCAAATCCAATCTTGGATGAATTCTGTATCTATCTGAACACTAATGCATATGACATACAATTTACACATCATAAAAGTGACTCGAGTGTTACCTTTCTGGACATTGAGATTTTCACTAGTCACAACAATCTACAGACACGTCTATTTCGCAAAGACACTGCATGCAATGCCATACTTCATGCCCATAGTGCACATCCACCGCACCAGATTTGTGCAATTCCATATGGGGAATATACTAGAGCCAGGAGGAATTGCAGCACCAACCAGGACTTTGATTGTTGCATCTCAGAAATGAGCACTCGATTTAAACACAGAGGCTATACACATACCAACCTAATGAAAGCAGAAACCAGAATTAGACGCACACCTCGGGAAGAGACCATAAGGGATAAGGTATCCAAAGGAAATGCAAATACTTTGAGATTGGTTACTGAATTCAATGACCTAAGTGGGGCACTATCCAGGAGTTTAAATAAACACTGGAAACTGCTCACCAATGACACTACGCTTGTTGAACACATCAACAAAAATCCACAGATCACGTACAGAAGAGGGAGAACACTAAGAACTAGACTGAGTCCGAGCTATCCACAAACAACACATACAGATTCGTGGCTGACCACACGGAGTCTGGGTTTTTATAAATGTGGTTCGTGCGGTGTATGCAGGTGGGCCGCCGATCGCAAGACCGGTTTTAATGGCCCAGATAGGATTTATGTAATCAGACATAACATTAACTGCCACACAAAATTTGTAGTTTATGTACTCGAATGTACTTGTGGTAGTTTATATGTAGGGAGTACAATCAGGGCACTTAAAGAAAGAATTGCAGAACATGTCAGAGCCCTTAAACAGCAAGATCCCAGGTATCCCATGGCCACGCACATTTGGCAATGCCCTACTCAAGGGGGTACATAAAGGGTTTATCTTTTATGGGATTGATATCACGAAACCAAATCCAAGGGGCGGGAACAGGGAGCTGCAATTGAGACGTTCCAAGCACTTTGGATTATGCGTCTTAAAACCCATGAATTCGGTCTTAACAGTGACCGGGAAATGCATTACTTTTTGGGTGATTAGATACTCTTGATTATAGTGAGACTGAATTAAGTATATTTGCTGTATTGTCATTTGTATTGTTACGTGTACCGCACTTGCCGCAAACTTGCATTAGTGGTCTAATGGATTCTGTTCGCACAACTTATGAGACAAGTTTATTTAAAACTTTCAGCTTGGACCATTTGTAACCATTTGCTGCACAACTTATGAGACATGTTTATTTTAAACTTTTAGCTTGGACCTTTTATAAACTTTTGTTGGGGGCTTATTCATGTGGGGCATGATTTTATTGTCTTGACACAGACTTGAGTGCATAACAAGTTTCATATTATCTCTAATATGCCTCCCTGTTTTTCCCCTTATCTCCCGTAATGAAGTGCAACTTTTTCACCTTATAGTCCGTTTTGAAATCCTAAATTTGTCCCCCTTACTGTGGAGGTTTTAACTCTCATCAGTTGCATGCTTTTGTCGGTCAATACTGTGTGCCTATTAGTGTAGCGCGATGGTATCAGGTCGGTATTCTAGTCGTTTTTCGATTGACGTTAGAATAAAAGAATACGCTTCCGGGTCACGTTTCACTTCCTCTTCCGGTTTACTCGGTGCCGGTGTATCGAACCACGAGGTGTACTCGCCTAAGGTAAGCTGCAATAGCAGGTTTCAAGAAGTGCTTTATGTAAAGGGATAGACATTTTCTGACATATGGACATAGAATGATGTATTTAAGGGTATCATTGTGGATTTTTGCAGATGGTTAATGACGGATGGTGCTGCGGTCTCTGTGGCCATATTGAGGTTAACTTACCTCTTTGATATACGAAGTCCGGAGTTGAAATTTAACACTGGCCATAACACTTGAACTATTAGAGGTAAGAAAGTTACACTATGTAGAGCACTTGATAGAGGCAATAATTTGCATACTGTTTGGGAGACTTGGGTCATGTTGTGCTTAAGTGTTAGATCAGTGATGAACACTTCATTGATGTCAGGCTATTGTTATACAGATTGCCAATCACGAAGAAATTTATTGGTCTCTAAAAGTGGCATCTAAGACCCGCTGGGTCGGAATTATCACCAGCTGATAGGTGAGCAACAACTTAAAGTTTTACTTGGAGTGAATTTTGTTTTCTCATTATGCTATGGATATTCATACTCAGGATCCAATTGTTGATTCAGACTTATGTTCATATGTTACAGGTCTGCAATATGACTATTTAATGTGAAAGGTAGGCACTGCTCGTAATTCTATGCGAGCCAGTTTGTTACTTTAGATTTCTGCACTCACATGTGTCACGCACGGGCACTTGGTGATTATGAACCATGGTAGACAATATGACCACTGAATACACACTATCAGTATCACGCATGTTTAAATATAGCTATTCTGGACACGGCTCACCAACACATGGTTGTGACCATTTAAGATGGTCTGAATTTGATAGGCACGTGAGACATAACACAATGCAATCGGCATGTGATTTTTTAGTGTTCCTTTGGCATATCTTCGGTGCATGGTATTATTTACAGATACCTGCAACTATGATAATTTCAACCTTTCCACATATTTTAGAAAATCCCTCATGCCCACCATTCCCACCTTTTGAATATGTCTTTCAATTATTCACATTTTAATTGTGTTCTTTAGATATAAATTCTGTAAATAGACTTTTCACCTTGTATGGTGACATTAGCGATTTTTGTTCAATTCCAGCCCTGAAGAAGTCTTGGGTTTGACACCCACTGACGAAACACGTGTTGGCTGGCCGCTGAAGTAATTTACATTAAATCAACACTTGAAGGACAAGAACTACTCTTCATTGCTTTCTGTCAACAATAATTACTGATTATATTAATACTTTAAGCGTGTGCACAGGATTTGTTGTAATTTGTGTAAAACGGACTTTGTCCTTGTTTTGAGGGCCTAGGGGTTTGTCCCTCACCTGTTGCACCGCACAGATTACCTCCACTTGTGATACTCATGATATCTGGTTAGCGCCTAAACATACCCTGTGTTGAAGATTACCCCCGTTCTGTTTTAGAATCTGGTCGAAAAGAACCAGGGTAGAACAAGCGCACAAAAGTACCCGTCGGCGCCGGGTCCGGCGTCGGTCGTCGCCGGTCCGGCTCCGTGTCAACATCGGGATGGAGGCCGGGGTCGTCGCCGGCTGGGGACACAACTAGCGTCGGCTGCAGATGTGGTGCCAGTGGAATCGGCGCCAAGGAGGTGTAATGAGGACGACCGTCGCCGATTCAGATCCAGGCCTGGATCCAAGGGGACACTGTGGAGCGGGGCCAGAGCCGCCGGCGTCGAAGGCCCAGGGCCCTCAGCCGAGTCCGCGGGGCCCGAAGGCGCACCGGCGGAGTCGGGCTGCCCAAAGAAGGCATGCATCACTTCGTAAAATTGGGCAGGGGTCGCTCCGGGTCCCGGGAAGGGAGGGAAACCCGGAGTCGACCCTTCGGACTCCGCACGCGAAGCTGCGGGAGGGGCACCACCCACATCCCTCGTCGGCCGACAGATGGGGAGAAGTCGAAGAGCAACGATGCTTCTTCGACTTCTTCTTGTGCTTCGACTTACCTGACCCCAAGTGCAAAGGCTTAGAAGAAGAGTGATGATGATGACTCCATGACCGGTCCCTCGACCTCCCACGCGACCAGGACCTCGAACGGCGCAGAGCCGACTGCCGGGCCTCGAGAAGCTTTCGGGACTGCTCCCGCAAAGACTTCGGATTCATGGTCCGGCAGTCGGAGCACGACTTGGGGTCGTGGTCGCGCTCCAAGCAAAACAGGCACACGCGGTGCGGATCCGTCAACGACATCAGTCGGCTACAGGAACCGCAAGCCTTGAAGCCGGGCATCCCTGACGTGCACCAGGAGTCAAAGACTCGAAAACGGTGTCGACAAAAGTCGGCAAAAAGTCAGTCAAAAAGTGACTGGAGGTACCGCTCTCTCCGGATCTGTGCTGGCTGGCGCGGAAAAAGAAAGAACTGACATCAGCGCGCGAGGGCGGCGTCTATGTAGCTACTGCGACGTCATCCTGGGGAACACGACACCAACGACGAACGCGGAGCCGACCGACGCCACCTTTCGACATGCAGGGGTACTGTTGACGAAAAACTTTCCAGATCCAGTCTGACGCCTAGGGGTATTTCTAAGGTAAGGAAACTATAACTAACTGTTTCTTTCAGATACCCCTCATCAGCCAGGCTAGTTTGAATGCAGTGGCAAAGTGAACAAGGGACCCACGTCTGGGCCTACCCTGCCAACTTAGGGCGAACATAGCAAACACAAGGAGATGATGGACGGAGCGCTGAAACTTTTCAGACATTCACCCCCAGTCACAGATCTGGGTTGAATCCATCATCGTTCTTTAGCTCACTTCGCCACCCCAGTTCAGAACCAGCAATATGCAAATCAGTCTTGACTGTGTGCCTCATGGGAACAGTCCAGCACGAGCTGCCAAGCCAGGTCTTTCCTGGACCGGAAACAAGCATCCTGGGACTGGTTTCGGGGTAACACCCCTCATCAGCCAGGCTAGCTTGAATCCAGTGGCAAAGTGAGCAAGGGACCCACATCTGGGCATACCCTGCCAACTTAGGGCGAACAAAGCAAACACAAGGAGATGATGGACGGAGCGCTGAAAATTTTCAGACACTCACCCCCAGTCACAGATCTGGGTTGAATCCATCTTTGTTCTTTAGCTCACTTTGCCACCCCAGTTCAGACCCAGCCATATGCAAATCAGTATTGACCCTGTGCCTCATGGGGACAGTCCAGCCGTACTGCCAAGCCAGGTCTTCCCTGAACCGGAAACAAGCATCCTGGGACCGGTTTCATGGTAACACCCTTCATCAGCCAGGCTAGCTTGAATCTAGTGGTAAAGTGAGCAAGGGACCCACGTCTGGGCATACCCTGTCAACTTAGGGCGAACAAAGCGAACACAAGGAGAGGATGGACGGAGCGCTGAAACTTTTCAGATACTCACCCTCAGTCACAGATCTGGGTTGAATCCATCATCGTTTTTTAGCTCACTTCGCCACCCCTGTTCAGACCCAGCTATATGCAAATCAGTCTTGACCCTGTGCCTCATGGGAACAGTCCAGCCCAAACTGCTCTGGACAGCAGCCTGTGCAGGAAGGAAAGGTGAGAAGCACTACTGAAGCGAGCGGCCGTAACGGCTCTTGGATATCGGGTAGCACTACAGGCCGCCATTGCGGCAGCGCGACTAAACGGCCTTATCTCTAATGCAACCAACGCATCCAAAGAGGGATCTCGCCTTCGTATACAGCGGTGTAGTGGGCCCTGCCCGACTCCGGAGGAAAGGCCAGGGCCAGGGGAGGAGCCAACCCCGAGTAGCATCCGCAACTAACCCAGGCATGGCATAGTGGCCAACAGGCATTGCGAGGGCCCGTCCAACGTGCAAGATCCTTGACAATGAGGGCCCCAAGTCAGACTGTCGGTCGCCATATCGGAACCTGGCACACACTAGCTTCTGGGAATGAGCCACCACCATACCACAAAGGGGAGCCCTAAGAATGGCACTATACCATCCTCACTCGGCACAACAAGATACGGGGGCCCCAGGGGGGAGACCATACCCCGGTGAGGTGAGAACAATTGTCGGGGCACCTGCTCTGAACCATCTTAAGTCGCTTGCCGCAAGTTGATCGGGCGAGCTGCCCAGAGGAATGCAGGCTTTCCTTTCGCCATCAATTTTTTTTTTTCTTTTTTTTTTTAAAGAGAAACACACAGAGACCACAGGGGGGCCTGAACTGGACCTGCGCCCTCCAAACTGAAACTTGGTACACACAACACCCTAAGAACCGAATGGCCATAACACGCAGACTGAAGAGACACCTAAAGGCGGCGCTATCTGAGCGACCACATGTCTGACATAGGAGGCAATAATTCCACAAAGTAGCCACGGAGATCGGAGGTGATTCTAGAGGGAAAAGCACGTTGGGTGATCATTCAGTGGGCGATTCAGCTACATGTGGAACTGGTATTCTGTCCCACACTGAGCCATCACAGGACAGACTCTCGGAGAAACACCCACCAAGCAGTCGGGTGACACCAAGACGTCTTCCTAGATCCACAGATTAGACAACATAAATCCATCACCCTGCCTATGCTGGCATTATCCGGGACTGTGGTACTCTGCAGCACCTAGTGACAAACACAACTAAAAGGGCCAACACATCAGAACCCAAATAACTAGAGTCCCAGTATTCCACATGGCTGGAGCTACCTGGTGAAAGATGGCAGAAGCGACACGTTGAAAGCTCGGCACAACCTTGCGAAACAGATAGGGTCAACCAATCCATAAGACTGACCTGACACTCAAGCTCAGAAATCTTGCGAACCCCTAACTTGAGCCTCACAAAAGCTGTAGCTTAACAAACTGCGCAACAATGGGCCAAACCAAAGGAAAGCAGCAAGATACCAAAGAACCGACACGCTTGGTGACAAACACTCACCCTATCACCATAAACACGGAAGTGATGCCTTCATCCTCAGAATGTTCACAACTGGACAAGTTAAACATGATACTCCAAGAAATCAGAGACTCACGAGCGGCAATGGAAACACAGTTGGGCATGGTGAACACCGAAATTACTCTCATTAGAGCAGACCTCAAGAAACCGACAGACAAAGTAACTGCCAACACTGCTACGCTGCAAACATTATTCCTGAGGCGGACAGAACAAAATGAAATAGTTGAACAACTACAACACCAAGTCATGATTCTCCAAGAAAGAATGGAAGATGCTGAGGGGCGTTCACGCCAAATTAATATCCAGATTATTGGGCTACCGAAACGCAGTGAAGGCCAAAATACCACTAAATATATAGAAACCTGGCTCCGGACAATAATGGGCCGGGGGGAACTCTCGCAATATTTCTGTGACGAAAGAACAAACGGAGTTCCCACCAGGAGAAGCGCATCAGGGTCTCCTCCTCGACCCATAGTTGCACGTATACTCAACTACAGGGATCGGGACCGAATTCTGCAAACGCTTGAGAAAAAGCACAGATCAAGCATGACAATGTGAGAGTCTCGCTGTTCCCACTTTACACCCTCCAGGTCCAAAAGAAGCGCGCTTCCTACCAGGGAATCAAACAGCATCTCAGATCGCATAATTTGAAATATGCCCTCCTGTTTCCCGCTAAGGTCAAGATAATCCAAGACCAAAAAAGTACCTTCTTTGACACCCCTGCAGAGGCCAGGGAATGGCTGGAGCACACCTTTCCTGATTTGACAATAGAAGCGGCCCTCAAGCAAGACAAAGAACCTAGAAACACGAAAAGCCGACCAAAAATTCAGCGCCCAAAACCACGAAGAAAGGAGGAAGACATAGGACCCACACAAATGCTAGAGGAGCAAAGGTCAGCTATATGGTCAGCCGTCTCACTTCGGCAACCACGGATGAGTACCGATGATGAATCCTCCAACTTGGACACTGCTCACTCTGAGTCGGACAACAGTCAGCTGTTTTTCGCATCAATAACGCCACAAACTGTAAATGATTTACTGAATAGGTTGTAGAACCAACAGATAGCTCAGTCGCAATCCACCACGAATTGCTCCCACCACTGTACAGCAGGACACAGAGAAGACACCACTCTGGACATGTAAGTGACCAGCAACGAGAAGGCTAATCTAAGCAGAGGTGAGAAATCTAGTTCTATTTATTTATTTATTTTATATATAAAGTTTTATATAGCGCGAACATGACCCTAGAGAGTATCAGAGCGCCTTACATTACAACGCACGGAAAAGAGGTAGACAGTAGTATATAAGATAACATAAGTTGCTAACAGTGACATAAGGTTTAACGTTTTAGGGATTGAATTTGTTCATTAGAAGCGTTTTCACTTGTTTTTTTGAAGGAGGAGGAGGAAGGTATTCGGCGTACATCTGGAGGTAAGGAGTTCCAAATCTTCGGTTCGATACCAGATAAGGCTCTGCAACACGTTCTCTTTTTGTGGAAGGATTGTGGTTTCAGTAGTAGTGAGCTCACACTTCGGGAGTCTCTGCACCCTCCAGAAGGCACTAGCTTTTGTGCTAAGTAGCTGGGGGTTTTGAGCTGAAGGGCCTTATGTGTCATGCAGGCGATCTTTAGCTGTATTCTTGCCTCATATGGTAGCCAATTCAGTTCTTTTAAGGTCAGAGAAATGTGGTTATTTCTTTTTGTTCCAGAGGCGAGCCTGGTCGCAGTGTTAAGAGAGGCCCTCAGCGGGGCCAACTTGTATTTGGGGAGTGCGCATAGAGTAGTACTTCCGTAGTCCAATCTTGGCAGCACTAGGGCTTGTACCACCATTTTTAAGTTGGCCTGTGGAAGGAAAGGTTTAAGTTTCCTTAGGATACTCAGCTGATGATTACCTCCTTTGGTGGCAATACTGATATGCACCTGCATATTCAAGTGTTTGTCTAGGGTGATTCCCAAGGATTTAGTGGAGTCAATGATGTGGGGAGAGCAGTCAAAGGTAGTTAGATGCTTCAGCCAGAGGTCTAACTTGGGTGTGTTGTTGGGGGGGCAGATGAGGAGGAGTTCAGTTTTTTTGGTGTTGAGCATGAGGTGGTTGTCAGTGAGCCAACTTTGAGTCTTATGCAGAATAGCATTGAGGGAGATGAAGTCTTCTGGGGAGGAGATTTTCATATAGAGCTGTGTATCGTCTGCATACAGGTGATATAGAATGTTCGCAGACTTCAGTGCATTTGCCAGGGGTTCCATGAGTAGATTCAAAAGAATGGGTGAAAGTGCTGAGCCCTGTGGAACCCCTAGGGTAACCAAAGAAGGTTGAGAGAGTGATTGCTTCATCTTGATTCGTTGGGTTCTGTTGTTAAGTAAAGAGGTAAACCATTGTAGCACGGTACCAGATAGGCCCATCCTTCGTTCCAGAGGGACAGAAGGTTGTCATGCTTAATCGTGTTGAAGGCGGAGGATAAGTCAAGAAGTATCAAGAGGCATGATTCATTCTGGTCTAGCATTTTTAATATATAGTCTGTTATGTGGGTGAGTGCTGATTCAGTGCTGTGTCCTTGACGGAATCCGGATTGGTGTTGGTCCAAGAGGTTGAAATTCTCAATGTGGTTGCATAATTGAGTTTGTACACATTTTTCTAGTAGTTTCGCCAGAGTGGGGATGTTGGATGTTGAGATCAGAGAAGAGGGAGTTGACTTTCTTTAGTATGGGTGTTACCTGCCCTACTTTAAGGCATTCAGGTATGGTGCCTTGCCTGAGGGAGGCGTTTACAATCTTTGTCCGTAAGGGGAGAATAGAAGATTTTATCATTTTGAATAGGGAGGGAGGTAGTGGATCAATGAAGTGATTGGAGGGATTAATCGCAAGAAGGGTGATGTAGATGTTGTTTTCAGAGTAGGGCGTGTAGTTTGTTTTTACCGAGGCCTCCTGGTGGTGCCGGCTACCTGGTAGAATCGCAGCAGAGGACCACCAGATCTACCCCTGATACCCCAACATCCTCGCAATTCACACAAAAGAGACTCCACACGGAAAAGGAACTGTGGGATCGGGACTGATAGTATGTGAACACATTTGGCCTGCTATTCTAAGGGCTGGGGGTGGGGAAGTCCGGCTTAGTGGGCTACACACACCCCTGAAAGGAGTTTTACCCACGATAACCGGGGAGCACTTTCGGTCATCCCCGCAACAATGACCCCTATTGCAGTTGCACGAGTTGCAGGCCTCTGGCTGCTTAAAGTTGTTAAAAATGTTTGGTTGAACGCAGTTCTTCAGTTGGACCGAGTATTGGGTTGTTTAACAGGGAGCCTGACGGTAACATAGTATACTTACTTAAGCAGTGTGGACCACCACTGTAGTGTGATTGCTAACCTACGCAAAGAAGAGATACATGGGGACAATCACTCAATATAACTACACCACATGGACCATAAGGGGCATGGGATCATTCTGTAGGGGATTTATTTCTGGATGGAAACTTAATGCCCCATGATGACTTTGTCCAGACCTACTCGGCCCCTCCCACACTTGTTTTATTACATGCTGCGGTCACACAATATGTGCGTAGATACTGGCTCTTGGATGAGAAAGAACCCTTGACCTTCGGACTGTTGCAGACACTGCACATAATGGGCCATGGTAGTCATCTGGTCAGGTGGATGTATAGAGGTTAACGCCCCATCTGGGAGTTTCATTGTTGGCTCTTCGTCAAAAATGGGAGACGGAGGTGTCCAGGGATCTAACGGACAGGGAGTGGACACAGGTCCTTGAGTATCCCAGGCACGTCTCCCGAAATGCCCGACTTAAAACAATACAACTGTTCGTATTGCATAGAGCCTATCTCACGCCTCGGGCGATACAGCGTATGTATCCCAATTCCTCATCGGAGTGTCCTAGGTGTCATTACCTGGGAGCAGATTTTATCCACATGTTTTGGACCTGTCCCTCCCTTGGGGAATTTTGGGCGGGGGTGATACAAGGCCTCACATACCTCTCTGAGCGCCCCACATGGAACACCCCTGAAGCCGGCCTCCTAGGGCTCTTTCCTCTTCCTAAGAAGGCAAAAGTGTTGCGCCGCTTTATAAGTCTCATTTTAATGCTGGCCAAGAGACTTCTCACACAGCGCTGGAAATCAGGCAGGGCACCATGCAGGGAGAGATGGAGGGAGGAAGTTATATAATATGGGCCACTGCTGAGAGGGAGGCATTGCACCGTGAAGAATACAGGGGGCCTCAGGAGGCAACCAATATCTTTGGAATGGCTCAACTACTGGAACATTTTAAAACACAAAATGTAGATGGCATTGGTGGCTAATGTGATGCGGGCTTGTGGCCTGTCCCCCCCCCCCCTGTTTCCCCTCACCCCCCCCTCCCTCTCTCTCTCTCTCTCTTCCCCTCCCCCCCCACTATTATTGCCCCTGCCTTAAATCACGCCCAGATGGAGATTGGAACAGACAATTAGTTCTTAGTAGCATAATTCTTTATTGTTGTATTTTAACATTGACACATAATTGTTATTCAATAATAAGATGATAGTACATTTTAGAGCATCGTCAATATATTGTTTATACATGTATAATGCATATTTGATCTATTAGTAATATCCAAATTATTCATTACTGCGAACTATATATGTCAGCAGACGCTTTTATGATGGAGTCATTGCAGGCCTATTGTTCAACAAAGACGCTTGGTCACTGCCTGCTGTTGTATTATATGACCTATCAGATCAATGTCAACCCTATTGTAAAGAAATATGATTTACATCAAAACATAAAAATCTGTGTTAAAAAAAAAAAGGGGGCATGGGATCATTACACAAAAAGCATAGAATTCATGCACAATTAGCTAGACGTAAGGTGCAAATAGTATTCTTACAGGAACCCCACTTATCCACGACAGAAGCCCTAAGACTACAGAAGAAGTGGGGGGGTCAATTATTTAACACAACCTACTCTGCGTTTGCACGAGGAGCAGCAATATGGATAAGAGCCAGGATTCCATTTGTGGCACTCGAGACACGTATAGATAAGGAGGGCTGATATATATTAGTACAAGGCAACCTAGTCGGCAACCCACTAGTGCTGGGAAGTTTATACGTCCCCAACGTGAACCAAGAACCATTCTACATGCAGGTGGGGACAATACTAGCTGATTGGACCCTATTTCCCTGGATATTAGGCGGCGACTTTAATGCAGTCTTAGATACCGCATTGGACAGCTCCCACTTCCCACTTCCCCCCCACCCCTCTTACGGGAGCGACCTCCATAAGATTAGCAAAGTCATTAAGGAATTGGGCACAGGGCTGATCACTGTGTGAGATTTGGCGCAGTCACAATGAGGGAATGGGGGAATACTCATTCTATTCACCCAGGCACAAATTACATACCTGAATAGATCATATTTTCTGTAGCCCCCAGCTCCTTACACATGTAACACATACAACATACACCAGTAAAAGAATCTCAGACCACAGCTCATTAAAAGCCACTATTTCCTGGGGACGGATTCCAACGCCGGTACCCACCTGGAGGCTTAACCCTCGCCTTTTGGAGGATGGTATATTCCATGCCACAATAGCCTCCACCATTGACACGTACTTTACCAATAATACAGGAATGGGGGGACGTGGCTTAGCAGCCGAACATGGCGGACGTGCTAAGCGAGCTCCGTCCAGCCCGCCATAAATTTGCCAATTATCCTGGCTCCTAGTGCCTGCTACCTACTTAGCGGAGTGTCAGTGACCCCGGGCCTGGGTGGTGGAGGCTTGGCGGCGATCGTGGCGGCTGGCGTCCCCCGGGCAGAGGCGCAGTGACCACACGAGTCTGCGGCCCAGTGGGAGAAGAGAAGCCGGGAGGTCGAGTGCCGGCGGCCGCCGGGGGCATCTGCGCCGGGGCCCAGCCCGGGAACCGGAAGACGAACGGAACGGCAGTGCTCCCACGCCGGGTGAGTGCAGTGATCCTGGTGGTGCCTGAGTCTGGGGCGCTGTGTCTGCGGCACTGGTGGTGCGGCTCGGCGGCTATTACGGGCCGCGGTGGTGGAGTGGGCCTCGCGCGGGCCTGACTGGATGAGTGGACCCGAGTTCTCCCCTCCTGCCCCCATTCGCAGCGGGTAACACACCGGCCCTTCCGGGGGGGGCTCTTGCGGCTGCGTGCCCCCTCGCGGTGCCCATTGCCTCTTTCCCCTCCTCCCCTCGGCGGTGCGGTCGGCCCGCGTGGGAGGGCCGGACGGGCGGAAGGAGGCGGCATGGGCAGCGGACCAGTAGTGTGGGCAGCTGAGTAGACGGGGGAGCCACCCCTGGGGCCCAGTCATCTGGAGTAGCAGGCTGCCCATGTCGGGGGTCGGTCGGGCCCTGGGGGCACAACGAGGGTAGGAGGTGTCCCGGGCCCGCAGAGGAGTGTGACGGCCGGCTTGTCTGGACGGCCCGTGGCAGCGCCCTTCGCTGGGCGGCGCGCAGGCCCTGGTGGACCGTTGCAACCAGGGGGGACTTCACTTCCCTGACCGAGAGCCTTCGTTCGGCGGCTGGGTCGGACCGCGGGGCATCAACAGGAGCACAGTGTCCATCACGGAGGAGGGGCCCCTCTTGACCACTTGGCAGATCGGGGCGGGGACCTGCGGGCGACCATGACCCGCGACAAAGGTTGCAGCAGACCGGCGAAGCAGGGCCCAATTGACAAATTCACGGGCCCGAGTGGGTCCGGGAGCCAACAGGGGGCCGTGCCGGACAATGCGGCGCTCATGGAAGCGATCACCCAGTCCCGAGATATGCTGGACGCGAAGATAGGGGCGGTGGGATCGGATGTCACGCTCCTGCGCCAAGACCTGCACAACGCGGTCTCCCGCATCACGGAGGCCGAGACCCGCATCTCGGGGGTGGAAGACGACGTCACTACCCTCAAAAAGAAAGTGGCCGCGATGGAGACGACCCAACGGGGGCTGGCCCTGCGGGTGCTAGATGCGGAGGGCAGGGCCCGCCGCAACAACCTCCGCTTCGTTAGTTTTCCAGAGGGCAGTGAAGGGGGTAGTGTGGAGCGCTTCCTCACACAGTGGTTGGAGAGGGATTCCCCCTGAGGCATTGTCGCGGTGCTTTGTGGTGGAGAGGGCCCACCGCGCACTTATGCAGAAGCCGCCAGTGGGGGCTCGCCCGCGTCCCATAATTGCGAAAATATTGAACTACTTGGACAGGGACACGATCTTGAAACAGGCCCGGCTTAAGGAACCCCTGCTGCACGAAAATGTGAAGATCCTCATTTTCCCGGACTACACACGCCTAGTGCAGCAGCAACGGCAATCCTTCCAGGCTGCGAAAGCCCGCCTGCGAGAACTTAATCTGCAATACTCGCTTCTCTACCCTGCTCGACTGCGGGTGGTCTTCCAGTCACGCATCCATTTCTTTGACACTCCGGAGGAGGTGTTTAAATGGACGGATGAAACAGTGAAGGTCAGGGCACACACCCCGCCCCGGATGGGGTCCGGGAGGGGGTCTGACTCTTCCGTGAGTGAGACGAACCGGAGGAGGCAGCGCTCCGACCGTAGGGGTGCCAGGCGGTCTCGGTCAAAGCGACGATCGCTCTCCTGTGGGGCCACATCACGGCCGGGTGGCACGGTAGTGCTGCCGCCGGGGAAGGACTGAGTGAGGGGCTGGTGAGGTCCATGTGGGTCTTCCTTTCTTGAGGTCACTAGGAGCACAGTTGTTGTGGGCCAGGACTCCCGCCACACCTTCCTGGGTGGGATACGGGCCCAATTGCTATGGGGTTGGGGTTGGGGATCCATTGGATGAGGTGGCTGGTCTCCTCCCGTTGGGGGAGGCGGGTCAACCATGCCGCGACAGATGCTTCAGTGTTCTTGAGGTATGGGGTGGGGGGTTTGTTGGGGGGGTTCGGTTCGGGGATTTGGGTCTGCTCTGCAGCGACAGATGTAACAATATCCCTGAGGGATGAAGTTGGGGGTTTGTTGGGGGGGGCTTGTTTCTTTGACGGGATCACACAGATTTGCATGCAGGATGACCTTCGGCGCGGGTTCCAGCTCATCACCTATATAGACACACGCTTGGATGGCTGCTCCCCAGGGTGATGGCCAGGTGCCCATGGGCACTCTCCGGGTTGTTAGCTGGAATGTGCGGGGCGCCCTTGACAAAATTAAGCGTGGGGCCATACTCCATTGGGCCAAGCGGGCGGGGGCGGATGTCCTCATGTTACAGGAGACACACCTCTTGGGCACGAAGGCCCCTTGCCTTCAGCGATACGGTTACCGACAGGTCTTTCATTCGGGCTTTACGAGGGGTTCACAGGGGGTAGCCATCCTGATACACCGCAGGGTCCCCTACACACATGTCAAACACTGGCTCGACCCGCAGGGGCGTTATATATTCCTTCAGGGCCGGATTGGGAACGACCCCCTGGTGTTAGGTTGTGTTTATGCTCCCCCTCCACTGCAATGGTCGCTTACGGAGAAGCTCTTGGCCCTCTGGGCTGATGTGCCGAGTGCCCTCACGATCGTAGGAGGGGACTGGAATGATGTAATGGACCCGTCCAGGGATCGCTGGAGGGCCGGGGGTGGTCCAGAAGGGAGTCGTCCTACGCGGCTCACCTCTTTGGTGGAGGGAATGGGCTGGGTGGACACTTGGCGGTACCTCCATGGCATGGAACGGGGCTACACCTACGTCTCGGCGGTTCATGGCTCCTACTCCAGGCTCGACTATGTTTTTGTCCCTCAGGAAATGGTTAACAGGGTGGTGTTGGCTGAGATCCTCCCACGGGGCCTGTCGGATCATTCTCCGGTGGCACTGACGATTCGGGTGGGGCAGGTGCAACAGCCCTTCAGATGGCGCCTCTCGGTCTGGCATCTACAGAACGACGAGTATAGGACACATATGCGCGAAGCCTTGTCACATTATTTGGCGGATAATGTAGGGTCGGTCACCAGTACGGGGGTCTTATGGGAAGCCCTTAAACCCACCCTGAGGGGTGTGGATATCTCCTGGTGCGCGGCTGCGCGTAGGGCGCGTAGGGCAGATCTCCTGCAGTTGGAAGCGGACATTGAGGCCCTGGATCGGCAGGGGCGAGAGGAGGGCGGCAGCCAGGCCTTACGAAAACTGTTATTGACACAGCAGAATTACGCTGCCCGGCTGATGGACGAGGCCCGCCAGGTCTAGTTAGCGACACGCAGCCGGATCTACCAATGGGGGGACAAATCGAGTAAAATGTTGCATCGGCTGTGTCAGGGAATGCTTCAGCCTCCGACCCTACCGGGGGTGGTGGGGTTAGCGGGGGAGCCGCTTACAGATCCCCAAGCTCTCGCAGCCAGCTTCGCCCGATATTACGCCGAGCTCTATGCCCCTAAAGAATGTGTCTCGGCCGACATTGTTGAAAAATTCATTGCTGATCTTCCACCCAAGGCCCTTACTGACGAGGTACGCGACCAATTGGAGTTGCCCCTTTCGGAGGAGGAACTGGGTTTGGCCCTGGGGGAACTCAACTCTGGTAAGGCGCCGGATCCCAACGGGTTCCCTTGCGAGTTTTTTAAACATTACTTTTTACAACTAGATCCTCACTACCAGAGGGCGGTGGAGGAGGCGCGCGAGCGGGGATCCCTCCCCTCAGATTGGCGACACGTGGAGGTAGTGGTATTTCACAAACCGGGCAGGCCCCCGGAACATCATGCGTCGTATCGCCCCATATCCCTCCTCAACGTGGAAGCTAAGATACTAGCCAAAGCACTAGCAAATCGCCTCCTACCCCATATTACGGTCCTGGTCCATATGGACCAGGCCGGCTTTATGCCCCAGAGGGCCACCAGGCACAACATACGTCGTGCCCATGTGGCAGTGGCGGAGGCTCGGCAACTTGGGGTTCCGGCAGCTCTCCTACTTGCGGATATGGACCGGGCATTCGACTCCCTCAGCTGGGTCTATCTCTTTGCCCTGCTACGACGCCTCAACCTAGGCCCGAGATTCCTATCTTATTTGGCCCTACTTTACACGGACCTGACGGCGTCGGTAAGGGTGGCGGGTGCGTCTTCCCATGTCTTTCAGGTGCGGAGAGGCACGCGACAGGGCTGCCCCCTGTCCTCATATTTATTTGCTCTGGCCATGGAGCCGCTGGCCACCTGGGTGCGTTTGGATGCGCAGGTGCAGGGGTTCGAGTGGGCCTCGGGGTTGTCTGACAGGATTGCGCTCTATGCGGACGATGTCCTTTTCTTTCTCACGGCTGTAGATAGAATGGGCCCAAGGCTGCTGCGTATCATGCAGATCTTCGGGGAAACTACGGGACTATATATGAACCCACGCAAGTCTACGCTGTGGCCGTTCGGCTCCTATACGAAGGTAGGGTCATGGGCATCCTCGCTTCAGCAGGCGGTTGGGGGACTGAAATACCTTGGGGTCTTCATAACGGACGTGCCAGCTATATCATGGGAGCGTAACCTAGTTCCGGTCTGGGAACGGGTACGGGCAGATATTAAGTCCTGGTCCCGCATGCCTATATCCCTTTACGGCAGGTCGGCCATCTTTAAGATGGTGGCTTTGCCCAAGCTTCTTTACCAATTACAGAATCATCCCTACCGGATCGCCCCTCGATGGTTTCGGCAAGTCCATGCAGTGCTGGGACAGTTTCTGTGGGAGGGGGGTAAAGTTTGCGTCGCTATTCGGACATGCTTCAGGTCCACATACTGCGGGGGGCTTGCGACCTCAGACATACTTTCCGACTACCAGGCCTTTCACCTACTGGTCCTTAATGAGTGGTGGTATGGGGATAGGGCGGACCCCGCCTATGCACTGGAGCGGTACCTCATGGGGCACTCCTCAGCTCACACGCTCCTATACTCGGCGCCGCAGCGGCGTTCCCTGCCGCCGGCCACTGAGGTAGTCTTTCACGTCTGGCGCCAGGCCCTCCGGCGCATGGGGTGGTGGGGTACACTAACCAGAGAGACTCCCCTCTGGGACAATGGGCGTCTGCCGCAATTGGCGGCCCTGCAAGGCTTCAAGGGCTGGGACAACATCGGCATTTCGGTCCTGGGGGATGTGACTCGGGGCCGAACACTCAAATCCTTCCAGGACTTGCAGAGGGAGTTCTCTATGCCAAAGACCCAATTCTACCGATACCTTCAGCTTCGGCATGCCCTGGCGCCGAGTCTGGAGGGCCTGGAGTCCCTGCCCGAATTTAGTCCGATCGAGGCTAAAGTCTTTATGGGCGACCTTGGGCAACGCAAGATCTCTCAGATCAATCAGACCTTGATCACTCACTGCTCTTCCACGCTTCAGAAGCTCCGGGGGGACTGGGAGCTAGAGGTCGGCCCCCTGGACGAAGAAGATTGGAATGAAGCCCTGGCGGCCCCTAGGGGGGCAGCTATCACCATGCGCTTGCGTCTGGTCCAGTTTAAGTACCTCCATCGCATATACTACGCGCGCGCGCGTCTGTGGAGGGCAGGACTGATAGCGTCTCCCACCTGCCTGAGGTGTGGCCGAGAAGACGGTTCATTCATACACACGGTATGGCACTGCCTGTCCCTTGATCGCTTCTGGGGAGGGGTATTCATGTGTCTGACGGAGGTACTGGGCTGGGAACTGTTGCGGTCACGGCACTTGGCCCTACTACACATTATGGAGGGGATTGGGGGTAACACTTACAAGAGGCATTTGCTGCTGCTAGGCCTTACCGCAGCTAAACGAGATATAGCCCGGGCATGGAAGGACTCGAGGCCCCCATCAGTTGCTGCCTGGAAGAATGGCCTAGATTTTTGCATGGGGCTGGAGAGACCGATCTTTGTCGCCAGAGGCTGCCCACGCAAGCATTACAAAATCTGGAAGAGGTGGGCGGACTATCGGGGGATATGGTTGGAACCTGTGGTGGAGCCAGAGGCCCCCCTATTGGAATAATGGGTGTTTCCCCCTCGTACCAATTTTTCCTAGTTGTCTG
This sequence comes from Calotriton arnoldi, assembly GCA_963921515.1. Taxonomy (NCBI): domain Eukaryota; kingdom Metazoa; phylum Chordata; class Amphibia; order Caudata; family Salamandridae; genus Calotriton; species Calotriton arnoldi. Next base: position 535,046 of record CAWUFW010006557.1, read on the forward strand.
AGGTGGGGGGCATCTCGCCCTGGGGATTCTGTACATTGTGGCAGTCATCGTTGCTTGCTGGACTACGCCGGAGAAGGTGGACTTCTGTGTGAACCGGGGGGGGGGGGGATGGGGGTGGCGGGGTGTTGGGGTGTTACATTTTGTGTTCTTGTATGCATTTTACATATGTGTGTCAAATGTCAACATCCAGGGGGTCTGCCCCCGTAGGGTTCATTGATGGTGCGGACAACTCTGGGGTACAGAGCGCCGCTATATATGTGTACGTTGACGAATAAAATTTGTTTTAAAAAAAAATAATACAGGAACGACCTCCTCAGTGGAGATAGAGTGGGAGGCGCTTAAAGTAGTAATACGCGAAACCGCAATCAGCTCTGTGGTAGGGGTCCGCCAGGCCGTAAATAGGAAACTCAAGCAAGCAGAAGTCACGCTAGCCATACTGGAACGAGAAGCAACCCAAAATGAAGTGGTCAAAACAGACCTTCAAGAGGCCCGTATCAAATACGCAGAACTCTTAGAGCAACTGCGGACAAATGACTATCGTGCATATACACAAAAAATACACACGAAAGCAGATAGGTCAGGCACCCTATTGGCATGGATACTCCGAGATGCTCCCTATTCGGCACCAATACTAGAAATAATAACTCCCCAACAAGCCCACGTACCAACCCAAAGAGCCCAATGAAACTTTTTACGCACACTATATAGAACTCTACACCACCCCACGGCGGGTGGACCCACAAGAGACAGAGGAGTTTCTTAGTACGACTCAACTACCACAGGTATCAGCAGATGCACAGGAGAATTTAGCAGCACCAATCTCCACTGCTGAGATGGGCGTGGCTATAAAAGATCTCCCCAAAAACAAAACTCCAGGCTTAGACGGAATGCTGGCAGATCTATATGTCACATATGGCCATTTGTTAGTCCCTAGACTGGAAAAACTATATTTAGAGGCATTCAAAACCGGAACCCTACCCCCCACACCAGTGCAGGCCTTAATGCCTTCCCTACCTAACCCCCGGCAGGGATCACACTAACCTCTCTTCCTACCGCCCGCTCTCGTTATTAAACACAGAATATAAAATACTTAGCAAAATCTTAGCCAGCCGTCTTCAGCCCCTTCTACTCAAATTAATCCAAAATGATCAATGTGGGTTCATACCTGTGTGCAATACGTCACTCAATATTCACCGGTTGTTCCGCATCATGTTTTCTTGCCCTGAAAACCTGGTTGGTGCGGGGTGCATCTCTCTAGACATTCGTCAAGCATTTGACACTTTAGACAGGGAGTATATGCTAATCACCCTTAAGAAATATGGAATCCAACCCGAGTACATACGCTGGATTAAAATACTCTATCAAGCCCCCACTTCCTGAGTGCACACAGGGACACACATATCACCTGCATATTCCATACAGTCAGGAACGAGACAGGGTTGCCCCCTTTCACCCATTTTGTTTGTACTAGCACTCAAACCTCTAGCCCAGAAATTGCGCACCGACTCCACCAACTGGGGAATTGAAATCAACTGCACGCTCCATGCGATATTGCTTTATACAGACTACATCATTCTGTATTTCAAAGACTTATGGAACAACTTACACACAGTGGCACAAAGTTTTACGCAGTTTGAACACATAGCGGGACTTGCCATCAACCACGAAAAATCCTACGCATTTCCTTTTAAACCGGAGCTTAACAATCATACGATTCCCTTTGGGGATCGAGTCATTACAGTAGCTCCGACTATCTTCCGGTATCTAGGAATACAAATATACAGAACTACAAAGGACCTTCTGGAAGGTAATATACAGAAGGCAATAAGCTCCCTGCGCACCCAGGTCACTTTCTGGACGTCCCTACCTATTTCAATCGCAGGCCGTCTGGCAATTTCGAAAATGGTGATGCTACCCCACCTTCTTTATTACTTTACAAACCTACCAGTAACAATTCCCAGATCAGTTTTTAAGACACTGAATTCACTGCTGGCTGATTTAATATGGGGAGCAGGCAGCCGACGAATTAGCCTTGCAAAACTACAGCTCACAACGGATGCCGGGGGAATGGTAGCACCCGACTTTTATGCATACTGCTTGGCAGGCCAATTGCAATGGCTTTCCTACTGGTTAGCGGGCTGAAATCTGCAAGAAAAAGCGTACACAATCCAAATGATAGACCGAGGTAAACTACATGCACTTTTGTGTCATGGGAGTACAACCCCAGCAACAACACCGCTCCTTCTCAAAATTGCACCAGATTACTGGAAGCGAGCGATTAAATACCCAACGCATATCTCTACACATGCCCCAAATATTCAAATTTTAGGAATACAAACTAACACAGGCACACACACAAAGCGCAATCTCACAGTGGACGCAAGAAGGGGTTTCCAAAATCGGAGATCTGTTTGGGGATGGAATGTTATTATCACATACTGATTTTGTTCATGAACAGAGTTTCGGGATCACTTTTTTTTAGTGCATGCCAGTCTGACATGTTTCATCAAACAACACTGGGCACCTCAGGAGATGGAATCTGACTCAAATGAATTTGTACACTTAATATATCTCATGGGTACAGGGGGGTCACTTAGTCAGATGGCTCTATCAAGGGCTTCGATCACATCAACCAACTCCTTTAGTAATGGTGCGAAGCAAGTGGGAAAGAGATATACAAAGACAATTCACAGAGAAGGAATGGAAGACAGTACTTGAATATCCCAAGCGGGTGTCCCGAAACACACCTTTCAAGTTTATACAAGATATGCTGACGCAATGGGCCTACCAAACACCACACAAACTACATTCAATCTCCCCCAAAATTACAGCAGCCTGCCCCCGTTGCACCGATCAAGACGCAGACCTACTACACATGATTTGGACATGCCCCACTTTGCAGCTACTGGGAATCAGTCACAACCGCCTTAACAGAAGTAGTGGGTGAAATGGGTTGGGATTCTGTTGAAACATGTATACTCAGGCTATACGCTCGACGGAAGGGGCGGGAAGTACAGACCAAATTTATAGATTTAGCGCTAATCTTGCAAAAAGAGGTATCACAAGGAGATGGAAATCATCAACCCCACACCCCTCCCCCCCAAATAAAGGTATGGAAAGAGGAAGTTGAGATATGGGGACTAGTAGAAAGTGGAGCCCTTCGACGAGAAGAACGCAAGGGACTTCAAAAAAGACCCATAGCAATGCAATGGGAACTAATACTAACATCATTTAAAGTTTTAGATATACCTGATCATTAGGTCTTACATCATTATATAACCTCGCACCACCTTAGACTGCACCTAGATAACACAACAGCCGCAGATCCTCCCATAAGAAATAAATATTTTCCACTCATAGATTCTACGGTCAGCACAGAAACATACGGTTCGTGCTGCCCAATTCAGCTCCTCAAGCTCCCTGAACTTTACTCGAAGAGCCACACTCGCCCTAACTCAAGATAATAGACCCGCTCTACAGAATTGGTCCACTAGTGTGACACTTTTAAGTCATTACCCGTCAGCGTGGGGGGAGGGAGGGCAATTAGTTACTGTAATCATTTGTTCTGTTTATAATTCATGTGCCTTTATGATTTTGAATCAGATATGTTTGAACTTCAGCCAGGGTCACAGAGGCCCTGCGAGCGGAGATGTTGTAATTTTATCCGCAGTGCACTGTGAACTATTGTGCCTTGATACCTTGATGTAGAAGTATTTTTTCACATGATTCACATGAAAATATTCCTACATGATGTTCAAAGGTTTGTACTTGTAAAACATATCATAAATGCGGAATAAAATATGTATTAAAAAAAGAAGAGAATAAGCCTGTTCAGAAGGCATTCCAGGATTTCTAATAATGCAAGCTATTTGTCCGGTTGGACCAGACAAGTAAGTTCTTCCAACACCCTGATCCCTCTTGGCATAAAGTGCATGTCCACATGTATTGCAATTCTGAGTAGTGCATAATATACTGCATTCCAGGATTTTCCCTTGACAGTTTCACCAACGAAAAAATTGGGAAAATGTATTGGGGGGGGGAGGGGGGGGGGGAGTGGGGGGTGACTGGAAAAAAAAGTCAGAACATGTGGAAATCGATGCAGTAAACACTGATGTTGCATGTTGTGCCTAATCCTGACCTAGAAAACTTAGAAAAGGAGGTATTTACCAGTAAATACTCCACCCCAGATGAATGGTATTGCTGTAAACCACCATTCCCAAGTACTCTAAATTGAGCTCTTAGACTTCAATCTGCTGTTCTGCACATAGTATGTGCAAATACTAGAAACATTTAAAGTATTCCAAACCTTATATTCTAATGTAGATCTGAAAAGTCTTTGTAAATCCCTCAATTGTAGATTTCACTACATTTAGAGTTAGAAACTTCTGGGGGCGTGGCTTGGCGCCCGAGAGGCATGGCGGTGTCCGGGTAGAGCTCCCGGACGAGACTTGATGGGTTCGCGCTCACCGGCTGTTCAGGGTGGATTTGCCGGTCGACGAAGGTGTCGGAACGTCTGCAGAGTGCTGTGAGTCCGGAGCCGGCTTCACTTACAGCGCCGGTCACCGGAAAAACAAAAAGTGAGTTTCTCTATGCGACGCGCGAACCCGTGGTCGCCATTTTGTGAGACTGTCCGATTCACGGAGCGCGTCTCAATTGAAAAGAAACATGGCATTGCGGATAAAAAAACACTGCGGAGGCATGGGGATATAACGCAGCTTTGCTGATGCCTCAGATGTGGAGGAAGTGTGCTGCCTTTTGCAATGTGGTGAGGAAACAGGCGAATATTTAATGCGGCAGCCATTTTGTGAGTCATCTGCACCTGCATATTGAAGGCTTCTCTTTCCTCACATGGAGTCTGAGGTGACGCGCCTCTGGAGACATCATTTTTTTTCCATACATATATAGATGAATTCTCTTGTTCATATCCAGGCATTGTTTTGTATTGCGCTATTTTGTTCTTCTGACCTGACAGGAGCTATATAGTGTATGGCTTTATCTTGACTGCCTATCTTCTCTTTGTGGGTTCCTGTATTCACAGAATTAAAGCACCTGCTCTACCTGAAGTGGTGGAAATATAGACACAGTTGTTGGTCTTTATTTTCTACATGCGCATTTTTGTGGTTTTTGTGCACTACAATTGTCTTTCCAAGTATTTCAAGTTTATTCCCACCTGAAAAGTGTGCTCGCCTTGGGCTTTACGGGAAAAACGAAGAATCTTCGCCATACAGTATCAAAGCCTACTCATATCTTTGTCAAGAACTCCAAATTTTCAGCGAGTTTGCTAAGCTAGACGAATCTTTGTCATTAGCGTCACAGGGCTCTGAGATAATAATGGATTCTACTCATATACCATCGGGGAAAGCTGTCACTAAGCGCCTGAAGAAGGACCCCCCCTCCCCACCTAAATCAGTCTCGCCTGTCTCCATGGAGCTATTATTGGAAGAAATCAGGGCCCTTCGCCCATTCATGGAAGAAACTAATGACAAACTGCAAACTCTCACGGATAACTGGTCACAATTGGACTCAAGACTTAATGCAGTTGAACTCAATGTATCAGCGTTTGCAGAAACCAAAGCGAACGTATCTCAGATTAACTCTCAAGTCTTGTTGCTCCAAAAGCAGGTGGAGGACTTGGAAAATCGAAATAGGAGGAACAATCTCCGCATTTATGGTCTGGGAGAGGGATATAGAAGGAAATGATCCCATAGCCTTCTTCAAGTCATTCTTGCCTAAAATACTTCACATGCCAGAGGGCGCTGTACTTAACATCCAAAGAGCACACAGACTGGGGCGTTTTTCGTCTGGTGCGTCGTCTGCGCAGAGACCAAGAGGAGTCATCTTATACTTTCTGGAGTACACAGACTTCTTAAAGGTTCTGTCGGCGGCTAAAGCTACTCAGCGAATTACTTGGGCAGGTTCAACCCTATTCTTCGCGCAGGACTATGCCAAAACCACGGCCAATAGACGAAAGGCATTTCTTGACATGAGACCGGATCTTCGATCAATGGGGGCCCGATATGGTCTCTTCCACCCGTGCCTTTTCAAGGTCACATACAATAACAAAACGACAACCTACGAGGATCCGGTGCGTCTACGGAGCTTTATTAATTCAAATAAGACGGATGCTATGGATGCATCGGGACCCTCTTCCTCACGTATTGTTTAACTTGATTTATTCCATATAGGCATATTTGTGCTTTGTCCTTTCCTTTTCACAACTATCTGTATTCATTGAATGTTGTTCTTCGATTTTATATAGTTGATGGAAATGAAGATGTTAAAGTAGTTGTTCGGTTAACCTTTTTGTTTTCAAACTTATTCATATTACCTGTTGATCCCACCATAAATTATATATATATATTTATTTCCCCGCCCGTACAGTTGTCTTTTCCTAATGGCGTGTATACCTTCGAGTCCTCTGTGTGGTCAAACCCGGATGTACCGTATGTCTCATGTGGTTTCACCCCCCCCTACCTTTCTAAACCTTCTTTGTGTAAGTATGTTACCCTATTCCCATTACTTTTTATTTTTTCTTCTGTACTTCTTTCCAGTACATTTCTCTATTCTCTCTTTAGGTGTCGCCTTTGCTCTCCTTCCCAGTCATCATACTCCCTCTTTGCACTTTCTTGACTGTCCCTATATGCTACCTCTAGCTTCTCTTTCTTTTCCTATAATGTTTTTCATTTTAGCTTTTTTGGAACATTACCTGTATCTTTCTCATTATTGGATTTTATTGTCATTTGTTGATTCTTTATGTCTTATGATAAATGCAATTAAGTGTTGGTTCTGTTGCTCCCACGGCAGATGTAATGATTTAGATTTTAGCCTCTTCTTTTTTTATTTCTCTTTTTTTACTCAAATTCCATGGCATTAACAATTGTATCTTGGAATGTCAGGGGTCTAAATTCTCCTATTAAGAGACAGAGAGTATTAAGTCATCTAGCCAAATTAGAAGTCGATATAGCATGTCTTCAAGAAACTCATCTTACAGAAGTGGAATCATTAAAATTGAAAAAGGGATGGGTGGGAGAAGTTTTCTTCTCTCCAGGGGATGGCAAATGTAATGGTGTCATGTTGTTATGTCGAAAATCGCTTCCTTTTAAATTCATTTAGCAGGATTCGGATAAGAATGGTCGCTGGTTGAATGTCAAATTATTGCTGGGAGATGCTCCGGTCTCTTTTCTCAATGTGTACGCCCCTACCGGCGGTGACTCATTATTTTGGTCTTCAATGGCTCACCAAATTGCAATGTGTATTGAAGACAATTTTATATTTGCTGGTGACTGTAATCAGGTCTTTGACCCTTTCTTAGATCAGAACTCTAAAGTCCCTTTTTTACCCAATAAAATACATAGATCTTTTATAAACACTCTTACTCAACACAAGCTTTAGGATGCTTGGAGATTGTGTCATCCCACAACGAGAGAGTATACCTTTTATTCTCCAGTTCATCATACCCAATCGAGAATTGATTACTTTTTCATCTCCCATAATGTATCCCAAGCCTTAGTTAATGCTGAGATTGGTCCTATTTTGCTCTCAGATCATGCCCCCATTTCAATTCGTCTTGATATTCTGCCAAGAGTTGACGTCCCCAGGAGATGGCGTTTTAACAATGCTCTCCTTTCTGACCCAATGTTTACTTCATCCTTTACCTCTTTTTTTAATGAACACTTTTTGCTCAATCAGAATGACACTATGTCTGTTTCAACTATATGGGACGCATTTAAAGCAACAGCAAGAGAGTTCATTATTGGATATGTTGCCAAAAAGCGTATTATAGCCCACAAACGTTCTAATGAACTCTTTCACGAGATAAAGAGACTGGAGCAATCCTACTATTCTACCAATTCAAAGGAATGTTTGGCTGCTCTTCTAAAGGCGAAGCTCCAATTCAACAAAGACACCACAGATAATGCTTCTTTGTACTTGTTAAAATCTAGTGCGAAATTCTACGGCGGCCCAAATAGAGCAGGGAAATTTTGGCTAATTATTTGAAAATCAAACATAATAAGTTAAATGTTGAATCCATATATGATGAGCACTCCAATTTAAAATTTAAGGATTTGGATATAGTGAATGAATTCTCCTCCTTTTATAAGTCATTGTACACTGCAGAAGCACACCCCACAGATTTTTTGTTATCACAATTTTTCTCCAGCATTCAGAAACCTGTACATACTCCTCCTGATCTCTCCATATTAGAAATAGACCCAACAGTAAAGGAACTTCTGGACGCCTTACAGCATCTCAAAAAGGACAAGGCACCAGGTCCAGACGGGTTCACAGTTGAATTTTATATTAATTTTTCTAAATTATTAATTCCCAAACTACATTCTTTGGTACAATCCTTCTGCTTTTCTAATTGTGCTACCGGTTCTTTCTCTGAGGCGCACATTTGTCTCATACCTAAAGAGGGCAAGGACTTGAAGTACTGCAAAAATTATAGACCCATTTCTTTGGTCAATATCGATTATAAAATCTTTTCAAAAGCCTTGGCTCTTCGATTGGAATCTTTTTACCAAATTTATTAGGCAAAGAACAATCTGGTTTTGTGAAAGGACGGCTCATCACAGACAATACACGGCTCTTTTTTGATATCTTATCCAAATCATCTCACCTCAAACAATCTCTCGCAGCAATAGCTTTGGACGCGGAAAAGGCATTCGATAGAGTAGAATGCCCTTACCTTTTTTATGCCTTGAGATGGTTTGGCTTTGGTCCTAAGTTTATCTCTCTTATCTCTCTACTCTATTCGAATCCCCGTGCAGCTGTTTGTGCTAATGGCCTAATATCTCCATTTTTAGGCCTCGGCTAGCGTTGCAGCGCATGCGCTGCTCGCTTTGCGAGGCATGCAGTATACACTATAGTGGGGAAGCTTTGTGGAAGCTCCGCCCACTCTCCGCCCATACTTCTTATTGGCTTATTTCCTCAATGCAGCCTTCCGATAGGTTTTATGCTTCTTAGTCCCGCCTCATGACGATCATGTCGTCATTTGTATCCTGCCACAGCTACTGGCCCCTTTACTTCAGGCAATATTTTGTTCCCCTACCGCCCCCCCCCCCCCTCCTGCAGTCCGTCCTTCTCAGCCCCTCCCACCCGCACTCCTGTTCGTGCATTTTCTTCGCGGCGCATAGCAAAGTTTCTGCCCCTGGAGTATTGCAGCAGAACGAGCAGGGACGCGCACGCAGTCCCTGCCTTTCCATTTGCAGCGCCATGCTGTCTTCGGCATTGCACGCACTTTACAGTGCACTGGGGCACAAGCAGGGACCTACTAGAATGCTTCTCTAACAGAACGCAGTCTGCAGTCCCCCCGGGGCACAAGCAGGCATCCACTTCAGCGTGCCGTTCTTACTGGGAAACCCGGATCAGTCCTGCACCGCTGAAGGATGTTGGAACAGCGACAATAACAAAAGTAATACATCTGAGTGGAAGCCATCCTTTTCTCCTTTGATGCTGAAAAACTTTTGATGGGCTTGAGTGTGTATTCTAAGAGAGACAAGGAAGGCCTGTGGATTAAGGGCAGCCTTTTGAAACAGGACACGGTAACGGACCAGTATAAAAAATCAGACAATAACTGTGAGTACATATAAATAGTAACAGGGCACGGAACAAGCAAAGACTGTGGGGTCACATTTTTCAGGGCCCGTTCCCTTTTTTGAACTCAGTCTAACCCCTGCCAATCACCCCCTCCGCCCTCATGTTCTTGTTTCAGGAGCGCTGCCAATGTCCTGGCGGCCTGCTCCCCTCCCTCTCCCCTCCTTATATTTGGAAACTCCAGGGACGGTTACTGGGTGGGGACACGGGTCGTGACGTCACTTCAGCCATGGCCTGGCTCATATTCTCTGAGCCAATCGCCCCCTTTGCCCTCATGTGCTTTCAGGAGTGCTGCCCTGCTCGGGGTATTGTGTCCAATGTTCAAGCGCCTGCTCCCCCACCTTAAACTTGGAAACTCCATGGGTGATGGGGACATGGGTGTGGTCTCTCGACTGAGGGATACAAGTTCACTTGTCCGCCGCCTCTCATCACACAGCACGGCCACCGTCGATCCCTAGCGCCCTGCCGCTCTCCTCTAGGCGCATTATAAAAATGTGTTGAAAAATGGTGCCCCTACCAAGGCTTTATGTTTCAACTACCTGTGCCACATCCCCATGACTCCCGGAATGTTTGACGGGTCTTGGGACACAATGCGGCTACTAATGTCCCTGGTATCAACTGGTTATGCTGTGCTGCGCCAGGGTGTTACCAAACCCCACTGCATGGCAGCAATCTAGTTTTATGCCTGTTTGTGTTTCTATTTCAAAACACATCTGCTTCCTGTATAGCTGTGGCACTGTTTTCTTTAAGGTCACACAGCACTGCGCTATGGTATGACAGTCTCTTGGTGACCCGCACCACGGCTTCAGGCTCGGGCGCTGAGCGTTGTAGCAAGCCACAGAGAGCTGCAGTGTGTTCTCACCCTCCAATATAGCGAGGTCTGGGCTTGCAGTAGAACAATATATTTTTAACTCTTTCTGGGACTGTAATGAGACTCTTGCTGCTGCTGCCGTTGCCCAATCTTGTGGACAACAAAGCTCATCAACTCAGACTTCGGAATAGGCAATAAGTCAATCCGAATAGGCAAATGCTTGTTTCTAATGCAGCGTCTCAGCGTTTCAATGAGCTATCCCGTGAACACATTAATTTATGCTGCAACTGAAAGATCAATATAGAGAACTTTTGGTCTTCCGTGCACTGCCTTCTTTTATGAATGCCCTGTGGTAACATTTATGTCTGCCATTCCATTCATTATAAAACTATGAGGTTTTATTTGATCTGCAACGTGTTTGTTTGTTTATTTAAGCCAGTTTGCTAAAAACCGTGGGAATAATTGCTAGAGCTTACCTTTTGACAGTATTTTTTAGATAGATACTAAAGTGTCAGCCAGTCTCTACAGATGTCAGATGTGTTTACATTGTATGTGTGTGTAAGTATGTATGTGGCATTTGTATAGCGCAAGCACCCAGTCAGATGACTGCAGACAGGGTTGGATTGGGATCAAAAATCAGCCTGGGCACACCCAAAAAAAGTGGCCCACATTTGCGTATTGCCTTTCCCCAAAACACTGCTTCAGCGAAGTTGTATGAGAAGAAAGGGGGTGGGGGGCATGTTCTATTAACTTCACTTAGATTTTTAAAAAAATGTACAGATTAGTTCACACTGCTGAGGCACACATGAATCCAAGGGAAACAACTTCTGCTCGGGTCCCCTGCCCCCCTCAATCAGCATCCATTAATGGGCCGGCCCAGCGAGAGAAAGGGAGTGATACCTCCGCCCATCTGCCTCTAGAAAGGCCACTCAGGCTCTCACTGGGCCGCTGGCGGCATCCTAACAGCACAGACAGCCCCCAGGCTGCCAAAAAAAGCAGCCCACAGCTAGAACTCAGCTACTGGCCCTTCGGCCATTTCCTGAGTGCCCGCATTACCAATCTGACCCTGACTGCAGGTGGTTCAAGGTAAAGTTGCAGCCAACCAGTGATTGGAGGGGTAGATGGATTCTGATAGCAGAATGGACTGTTCTTTTTCTGTGATGCAATTTTTTTTAAAGCTGTATCTTCACCTCTTTCTTTCACTGGAACGGCGTTAGCGCGCTCATGGGCTCTCGGTGCATATAGGGATGTCTTTCCAGATCCTGGGTACACAGATAGAGAAGGCTTGGTGCTTTGTTATTCCTTTAATTGCAAATCTTTGTCTCTAGTAGGATGGGTCCTGCATGTGTGTTGGTGTATGTGTGCAGGTGTACACACACAGTTGTGTTGTGCATGTGTGCTTATAGGCGCACAGACAAGGGTATATGTGTATGTGAGTCTTATATTAGTCCATCAGCAGCCTCATCAAGATTTACTGAGTCAGCCTGTCCTCGAGACACATTGAGGAAACAGGTCACATACTCTCTGCACATAAAGAATCATTACTTTGCCTCTTTTGTCCGATTCGATGTGGTTTGTTGAACTCTGCGAATGTGAACAAATGATTGATCTCCCTGCAGTGGAGAGCTCATCTGCCTCTGGGCAGGTTCCCACCAATGGCACAGCGAAAGGAGACACAAATCATAGCACAGGCCGCCAGTTCATGAATGAAACACTCTTTGATTGTTATAAATTGACCTGTTTTGTTTAGTGTACCAGAGAAATCAATATAAAACACACAAGAACACCAGGAAATGTTTCCACAGAGGATATTTAATGGGTGAATTCAACTGCATTATTTCCTTTTCAAAGTTTTGACATTCCAGCTGTATTTTTGTCTAGTGTAAGCTGCAGCCACTGGAAATAAAAAGGAACTGTTCTACAACGTCAAGACGCCCTGATAACATATTTGTAACATTGAATTGGTTTATTTACCATATCTGACAGTAGAGCAACACTCCTTTTTGGAGAGACACGTTCATAAAAACCGAAGGACTAATTTAAAGTTTTCCTGACGCGTCACTCCTTCACAAATGTGACGGATATCCTGTCTGCTTTATTACCTTCTTAGTGTATTATACCCTATGGCACGTGGAGTTTACAATTCACATATGTACACTGAAACAAGTCAAAACAGCTTGTTGTGTCAGTCTATTGTAGGCTCTGATTTGATGTCTTTCTTACCACTTGTCCAGCTGCCTCATCACACTACTTACTGGACTGTGGTGGAGCCTCATTTTATGACAGGCACTCATACCACTAAGCCTAAGAACTTTGTTTTCCTGCAAATTTATTGTAAAGATGTATACGCACCTGCATATAAAGCACGAAGGGAGCTAGTCTCCTTCCCTGCTATTTAAGCTCCTCTTTCCCCATAAGACATCTTGGGGGATATTTATTATTATGTCATGCAAAGCTTTGCATGAAAGGGAGAGAGCAGAAATGCTCCATATTTACAAAGAAATGAAGCATGTCTGCCTTCTTGTGCTGGCGCACTGTGTGCAGCCTAGCACCAAGGCAGGTATTCTTGCACATTAGTGCAAGGGTGCCTGCATTACAGGCAGGATTCTACACAAAAACCATATTGCTCTTTCCATGTGTGCCGCAAAATGCAGCACGCATGGAAAGAAGAAGTGACGAGGAGAAATAAAGATATTTCTCATCAGTACACATCCGTTGGGTAGGCACATCGTTTTGGCGCAAACCTCGCTTTACAAGCCTTTGTAACTATGGGTTTGCACCAAAAACGTGGGTGCATGCATGAAATGTCCATGCTCCAACTATGTAACACCTACCCAACGAAAAGTACTATGCGCCGCATTGCATTACTTTGAAATTACTAAAACAAGCAAAGTGACTTTGCATTGCTTAGTAGACGCCAACAAAAGTGACCCAACCCTGACACAAAATCATAGTACATCTGGGCCCTTGGTTTTTGTCTCCAGTTGCCTCTAGCTGTGCTTAGTCAGGTAGGTTGGATGATGTGATATAAATGATAGAATCTCCCTGATTCGCTGTATAGGTGCACAGTCAGGGTAATTCATTAACAGTCTTGAGAAGCCTTGTGACAGTGGTTGAGCAGGCATGAGGGGAGACCTCAGTTCCTCTCTTGCATGACTGATCCATGCCTCCTGTCATAGCGTTTCTATTTACTCCACTTCAGATCCCCTAGCATACTCCTGCTCTGTGTTGGGCCATGGTGACCAGAACACATTTTTAGGTCGAGCATTTAAGACCTGTTGTATATACTTTAGTATATACTTATATGTGTATGTACTTTGTGGGCTCTGGAGATCAGCCCTAGGACTTGTCTGCTTCCGATTAGGGGCTTTATTTTCTGTTAAACTGCCTCTATTTAACTGTCTTGATAGAAAACAACCAGTAGGGGTCAGTAAAATACCAGAATTGCTTTCTGATTAGGGACTTTCTTTTTTTAATTTTTCTGGCAACTGCCTCTATTTAACTTTTTCTTAATAGAAAACGACCAGCAAAGGTCAGTGAAATACCAGAATCACTTTAGCATTCTCTAGATTCCAGTCCATAGAAATTGTCTTCCACGAGCACCTGTAGACAATAATATTTTTTCAAATCTTGCATTTTCTGTGATATGACCACCGAAGGGCCTGCTTTTATATTAAAAACAGAGCTTTGGACTATACCATTTCCCGCTAGAAGGCAATATTTCTCTCCCTGTGTTCCTATACCTGGCGTGTCACGCAGTTTGATGCTTACTTTCTCGCCATGCTAAAGAACAGTAGATGTTTCAGCACCCAGGCTAATCTGCTGCATAGCTAAATACATGTAAGGACCCATTGCAAATGCTTGTTTGATTTAGGTAGAGGTGTCCGTCAGGGATGCCCTCTGTCTTCACTCCTTTTCAATTTGGCTCTGGAACCTTTTCTTTCAAAAATTCGTCAAAACCAAGACATATATGGATTCGAAGTTAAAACAGCCCATATCAAATTTGCAGCTTATGCGGACGATATTTTGCTTTTTATATCGCAACCAACTGAAACTATTCCTGCTTTTTTAGCAGAAGTTCGCTCCTTTTCTTCTGTATCAGGATACAAGTTGAACACTGACAAGTGCGAGATTTTGCCCCTTACCAAATACACTTTTAAGGACAATTTTGTTCCCTCTCATTTTTCATGGAGCCCTAAACATATTAAATATCTTGGAATTCATTTCGCTCCTTTAATTCCTGACACAGTGTCCATCTGTATGAATAAATGTATTCCAAAAATCTCTGATTTGACAGCTAAGTGGCATCCTTTGTATTTGTCTTGGTGGGGTCGCCTCGATACAATTGAAATGATGCTATCCCCTATAGTGCTATATACCATCTCCAATATTCCAGTGCCTATATCCGCCAAATTGATTAAAAAGATTAACTCCATTCTTTCCTCCTTTCTATGGAAAAATGGGAAACCTCGTATGTCGTTGGCCAAATTGACCCGCCCTAAATCAGAGGGGGGAGTTAATTTTCCCAACTTTTTTACATATCACAAGTCTTTCCTATTACGCCAATCTGCACATTGGCTAAGGGAGACAGTGCATGTGTGTCCTTTGTGGACTCTTGTTGAAAGCCTATTTTTATCTCCCTTTTCTTTTCAAAGTATCTCTCCTTCTCCCGCAAGCCACAGTCTTTATCAACTCCTATAATTAAACTCACATCCCTACTCCTAGGATCAAGCTCTTCTTCAATACCGGAAAGTTTTGATTCCTTGTGCAACTTACCAATCTGGCATAATAAGTCCTTGTTGATCCGGGGAAGACCTTTCTATTGGAAGTCTTGGAGGCAGAAGGGTTTGATCTGGGTCCATCAATTATTTTCTCAGTCAGAATTTATATCTTTTCCCTCACTTAGCACAATATATGGTTTACCTGTCTCTTTCCTACCCAAGTATAATCTCCTTAGGGGGGCGGTGCTAGACGTTTCCACCAAATTTACTACTGTATCAGTAGATACCCACTCCGTTGCTCCAAATCATGACCTTCATACCTTACTTCACACCCAACCTAGAGCCTCTGTTCTTTACACCCACTTACATTGCCCTAGTGTTGCTGGACAAAAATCTAAGGTGGAAATTGTGTGGGAGCATGAATTACAAGCGTATTGGCCAGTCTCTTTCTGGAGAAAAATTTGGACAAAGATAAGAAAGTCCTCAAGGGCCGCTAATACGACGCAAATATTGTTTTTTATTTATAATAGGCTTTTGCTTTCTCCAAGTACGCTAAGCAAACAATATCCCTCAACAGCAGATAATTGTTGGACATGCTCCTCCCCGGGTGCTGATTTGTTTCATATGTTGTTTTCTTGCTCTTTTGTTCACAGTTTCTGGAAACGTGTATGGTCTCAAATTAACTCAATTTTTAGTACTAGTTTTTCGTTTACCTTTATCAACGTGTTTCTGGGAAGTCTCTCCCCGATCTGGAAGGACTGCTCGTCAAATGTCAGAATTGTTGATTTGTTATTAGCAGTTGCCTTTCAGCAAATTACCAAGAATTGGAAAGACTTCACCAGGATCTCTTACCAGGCTTGGTGGAACGCAGTTTGCCACAACCACAGGTTAGATACCTCTTTTGTATACCCTGTCTCTTTGGCGACCAGACGCCTGAACCTATGGTCACCTGTTACATTGTTTATCGATGCACACGCTAGGCGTTCTTTTGTGATATTGCCATCTCAACAAGAAGTCCTCAAACCACCATGATCCCTCTGCACATTCCTATATTTGATTTTGCTAACAATTGTATTTATTGTATACTTTAAATGTACTAGCCCTAAATCTCACTGTATTATGTTCCAACTTATGCAATTACTTTTTGGAATCTCATTTTGTGTTCTTTTAATCTCTGTAATATGGTGACATATGTTTAACCTAAGTATTGATTGTTGACACCTTTATTATTCCAATAAATTTCTTCTTTAAAACTTAAAAAAGAGTTAGAAACTTCTACAGAAGGAGTCGTAGCACTAAGGTAAATGTCTTAGGGCATTTTCAGTTCTTACAGTTAATACCGCATTATCCCATACAGAAAGCGGTGGTGAGGAGTGCTTAGAGTCAAAAACATTACATTTCACCCTAGGTAACAAAGGAAACCTCTTTGATGTTTCACCATCTTATCCATGGGCCACCACCAAACAATCATCCCAAGGAGCCGGCTGGACAAGGTTCGCCAGGGCTGAGTCAGTACTGAAATTATGCAGGACAGGCTGAAGTTTCCTACTGTGAGGAAATCTAAAAATAAACTATTGTTCTGCGACAGAACACTAATGTTCAGTAATATCATTAAGCACACGTCACTGATGTATTGTGCATGGTCCTAACCGAAATCCTTTTTAGGCGCATGCGCATGTGCTGCCTCTCCGAGGCATTAAGTAATCAGTATGTTGGGTGAAACTCAAGGTAATTTCTACTGCTGCTTGCCATTGGTTTAACTCTGGCATTGCTCTTCTTATCGGGCTTTTCATTGGCTGCTGTTCCGATACTCACTTCCGTTTATTCCGGAAGCAGCACCGCCTAACTACAGTTTTCGTCCGCTTTTGTGTGTTCATCTGTAGTTGGTGAGCACTATATTTTTTTAGGGTCTCCTCGTCTTCCTCCTCCGGCTTCACCATGGACTCCCAGCGACCCCCACGGAAGCCGGTAGGGAGCAGCTCGCCATGCCTGCTTCACTGGCAGTTATACACATTCCGGGCGCTGCGCTTCTTTCACCATAGTCTACTTTCCAACGCAAAAGCAGCTTTTTCTTTAAACATAGGGCGTGACCGTCGCTGCTTAGACTGCCCGCGTTCCGTGATCTCCAGAAAACAAACTCCGCGCGTACACTCAGAGCTGTTAAGAGTCCGTCCTGAAAGGGAAATATTTCGGATGGATTTGTGTCTTTACACTGACAGGGAGGCATGCTAAAGTGTCGCATAATTTGGGCGTCTCCTGTCGCATAATTCCAATGGCCCTGCATATACTAACCCCGAATACCTACAACAACGCTACAATGTATACAGCAAAGTAACTAATATCTTTTGTTTAATAACGGGACTCGATTTGTAATGGAGAGCGTTGGTCCGTTGTATTTGTTATCAAACACAACAGCGTGTGACTGGGAACTTGCCTTTCGGGGTTTAGAGTGGGGGCGGGTCACGGTGGGGAGGGGTCGTCTAGCCCTGCTGCTTTAAGAAAGTTCAATCATGCAAGTTCATCAAAGTTTAAAAAGTTTTTGTGGAAAAATGTTTTTGCGGCCGCTTCCTGTGATTGGGCTGGAGGTTCCCAGGGAGACAGTGATGCAGTGGGGAGGGCCTGGATCCCAGCCCAGCTGAGCTGCATTTCCAACACAAGCGGCACATTTCCTTGCCCCTTCCCCCCTCTCTCTAATTGATGGTCAAATTGAAAAGCAGCAGAAACAATACGCAGGCTGCAGTCAGGACCTCCCCCCTCGTTGCTGATTAGCACCTTTTTTTCCCTCTCCATTGGGGTTTCTGCCTCAGCCAACTCCATGTGAACCCAGAGGGTATAAAGCAACCTCCCGCCCAGTCCTCCTCTGCACCTTCACAGCGCATTTTCACACACTAAAAGCACACAACTTTTTCTTCCACATGTGGAAATGTACAGCTCCGCAAACAATGGTGCCTTAAAGCCACTGCACTGAAGTTGTAATCTCGGTACCTGTGCTCCCCTGGGCCCTGTCTCCAGCCGCTCCCCTGGCCCTGCGCCTCCTCTCCGGCAGTAAACTCAAGCCCCAGCAGACAGGGATATTTAACACCCGCCCCTGCCCAGCCCCCCCTTTACTGGTGTGCTTTTGTGATACACCACCCTACCGCAACAATACATGCCCCCACATATGCTTTTTAACCTGTCTTTACCAAGTCCCTCGTGCTGTATTTACAACTGTTGGTATTTACTTTCGCTTTTCAGCAGTCGCGTTTTACTTTTTTTTCTCCCTCTATCAGGCCCCTTCTGCTTTTGTGATAAACAGTAAAAAAAAGCTCTGGCAGGTAACAATAAATGAAATATATATGTGTCTAGCGCCAAAGCACTCTTAGGACATCAGTGCGCTGCACAAGTGACTTCCATTCCGATATAAAACCACATGTGGAAATGCACAGCTCCGCAAACAATGGTGCCTTAAACCCATTGCACTGAAGTTGTAATCTCGGTACCTGTGCTCCAGTGGCCCCTGTCTCCAGCCGCTCCCCTGGCCCTGCGCCTCCTCTCCGGCAGTAAACACAAGCCCCAGCAGACAGGGATATTTAACACCCGCCCCTGCCCAGCCCCCCCTTCACTGGTGGCTAATGAGCCCCGGACTGGAGGAACAAGTTCTCTTTGAAGATCCCCAACGAACCAGAGGCCGGCAGAGCCCAGCCCCGGACCAGAGCAGCAGATTGGGAATGTTGTAAAATGGGCCCCTACTCTATGCATGTGTACTTCTGTGCAGCCAAACCAGGGGTGCACAGGAATTTAGACCCCTGGGGCCCCGTGCAACTGAATCTGCTGCACTACTGATAGTTGCACCGTCTGTAAAATGGAATAAAGTGTTCTGAGGCAGCTGGTGTCATAGGAAAAGCTTAGTAAATAAATGTACTGTTAGAAATGGGATCTCTGGTTGGCTAAGGCTTGCGCCAAAGCCAGGCAGAGACCACCACTCTAGTCAGGGCGAGGGAGTTACACGCCAAAGATAACCCCTGCTCACCCCCTTGGTAGCTTGGCACGAGCAGTCAGGCTTATCCCGGAGGCAATGTGTAAAGCGTTTGCGCAACACACACACGGCAACAACATACTAGGCACACCACAAAAAGGAACTCCACACAAGGTGATATAAAAATTAGCCTTTGTATTATCATAAAACACATTAGATGGTAATCACACAATATACACTGTGCCAACGGGCACTGGGCAATATTTACAGGGGATTATATACACGACAGGGCCACATGGACCACTGTCAGAATCATCACTTAGTAAAAATAGTAAATGTAAGACATATCATAAACGTAGAACACAACCAGTAATTACTGGCAAAACCTCGTACTCAGCATCACCCTGCAATCATAAATCATATTATGCACAGTATCACATTAGGCGCAAAATACCTCATACGCCAACCTCATAAGCCTAAACACATTATGCACACATCTCCTAGGTCTAAACGCATTAGACCCTAACCTCCTAGTCATAACTCACATTAGAGGCATAACTCACATTAGGGAATAACTCACAACCTAAACGCATTAGGTAATAATAACCTTACAAGCATAACCATATTATGCAAAACCTCATAATCATGAAAGTACATTAGAGGCATAAAACAGGGTGCGTAAATCATAGTAAATGCATCACATTTCCTAGCACCACATAACTCGCATTAGCACATAACCTCCTAGTAAAAAGAACCATAGCAGAGGCGTAAATCACATTAGGGCCTGGCGCCCTACAAACCTAACAGTCCCCCTGGCCAACGGGCCATCTCTAAGGGGCTCAAATGCCCTAGGTCCAAAAGTCAGGGCGGCTGCCAAGGCAGCAGGAGTCAAGGGTGCGCAATTGCGCAGACCTAAACGTTGCAGCTGCCCACTACTTGCTGGGCAGCTGGGAATATCACATGAGGGCCTAAACGATGCAGCTGGCACTAAGTGCTGCGCAGCTGTGAGGACCAAATGTGGGCCCTGGGCACTCACTGTGCCCTCTAAACAAATGTGCCCAAATTGGCACGAGCACCGACAATGTGCTCTGATCTGGAAGCCCCCCCACGACGTTGCAGCTGCCCTTTAGCGAAACGGGGCAGCTGTGGAGGAATGGCCAAACAAAGGGGGGAAAGCATGGGCCCCTCTTGCAATAATCATGCTATCGTTGGAGCCACGCAGGCTCATAAACAACCTATACCCCTTGTAGGAGCCACGCCGGCTCTGAAACAATTATGCCCACGTGTGAGCCCTACGGGCTCTAAAAACAATTATGCCAGCAACGGTGGAGAGGACCGCTCAGACTCTTGGCCCAGCCCCTACTCACCGGAGCTTCTTTTGGGGACTCGCCGGTCTTCAGGTCGGGTCAGCAACTGGCGGGGCTCTCTCCGCTTACGAGGGCCCCCGCCTCGAATCCGGCCGGCACTTCGCTTTTCACCCGGGCCCCCTCCTGGGACCCGGAACTTGAATTTGGAGCCTGCGAGGCTCCGGGCTTTCTCTTGGCACGTCCCAGCGCGGGGTGGGCTCCCGCCTGGGGCCTCCGGCAGCACTGCTCTTCCGCTTCCTGAGCAGGCCCTGCCCCCGTCACCACGAAGGTTGCCTGACTTCCTGTGCGGCCATCGGGCCGCGGTGGTGATTCTCGATCTCGGGGGCCATGAGGGGTAGGCTCCCTCATAATTTAAAATATACAGCAGGGTGGGCTTCTGCTATTTAAATAAAATTATAAGCGGGGTGGGCACCCGCCAGAAATAGCGAGAAATGTGGGGTAGGCACCCGTCAGAAATAGCGACAAATGCGGGGTAGGCACCCGCCAGGACTAGCGAGAAATGCGGGGTAGGCACCCACCAGGAATAGCGAGAAATGCGGGGTAGGCACCCGCCGCTTCTAGGCATCACGGGGGGAATCCCTATGCTGGGGATTCCCTCAGCAAGGGCCGCAGCTCGGCGCTGCGCAGCCCCCAGGCTCTCCCTCTCCTCTGGGGAAAGTCCAGGACAAAGCGCTCACAGGGCGCAGAGGACAGCAAAAGGGTCCTGGGTCCTGGAAAAGAGCACGTCCCAGAAAAATGTCCCAAAAGGTGAAAAGGGCAATGCAGGGCCCAGGGAGGCAAGCCCTCCTGGCAGCCCCCCCTGGGCCCCAGCAGCAGCACGCCCCGGCAGGAACAGCACCAAAAACTGAACAACATCATAGGGTCACAGCCCCTATATTTATATGAACATTTCCTTTGTCTAGAGGTGCAGGGTTTGGGGATACCAGTCAGAACTGGTTTAGGGGCGCTTTGGAGCACTTTGTTTTGCTCAGCCCCTCTTTCCTTTTCATAGTGTAGGCTGGGGACATCAGACGCACCACAGGAGGTGGAGCCAGCATTGTGGAGGGAAGGCCCAGCCCTATTCAGGTCCCAGGTGCAACTCCTCCCACCCATCTACATGGAGATCTCTCCATTCAGCCCTGCGCTGACTCACCCTGCCCCTCCTGGAGCCACACACACCTCGCAGCCCCTGTCACTCACAAGCCAGACATGCAATTCACATCAGGCAGGCAGACACACAGCACACAGAAATGCCAACTTCTAGAAGTGGCACTTCTCCACCAGTCACCATAAATCTGCACACACCATTGCACAGCATTTACTCTCACGAATTCAGACATACTAAACTTGACCACACTGCTCCTCTCATAACAGGAATTACCACTGACACACTCCTCCTCAATGCATTCCTATGGGAGGGCAGGCCAGTCTCACCACACACGCACAGCGCGCACGCGCTTTACACTGGACCACAGTGCTAAAGTGTCCAGAGACTTAAAACTACTAACACCAAATTTCATACAAGGCAAAAAGTTTAGGGGTGAACCTGCCAAAAAGGGCCAAGTCCAACATGTACTATATGTCAAAATTAAATGATCATACCAGGCCATCAAAGAAATGCAGAACACAAACTCACTGTTATCCTTGAAGTGCTTACCAAGGCTGTTATCTGTGTATAGCACTCCAGAAACTTAAAATGAGGCTTGTGCTTAAAGGGCCCGAGGCTGCTTCTATCTCTTTGGGTTTAAAGGCGCCGATAATTCCATACAAACAACATGTTCAATCGATTGTGGAAGACAAGGGGGCAATCGGTTTGGAGAATTCATCATATTTTACGCAAGAGGCAGCTCCTAAAAATTCAGTTCTCTTGCTAGACTGAAGATAGACTGCTTTCGGTTCAGAAGTATGACCATACCTGCATTAATGAGTTTTTTTTGTCTCTTAATTGGCCCATGTGAGGAAGTTCTTTGATTCTGACTCAGATGAGACATTTTCTTGTAAATTTGCTTAGTTTGTGCACTGCTGCCGTGCAGGCAGGATACCTACGTCAGCTGAACACTTGCTGCTGACGCCTATTTGCATCTTACAGTTCGCAGGTTCGAAAACCAGCAGTTGACTTTGCCTTTCATCCTTCAGGGGTCGATAAAAAACCTAGAAGTGCGCTCTAGAATCTTCTGTAATTCCAATGCTGTTAAACAAAAACGATGCTGTCGGGCACTGTAGGTACTACAGGTCTCATTCATTTCTATGCTTAAAACCAGGCTAAAATTGTCTTTGCCCTGTGTATTTTATTTAAATTAAGGAGATGAGGAATCGTATGTTGAATGTTAGAAATTAGGTTCATGCTCTCTCCAGCTAATCAGAGGTTATGTAACATCTGTCTTCTATTTCTTCGGTCAATTAATAAGGGTACATTAATAATCTTCCTACTCCTTCTAAATAAAAAAATCCTGATTTTTTTTAAAAATACACAGGCACATATTATATTCATATTTTTTTACTTACTAAAGGTTAGCAGCAACGAACACAAGCATACCCTGCAGCCACGGTAAGGGGCACAGCAATGTTATAGTATTTATTGATATTTATAGCAGTTTTATGTAGCGTGAACGTGCCCAAAGCATTTACAATGCAATATGGCATTGTAAATGACGATGCCTTTTGTGTATGTGTTAAGAAAACCTACAAAGTGTGTGTTTACGCACCACTTGCAGGTTTTCAAAAACATAAATAAAAGGCAGTGTCATTTACAATGTCAATAGCACAAACTCGCGCAAATGCGAGACCTATTGCATTGCAAATGCTTGTTTTTGTTACTGTGTAAGAACATCTTAATTTTGAGATCTGAGCAAAACTGAGCAGCGCGTGCGATATCACCGTTGACAATGGTTATTACTACAGGATTTCAGTAGGGTTTAGCATTGTGAGCAAATATATTGACAAACAGATGTGTTAAAATATTTACTGGTAACGTTTAAAAATATTTTGTTTGCTTTCTGTTATCACACCTAATGGCTGTTGGTACAGGACTCGGGCAAATGCAGAGAAGTGAGACAAATATATAGGTGGAGGGGAGTGGTTGTTTCGGTGATTACACTATATACTCGACAATGGATTCATGGATTTGGGTTGTGATCCTGGCAGGGCCGTTTCTACCATTAGGCAAGACTAGGCGGCCGCCTAGGGCGGCAAAAGGGGGAGGGCGGCAAAATGCAAGTTCTTTTATATCTAATGCACAATGCTGCCAAGGTTTCAGATTGCCATGTGGGCTAGGTAATTAACGAAAGAGTGAAGAAAGATTAAGAAATGAAGGTGGGGTCTCTGCAAGAATGGTTAACACAGCAGAGGAGGCGGGGGGCAGGGAGGTCAGGAACGTGAGGGGTAACGCGGAGAAGGAGGAGATACAGGGAAAGGGGGAGAATGATGGAGGAGGCAAAGATAGCAATAAAGGGTTAGGCGGCGCGCGGGAGGCCTCCGAAGAAGTGGTATGCAAGAGAGGTAAAGCTGCACGAGACACCAGCGCGTGAGGCAGAGGGCGAGGATGGGTCTGGCGCGAGGCTGGAGAAGAAGGGGTATGCATGAGAGGTGAAGCTGCATGAGACGGCAGCGCGTGAGGCAGAGAGCGAGGCTGGAGTCTGGCGCGCACCGCACGAGGCCGGGATCTGGCGCGAGGCTGGAGCCCTGGAGCGAGGGCGGTTGGGAGGGAGGGCGCTAGAGGGCCGCGTGGAGAGGACGAGGCTCAGGGACGTGCAGGAGGCACTGCGAGAGACGGCACAGCGGAGCGGGGATAACGGGGAGGGAAAGGAGGGTGGGATAGAGGGAGGGGGAGGGGACAGCTGAGGTGCTGCGGTGATTCGGGCGAGAGAGAGGGGAGGGGGTGAAGAGGGCACGGGAACTGTAGGGGCGGAGGGGGGGTAAAAGAGGCGGAAAAGACGATTGGGGGCACACAGCCTACTTGTATGTATATGAGGCTAGCACCGAGAGGGCCAGGGGAGGCGCTGGAAGGGTGAGCAGAGAGGGTCAGAGGAGGAGGGCTCAACGAAGGAGTCACGGAGAGGGACACACACCCGTGGGGGGCCATCCTGACCCTTGTAATGTAAATACCGAGGGAAAGTGGCTAGAGAGGAGGGAGAGCGAGAGAGGAGGCTGGAGAGAACGAGAGGGAAGGAGGTAGGGGCATACAGAAGAGGGGGGGCGAAGGAGGCAGGGAGGCAGGGCCTGGGAGAGGCCAGGCTGTAGAGACATGGAGAAGGAAGAGCAGGGCAGTGTGGAAGACCTAGGGGCAGAGACCAGGGGAGGCGGGGAGCTGAAGGTCTGTTGTGGATGGAACTGGCAGAGACATGTAGGCGGGTGGGAAGGAGGGTATGGGGCGTAGTGTGGCAGGTGAAGGTTGCGGACGGGGTAGAAGGTAGGAGCAGTGGTGGCAACGAGGAGGGCTGAAAGTTCAGGGGTAGAGGTCCGCCCCATTGAGCTAACCAACACAGGAGCTCCGTCTGTGAGACTCGGCAGCACATCTGGCCATGATGCTGCACGGCTCATCCGTACAGCGGAGGACTCATCAGCACACCCAGCCATCAGGACAGTAGGGATTCCCATAAAACCCTCCCACATACCTGGACATACCTTGGGCTCATCAGCATATCAGGGCATCATGCAAGACGTATCCATACAGCATAGGAAACCCAAGAGTCATCAGCACGCCCAGGTATGCAGTTAGACTCGTCAGTAGCACCGGTCGGGCTCTAAGAGGCATTAGTATAGCAGTGGACTGAGTAAAACTCATCAGCACTTCCAGACTCATCAGCTGGTAAATCGGCTGCGCCACGAGATTAACCAGCACAGCAGGGACACTGCGCGATATATCAGCAGAGCAGCCTGTGCTCCAAGACTTTTTAACATTGTTAACACAACCCAGCCTTCCAGGAGGACTCATCAGCACATATGGCGTTTCAGCTAGGTCCTTCGGTGGCAGGATATCGGATGTTGGCATGCAGTGCTGCCAATGCCATATTCATTAACGCACAAAAGCCACCCTGGGTCAACAAAAGTGAGCAAGATCAGTGGTTGGAGTGTGAGAGGAAAGATAGGGGGGGGGGTTCCTTTTTATAGGACGAATTCCCTCACTCACCCAAGGGTGACATGCTTCATCATAGGGAACATCCTCGCACTGCGAATCTGGTCGCATTGCGGGCTACAACCCCCTCTCTGAGAGGGAGGAGCTCAGGGATGTTTTGATGATAAGGGACAGGAGGTATACTAAAACCTGTGATGAGCCTTGGAGTCGAGGGAGTGTGTGAGACTCAGACAAATAAAGTGTGGGTGAAGGTTTAAAACTGGCTACTTGGTGTGTGAATATCAATTTTATTTGGTACACCCAAGGGTCAGGGTTAAAAACAATTATGCCACCACGCCTGGAAAATTCAACCTAGCATGGTGAATGTGAAGTCGGGTCGACATGTTTCAGCCTAATTGCCCTCAAATCAGGTGCTATGGCTTTCTTCAGGACCTCATGGATGAAGTGAAAAAAGTGGGGTATGACACCAAATCAAACTTAGGATGGTGTACAAACGATGTTGCGACTGGCGAAACTGGCGTCAGTCGTATGAGGCTGGAGTTCAGCGGTGTCCCCAGAGATGGCGGGGACACAGTTACATACTCATCCTCGGCGCACACAAAGAAGTTTGTTATACCCTCTGCTCAAAGGCCGAAGGTGCCTCGGAGTGCGTCCTCGGACTGATCTTGCTCACTTTTGTTGACCCAGGGTGGCTTTTGTGTGTTACTAGTAATTTGCTGGGGAGCCACCCCCTGCTGGTCTTTAAACCTCCTCAGGCCTCCTTTTGTGTTAATAATGCCATATTCATTGCCAGGCAGCAGGCCAGTGTGCGCCGCCAGTAGCATTGCGCCAGGTGGTTTGAGGCGGGTCGAGTCCATCATGGGAATCGCCAGTATTGGACCCTGATACCGCGGAGGGGCAAGGTGCGTTGCATTGCTCACTCTCTCGGCTTTGCAATCCAGGCACGCAGGTTATCGGTCCCGAGACCAAGCAGTGTGTGGCCACCACCCTTATCCCCGCTGCCGTGCAGACCAGTTGCTTTGCCCCTTAGCCCCCCTCACAGAGTCGGGGCAGCAGCACCTGCTCCAGTCCAGGCGCCCTGAGGCAGTAGTCGATGAGCGGCTCAGCCAATCCCTGCAAGCGGTGCAATATAATCAGCCCCGCGGCCCTAGTCGCCACCACCCGGGGCTTCTACCATCTCACCTCCTATGCAGTGCAGGGACGCGCGCTGGGGGCCGCAGGCAGCGATATCATCAGCCCCCCCCTCCGGGTATCAGTTCTGGGGCTTGACGGCCGTGGCTGGGAGCCTCTATAGTCTCGCAGCCTTTGTTCTGATCGTAGTGTGGGACAGGCTCTGGCTGGCCCTCTCCGTTTGAGAGGCCTGAGATCTGCCCCTGAGCTGCACTGCACAGCAGCCCAAAACTTTTGAAGAACTGCTACGGCGACCTGCCTATTGTTTCAGAAACAACTCTGACTGTGACGTCTATTAATTACTTTGTACCACTTTGCAGGCCGAGCTCTAGCAGCTGAGCCAGAGCCCCATAGCCTGTCAGGAGGACCGCGCTGCCACTGCAGCTGTAACTGGTGCATTATAGCAGCCCCCAGCACTTGACAGCTGAGGCACTATAAGGCGTGACATTGCATTTCAGTGCGGTGATGCGGACCACCACACTGAAATGCGTGAGTCTAATGCCCGATGCGTGATTCTTGACGGGGCTGAATGCATTAATTCTTCTAGCCTGGATGACAGGGGGAGAGAGTGATGGTAGTAAAAGGGAGGGGGCGGCATTTTTCAATTCTCGCCTAGGGCGGCAAAACACCTAGAAACGGCCCTGGATCCTGGTGGAATGATTGGATCCTCTGTACCACTTTTTCAGAAGTCCTAATAAAGTCCTACAACATAAAAAAAAAAAGATGGTCTTCCTGTGTCTGCGAAAATGCCGGGGATTATTCACGCGTTTATGTCCATCAATGAAGAGCCTATGATGCAGAACTTATTTTTATTTTTGTGCAACATCACAATGACAGAATGTTATGTATTAAACAAATTGTCACATTTTGTTATGTATAACATGTACAAAGCAGGCAAATTTATTATCAGAAACCCTTCCTTTCATTCAGACTAATTTTTGCTCGGACACTTTATTTTCGTGCATTCGTTCATATTTGTCTCTTCTAGATCACTTTGCACATTTGTTCTTTTTCTGCCAGAGTTTATTTTAAAATCATTTTGCTTTTATCTTCTAAGCTCATTGGAATATTTTCATTTGGAGCAGGCTTGCTTTAAAACTCTTGGCACATTTGCAGTTTTAGCTTATCAGACAATCTCGACATGCACATATTTTAAGATCTCTCAGAGCACACATTGTTTTCTTGTGCATATCATTTTGTTACTTATTCTAAATGATTTGACTATTTCACCACTATTTCATTATGTCTTTCCAATCTGGTTTGTTTATTGTTCATTTACATAATTTATGTGAAGTGTGCTTGCATCTAATTTTCTGTTTAGTACTTCTCTTACTGGTTTTTATCACTGCTGTACTGGTAATTATGTTTACTGCATAAATCTAGTATTATACAAGATGAAGTGAGAGCCTTTGCTAATTAATTTATGGTAGAATTTCTGAATCCACTTAGCCCCCCCCACTGGTCATGCAGATCGACCGATTTTGATGGACGTATTGAAATTGTTTTACTTCACCTCTCACCTAATGCTAAGCTTAGAGAACATCAGGAAAGGTGAAGCCTGAGACCCTGAAAGTAATTGTTTTAGTTGGTTTTTGCATATGTCCACATACTGCTTGAGCTAGCTACCACGAGTGAGCAAAGTGTTCCTCACAGATCTGATTACCTTTTGGAAGTCACATTATTTTCACTTGGTGGAAGCTAGAGCACAGCTCACAATAAGGCTATGATCTATCTTCCCCTAGTTTAACAATCCTATAACCTAAAACCACAATTCAATTTACTGAAAACAATACTGAAGCATAATGGCTTGATTCATGTAGAAGTCAGTCACAATCTATGGAAGAAATTGAGGGCTTTTTCTGATGACCCAATTTGAACCCTTGCTTAATATTTATTCAACAAAAGAGTAGATGTTGTGAAGACCTTCTATCTATGTCCTGGGGGTTCTTAAAAAGCACAATACCAATATTACTTAGTAGTTAGCATGCTCCATCATCAATTGCAAAAGGCATTTATGGGTTAACATTTGATGTCGTATCAGCAGAACTGGTGATGTACCTGGGATGTGATGTCGACAGCGGTCTGTGGTTCTGTTGTGAAGTAAAGGGGTGCTGGGAGTTTGCCTAGCAAGCTTTTCAGAGCTTCTTCAACGTGGTGGAGATTGACACCTTGCTGATTCTCATTTTGGTCCTTCTTGAGTTTCTCCAGTTTCTGACGGAAGAGGAAGGTTGGTTCTATGGTATTATACAGGTGGGTCAGAGTTTCCCTTGTCACATACTTCTGCAGGCTGACACCTTGATCCAAGAAAAGTTGCACAAAATTTGGCTTATCTTCCATCAGAGCAATCGTTAGAACTGGGTACAAGTCTTCAGGCTGTAAAAACAGAAAATCCATTATTCATCAGGGTAGCACTTGTGTCTGCATTTATTCATAAATTCATTGATTTAGAGAGCTATGTGAAATGCTGTACGCAGAACACTCTATAAATGGAACCAGCTGGGGCTAAATGAAGGAAAGGTGTTTAGGTGGTAACTGGGAGACAATTCAATTGGGAAGTTGACATTATACTAGACAAAAACAACATCAATAGATAGAGAATGTTCTTTGACAATTATTGCAGGACAGTCAGTGCCCACAGGAAAGTTGTGCGTTCACTACTTCTAGATTAAAAGGCACACACGCTCTACTATTTAAAGGCCGTTCTCCTGTGCAAAAATGTAGACAAATCTAGGGAACCTGATTCAAAATGAGGTGTTTGTGGTTAATGATCCAAAACTTGCAAAGCCCGGAGAGGCTATCAGTAAACATCTATTGGTCTCCCAAAGCAACCAGAGACCAAAATACACACAGATGCCGGATATGAGAATGGACACTGCAACATCAGCCACAAATCTAACCTCTCCTGAGCCAGGGGTTCATCTAGGCTCAATAAAGGAAAAAATGTGATGTTCAAGGTTTGCTATCTGACCAGAAGGCTTCTGCAGCCACTCATGAAGCAGGTATGGGTAAAACTATGGCTAGTCATCTACACAAAGATAAAATATCTTAAGAACACTAGTAGATGGCTAGAGAGACACAACATTGTCCATTATACAAAGCACAACAATGTCTCTCACTCTCTCTTGCTCTCTCTTCCATCCCCGTATCAGAGGGTTGCAAGCACAGTGACTGCTCCTCAACTCAATACAATTACAATGCATTCTTTACACAGACAGGAATGTTGAATAAAAAATTGCATTTCAGAGACTTTTAAAGCTACAAAATTAGCAGCAGAGGCTCAGTGGGGAACGTGGCGGTTTTGGTGCAGCAGTTGATGGTGCGGCGGAGCTGGGGGGCAATGGCGGAGGATGCTCTGTGGTAGATGTGGTACGGGCATGGGTCCGTTGGGGCCCCTGAGTGGATGCTCTTCATGGTCTTGAGCGTGTCCTCTATCGTGAGGGGGTCCAGCAGAGCATGGTCTGTTAAGGGGGCGGCTTGGTTGTCTCTGATGGTGGCGGGTGTGGCGGCCAGATCTAGGGAGTCAAAGCTGTCGTAGATCATCTTGATCTCGTGGTGGAAGAGGTCTTGGGAGGCGGGAATGTCTGAGGTCTCGCTGTTGGGCCTGGTGAACTCCTTGATGATGGTGAAGAGTTCTTTGTTGTTGTGTGCGTTTGCATTGATTCTGTCCCAGATGACCATTTTCTTATTGGCTTTGAGGAGGAGGTGGTGTGTGTTGGCGGCGGGGGGTCTGTAGGCGGCCGAGCACGACCCACAGCCAGTTCTCCTGCCGCCACAGACCTTCACCACCGCCCGACCGCCAACACCGCCGACGCCCTAAGATGCATCCTGCTCAACGTGCGCTCCATGCACAGACACGCCGTGGAGATCTGGAACCTCCTGGACTCACTCACACCCGACATCGCCTTCCTCACGGAAACCTGGACTAACGCCTCCTCCGCCCCTGACATCGCCATCCCGGACAGATACAAGATCCAGAGGAAGGACCGCCCCAACCACCCGGGAGGAGGCCTCGCCATCGCGCACAAAAACTCCCTCCGCCTCACCACATCCAGCGAAACCTTCCCCTCTGCCGAACACCTGCACTTCCAGGTCCAGACCAGCCCCAACTCCACACTCCGCGGCACCCTCGCCTACAGAACCCCCGGGCCCTCTTCGCCGACACCATCACTGACCTCATCGCACCCCACGCCATCGCCGCCATGGACTACATACTCATCGGAGACCTGAACTTCCACATCGACAACCCCAGCGACCAGAACTCCGCCACCCTCCTTGACAATCTCGCCAACATCGGACTAAAACTCGTCACCACACCGACCCACAAGGCAGGACACTGCCTCGACCCCATCTTCGCCGAAGGAAATAGCGTCCGCTTCAGTCACACCACGCAACACCCATGGACCGACCACCACTGCGTACACTTCCACGGTGACAAACCCAAACCACCCACACCCGCTCCGCGCCCCCGCAAAGGAACTGGAGCAAAGTCACAGAGGAGCAACTCAACTCCGTCCTCAACCGCAACACCCCCACCGCTGCAACTGACGCCAATCTCGCAGCCAGGGAACTCCACACTTGGATCTCCAACTGCGCAGACAAGCTCGCCCGCTATGCAACCCCGACATACAGCACCCTAGGAAAGCCGCCTGGTTCACCATCGACCTCCAAGAAGCCAGGCGCACCTGCAGACGCCTGGAGAAGAACTGGAGAAACAGCAAGACACCGGAAAACCACACCACCTACAAGAACGCCATGACGGAATACCACCAACACATCAGAACCACCAAAAGGATCTTCATCCACAATAAAATCCTCGTCCACTCCAGCAATTCCAAGCAACTCTTCAGCCTCATCCAGGAATTCACCAAGCCCCGCAGCCAAGCCACGAACATCACCCCCTCCCAGGACCTCTGCGACAAGCTCGGATCCTACTTCCACCTGAAGATCAAAAACCTCTACGACAACTTCAACTACCACACACCTGACTCCGCAGCCACCCGCCCTCCGGCAACGCCAGCCAGCCCACCATCTCCTCCTGGACCCCGGTCACGACCGAAGAGACTGCATCGACCATGAAAGGCATCCACTCAGGGGCTCCCACAGATCCCTGCCCACCACACATCTACCACAGAGCCGCAATCGCCATCGCTCCCGTACTACAAAGCACCATCAACACCACCTTCGAGACCGGCACCTTTCCCGACATCTGGAAACGCGCAGAAGTCAGGCCCCTGCTCAAGAAGCCCTAAGCAGACCCTACGGACCTCAAGAGACCGTCAACGCAGAGCTGACAAGGTTCATCGAAGACAACGCCGTCCTCGACCCCTCTCAGTCCGGATTCCGCAGCAAACACAGCACCGAGACCGCCCTACTCGCCGCCACAGACGACATCCGCATCCTCCTCGACCAAGGCCACACCGCAGCCCTGATTCTACTCGACCTGTCAGCAGCATGGAACACGTCTCCCACCGCACACCTGCAGCCAGCCAGACTACACAACGCCGGCATACGAGGACCCGCACTCGTCTGGATCCGATCATTCCTCAACGGCAGAAGCCAAAGGATCAGACTGCCACCCTTCCTCTCTGAACCCACGGAAATCAACTGCGGAGTCCCACAGGGATCATAGCTCAGCCCAACCCTCTTCAACATCTACATGGCCTCCCTCTGCGCCATCGTCCGACAGCACGGCCTCAGCATAGTATCCTACGCCGATGACACCCAGCTCATCCTCTCCCTCACCAAGGACCCCACCACCACCAGACTCAAGTTCCAGGAAGGAATGCAAGACGTCGCAGCCTAGATGAGCAACAGTTGCCTAAAGCTCAACTCAGAGAAGACCGAAGTCCTAAACCTCGGAACCACCCCATAGCCATGGAACAACACTTGGTGGCCCACCGCCCTCGGCAGCCCCCCCCCCGACTCCCACAGACCACACTAGAAACCTCGTTATCGTACTCAACTCCTCCCTCTCCATGAACCGACAGGTCAACGCCGTCGCCTCCAGCTGTTTCAACACCCTCTGCATCCTCCGTAAGACTTTCAAATGGATCCCCCCTGAGTCAAGAAAGACAGTCACCCACGCACTCATCACCAGCAGGTTGGACTACGGAAACGCCCTCTACGCCGGCATAAACAAGTCCCTACTCCGCAAGCTCAAGACGATACAAAACACCGCCGCCAGACTTATCCTCGGCATCCCTCTACACGAGCACATCAGCCAACACCTACGGAAGCTTCACTGGCTCCCCATCGAGAAGAGTCACTTTCAAGATACTCACCCACGCCTACAAATGCCTACACAACACCGGACCCCAGTACCTCAACGATAGAATCACCCTCCACGTACCCAAAAGAATCCTCCGATCCGCCAACCTCATCGTTGCCGAAACCCCACGCATCTACAGAGCCAAAGAAGGGGGAAGATCCTTCTCCTACATCGCGGCAAAGGCCTGGAACGAGCTCCCGATCGACATCAGACGCACCCCCCTCCCTGAACACCTTCAGGAAGGCTCTCAAGACCTGGCTCTTCGGCTGAACGGAACTGCCGCCCCTCCCCCACGCCTTGAGACCCTCACGGGTGAGTAGCGCGCTTACAATTACCTGATTGATGATTGACTTGAAAGTTGAGTGAGTCTCCTGAGTTTTTTTGCTACTCCATTTCTTCTTGAGACGTCTGCAGGTGTGTCTGGATACAGCTTATCCTTACTCGGGAGGTTAAGCTCAGAGCACTACTCTAGTAAACACACAGAGCTCATATAGGAATTAAGATCCTAATATTGGATAATTTGAAGACATCGACATAAGTGTCAGGTGAGTGTCTCTAGTGGAACAGGCTCAGTCTGGATGCTAGAAGTAACCCTTTAAAAAAGATTAGACATTAACAAATCATATTATTATTTTTTAGGGTGACAATGGATAGATCTACCTTATTTGTGCTTTTAAAAGATGTTGTCTATACAGATATAATGGTAATCGCATGTTAGGTTACCCTCTATGCACATGTGGTGACATAGCGTTTCTTTCTCATGGTATTTCGTCTTTTTCTCTTTTTTGTTTTATCTCTCTGTTTCTCCGCTATCCTTTTTCTTTATACTTGGTTCAGTGTACCACCACATTTAATGCAGTTGTTGTTCACGGTATTTCTTCAATTTTCAACTAGCTAGCAATTGCTGTTCTATGGAACAAATGGGCTTAGGTCAATAATTATTCTTATGATCTCGTGATGTCGGCCATAAAGATCAGGAGGTGCACTTTTTTAATGATGAAAATGTGATTAATAGTCTCCCGTAGATAAGTGTGGACATTTTAATGTTAAACTAGTCTGGAATGTTTAGTTTGGGAATATTAACACATTCATAACGCTCACAGCATACATATATAATTAGGATGTCACCTTGGAAGCCACTGAGTGATAACATGTACTGCATATGCCTGTGCGAATTGGATACGTAAATGTATTATTATTTTTTGGTACTTGTAGCCCTGATGAAGTCGTGAATGCGACGAAACACGTGATGGCTAATGTTGGATTAAAGCTGATCCCTGAATAAAGCAACTCACAAATGTTGTAGATCGTGTACAACACTTGAAGACTGGACTTAAATTCTTTCTGTAGCGTGTGCAATAAGGCTGTATTTAGGAGTGTGTGGTTAGTCGGAGCATGTTTTTGTGGACGAAGGCGATGCCTCTTCCCGGGCGGTCGGGGGGGTCCTTGCGGGTGATCTTATAGCCGCCGGGGATGGCGATGGCAATGTCCGGTCCGGAGCAGGGGTTGGTCCGGGTTTCTGTAAAGAAGGCGATGTCGGGAGCAGTGGTGGTGGTTCGTATGCGCACAGCGGGCCACAGCTGTATTGAGGAGCCTATCATAACTACGCCACTAACATTCGTGTCCATACTTGAGCCTTTATGTATAAGGCCCCGGTCCAGACAAGAACTCAGATCACTCTCCGTGGTGGCACACTATCTATTCAACATGGCAGCCATATTGATACTTGCAGACCTATAACCAAAACTAACATCTTTGAACATTCGTGAACCGTGTTCCCGTCACAGCAGGGGACTCGGAGCAGTCAACTGGTTCCAGGCAGCACCGCCCACTCACTGCATGACAGACGCTGTCAGGGCAATTATTGACAACACGTGCTTACGATTACAGGGGGAAGGTTTAGCCTTAAATGCCGCCTGCTAATTTTCTTTCAATCCTGTTCCAGGAGAGCAGAGGTGGGGTAGGCCTCTCGTGCTCTCCGCACAGGACCATGTGAATAAAGCTTCCACTTAGTACTTTCAGCAGGTAACGTTTCTCCGTACCTCAGAAGGACTTCTTACTCTTCCATGCGGATACTTCTTTACTGCATTTGACAGTCTTTTAGCAGCAATGCGCTACCTTCTGCTTTTGACCTAAGGGGCCTAACAGATTATTCAAAAGGGTAAGATCACTACTATCACCTATGGGGACTTCCCTACCCTATCCTTGTCTATGTCATTTGTTGTACGTTTCAAAATTATGTTGCTTGTTTTTTACACCTGTGTCCACTTGTGTGGCCTGTTGTATGTATGAACACTTACCACTTTATGGCGACGTTTTAGCTCCATTTTTAAAACATGAGTATGTCTACCATGAGGAAACTTGAGCAATCAGAGTGCTACACTAAGAAGCACTGATTTACAAATGTTATAAAAACTGTTTTTATAATGTTTTATCTAGGTTGGACAATCATACTATAAGGTATTATCCTATAGAGGAGTAGCTGGCACTACACAACACTCTCTAGGTGTAGGGTAGGGATCTTCTAGGTCCTGAAGGAATGCCAAGGATTCGGTGGGACCGACAGGCTTGTAACATGTCGACCTGACTGCACATACAGGTTAAGACTACTTTGGTTCATTGAGCCCTCATGAGAGACACCTTTTAATTGTTTTTAACTCTGCCAAGGGAACCATCTTATTAAAAGCGGTTTGGTATCCCTTAGACAGTTTTAATTCGTTTTACACATTTTATTTGCACCCACTCCACTCAACACATTTCACATCCTCATACATACCTGCATCATTATGGCTAAATACTAAAAAGACCTCACATAAAGAGCTTTCTCGTGGGGCCCGTAGGGAATTGCAGGGCCAGCCCAACGACAAGCATGCCCTATGATGAAGCATGACATCCATTTGGATGTGGGAGGGCACTAAGAAATAATCATAAGGATCCCCTGGGATTCTCCAGCCTAGCCGTTTTTCTTTTCCTACAGGAACAGTACCTTCGTGACTTAGTGATTATATTTTAGGAACATATTACTCTGCCTTTATCAGCTCCCTGTTCCCCCTTGGGAATATAGCATAAAAGTATGCCTCTTTTTCCACATTACTACCCTGCATATATCCACAATGGACACGCTAGAGAAGAGGGCTGTGCATATAGACACTCTAAGAGAACCTTAGGAAACTTTTCACTAGTCCATTAGATTAAATGGACGGTTGGTTCCATGTTCTTTTGAAACATAAATTGGCAGCCAGATAAACTCTAACTCAGTACTGACCTTGCTAAGTGCAGAAGATATAGTAATATCTGATGAGGAAGATATAAGGTACAATCATGCTCAGTACACCAGATGCAAAAACATTTCTATTTTGCTGTGTGCGTTTTATTGGTAAATATGACCGTGGCTTTGGATAAGATTTCTTTGTAGTCTTCTGGAATGTCTAGTAGTAGTCAAGAGACAGGCGATGGATTGGCTCCAATCGAAAGGAGAAATAACCCTGTGAACTAGTACAGCATGGGCCACCGTGGAGTTATTATGAGATTTTCAATAACACTTTAGGAATCAGAGGAGTTGGAGGAAATGCGTAAGCATAGGTCCTTGACCAATTTATCAAAACGCATTCACCCATGACCCTGGCAGGGAGTGACTGTTGGCAAAATACTGGAATTTTCGTTCTGGTTGGTAGCAAATAGATCCAGTTTTGCTTTTCCCCCAGCAATGAAATACACTTTCTAGTAGGGTTTCATTTAGTTTCCAGCAGGTCAACATTCCCTTGTTGACCTGCAGAAGCTCTCAAACTCCATATCTTCTGAGCCTCCTTGGACAATATTTGGGATAATGTCTGTTGCTATAGTACATGCCTCTTGTGTTGTGTGAGCATATCAAAACACTGAAAAACTGTATAAGCATTAAAGGAAAGAGTGTAGTCCTAAAGCACAAGTTACTAACTTGTGTAACGATATATCTGTAAGAGACAGTAGTTAGTGACAGATTCCTTACCTTAGAATATCCCCAGGCGTCAGGCTGGATCCGCTGGATCCGGAAAGTTTTTGCGTAGCAGTACCCTTGCGCGTCGGTAGGCGGCGTCGTGCGGCTCCGCGTCCGTCGTCAGCGTCGTGATCTCCGGGGTGACGTCGCGGGCAGCACTTAGACGCCGCCCCTGCGCGCTGACGTCAGTTCTGTACACGACTTTCCGCGCCAGGAACACAGAGCCATGCAAGAAGCTGACATAGGTGTCTGAAAAATACTAGGGCCCTGAAAGGGATGTCCTTAACCCTAGAAATCAGTTCGCAGAATGGGGAGGATGGGTGGGCGGTAAGGAATCTGTCACTAACTACTGTCTCTTACAGATATATCGTTACACAAGTTAGTAACTTGTGCATCTGAAAGAGACACGTTAGTGACAGATTCCTTACCTTAGAATAGATACCCCAGCAATACCAACCCCGGTGGTGGGTCTGTGAACAAAGATCAGACAAGGAAGTCCCGGAGGACAGAACGGCCAAAGGAGCCGTCCCTCCGGACCTGACTGTCAAGGCAGTAATGCTTTGTAAATGTGTGCAGCGAGGCCCACGTAGCTGCCTGACAGATATCCTGCAGTGGAACACCGCGGCCTAAGACGTGGTAGCAGCCGTTGCCCTGGTGGAATGGGCACGCAGTCCAACAGGAGGCTCCTTCTTAGCCAAAGAATAGCAGGCTTTGATACACAAGGTCACCCAGCGGGAGATGGTTCTCTTGTGCACCGCCCGACCTTTTTTGGCGCCCACGTAGCCAACAAAGAGCTGGTCATCCACCCAGAAGTGTTGTGTGCGGTTGATATAAAAGGAAAGCGCACGTTTTGGGTCCAGACGGTGGAGCCTCTCTTCCTTTCTGGAAGGATGCGGAGGCGGAAAGAAGGCGGGCAAAGTGATGGTCTGCCCAATGTGGAAGGCAGTAACCACCTTTGGCAAGAAGGACGGACGCGTCCTAAGAACAACCTTGTCAGGATGGACAGACAGAAAGGGAGGTTTGCATGATAGAGCCTGGAGCTCACTCACCCGCCGAGCGGAGGTGATGGCCACCAGAAAGGCTGTCTTCAGAGTCAGAAGACGAAGAGGACAGTTATGTAGAGGCTCAAAGGGAGCGCACATAAGAAAGGTAAGAACCAAGTTCAAGTCCCACTGAGGCATCACAAACGGAACAGGAGGGAAGAGGTGTGTAATGCCTTTTAGAAACCTGTTAACAACAGGGGACTTGAAAAGGGAGGGCTGATCAGGAAGCCTGAGGAAGGCCGAGATGGCACAAAGATAGCCCTTGATGGTACCCAGGGCAGAACCCTGTTGGGCCAGGGAAAGAAGGAACAGAAGAACCTCAGAAAGAGGGGCAGAAAGGGGATTCACAGCCTTTGCTGTGCACCATGCCACAAACTTGTTCCACCTGCAGGCGTATACCACCTTAGTGGAGGGACGCCTGGCTGCCAGAATTACATCACAAACTTCGGGAGGCAAGTCGAAAAGAATCAACTGCCGCCGCTCAATCTCCACGCAAGCAGGTGGAGGCTGGACAGGTTCGGGTGGAGGACCGTCCCCTGCTGCTGCGACAGAAGATCCTCCCGAAGAGGCAGACGGATCGGGGGATCTACGCTCATACTGAGTAGCTCGGGATACCAAACTCTTCGAGCCCAGTCCGGAGCCACAAGAATGACTTGGGCCCGGTCGTGCCGAATCTTCTTCAACACTCTGGGTAGAAGTGGTATAGGCGGAAAGGCGTACAACAGACCGCAACTCCACTCGCGACGAAAAGCGTCGCCGAGCGAGTGCCGCCTTGGAAATTCCAACGCGCAGAACTGATGACATTGCGCGTTCTCTTCGGTGGCGAATAGATCTAACCAGGGCTCTCCCACTGCAGAAAGAGACCTTGCGCCACTTCCGAGTGAAGACGCCATTCGTGATCCATCATGCACCTGCGGCTGAGTTCGTCCGCCCTGGCGTTCAGGGAACCTGACAGGTGTTGAACCATCAGGAACATGCCCTGATGTTCCAGCCATGTCCAGAGGCGCAGAGCCTCCTGACAGAGGGTCCACGACCCCACCCCGCCTTGTTTGTTGCAGTACCACATGGCGGTGGTGTTGTCTGTGAACACCTGCACTACCTTCCCTTTGACAGAGGGAAGGAATGCCTTGAGTGCAAGTCGGATCGCCCGGAGCTCCAGAAGGTTGATATGGAGCCGGGACTCCGCCGGAGACCAGAGGCCTCTGATCTCCGCCTCTCCCATGTGACCGCCCCATCCCAGAAGGGACGCGTCCGTCACAACTGTGTGCTCTGGCTGGGGAAGGGAGAGGGATCTGCCCATGACCCATTGCCGGTTCGAGAGCCACCACTGCAACTGTTTTGCAGCCCCCTCCGAGATCTGGACGTGATCGGACAGGTTGCCCTGGTGCTGCGCCCACTGGAACTTCAGGTCCCACTGCAGAGCCCGCATATGCCATCTGGCATGATTGACCAGCAGGATGCAGGAGGCCATGAGGCCCAGCAGCCTCAGGGTCATCCGTACCGAAACCCAGGATAAAGGCTGAAAGATTGGAATCATAGCCTGAATATCCCGGACTCGCCGTTCGGGAGGATAGGCCCGAAACTGCGTCGTGTCCAGAACTGCTCCGATGAAAAGGAGCTGTGGAGAAGGAATCAGATGCGACTTCGGCACATTGATGGAGAACCCCAGCGAGTGCAGGAGTTCGGCCGTAGTCTGGAGGTGGGACGAGCCCGCCTTCAGCAGCCAGTTGTCGAGGTAGGGGAAGACTGGAACCCCTGCCCGGCGCAGATGAGCTGCGACCACCGCCATCACTTTCGTGAACATCCGAGGGGCACTTGTAAGGCCAAAGGGGAGCACGGAGAACTGAAAATGCTCGAGGCCTACCGTGAACCGTAGGTAACGCCGGTGGGCCGGCAGGACGGGGATGTGGAAATAAGCGTCCTGCAAGTCCAACGCTACCAACCAGTCTCCAGGGTCGAGGGCAGTCAAGACCTGAGCTAGGGTGAGCATCTTGAACTTCTCCTTCCGGAGGAAGCGATTGACGTTCCGGAGGTCCAAGATAGGACGCATGTCCTCCTTGTTCTTTTTGGGCACCAGAAAGTAGTGGGAGTAGCAACCACGTCCTACTTCTGGGGTCGGAACATGCTCGATGGCCCTCTTGGCCAAGAGGGCCGTGACTTCCTTCTGCAGAAGCACCAAGTGATCCCCTGACATGCGGTAGAATTGAGGTGGCATGGCTGGGGGGGTGGTCTCGAAGGGGAGGGAGTAGCCCCTTCGGACAATGTCCAAGACCCACCTGTCCGAGGTGATGGGACGCCAGTGGTGAAGGTGATGGCGGACCCTGCCCCCTACTGGCGTGCTGTGCACCGGAAAGGAGGGACTAGGAGGGCTTGGAGGCCGCGGACGGGTTGGAGGTGGTGGCCTGACCCGCACGCTGGTTGCCCGAACCGCCACGGCGGTATCCACGTCCTCGGCCACGCGAAGACACTTGCTGCGCGGGCCGGTGGCTGGGCAGCTGACGTGACTGGGCGCCCCTTCCGTGGCCACGAAAGGGGCGAAAAGCAGAGGTTAGCGGAGGGCGTACAACAGAAAGGCCCAGGGACTTGGCAGTAGCCCGTGAGTCCTTAAAACGCTCCAGCGCATGGTCTGCCTTTGAACCAAAAAGACCGACTCCATCAAAGGGCATGTCCATGAGTGTATTCTGGACATCACCCGAGAAACCAGTTGTTCTCAGCCAGGCGTGGCGACGTAGCGCCACCGTCGTTGCAAGCGATCTGCCCAGCGAGTCGGCGGTATCAAGGCCACAACGTATGGTGTATTTAGCCGCATCTCGCCCTTCCGCAATGGCGCGGGTAAGCAGTGTCTGGACCTCCTCAGAACACTGCGGCAAAACAGCCGCCACCGAATCCCACAGGGAGTGGGTATATCGGCCCAAAAGGCAAGCGGTGTTGACGGACCGCAAGCCAGCACTGGAGGAAGAAAAAGCCTTCTTCCCAAATTGGTCCAGGCGTTTGGATTCCCTATCCGGAGGGGCGGTAGGGAAGGCGGTTTGGGAGGCAGAGGCTTGGACAACCAAGCTCTCGGGGGTGGGATGTTGGGAGAGAAACAAGGGGTCGCCCGGAGCAGGGCGATGGCGTCGGGCCACGTTCCTATCCACAGGAGCCCCTGTGGTGGGCTTGGACCAGGCACCCAAAAGAACGTCAGTGAGTGCATCATTAAACGGCAGCACGGTCTCCGAGGAGGAAGCCGCCGGCTGAAGCACTTCCATCAGGAGATTAGTCCTGACAGCCACATTAGGCAATTGGAGATGTAAGGCTCCAGCTGCTCTACGCAACACCGTTGCAAAATTAGCTCCCTCCTCCGTAGCCACGGGAGGAGACAGCATGCCAGTGTCAGGGGAGGTGTCTAGACCACTGGCATCCCCAAGTTCCTCAGCCCAGTCCGGATCATACTCACACTGTTGTGTGAGAGGGTCCTCAGACCCCTCCCAGCTCTCCTGGTCCTCCTCTTGTTCAAAATATGGAGGAGGAGGGACATTTGGGACCCAAGGTCTCATCGGCGCCGGAGCCGGCATCGAGCGACGTCGGTCCGGCTCCATGTCCGGAGCCGGAGAGAGCCGGGGACCGACGCCGTCCGGAGCCCCGGACGGCGTCAGGAACGGCACCGGGGACATCGGCGTCGGCGGAGGCGTGGTTAGGTCAACCGGCGTCGATGGGGGTTGCGGTACCACCGGAGCCGGGATCGAGGCCGGGGCCGGAGCCGAGGCCGGGATGAAGGCTGGTGGGACAGGCGGCGCCGGGACCGGAGTCGACGGCGACGCCGGAGCAACCCCATCAGGGCCCGCGGGGCCCGAAGGCGCACCGGAGGGACCTGGAGGCCCGAAGAGGCGGGCCATGGCCGACAGGAATTCCTAGTAGCTTCGGCCGGAGTCGCCCCCGAACCCGGAAAGGACGGGTAATGCGGGGGCGGCTCCATAGGCATGTCCGGGGCCGCGGGGACGGTGCCGACTGGGGCCTCAGCCGAGTCGCGAGATCGGCGAGGCGAAGTCTTAGAGCGATGACGCTTCTTAGACTTTTTGTGCTTCGACTTACCCGAGGAGCGCGAAGACTTGGAATCCGACGACCGGCGGGGACTCCGCGACCGGCCCCTCGACCTCTCCCGGGACCGGGGCTTGGTGCGGCGCGGAGCCGACTGCCGGACCTCGAGTAGCTTTCGAGACCGCTCTCGCAAAGCCTTCGGGTGAAGTTTCCGGCAGTCAGGGCACGACTTCGTGTCGTGGTCTCGGCCGAGACAGAAGAGACACTCTAGATGCGGGTCTGTGATCGACATCATGCGACCACAGGCTCCGCATGGCTTGAAACCGGGCATCCCTACGACACCTAGGAGTCGTGAAGACTCGATGAAGAAACAGTGAACAAATTCACAAAAAAAGTTAGTCAAAAATTGACTAGGGCACTGCTCTTCCCGGATCTGCGCTTACTGGCGCGGAAAAAGAAGAACTGACGTCAGCGCGCAGGGGCGGCGTCTAAGTACTGCCCGCGACGTCATCCCGGCTATCACGACGCCGACGACGGACGCGGAGCCGCACAACGCCGCATACCGACGCGCAAGGGTACTGCTACGCAAAAACTTTCCGGATCCAGCCTGACGCCTGGGGATATTCTAAGGTAAGGAATCTGTCACTAACGTGTCTCTTTCAGATATGATCACTATCAGTTCGAGGACATTGAGATGCAGTCGAGGTTCTTCAATTGTCCATCTGCTGTTGACCTTTAACTCTTGCAGTTACAGGTCGGAGGCAGAATGTCAACCCTCTATCGAGGTATCTTTTGTCATAACAAAATTGTCTTTTCATGGAGAAAAGACAATCCCACGTTTGTGTTCTTTATTCGAAGTCACCAGGCTAGAGTCTGTTTCATCTGACATGCTACTAGCAACAGGTTGTTGCTGTTTTTCCAATGCTTCCAGTAATGGCTTTATGCAAAGGCGGCAATGTGGGATCAAAGTGATGAAGGATAATATCATGCCCATAAAGGAACATGCCCATAAAGGACTTGACAATTTGCACGGTGGTTGTTTTTGCAGATGTATTGCCAATGCTGTGAGACGTGTTACTCTCTTCTCAAATGGGAATGATTTGTTGACCTTTCTATGTAGAACCGCACCTTGAAACAGTTTAATCTGGAAAGATACAGAGAAGATTTGTTTCTGCTTCACATTTCACATATGCCCTAGCTTGGTGAAAAGTTATAGACAGTCCCTGGTAGATTTTGAAAGTATGTCCCTTGACTAGCCTGTCATCTAAATAGGGGAAAACTTGATAACCTTACGTGAGACATTGGGTTGTTGGTTGAATGGAGTGTTGTACAAGCAACAGCCACAATCCCTGTCAGGGTCTCCACAAAAACCACAAAATTAACCTGTGCTTAACTTTCTGATAGTTTGGCACTAAAGCAGTGAGGCCTAACTTAGAGGGAATGTGTAAAGTATTTTTGTAGCACTCAAACAGCAATAAAGTGAAAATACAGACTAAAAAAATCCCATACCAATTTAGAAAAATAGAGTACATTTTAAAACATTGACACCAAAACAACAAAACCCCAATCATTGGAACTGAAGATATTAAATTTTAAAGGTTTAAGGTAAGTATAGCACCAAAAAGCACAAAGGGCCACTCGCTGTAATCTGGTTGTGCAAGACTGGGAGAAAGTCACAAGTTCAGGCCGACCTCTATGGATGTGGGACAGTTTGTCGTTCTCCAAGTCCAGCGCGAAGATCCC
Organism: Calotriton arnoldi; assembly: GCA_963921515.1. Taxonomy (NCBI): domain Eukaryota; kingdom Metazoa; phylum Chordata; class Amphibia; order Caudata; family Salamandridae; genus Calotriton; species Calotriton arnoldi. The sequence continues at coordinate 578,767 of CAWUFW010006557.1, forward strand.
AGTTCGCACTGGAAGAAACCACGATTAGCACTGAGAGCACTGCGGATAGTTGTTAATGATGCATGAAGAGCAGGCCGGGAGCTGCAAACGGTCGACGCTGTAGCATGAGGATTCTGTTGGATATCGGGGACGATCATTGTTGGAGTTTCTCGTTGGCAGTAACCAATGACTGTCGATGCTGTAAGTGCAGATCTCACATTGCCAGCTGTGGCTGGCGGGCACTGTAGAGTGAAGTCAGGACCTGAGGGGCACCTCTTGGGGGTCAGGACTCACTCCAGCAGAGGGCTCAGGCAGGTTCAGGCAGGTCTAGTGCAGCGGCTTCAGCTGGAATGTTGGCAGGGAGGACTCTGGAGTTTATTATGTCCCTGTCAGCTGACCCTTGGAGTCACTTCAGCGTGGGATGAAGGGAGTAGGTCTAGACTTCCTTTCCAGCAAGCAGGACAGCGGGGAAACAGAGTAGCACTCCTTCATGCAGCAGAGGAGCACAACAGTACTTCTTCTGTAGTATTCACAGGTCCAGCCGTGTACTGAAGAGCGGGACTGAGGGTCCTATTTTTATACCTGGTGCCTTCTTAGAAGTAGGAGAAGTTCTAGAGATTTAATTTGAAGTGCTTAGAATTTTCTGTGTCCTACCTTAGCTCCAACCTGACTACAGGCACAATGGAAGAGTGTGAAGTGCTTTGTGTGAAGGCAGGGCACAGCCTATTAACTTGCAAATGCAGCTGCACCCAGCTCTACCCACCATCCTGCCAGTGATGGCCCATCAAGGCATACTTAATCCCTTTATTCTGTAACTACCTGGGAGGACTATACAAATTCTAACTGCCAACTAAACCCAGTCATGTGACCCAGGAACAAGCTGCAGCTTACTGCTAAATAATGTGTGATGTTTCCATTAGTGATACACCTTTGATGCACTGTTCTAGAGACAAAATAGCAACTGTATTACTTGTAGCCAACTTGTACGCCTTTAGCGCCATGTTGCCTTGTTTTATCTTGTTTTGTTGACCCGTTCTTTTCTCGTAAGTGCTTACGGTTCTTTTCTTTCTTTTGCTGGGTTCCAGGATTGCTGGATGCCGAGCTGCAGAGTTACAGGATTTGATGGAGCAGGGGCAGGTAGGTGCACATTTATTGGTTTCTCAATGCAAAGCATGTCGATGGTCGGTGCATTTTAAATAGACAGCGCCCAAGTCCGCAACCAAGAAGGACTACAGGATCTTCTGATCCAGCGAGATCTCGCTCGTTCTGGAGAAATGTTAGCGTGCTGTTGGTCTATGGACTAGGAAGTAGCGCCCAGCAGGCAGCCAAGATATCAAGTGGAGCCTAAGAATGATGTTTCCAGTGCGGGGCTGAAATAAACGATTAAATAAACATAGTCCGTAATGCAATAATATTCATTTGTGATCCATGTAATCAGACATGCAATACAACTGTACAATGGTGTTAAACAATAAATCTTATTCCATGATCAATGTGACTCAAACAGGCAACACAATGGTATTAAGCAATGGCAGGCAATGACCTCAAACATGAGACCCTTGACAATCAGCCCCGGGTATATGGGATAGCTTTTTACTAGGGACTTACAAGTAAATTAAATATGCCAATCAGGTGTATGTACATCTTACCAGGTTTTAGGGAGTGAGCACAAGCACTTTAGCACTGGTTAGCAGTAGTAAAGTGCACAGAGTCCTAAATCCAACAAAAACATATTCAGAAAACTAGGAGGTTGAAGGCAAAATGTTTGGGGAAAGACCATCCTAAGGCTGCCAGGTCTAACACCTTGCTTCCTGAGATGAGCAGCTCTTACTGTCATACACTTTGAAAAAATCCTTAGAATATATTTGGACAGAAATGGAGGACTTATAATGGTGAGTGGTTACTTGAAATCTTAAAGGCCTTCAATGAAAGGAGCAAATGGGGAAATGAAGTTACACACCCTCTGGGCCTAAAGAAGTCATATCTTTGCTTTGGAGAAGTTGTAGAACCTCTTCATAATTTCTGCTTTTTGAGATATTCATTGAGATTCCAAAGATCTAATATTTATCTGCAGTCTCACGATATATCCTTATTAAGAAAAATGGGAGTAATATCCGGAATTCCTTTGTGACCTTGGAACCAATTCTTCCATCCCTTTTCTCCTTTTTTTTGCAATATTTTAAGGAGTCAAGATTATGATTGTTTAAACTATTGCTCGTAAAGCACAATTTTAAATAGTGCAGGACTGCCATTCATTTCTGCAACAGTTGCATCTGGTGGTGAAAGGCCTAGCTGTAATGCATTTTTGCTGCAGGAAATAAAAGGGAAATGCTACAGAAAACTTTGTAAAAATGTTAATACTTATATATACTTATGTATTTGTATTTCTATATTTAGATTGTATATTTAGTCTTATATATATCTGTGTTTTATTTGTTTTAAATATTTTAATGCAATTAAATCTTAAGTAATTTATTTTTACAATCAATGTTTTTTTTTATTTCAAAGTATTCTATACATTTTAAGGGATACAAAAGAAAATAAGGATAAGGAGGGGTATTGAACATTCATAGTGAGATAAATGCTTATGGTATCTCAATACATCCAAGGATAAAACAAAATACAATCCATTGGGTACAGCTCTAAATCACAGATGTGTGTTTAGAGATGTTAATGGTAGTAAACCCTGAGGGAGAAGGTCGGGGAAGACCTGGAAATTGAATTAAATCTTATGTGATGTATTTTTACAATGAATGGTTTTTAACCCCTTCAGTGCGTTGGACGTGCAGGAGCCGTCGGACGCAAAAATGCTCATGTGCGTCCAATGGATCCTGCGCCTCTGACGACATGGCACAGGAATTCCGTCTGGTGCGGGCACCAGAGGGATTTCCTTTCCCCCTAAACAGCCTCGGGAGCTGGGGAAGAGCTTCCCCAGCTCCCGTAGCTGTTTAGTTTTTTTCACTGAAATGACGATCAGCGCGCATGTCGCACTGACATCATTTCAGTGAAACCGAAATTGAAATGAGCCGATAGGCTCATTTCAGTTTCACTTTCTACATGCTCGTGGGGCTATCTCAGCCCCGCGAGCATGTAGAAAGACGAGAGAGGTATCATTGGAAAGGGGAGAATCTCCCTTTCCAATGGTACCCCTCCCTCTTGGATCCCTGCTTGGGGATCGCCTCAGGAGGGCGATCCCAAGCAGGGATCCACCACTACACACCAGGGAGGGGGGAGCTGCCCCTTTGTCAAGGGCCTTTGCTCCCCCCAAAACAATTTGGGCAAATTCAGTCTTTCTGCCCCCCTTTTATTGTATTTAGGGGTGGGGGCTGCCTTATATGGGTATGCCAATGCCCCCCCAAACAACCTCCACAGACTTTCTGCCCCCCTAGGGGGCAAATGGGGGAATTATCCCCAATCTGCCCCCCGGGGAGGCAGAAAGCCCACTAGACACCTGGGATTTTTTTTTTTAAATAAAGTGGGGTTGGGCTGCCCACAAAGGGCAAGACCATGCCCCCACCCAAATATATTTGGGAACAGTCTTTCTTCCCCCCTTGGGGGCAGATGGGGGGCAGTAGCCCCCATCTGCCCCCCAGGCGGGCAGAAAGCACACTAGATACCAGGAATTATTTGTTTTATGGTATTTAGGGGTGGGGGCTGCCCTAAATGGGTATGCCAATGCCCCTGCCCCCCCAAAAAAATCCACAGTCTTTCTGCCCCCCCAGGAGGCAGATGGGTGCAATAGCCCCTGATCTGCCCCCCGGGAGGGGGCAGAAAGCCCACTAGGCACCAGGGATTTCTTTTTTATACGTAGAAGTGGGGGCTGCCCAAAATGGGCATGCAAATCCCCCCCCCCAAAAAAAAATTGCCACAGTCTTTCTTCCCCCCTGGGAGGCAGATGGGGCAATAGTCCCTTATCTGCCCCCCCCCCCCATTTTTAGTCTCATTTGCCCTCAAGCGGGCCAGAAAAACACTAGAAACCAGGGAGAGTTTGTGTGTGTGTGAACTGGAGTTTGGCTGACGGTCTGCGTGTACTGACCTTTGGCTGGCATTTTGCTTTCGGTGTGAGTGGACCTGCACTTGGCTAATGGTGTGTGTGGACTCCCGCTTGATGACTGTGTGTGTAGAATGGCGCTTGCCTGGTGGTGTGCGTGGAGTGGCGCTTCGCTGGCAGTGTACCTGAACTGGCACTTGGCTGATGGTGTGCATAGATGGTGCTTGGCTGCAGAGTCGGACAGGCCGTAGCAAGCACCGGGCGTTTCCCCAGTGGGCCGGAAGGGTGAGGTCCGGTTTTCGGGCTGTGGGGGGCGGTTTTGTCACTGGGGGCAGGTTTTGCAGCAGTGCTGCAATATCGGCCCCAGTAACAAAAGCGGTAGCAGTGGTTTTTACTAGCACGCCCAACCCCATGGCAGGTGAAGCAGCAATCTGCCAGGGCTGGTTGCTGTTCCCAGTCTAGCCCTGCTTGACTGGCGGTGTGTGGAGATGGCGCTTGGCTGGCGGAGTATGTGGGTGGCCCTTGGCTGGTGGTGTGCATGTACTGACTCTTGGCTGGCGGTGTGGCTTGCATGCATCCCCCAGCGTTTTCTTACCCAGAATCCCCTGCAAACCTCAAATTTACTTACAAAGTCACATTTTCCTCACATTTCTGCGTAGATAAGTTGTAGGATCACCATGCAGGCACAAATTTCTTACCACCCAGCATTCCCCTTGGTCTCCCGAGAAAAATGATACCTATATATAGGTTTGTTCTATCCCCTCAATCCCTATGTTTTGGGCCCTTGGCCCATCCATGTGTTTTTTTTTTTTACAAAGTTTGAGGTTTGCAAGGGATTCTGGGTAACAGAACCTGGTGAGAGCCACACAAGTCACCCCATCCTGGATTCCCCTGGGTGTCTAGTTTTCAAAAATGTATAGGTTTGTGCTATCCCCTATATCCCATTGTTTTTGGCACTTCCCAGTCGCAGGCCCTTGGCACACCCATGTGTTTTTTTTTTTTTTTTTACAAAGTTTGAGGTTTGCAAGGGATTCTGGGTAACAGAACCTGGTGAGAGCCAAACGAGTCATCCCATCCTGGATTCTCCAGGGTGTCTAGTTTAAAAAAATGCATAGGTTTGCTAGGGTTTCCTAGGTGCCGATTGAGTTAGGGTTCAAAATCCACAGCTAGACACATTGCAAAAAAGGGTAAGTTTTCACTGGTAAAAATGTGATGTGTCCACGTTGCGTTTTTGTCCATTTCCTGTTGCGGGCACTAGGCCTACCCACATAAGTGAGGTATCATTTTTATTGGGAGACTTTGGGGCATGCGGGGTGGGTGGAAGCTTGTGGATCCATGCAGATTCCAGAACTTTCAATCACAGAAATGTGAGTAAAATATGATTTTTTGACAATTTTGTTTTAAAAAATGTATAGGTTTGCTAGGTTTCGCTAGATGCCGGCTAAGCTAGGGTTCAAAATCCACAGCTACGCACATTGCAAAAAAGGGGTCAGTTTTCACTGGACAAATGTGATGTGTCCACGCTGCGTTTTGGGCAGTTTCCTGTCACGGGCACTAGACCTACTCATACAAGTGAGGTACCATTTTTATCGGGAGACTTTTGGGAATGCAGGGTGGGTGGAAGTTTGTGGATCCACGCACATTCCAGAACTTTCTATCACAGTAACGTGAAGAAATTTATTATCACAGAAACTGGTGAGAGTTAAACAAGTCTCCTCATCCTGCATTCCCCTGGGTGTCTAGTTTTCAAAAGTGTATAGGTTTGCTGGGCTGCCCTAGGTGCCGGCTGAGCTAGGGCTTAAAATCCACAGCTAGGCACATTGCAAAAAAAGGGGCAGTTTTCACTGGTAAAAATGTGATATGTCCATGTTGCGTTTTGGGCGGTTTCATGTCGCGGGCACTAGGCCTACCCACACAAGTGAGGTACCATTTTTATTGGGAGACTTTGGGGAATGCGGGGTGGGTGGAAGTTTGTGGATCCACTCAGATTCCAGAACTTTCCATCACAGAAATGTGGGGAAAATGTGTTATTTTTTTTAATTTTTTTTACAAAGTTAGAGTTTTGGAAGGGATTCTGGGTAACTGAACCTGGTGAGAGTCACACAAGGCACCCCATTCTAGATTCCCCTGCGTGTCTAGTTTTAAAAAATGTATAGGTTTGCTAGGTTTCCTAGGTTCTGGCAGAGCTAGGGTTCAAAAGAACAAGTTACTTACCTTCGGTAACGATATATCTGTAAGAAACATTAGTTAGTTATAGATTCCTTACCTTAGAATTACCCCCAGGCGTCAGACTGGATCCGGAAAGTTTTTTCGTCAGCAGTACCTCTGCGCATCGGAAGGTGGCGTCGGTCGACTCCGCGTTCGTCGTCAGCGTCGTGGTCGCCGGGATGACGTCGCGGTAGCTACTTAGACGCCGCCCTCGCCCGCTGACGTCAGTTCTGTACACGACTTTCCGCGCCAGAAACACAGAGCCATGCAAGACACTGACCATTGGTGCACAAAACTGGGGCCCTGAAAGGATGACCTTAACCCTAGAAATCAGTTCACAGAACGGGTAGGATGGGAGGGGCGGTAAGGAATCTATAACTAACTAATGTTTCTTACAGATATATCGTTACCGAAGGTAAGTAACTTGTTCATCTGAAAGAAACACGTTAGTTATAGATTCCTTACCTTAGAATAGATACGATACCCCAGCAATACCAACCCCGGTGGTGGGTCTGCAAACCAACATCACACCAGAAAGTCCTGGAGAACAGAACAGCCAAAGAAGCCGTCTCTCCGGACTTGACTGTCCAGACAGTAGTGTTTCGTAAACGTGTGCAGTGATGCCCACGTAGCTGCCTGACAGATGTCATTTAGAGGAACTCCTCTTCCCAAGACAGGAGTGGCTGCCGTCGCCCTGGTGGAGTGAGCGCGTAGCCCTACTGGAGGCTCTTTTTTAGCCAGAGAGTAACAGGCTTTAATACACAACACGACCCACCGTAAATCGGTGCGTTTGTGTACGGCCCGACCCTTCTTTGCGCCCACGTAGCCAACAAAAAGTTGATCATCCACCCGGAACTGTTTGGTGTGATCCAGATAGAAGGAGAGCGCACGTTTTGGGTCCAGACGGTGGAGCCTCTCTTCCTCCTTCGAAGGATGCGGAGGCGGAAAGAAGGTGGGCAAGGTAATGGTCTGCCCAATGTGGAAGGCAGTGACCACCTTAGGAAGAAAGGATGGACGGGTTCGGAGAACCACCTTATCCAGATGGACAGAAAGGAAAGGAGGTTTTGAAGAAAGGGGCCTGGAGCACGCTCACCCTTCTAGCAGAAGTGATGGCTACCAGGAAAGCAGTCTTGAGAGTTAAGAGCCGTAAGGGACAGCTATGAAGCGGCTCAAAGGGAGCGCACATTAGATAAGTTAGCACAAGATTCAAGTCCCACTGAGGCATAACGAAGGGGATTGGAGGGAAAAGATGTGTTAAGCCTTTTAAGAAACGGTTAACTACGGGGGACTTGAAAAGAGAAGGCTGATCTGGCAGCCGAAGGAAAGCAGAGATGGCTGACAGATAGCCCTTGGCAGTGCCCAGAGCAGAGCCCTGCTGGGCCAAGGAGAGAAGGAACAAGAGTACTTCAGAAGGAGGGGCAGAAAGGGGATCCACAGCCTTTGCTGTGCACCATGCCACAAATTTGTTCCACCGGTAGGCATATACCGTCTTAGTGGAGGGACGCCTGGCTGCCAAGGTTACGTCACAGACTTCGGGAGGCAGGTCAAACGACGTCAACTGCCGCTGCTCAATCTCCACGCAAGGAGGTGGAGACTGGACAGGTTCGGGTGGAGGACCGTCCCCTGCTGCTGTGACAGAAGATCCTCCCGAAGAGGCAGTCTGATCAGAGGATCGATGGCCATGTTGAGCAGCTCGGGATACCAGACTCTTCGTGCCCAGTCCGGAGCCACAAGAATGACTTGGGCCTGGTCGCGCTTGATCTTCTTCAGCACTCTGGGCAGAAGTGGTATAGGCGGAAACGCGTACAACAGACCGCAACTCCACTCGCGACAAAAGGCGTCGCCTAGCGAGTGCCGCCTTGGAAATTCCAACGCACAGAATTGCTGACATTGCGCGTTGTCTTCGGTGGCGAATACATCTAACCAAGGCTCTCCCCATTGTTGAAAGAGACCTTCACCACCTCCGAGTGGAGACGCCATTCATGATCCATCATGCACCTGCGGCTGAGTTCTCCGCCCTGGCGTTCAGGGAACCTGCCAGGTGTTGAACCACCAGGGATATGCCCTGCTGATCCAGCCATGTCCAGAGGCGGAGGGCCTCCTGACATAGGGTCCACGACCCCACCCCGCCCTGTTTGTTGCAGTACCACATGGCGGTGGTGTTGTCTGTGAACAACTGCACTACTCTTCCCCGGACAGAGGGAAGGAATGCCTTAAGTGCAGGACGAATCGCCCGGAGCTCCAGAAGGTTGATGTGGAGCCCGGACTCCGTCGGAGACCAGAGGCCTCTGATCTCCGCCTCTCCCATGTGACCGCCCCATCCCAGAAGGGATGCGTCCGTCACCACAGTGTGGTCTGGTTGGGGAAGGGAGAGGGATCTGCCATTGACCCAATCCTGGTTCGTGAGCCACACTGCAGTTGACGTGCAGTGCCCTCCGAGATCTGGACGCAATCGGACAGATTCCCCTGATGCTGCGCCCACTGGAACTTCAGGTCCCACTGCAGAGCCCGCATATGCCATCTGGCATGATCTACCAGCAGGATGCAGGAGGCCATGAGGCCCAGCAGCCTCAGAGTCATTCTGACCGAAACCCGGGATAGAGGCTGAAAGATCGGAATCATAGCCCGAATATCCCGGACTCGCTGCTCGGGAGGATAGACCCGAAACGGCGTCATGTCCAGAACCGCTCCGATGAAAAGGAGCTTCTGAGAGGGAATCAAGTGTGACTTCGGCACATTGATGGAAAACCCCAGCGAATGCAGGAGGTCGGCCGTAGTCTGGAGGTGGGAGATGACTGCCTGGGGCGAGCCCGCCTTCAACAGCCAGTCGTCGAGATAGGGGAAGACTGAAACCCTGATCTGCGCAGATGAGCTGCGACCACCGCCATCACTTTCGTGAACACCCGAGGGACGCTGGTAAGGCCAAGGGGAGCACGGTAAATTGAAAATGCTCGTGGCCTACCGTGAACCGTAGGTAACGCCGGTGGGCCGGCAGGACGGGGATGTGAAAATAAGCGTCCTGCAAGTCCAACGCTACCAACCAGTCTTGTGGGTCGAGGGCAGACAAGACCTGAGCAAGCGTCAAGATCTTGAACTTCTCCTCGAGCGATTGACGTCACGGAGATCCAAGATAGGTCGCAGGCCCTTGTCGTTCTTGGGGACCAGAAAGTAGTGGGAGTAACAACCACGACCTACTTATGGGACAGGAACGCGCTCAATGGCTCCCTTGGCCAAGAGAGCCGTAACTTCCTGCTGGAGAAGGGTCAGATGATCCTCCGACATGCGGTGGTATCTTGGTGGCATGGCTGGAGGGGTAGTCTCGAAGGGGAGGGAGTAGCCCCTTCGGACTATCTGCAAAACCCACCTGTCCGACGTGATGGTGCGCCAGTGGGGGAGGTGATGGCGAATCTTGCCGCCCACTGGCGTTTGATGGGCCTGAAAGGTCGGACTAGGAGGGTTTGGAGGCTGCTGCGGAGGGGGGTTTGGTGGACTGGCCCGCCTGCTGGCCCCCGGAACCACGACGGTTGTTTCCACGTCCCCGGCCGCGCGAAGGTTAGGTAACTTGCTGCGGCCTGTGGCTCTGGGCGGAACGTAGCGGGGGCGAAAAGCATACTGCGCAGGATGGGTGGAGAGGCCCAACGACTTGGCCGTAGCCCGTGAGTCCTTGAAACGCTCTAGAGCGTTGTCTGCTTTGTTGCCAAAAAGGCGACGGCCATCAAAGGGCATGTTCATCAAGGTGTTCTGGACATCCCCTGAAAAGCCAGTTGACCTCATCCAGGCGTAGCGCCGAAGCGCTACCGACGTTGAAATGGTCCTGCCCAGAGAGTCGGCGGTGTCCAGCCCACAACGTATGGCAAACTTTGCTGCATCTCTCCCGGCGGCCACAGCCTGAGAGAGCACTGTCCGGGCCTCCTTCGGACACTAAGGCAGCACCTGCGCCACCGTATCCCACACGGAGTGGGAATAACGGCCCAAGAGACATGCAGTGTTTACCGACCGCAGTCCTAAGCTGGCGTAAGAGAAAATCTTCTTCCCAAGGTGATCCAGCTTCTTGGATTCCCTTTCCGGGGGAGCGGTAGGGAATGCGCTTTTGGAAGTAGAGGCTTGGACAACCAAGCTCTCCGGGGTGGGGTGTTGGGAGAGGAAAGTGGGGTCGCCCAGAGCCGGGCGGTGGCGTCGGGCAATCATCCTTTCCACGGGAGCCCCCATGTTGGGCTTGGACCAGGTGCCCAAAAGGACGTTGGTGAGGGCCTCGTTGAACGGCAGCAAGGGCTCCGAAGAGCTCGCAGCCGGCTGAAGCACCTCCGTCAGGAGGTTAGTCCTGACCGCCACCGTAGGAAGCTCGAGGTTGAGAGCCTCGGCCGCCGTACGCAACACCACTGCGTATGACGCTCCCTCCTCCGTAGCCACAGTAGGAGGAGACAACATGCCAAGGTCAGGGGAGGTGTCTAAACTACTGGCATCCCCCAGTTCCTCTCTCCAGTCCTGTTCACTTTCCAACTGGTCATTTAAAGGGTCACCTGACCCCTCCCAGTCCTCTTCATCATCCTCTGGGTGCCACTGTGGTTGAAAAGGGACCCCAGGAGTGAATAGGGGCATGAAAACCCCACCCGGCGCCGGATCCGGCGTCAGACGACGCCGGTCCGGCTCTGTGTTCACATCAGGATGGAGGCCGGGGTCGACGCCGGCCGGGGGGCCAACCGGCGCCGGACGCGGTAGTGGTGCCGTCGGAAGCGGCGCCGGTGGAGGCGTAACGAGGTTAACCGGCGCCGATCCGGATCCAGGTCTGGATCCAAGGGGGACCTGCGGCGTCGGGGCCGGAGCCGCCGGCAGCGAAGACCTAGGCCCCCCAACCGAGTCCGCGGGGCCCCAAGGCGCGCCGGCGGGTTCGGTTCGCCCAAAGATGGCATGCATCACCTCGTAGAACGTACGAAGCTGGGCGGGAGTTGCTCCGGCTCCCGGAAAGGGGGGGAAACTCCGAGTTGGCTCTGCAGGCACTGCGCGCGGAGCCGCGGGAGGGGCACCACCTGTGTGCCTCGTCGGATCGGCCGACCGATGAGGAGAAGTCGAAGAGCGACGATGCTTCTTCGACTTCTTCTTGTGCTTCGACTTACCCGACCCCAAGTGCGAAGACTTCGATGATTTCGAACCGGAATGGTGGTGGCTCCTCGACCGGCGCGGAGCCGACTGCCGATGTTCAAGCAGCTTTCGGGACCGCTCCCGCAAGGCCTTCGGCGCCATCGACCGGCAGTCGGAGCATGACTTGGGGTCGTGGTCGCGCTCCAGGCAGAAAAAACACACGCGGTGCGGATCCGTCACCGACATCAGTCGGCTACAGGAACCGCAAGCCTTGAAGCCAAGCATCCCTCTTGCACCTTTTCGGAGTCGGAGACTTGAAGAAAGAAGTCGACAAAAGTCGAGAAAAAGTTAGTCAATGACTGAGGTACCGCTCTTCCCGGATCTGCGCTGGCTGGCGTGGAAAAAGAAAGAACTGACGTCAGTGCGTAAGGACGGCGTCTAAGTAGCTGCCGCGATGTCATCCCGGCGACCACGATGCCGACGACAAACTCGGAGTCGACCGACGCCACCTTCCGACGCGCAGAGGTACTGCTGACGAAAAAACTTTCCGGATCCAGTCTGATGCTAAAGTAAGGAATCTATAACTAACGTGTTTCTTTCAGATTCCACAGCTAGACACATTGCAAAAAAAGGGTCAGTTTTCACTGGAAAAATGTGATGTGTCCACGTTGCATTTTGGGCCGTTTCCTGTTGCGGGCACTAGGCATACCCACACAAGTGAGGTACCATTTTTATTGGGAGACTTTGGGCAATGCGGGGTGGGTGGAAGTTTGAGGATCCACACAGATTCCAGAACTTTCCATCACAGAAATGTGAGGAAAATGTGTTTTTTTTTACAAAGTTTGAGGTTTGCAAGGGATTCTGGGTAAAAGAACCTGGTGAGAGCCACACAAGTCACCCTTATCCTGGATTCCCCTCCATGTCTAGTTTTAATAAATGTATAGGTTTGCTAGGTTTCCCTAGGTGCCGCCTGAGCTAGGGTTCAAAATCCACAGCTAGGCACATTGCATAAAAGGGTCAGTTTTCACTGGAAAAATGTGATGTGTCCACGTTGCATTTTGGGCCGTTTCCTGTCGCGGTCATTAGGCCGACCCACACAAGTGAGGTAATATTTTTATTGGGAGACTTTAGGGAATGCGTGGAAGTTTCTGGATCCACTCAGATTCGAGAACTTTCGATCACAGAAATGTGATGAAAATGTGTTTAATTTGACAAAGTTTGAGCTTTGCAAGGGATTCTGGGTAACAGAACTTGGTGAGAACCACACAAGTCACCCCATTCTGGATTCCCCTGGGTGTCTAGTTTAAAAAAACAGTATAGGTTTGCTAGGTTTCCCTAGGGGCGGCCGAGCTAGGGTTCAAAATCCACAGCTAGGCACATTGCAAACAAAGGGTCCGTTTTCACTTAAAAAATGTTATGTGTTCATGTTGGGTTTTGGGACGTTTCCTTTCGTGGGCACTAGGCCTACTCACACAAGTGAGGTACCATTTTTATCGGGAGACTTTGGGGAAGGCGGGGTGGGTGGAAGTTTGTGGATCCACGCAGATCCTAGAACTTTCCATCACAGAAATGTGGGTTTTTTGACAAAGTTTTAGATTTGCAAGGGATTCTGGGTAACAGAACCTGGTGAAAACCACACAAATCACCCCATCCTGGATTTTCCTGAGTGTGTAGTTTTCAAAAATGCATAGGTTTGCTAGGTTTCCCTAGGTGCCAGTTGAGCTAGGGTTGAAACTCCACAGCTAGGCACATTCCAAAAAAAGGGTCAGTTTTCACTGGAAAAATGTGATGTGTCCCCATTGCGTTTTGGGCCGTTTCCAGTCGCAGGCACTAGGCCTACCCACACAACTGAGGTGCCATTTTTATTGGGACACTTTGGGGAATGCGGGGTGGGTGGAAGTTTGTGGATCCACGCAGATTCCAGAACTTTCCATCACTGAAATGTAAGGAAATTTTGTTTTCTTTTTTACAAAGTTTGAGGTTTGCTAGGTATTCTCGGTAACAGAACCTGGTGAGAACCACACCAGTCACCCCATCCTAGATTCCCCTGGGTGTCTAGATTTTAAAAAAGTATAGGTTTGCTAGGTTTCCCTAGGTGCCGGCCGAGCTAGGGTTCAAAATCTCAAGCTAGGCACCATGCAAAAAAAGGGTCCATTTTCAATGAAAAAATGTGATGTGTCCACGTTGGGTTTTGAGCCGTTTCCTGTCGCGGGCACTAGGCCTACCCACAAAAGTGAGGTACCATTTTTATCAAGAGATTTTGGGGAATGCGGGGTGGGTAGACGTTTGTGAATCCATGCAGATTCTAGAACTTTCCATCACAGATATGTGAGGAAAATGTGGGTTTTTTGACAAAGTTTGAGCTTTGCAAGGGATTCTGGGTAACAGAACCTGGTGAGAACCACACAAGTCACCCCATCCTGGATTCCCCTGGGTGTCTAGTTTTAAAAAAAGGTATAGGTTTGCTAGGTTTCCCTAGGTGCCGGCCGAGCTAGGGTTCAAAAACCACAGCTAGGCACATTGCAAAAAAAGGGTCAGTTTTCACTGAAAAAATGTGATGTGTCCACGTTGGGTTTTGAGCCGTTTCCTGTTGCGGGCACTAGGCCTACCCACAACAGTGAGGTACCATTTTTATCGGGAGATTTTGGGGAATGCGGGGTGGGTGGGCCTTTGTGGGTCCACGCAGATTCTAGAACTTTCCATCACAGAAATGTGAGGAAAATGTGGGTTTTTTGACAAAGTTTGAGCTTTGCAAGGGATTCTGGGTAACAGAACCTGGTGAGAACCACACAAGTCACCCCATCCTGCATTCCCCTGGGAGTCTAGTTTTCAAAAATATATAGGTTTGCTAGGTTTCCCTAGTTGCCGGCTGAGCCAGGGTTTAAAATCCACAGCTAGGTACATTGCAAAAAAAGGGTCAGTTTTCACTGGAAAAATCTGATGTGTCCACGTTGCAGTTTGGGCCGTTTCCTGTCGCGGGCACTAGGCCAACCCACACAAGTGAGGTACCATTTTTATCGGGAGACTTTAGGGAAAGCTGGGTGGGTGGAAGTTTTAGGATCCATGCAGATTCCAGAACTTTCCATCACAGAAATGTGAGGAAAATGTGGTTTTTTTTGGGTTTTACAAAGTTCGAGGTTTGCAAGGGATTCTGGGTAACAGAACCTGGTGAGAGCCACACAAGTCACCCCATCCTGGATTCCCCTGGGTGTCTCGTTTTCAACAATGCATAGGTTTGCTAGGTTTCCCTAGGTGCCGGCTGAGCTAGGGTTCAAAATCCACAGCTAGGCACAGTGCCAAAAAAGGGTCAGTTTTCACTGGAAAAATGTGATGTGTCCACAAAGCATTTTGGGCCGTTTCCTGACGCGGGCACTAGGCCTACCCACACAAGTGAGGTAGCATTTTTATCGGGAGACTTAGGGGGACACAGAATAGTAGAACATGTGTGTCATTATCAATTGACTTTCTTTGCATTTCTGCCTTCATAATGTAAGACAATTTGTAAAAAAATAAGTCATTTTGAAAAATGACCTCTAATTCACATGAAATGAAATACCAGCATTTGTAAAGCGCACAGCTACCTCTGGAGAGGTGTACCGGCGCTGGGGGCCGTTGGGAAGATTAAGCGAGCTATTGCCCAGAGTCACAAGGTGCTGGGCTAACCTGCCGCCGGCGCCGGGGATCGAACCGTGAGTCCTGGTGTTCCGGAGTCAGCCGCCCTGGCCACTGCACCACACCTTTTCCCATAATACTTGTATGGGTACCCACAATTTTGAAGATGTGCGAATAACCACTGCTCCTAAACTCTATTTTTTGTTCCCATTTCAGAAATATATAGGTTGCCTTGGTACCTATTTTTCACTCTTTATATTTTACCAAATGAATTGCTATATACCCGGGACACAATGAAAAACCATTGCAAGACATAGCT
Organism: Calotriton arnoldi; assembly: GCA_963921515.1. Taxonomy (NCBI): domain Eukaryota; kingdom Metazoa; phylum Chordata; class Amphibia; order Caudata; family Salamandridae; genus Calotriton; species Calotriton arnoldi. The sequence continues at coordinate 593,955 of CAWUFW010006557.1, forward strand.
CAGTTATTGGCTCTGTGTTCCTCGGTGCTTGGTGAACCTACAAGTCCTATATATCCCTACACCCATAAGGGTCCAGTGGATGTAACGGTATATTGCTTTAAAAAATCTGTCTTACTTAGAAGAAGTTACAGGTGAAAACGTAGGCACAAATGGCTGGGTTTTTTTTCATCTCCATTTTAATATTCTTTATTTTCAACTGTTAATTTCTATAAATAAACCTTGAAGGATCTACACAAATGACCCCTTGCTAAATCCAGAATTTTGCCTACTTTTCAGAAATGTATAGCTTTCTAGGATCCATTATTGCTCTCACACCCATTTCTATCACTAACTGGAAGGAGGTTGAAAGCAAAACAAATTGCAAAAATAGGCTATGTCCCAGTAAAATGCCAAAACTGTGTAGAAAATGTTGGTTTTCTGACAAAATCCTGCCTGTCCCTGAAAGCTGAGAGGATGGTGATTTCAGCACCCCAAACCTTTTGTTGATGCCATTTGCAGGGAAAAAAACAGAAGCTTTCTTCTGCAGCACTTTTTTCCCATTTGAAAAAAAAACCATTTAGCTGTATTTTGGCCAATTTCTGGGTCCCCTCCAGGTGAATCCACAAACCCTAGGTACCTTTAGAATCCTCAGGGTGCTGGAAAAAAAGGACGCAAATTTGACATGGATACCTTATGTGGACAAAAAGTTACAGGGGCCTAAGCGCAAACTACCCCAAATAGCCAAAAAAAAGGCTTAGCACAGGGGGGGAAAAGGCCTAGCAGCGAAAGTGTTAACGTAACTGTGATATATGTATCTTTTTTGGTTAATATCAAACCGAATAGAGGACTTTGATTAATTGCCATCTCAGCCTGCACTGGGCTGACCAATCAAACAGTTCAGCAGTGTTTTATGGAGCTTTATATTTTTGTTGTGTCTTGGGATTACTGTGGTCACTGTAGCTGGTGTTTTCATGATGTTCAATGTCTCTGACCAAATGTGGTCGAAGATTGCTATTGCCTTCACAGTTTTTCTTAAAACAACAAGGTGATGGATGGAATGCTTGAATTAATCTCAGCCACTGGCAATCGCTCTGGCCGTATCCCAAGCCATCATTTTTTTGCCCACCATGCCACATCAGTCATATGGAAATCAGTCTTGACTATGCTCCTCATGGGGACAGTCCAGCCCGAGCTGCCAGGCCAGATCCTCCCTGAACCAGAACACAAGTAACTTAGGACCGGTTTTACTCTATTTAGGGCTCTCCAGACAGGTCTGCAAAATAATGATGGATTGGGATGCGGCCTGAGTGATTACCATAGGCTGGGATTAATTCAAGCATTCCATCCATCACTGCTTTGTATACATATTGTGTTGCCCTAAGTGAGTCGGGTTTTCCCAGACGTGGGTCCCGTGCACACTGTGTCACTGGAACCAAGTTGTATCTGGCTGATGAGCCCACAAAGAGGGCAAAACCGGTCCTGGATTGCTTGTGTTCTGGTTCAGGGAGGACATGGCCCAGCAGTTCGGGCTGGACTGTTCCTATTGGAGCAGGGTCAAGGCTGATCTGCATTTAGTTGGGTCCAACTGAGGTGGCATGGTGTGCAAAATATCGATGGATGGGGATGCAGCCTCAGTGATTTTCCAGTGGTTGAGATTCATTCAAGCATTTCATCCATCACTGCTTTGTATACTTAACAGTTTTTGTGGTCAGCTCTTTAAAATCGTAAGAACACAATCTGTGTTCTTCGAAGACACTGGTAGTGCAAATCTCTTTGATGCTGTCTCAATTCGATTATGAAATCCACCAGTATCATGCACTGGTTACTTTACTACACGGGGAGTGACATCACTAGGAGTAAGTTTAACATACTCACCCATTCTCGGCCAGAGTTCTACCAAGTATTAACTAACTGTCCTTCCTCTTATTCATCATCTGTACTTGGACCGTGTAGAAGAATAGATTGGAGGTACCAATAGTGAATGAAGTGATGAAGAAGATATTGGACTGTGCCTTGGTAGTAAATGCACCGGTGTGCAAGGAGTTGTTGGCCTCGTTTTTGGCCTGGAACTTGATGGTGTTTTAGTCTTCGATGGCTGCTGTTTAGAATTAGGTGGACATGGTTTGGAAAGTGTGTATAATAATCAGCAAGCATCAAACGCAGGTCCTTGACCAAGGTGAAAGGCATATACGTCATCTCCTCAGATGGTGGTTGCATTGTTTTTTCTCATGTGCCCCATCCGTATTGCCATCCTCAGCAACATCATCATCAACCTAATGCTTGTCAAAAGACTGGTACCAGCCTCTAATGTCTGGGTTGTCTATGTGCTCCAGATCTGTTGCAGATACGCTCTCTTCTGATTCTTCTTCTTCCGGACTCTGGTATTTTACTTTTAACAACGCAGAGCTGTTTGTTGGTCTGAAAGGCCCTTCTTCATCTGAGTTTTCCGTATTGAGAAGGTGCTGCGGTGGAAACCGTACTTGATGAGGTGTGTTCTGACATTATTGTCATTGGAATACCCTCATCAGAAATCAGGATTTCTTTGGGGTGTTTTCAATATATCAGTTCTTGTTGATGGTATGGTCATAGTTAGTGTGGAAGATGACATGTCCTTGGAGAACGTCATTGATGGCATTATAACTGACGCGATCATCAATGGTATTCACGTCATTAGATTTGCTGTCAACATTGTCGGCATCAACGGAGTTCTGATCTAGTCTGCCATCCACCAAAATGATTTTCTCAACAGAGTCATTTTTTTCAATGATGTTGTCAACTTCAGTGCTTTCATTGACGTCGCCGTTTTCAACAATGGTTTACTGGGAAGCAAAGTCACCAGTGTTGTGTCTGACAGGGCCTTCGTCGTCGAGGACAGTGATGCTGATGATATTTTCATTACCAGCAAAGAGAAGAGTGTTTCTTAGACGATTCTATGATCATTTTCTTCTGAAGAGTGGCTGACTCGCAAAAAGGTTTGTGATGTTTTTTTTTTTTTGTTTAAGATGCTTTATTAAAATTGAAAAAACAGAGTATACATAATAACTTATCTAAAGTAGCAAAGGTCAACATACGCGTGTACATTACAGGTAATAATAGCAAATGTGACAGTATCCAAATGCTGGAAATATAGGTTAAAGATGCACAATGCTAATGAACCTAATACATATACAAGTGCATTTTTAAGATTTTACAAAGAGAATAAAGAGGTGAAGAACAGAAGGAAGAGAAGAAGGAAAGGAGAAGAAGGAGTAAAGGGAGAAGAAAGAAAGTCAAATGCTGTAGCAGTGAGAACATATTAATAATAACACAGAACCTGACTAGAAAATAGAGGAAGTCAAGCATGTGACCTAGACAGGAAAGTAGTAAGTGGTAACCAAAGGATGTCCTTTTTAATCAATAGAGCTGTGGAAGTAGCAAATGCTCGATCCAGGCTATGATGATGGCATAGCAGGTTCCACCAGGCTTGATAAGAGATTTTTGAGGTGTCCTTCCAATTCGTAGTAATAATCTGAGGAGTAATAGCTATGTACAAATCAATAAACTTGCGAATATTACCCTGAGCTTCCCAAATGAGTGAGGAGCCACCCAAAAACACATGGACCACTTCAAAAGGAACATTGGTGGCTAAAATCTCATTTAACTTCTTCCATATGAGAGACCAAAAGGTTTTAACCTTGGGGCAGAGAAAAACATATGGAAAAATCACTGTTTGTGTGGGCACAAGACCAACATTTTGGGGTGTCCAATAACTTGAACTTATGTAGCTCCGTGGGGGTGAGAAAAAGTCTATTGTAAAAATAGTAGAGAGTTTGTGTAGTGCTTGCAGAGCGAGAGGAGGTGTGAATCTTGGTCCAAATAGAGTTCCAAGTAGGAATCGAAAACTCCTGAGCAAGATTCTTCTCCCATAGTGATTCAATATTAGATTTGGTTCTAGGCGTAGGAGCGTGGGACAGAATCCTATATATTTGCGAAGCCTTGAATTGTGTAGAAAAGTCTAGGGGAAGAGAGGGAGAGTCTGTGATTGAGGAAGTGTGTTGGAGTTGGAGATGAGTTAAAGTTGGCAAGAGGGCTAAGTAGTGAGAGGCGTAGAAAAGGGAGAAGTTGTATTTATGTTGAACTTCAGTAAAGGTCATGAATGACCCATTATGCATGAGGTGATCTAATCAAAGGATACCTTTACCAATCCATTCTTTCCAGAACAGGGCTCTATTATTGATCTTTAAATGTTTGTTGTACCAGATAGGAGTGAGTGGAAAGGAGTCAAGAGAAGAAGGATGAGATCTAAAGAGGGAGTTCACGACTGCCTTAGAATGAGAAAAGATAGGTGATATAAAACGTCTGGGAGGCTGGGACAAAGAAGTGGACATAAGAAATGAAAAGGGGGCATATTGGGATTGTTCCAATGAACTCCACGCTGTGAGAGGTGTAAGTGAGGAATCCGAAAGAAGATACCAAACCTGTTTAAGGGTGAAAGCCGAATGATAACGTCTAATGTTGGGAAAATTAACACCACCTATGTCCTTGGATTGCTGTAGCCGTGTGAGAGAGATCCTGGGTTTACGCTTGTTCCAATGGAATTTGGTGAGGGTACGATTAATAGAATTAAAAAAGGAGATGGGAAGAGAAACTGGGAGCATGGACAGATAAAAATTAACAATTGGAAGTAACATCATTTTAATCATGGCCAAGCGTCCCCACCAAGACAAAAAAGTGGCGTCCATTTATCAGTAAGAGCAGTGAGCTTTTTGAGAATATCGGCCAGATTAATTTTAATAGTATCTTTAATATTGTTAGTGTAGAGAACCCATGGACATTTAATATGTCCAGGACTCCATTTAAAACCAGTGTTATGGAAGAAATGGGAAAAGCAGTGTTTGTTTAAAGGCATAACTTTGGATTTGTCGAGATTGAGCTTGTACCCAGAGACTAGAGAATACTCCGTTAAAAGAGAGAAAAAAGTTGGTAGAGAGGAAGTGGGGTTGGAGAGATATAATAAGATATCGTCTGCATATGCCGTATACTTTATTTCTGTGTCTTTAAACTGGAAACCTGAGTAGTGAGGGGAGCGTCTCAATTTCTCTAAAAATGGTTCTAGGGCCAAAATGAACAAGAGGGGTGACAAGGGACAACCTTGTCTGGTTCCTCTTAAAAGAGGAAAATAGTTGGATTGGCAACCATTGACTCAAATAGAGGTGACCGGCGAAGAGTAGAGCAGACGTATGTAACGAAGAATAGTGGGGGTAAAACCGTGCCACTTGAGAGCACCAAAGATAAAATCCCAATTAACCCTGTCGAATACTTTTTCTGCATCCAACGCAACTACCGCAATCGGTGAAGCCGCCCTGGAAGCCAAGTGAATGATATTAAGGAGTGCGCGAGAGTTATCAGTAACAGATCGACCCTTAACAAAGCCTGATTGATATATGTTTACTAAATCTGGAATGACCAAATTAATGCGTAGAGCTAGTAGTTTAGCAAAAATCTTGCAGTCAGTATTGATTAAGGAAATGGAGCGGTAGTTTTTACATAGAGATGGATCTTTGTCTTTTTTGGGGATTAGGCATAAGATAGCTTGAGTGAAGGAACCGTTAGCAGAACCAGAAATCAGAAAATGATTTATGAGGGATAACAAGTGGGGGACCAGGAATTGTTTAAATTGAAGAAAGAACCGCACAGTAAAACCGTCTGGGCCGGGAGTTTTATCCTTAGGAAGGTGAAGAAGAGCATTAATGAGATCCTTCTCTGAGATGGGAGCATCTAGGGACGTGAGATCCTTCGGTTGTCGGAGGAAATGGGAATGGACTGAAGAAAGGAGTCAATTTGATCCGCTGAGGGGGTAGATTCAGGGGTGTAGAGGGAGGAATAGAACTCCGTAAAACAGTCAAGGATTTTAGTGTTTGTGATGTGTCTAATACCGTTATTATCAGTAATGGCAGCGATCTTATATTTGTGTTTCTTGATTTTGAGGTAGGTAGCTAAAGCTTTGCCAGCTTTATTGCGCCCGCCGTACAATTTTGCATTGAATTTAAGTAAATTATTACATGCTAAATTCCAAGATTGTTTATTG